>JANVCC010000022.1:34997866-35232961 GCA_025345505.1 Todiramphus chloris collaris
TTCTGTAGGATAAATGTATTTTCCAGCTGTCTAAGTTTAGTTAACCAGCACTTTAAAGGGCTCAGAATCAGTTACACAAAAGAATAAAATGAACTTTATTTATGTCTCTCATGCACTGGGCAATTTAGTTTCTAGATTAACACAAAAGCAAGAAGGGCACTGCTTCAAGTGAAGTATAACTGCAAAACACTATTGGGTAAAAACAACTAAATTGCTATGAGAACTAAATATAGATCAACAAAATCAATACTTAATTGTGTAACTCAAGGTCTTTCATTTCAGTTCTGATTTCTAATAGGAGACAGAAAGTATGTTCACTTTTTTTTTATTGTTTTAGTTATTTAAAACTTTACTGTGAAGTCAAACAATTTTCTCCATTTTCCCTTTTAAAAAACTGTCTGCATATGTTCAAGGTAAACTTGATCCCACAATGCCACTCTTTCTTATTTTAAATTCAGAGTTTTACTAATTTAGACATCCTCTAGTCCTATAATTGCTTTGTGTTCATGACACAATGGGTCTAAATGGGATATGCAGCTGTAGCATTACTTAGGTTGCCTATATATAACCTGCTTAGTAGGGCATTTTTAATACTTTCACAGCTTCTTGTAAGATCGGTGTATTGAGATGCAGAGCAGTATTCTGATCAGAGATACACCGGCGCAATCACAAGTACCTTCTCACTGAGTTCGACCAGTTTGCAGTAGAAAGGTGTAACGTGAAAAGGGTTGGTTTTGAACTACCAGGTAGTAGCTTTCCATCAGCTGGCCAGGACAGAATGTAATGGTAGACTGTGGAAAATGAATAATCTCCAGCTCTCATTTAACACCAGGTGGACAGGTAACGCTCCGCAGTGAAAATAGTTGTACAGTCACATCCAGGAAACTACAAAGGTGAAAGCTGTAACTGCGTGACCTCTGCTGTACTACAGCTGAGCTAAAAATGTGATGTTTGAACTTCTCTCCCTTTAAAGCATAACCTTAAATAACAAGCTAAGCCTTGCTCTCCCTTGTATATTGTCAGAAGCTTTCATCTATTTTCTGGATGGACAGTAAAATCATTTTTGAAATAATCACCTTTTTTTCAACTTGAGCAGAAATCTCGTGATTACTTTGCTGTAGCAGGCAATGACATTCTCAAAGACACACCCTTAGATTTTCAAGATAAACAATAAGTGCCAGTTTATTGGGAAAATTTGCATTGATATGAATTGCATTCACAAGAATAGCGATTCTGATGATCCTAAATTGTAAGTAAATTACCTTAGAGGAAATAAAGCTGATTAGCATGAACTGTGTATGATTCACAACTGCAGATTTGGACAAAACAGCTATCGCTTAATGAATAGGTGAGTGAGGAGCTGAGACTTAGCCTGTCTGTAGCTTGAATTCTTGCACGGTTTAGGAGATAAAAGATAGTTTAGTGAAGTGAACCTTACGCTTTCAAAAGTGTAATTTTCATAAAATGCTGAGATGACTAGGTACGTTCAGCGTTCCAACGCCAAGAATGTCATCCTTATAATTTACAACATGTATGATTATTCTGTCGATACGACAAGACTGTTTGACCTGATTAGGCATATACCAATCCTCTTTGAATTTTTGTGTAATTTAATAAACGAGGATTTTCAGGTCACAGTTCCCAGGTCAGGTAAATCTATCTTTTTACCTTCAGCTCAGTCATGAGCTGAATACCACAAATGGGGTTGTTTTCTCATAGTGCCGCAGAATGGCCACTGGCTGCAACTCTGTGCATGGATAAAGTTTATTTAAAAAGGAATAATAATATAAAATTCTATGTGGCAATACCTTGGTTACAATGCGGGTGCTCAGTCAAGTGTGTTGAAGGGATTTATTAAAAAGAAAAGTAATTAAACACCAGTACTTTCTCCACAAGGTAAAGCAGGTCCTCACTCTCTTCACATCATCAGAATCACCAATTTTGCTTCTCAGAGAGAGAATCTACCCACTAAAAGCAATGCTTACTGCAATCAGAGACTCATCACAAGGCATTAAGGCTGAAATAACCATGGTGAGAAAGGAAGCTGATACTCAATTTTTAGTACCTGATAGACTGAAAATGGACAAGATATGCATAGGATATGCTTTACTTTTCAGATCCTTCTAGCTTTACTTGTCGAGGGAGTTAAATGACAAAATTGTTCTGATTTTCTAGTGATGGGAAAAAAATCACAGTGAAAAAAATTCATACTGAAAAATAAGACTGCTTATAGCTATTGAACACGACTTAACCATTTGAAGTTCAATACTATTCCTTGACAGAATTCTGTAGAGGGTTATATTGCCAGTGATAAGCTACTGAATGGTAACTGGAAGTACGCAGTCCTAAGTAACCTCCCTCTTTCAGTCTTCATCAGACTGTATTTCACCACACAGCATTTAAGTATACAGAGGTTTGCCCTGCTGAATGGAAGTAGTTGTTTTTACCTTGATGAAAGTATGGCTGATTGTTTCAATAAAGAAGGGGCTTTATAAAAAAACAGGCTACAATTTTATTCTATATTAGAGGTTTGGAGATTTATTTATTTATTTTTTAAAATTGGTATACTTAGGAATGAATCAAGAAAGGGAAAAAATGTAGTTCAAGAAAGATTTTTTAAATCTAATACAAAATGCAGTGCTTAAAGAGACAGATTCTAGCCCACATTTGACTGTAGCAAAAATACCCTCTCAAACTCGGTAAATGCAGGATTGTACTCACACAACATATAATCTCACTGACATTTTCAGTAATTGGGGTCATTTTCCTGTATGGCTGAACTCTTCTCAGACTACTGTTCCTAAGTATAAGTTGCGTTCTTACCTGTCTTCATCTTCCACCTTTGGCTTTTTTGAACAAGACTATTTATTTTGGTCATTACAAAGACACTTACGCTCTTGCTGTCTAGTTAAGTCTGGGCTCCTGGCTGTACGGCAGTCGCCCAGCATACTGATGGAAAATGGAATTGCACTTCAAGACTGTATTGCAAATGGTACTTGGTAGTGGGTAATGATTTTCCACACTAGTAATCCTCGCTTTTGAGTACTGGACCAGATTCACTTTGGGTTAGCCTCTGACTATCCAAGGTACATAAGCTGACCTAAGGGCAAAAAGACACTACCAACAGATAGAGAAGGAGCAATGTTATCTGGCAGCATCAAGAGCAAATCAGCAGTAGGAAGAAACCGCACAGAAATAATCCTCCCAGCTATGAAAATTGGCTTGTTAAATGCACTAAGAGGGCTGTACTGTCTGCAGGGGAGTTCAAGGAGCGTGCATCTCTGCTGGAAGATCTGCAGAGGAAAGAGGAATGTCCTGGCGTACATTAAGAAGAGTGTGATCAGCAGGTCAAGGGAGGTTGTTTTCCCCCTCTACTCTGCCCTAGTGAGGCCACATCTGGAGTACTGTTTCCAGTTCTGGGATTCTCAGTTCAAGAGAGACAGGGAACTACTGGAGAGAGCCCAGTGGAGGCTACAAATATGATTAAGGGACTGAAGCATCTCTCCTGTGAGGAAAGGCTGAGAGACCTGGGGCTATTTAGCCTAGAGAAAAGATTGAGAGGGGATCTTATCAATGCTTATTAATACCTAAAAGGCAGGTACCAAGAGGACGGGGACAGATTCTTTTCAGTGGTGCCCAACAACAGGAAAAGGGACAACAGGCACAAACTGGAACACAGAAAGCTCCATCTGAACATAAGGTAAAACTTCTTTCCTACCAAGGTGCCAGAGCTCTGGAACAGGTTGCCCAGAGAGTTTCCATTCTCTGGAGAGATTCAAAACCTGTCTGGATGTGATCCTGGGCCACCTCCTCTAGGTGAACCTGCTTTAGCAGAGAGATTGGACTAGATGATCTCCCTTCCAACTCCAACAACTCCGTGATTCTGTCCCGTCTCACAAGCTTTAAAGATGATTCACAGAGGTCATTTAAATAAAGGAGTGAGCTTCACAGCAAATGGTTTTCTCATTTTTAGACTCTGAGGCAGACAGCTGGGGAGAGACAAACACTCTTTCCAGACCTATCAGTCCACTTCTGTGTGACTGCATGTTCAGCCTCTGTGGAGGGAACCTCCATGCTTGCATACATGGTGCACACACATCAGAAGGATGCCTCTTCCAAGCTCTCACCAACCAGAAATATAGAGATAATTTTCACATTTGGAAGCAGTATCTTCTTTCTTCTTAAAATGTTCTGAATTAGGCTGCTTAAACCCCATCCCAACACAACAGTTTATGTTAGGAGCCTGAAGCTGTAATTTTTTTTTCCAATCCAGATTTTAATCAACTTTCTACATATCAGAGATTTTTTCTCTCTAATGACTTTAACCAGAACCCACTGCCCTTTAGGTGTGCCCTCTATAAGGATGTGGACACCACCTTCCCTAAGTGGGGTTAGGGGATACAGCTGGGCCATCATGACTCATGTCACATTGGTAGGCACTCCTGGAGGCAGCAGAGGAAGAGGCTGCAGCCCAGGTTGCCTTCCCAGTAAACCCGTTGCAGCCTGAACTGGCTGCTGTTTTCTGACCCTGTGCGATGAGACTAGAAGAGTTCCTCTGTAATCAGAGAAAACTGGGACAGGATAGGTGCAAATAATGATGCTGGTTACATGACTGCACTTGCCACCACTTCAACTGACATTATAATCTGCACAGTTTTCAGTACTGATTCAGACAAAGCATGAACTGCAGAATGGAAACCTATGTTTAAGTTCATCTGCCATCAAATCCTACATAACAGTAGTTATTTACATGTGCTTTCTAAATTTACGCAAACAGTTTATCGTTGCTGTAGGGCAGAATATTTTGAGGGACAGAGGCCCAACATGCACAAAAATCAGAGCAAGAGTTTCAAATATATGCTGCAGAACCAAATTAAAGTAGAAGGATAAATCCTCTCTTGCAATTTTTAGTTCATTTCAGTACACCAAGTTGTATCAATAAAGAGCCCATTGTATAAGTCAGCTAGAAAATAAATGCTATGAAGGATGTTCCATTTTATGTCGTTTGAATTTGATTAGTGATTAGTCTTGGCAGTTAAACCACATGGGAACAGTAATCAAGGTTTCTCTACTGCGGTTCTGTAACAACTGGAAAACAGTGTTGGCTCATGTCCTATACCATGATGGGATATTAACCTAAAATCTAATTAATCTATGAATGAATTATGGTTCTAGAAACATACTATATTATAATCAATTTTGAGTGAGTTCCTAACAGAAGATAAGATGAAGAAAAAGCTGTAAAATTACCAGAGGTTGATAAATTCTGTTTACTCTGACTGATGATTTTTATGGAGGATAATTTTACAATCCATCAAACTTTTGTCAGTTCAAGAATCACACTGCCAAACATATGCAGTAAATTAATTTTAAAATTTACATATTTATTAAAAATCTTATTGAAAACAGCAGGAAGTAAGACTTGTTTGAATAATAAAATAACTTGTTATTCTGCTGGAAAGAAAACAAAAAAAACCCTAACCTTCTATTAAGATGATGTTATAGTAAGGCAATAATTATAAACAGCTACATGAATTAGTTAACCAAACAATGTATTAAATAGCCAACCCCAAATTAATCAAGAATTAAAAAAAAAACCCTGTTGGAAGATAATCAAGTAAAAGTGTAATTTAAAAGCTGAGACATTCACGGCTAGGTTTCAGATGTGCTTGAGGACATGTCTGTTAACTCGGGCCCATTGGCAGGAGCTCCCGGATTCCCTGCAAAAGCCTGGGGAGCTGCAGGTGTCTGCCTGCACGGCTTCCCCACTCAAGGTGATGAAGAGGAAGGGAGCGTTAGCAATCTCTGCACACAGCCCCGGGAACGTGCCCAGCGTGATGTGCTGCTGGCTCAGGAAACCATTCTGTGACCCAAGCCTGTGTTTATTCTCACAGAAGTCCACCGTAAGAAGGCATTACAGCTGCATCCTGAGTGCCTCCTGCTAAAAGCTGAACAAAACCCACAGAACCATCTGCTGAACAAGGGAATAAACATGGACAACAAAGGAGCAAAGACCACGGCATGTGGTAGGGTGAGGCACAGCCCACGAGGAGAGGAAGAACTACTTCCCTACTGTTTATACAAGGAGGGATGAAGAAGTGTGCAAAAATGGTGGAACCAAGAAGCATGGTGATATGATCTGAGGCAAGGAAGGCACCTCAGAGACCAGCTGGGCAGAGTTCTTGGCTATGTGTACTCACAAGGCCTCATTTGAGATTTAATAATTTAGCCAGTGGACTAACATACACCTTGATGGAAAAAAACCACAGATTGTAACTCATCTCATGTTTACCAGAAAACTCAAGGACACAGTCCTGGGCTGTGGCTCAGTAACCATGTGGATTAGTCCAAAAGGAAATGAGAGACAGGGCTACATGGAGGGGACAGGCAATTCATGTTAGAAATGCAGCTTATAAATGATATTCCTTTGCCCAGCTCTAAAGGATGATAAAAAGGAAACACTGTGAATTAAGCAGGGTAATGCTGGGCACCAAGATGACCACTGCTGGAGATGCAGATGGAAGTACCTACAGCCTGGAGGTTTATGATGTTTTTTCAACTTGCTTCTTGGCGAAATTAAATCAGCGATATACATTTAGATTAAGACACATAACATTTGTCTGTTATCTGAGGGGAATTTTAGTTAATTTATGTGTTTAGATTTGTTTGCTTCATCTTTTAGACACACGTACATCTGTTTCTGGTCATGAGAACTCCTACTTTGTTGTTCAGCCAGGCATAAAAAAGGTCTCACCTGGATCTGAAGGAGGTGTTAGTGGTTGCAAACTCTCTGTAAGGGGCACAGCATTGAAACAGAAATGAGCCAAGGACAAGTGTGCGGGACAGACCTTTGCCTTTCCACCTTTACCTTCCCTGGATACCAGTGAGGTTCAGGTTGAGCAGCTAACAGGATGTAAAAGGCTGGTGGTAAACATTTGTGCTGAGTCCAACTGGTCTATAGAAATCCTCTCTTAGAATGTGAGGTGTTATTATTATCAAGGCTTCGGAGACTCTATAGGAGAAAGGAGGCACAGTGAAAATATATATTTGGAATCCCAGTTCTGTGTGGTCTGATCCCTCTATTTGCCTGTGAGAAAACCTCTGCTGGGAATGATCAAAGAAGGAATTCAGTGTGAGGAGCCAGGACAGGCTCTTGTTCCCACGTGGACTTCCTGCAGTGGCAGAATAATGTATTATTTTTTGTATTGATTTTGCTACAATTTGTGTATAAATAAAGAAATGTGTACAGCCACAGGAATGGATCTGGTGGACAAATGTTTTAGCAGATTTCTGACCTCAGCAACACAGAAGTGTTACTGCAGTATTAACACTGCAAACTGTTGTGAGATACTGGTAATATAGAACATGTTCCTATGCCTAAAATACAGATTATAATACTGTTAATATAATAGACCACTAGGAGGACTAAAATACAACTGGAATTCATGCCGACACACTATAGAGCTAATATGCATTCATTTTTTGAATGATCAAAGATGTTATAAATAGAAAATTTAGATAAAAATATAGACTTAAGCCCAGGCTGTACTAACGAATGAATAATTTGAAAAGTGCTGCTGAAAATGAACGGGCATTTGATATTTATTGGAATACAAGAAAAAAATCTTTAAAGTGTTGATTTCCTCAATATTTTAGATAATTCAAGATGCAAATACTTGTAAGAATGGAATAAAAATTTCCTCCATGCACAGACATCGTTAGGAGCCCTGTATGGAGAGCAGGACTGCTGAAGGTGGTATAGTTCTGCTCATGTAAAACTCTTTGCAGGACCAGGGCATGAATTTTCTTCTCACATTCTGAAAATTCCTCATCAGAGTGGCAACGTATTTGTGGTTCATCCTTGTAATGCAAGATCCCGTCCTGAGTAAGAGTGCTTGATGAGACTATTAAGTGATAATGATTATTTGCTTAGCACTGCTATAGGGTGTTCCAAGCCCTCAAAGCATCATGCTAACTGTACTGGATTAAATTCCGAATGAAGCTGGAAGGTACTATTTATATTCTTTATTTAAAAATGGTGAATTTAATAGGAGGAGAAGTTTAGCCATTTGGACAGTCAGCCAGAACATCACCCTGATTCTCCACAGACCTGCATTCTTAATTGGTAAGCTTTTCTCACCATTTGAATATTTACTTTTTTCCTTGTGGGGAAGAAAATTCTCCATGGAAAGACAGAGTCCTATATCATTTTCACTAGAGAGCATCTGAAATGCTCTTCAACATACAGGACCTGGCATTTTATCCAGTGTATGTGGTAGTTAATCAAATGTTTTGCACTGACTTCAGTAGACTTTGGATCACACTCTTGATGCATTAGAGAGATAAATTATTTAACTTACTGAGTTCCCCTAGAAACAAAATATTGAGCTGCAAACAAAGCTAACAAACACCAAATGGGATACCATCTGCTGCAATGAACAGAACATGACCAGTTTCCCCCATGCTTGAGATTTTTCCAAAATACAATCTGAAATAGGTTTGTTCAACTCCCAACCGTCTCACAAAATTGGTTTAGCACAGGTTAGCAAATGCTAATGCCACCAGCAAGAGCAAGCCAGACTCTGATATAGCAACTGGAGTTGTCTATAATTTTATTTATATTGGACTGTCCCATGTAGAGGCTCAGGGGTGTTCTGCTAGCCAGAGCCTGTAGAGCCTATGGAGATGTTTCTGTTCATACCCTCTGTCCTAGGGCCCATGGATGCTGACTAGTTTCTGCCCCTGAGTAAATATGTATGGTCATTATCTGTATCATGATGCATTCATAAATCTTCTACCCTTTTACATCCAGATCCCATGCCTTACAACCTTCTGGAGGAACAGGATATGGGGGCAAAAGAAGCTCTGCTTCCCACAGGAATGGCAGGAGACACTTGAAATCCCAAGTCCAGAGCACTCTACTTGGTATCAAAGTTTTGGGCTGTGATGGAGAACATATGGGTTCCTAAACACTTCCATAGGGACAGAAGGACAGTGCTGAGCTAAATGTATGATGCTAGTGGGTGATGTCAACATTAGCTCCTTGTTTCCCCTTAGATAACATACTAATTGACCAACCAACTAGTTTTTACATAATGTGAGAAAAAAATCCCAACAGTATTTGTCTTACAGAACAAGACAAGAAGATAAATGTCTTCATACCTAAATTTCCTACACAGCCAGATACTTCATTTTCTAGTATCACCACTACCATGAGCAAACAGAACCTCCAAAGACTATTCAGTCTTTAGCAGTTAATCAGAAAGACTACAACCCTCCACATTCTACAGACTGTGACTGCTCTTCTTTGTCTTGTTCTGCTGCCTCTGTTTTCATCACTGTGCTACTAATGACGCCATAATTCAGATTCCATATTTTTACAATGGATTTTATTTATAGAAATGAAGTATTATAAATATTGAGCTTTCTGATAACCTGGCTTGTCACAGTGGCTCTAAGAAACAGGAAAAGAAAGGATGATGTTACAATAAAGTGATACAGATCAAAGTTTTAGCATTATCCAGTTGCTCATACACTAATGCTGTGGAAAATGCAATAAAGAAATGGGTTTAAAAATAAGAAGAGTTTAATTATGATATCATCTTACCTGTAACACTGAAGGATCAGATTAAAAAGTACACAGCATTTGGCCTTCCTTTTAATTCTGGGGAAAATGTCTGCTGATGTTCCATGACACTGCCCACAGAACCAGCGTACAGAAGGAGGATTCTACAGATCAAAATTCTCCCAGATAGAGGGAGAACATCTAAACCAATTTTTGAGCACCTGAATAAACACCATGATTTTCACAGCATCTAAATACGTGAATCTGTCAAAGACAGCAGCAAAAGCTGCAGATTTCTAGCACCTTTGAAAACTGGGCAGCTGAAGTGTCTAAAAAGGAATTTAGGGATTAGGGGCCACAAACAAGACTCTCCAGTTAGGCTATGCAGGGCAAAATAATTGCAGCAGCAAACAGAGAGCCTGTTCTGGTGGCTTAGCTGCTTCCATTCTTTGGTTTCAGCATTGTCTGAAAAGCTCTTACCTTACATTTCAAATTTACTTTGCATCTTAGTACATGTATTACCCACAAGTTTCCCAGTTTGGTTACTTTTCTGCAGATACAGTGTCTTAGGGAAATTTAGATTCTCCTGCTATAAGAAATATCACAGACTATTACTGCATGAGTAACATTTTAACTTTATAATGTTCGGCAATGTAATACATTTAATTTCTTCAGTCCCACCCACTTCTGCTTTACTCTTCATCCACCCAAATCCATCTGTGGTCTTGTTTTACAGTATGCTTTGCAGAGCATTCAATAACCTATAGGATATGTGCATATGTAATAGGATGTCAGAAAAATCACTTTTAAATGTTCGACACGCAATTATTCAGATAACTCTTCAAATAACCACTTGGGGGTTTACTTGCCGAGGGTAACACTAGAGTCGTTAAGGGAAATCCTTAAGGCTACAGCTTTTTGCAGTATGTAAATGTTTTAGTGACTTCTATTAATGATCAGGCAAAGAATGAAGTAGTTCAGAGCAGGGAGCACTAATGGGAGTGGAGCAATCGGGGTGTCTCAGTCACTGATGGATTGATGGGCAGTTCAGGCTGAGAAGACTCTGACATGTGCTACAAAAACTTGTATCACTCTTAGCCTTTGTGAAAGATGCTATATTATATTCTATACAAACTTCCCAAACTTCCTTGTGTCACTTATTGCTAATAAGCCTGCTAAATCTCATTTTTGTTTCTCCTACAAATATTATTTTCCACTAAAATAATATGGATGCTACATAAGGCCTAGAGTACCATGTGCCAGGGCCTAAAATACAGTAAGAAATAAAATAATTAACTTTAAGACTTGCTATAATGCAGAATGTTAGAGTTCACAAAAAAATATTTAACCAATATTTTTCCTAAGGATGTAGACAATCTATGTGACATATTGCACAAAGAACAGTGTAACTTCTCATTTAAATACAAGGTGAATCATTTTTGGGAGACGAAAACAGCTTGCAGTACACACTATGAACACCTTCAAATCATTGCAGTGTGATTTTTGCTGATATCTGACATAAAAATTGCCTTCTTTTCAAAGAGTATGTTGATTAGGATATTACTGTCTGTGTACATATGGAAAGAAAAAGCATCCTCTTAAAAAAAGAAATAGTTGGCTAACATATTTTCAGCGTACTGCCACAGTTCCTGCTACCATCAGCTGTGCAGGGACAGAACTCTCATACCAAAAGATCAGTCATTTCCCACCCTCCCCTGCGTGATGTCTGAGTGTTTTATGCAAAGCATATCACTGTTATAGATGGGGAAGGCAAGTTTCAGCTGGAAAAACAATTCACAAAAATATTACAGCGTTGTTCATCTCATTTAACTCTGCTAATCAAATGCTCCTCTTGGAGTCAAAATATTTTCCAGCTTCAGAAAACAAACAGCTCACTGAATACCTCTCCGCCCTACTGCTCCTATCTTGATTGAGTCAATCCAATGTTTATTGTATCCAATTTATTTTTTAGCTTTTTCTTTTATTACTAATATCATTTCTACCATTACAGCACTTAAAACTATCTCACAAGCTTACTAACATTTGCCATTTGTCGCTGTTAATGTGCCCCGAAATTCCATTTTGGCCTACAGTATTGTTATAATATTCCAATTCAACACAGAGAGAAATGAAACCTAAAGCCTTGTTTCGGAAGACGGAGGACTGAAGAGTGTCTGCTTACAAAAGGCAGAAACCTTAGTGCACTTTGGGCCATGCTGCAAATCGCAGCAGCCCCACCTGTCAAACCTTTGAAAACCAGCTCAGAACATTTTCCACTCAGGGAAATCAGAAGCAAATGATACTTTTATTCGACATGTACTTTTGGTTCTTTATTAGACTAAAGAATCTACCTACTTACACCAAAGAGCCACAGTGTCTACTGAATCCTTATGTTATATAGGTAAATAGACATTATTAGTGCTCAGGGTGTATCTGGAAGGTAGAGTGCAGTGTGATGTGATGGTATCAGCGAGCAAGCTGAGTTGGCTGGGACCAAATGTGGTGGAGTCTTATCAACAATCCGCTTATTTCAGCTTCTCGGCCCTGCTGAGAACTGGCCTGGAGTAACCAGGCCATAAGGAGCTGTGCTAACACTATGCCCAAGCAGGCTCACTGTAAATGAGCTCTGCATTGCTCTGGGCATTTGTACATGAGCAGTTCTGGATCATTCCTCCAGGGACTCCAGCAAATGAGCGACAGGAATTTTTGTGGCATCTGGGACAGTGTGTAATGCGGTTATGCAGCTCCTACATGCTGAAAAGAAAAGGTTCTCTCTGTAATTTGAAATTACTTGCTGAGATGTTGGGATATGGTGTTTCTGCTCCAGTGATCAAGCTTTTCCTCTCAAAAAGGTAAAGTTCTTCCCTCCTTATGGTGCCAAAGGGGTTATATTCAGTGAGCACAACACTCCAGCTGTGGCCACGGGACAGCTCACTGTGTTGCCTTAAATCAGAGAAGCCCACACATCTGCATCTGGCACTTGACAAACCACATAGGCACATTTCATTTGATGCTGTGAGTTATTTGGGGATTTAGCATTACATGACACTGTGCCACAGGCACTAGAACTGCACCTACATGCCAGTAATGCTTCAAGTCCTTAACTTTCTTCCCCTAGATATAGTTTTTCACTTCCTCCGCGTCTTCCCTCAGACTCACATCCAAACTATTCTCCTGCTAGCCTTGCACACCATGTGTTTTAAATGCCACACAGCTTGCTGTACCATGCCAAAGACTTTCTATCCCTCACCAATATCCAAATACTCTTTTAAAACTCTGTGCTAAAAGATATATGAGTTAAAATGTCGCCACCTACCCGTCCCCATAAATACACTAACCAAACATAAAACAGAGGGAACTTTTACACCAGCTGGAGGGATAGTCAGAATGGGACTTGGTGGCACAGTACTAACACTACAAAGTCCATTAGTGCTAGAAGCAGAACTGTATCAGCAGGTAACACCTTCCATTTTGTTTTTTTAGGGTATGTTTTTCCTAAAAATATCCCTTGCATACCATTAAAAAAAGTTATTTTCTCTGGCGGACTCTGCCTTCCAAATGTCATTTCTCCTTGCCAAAGCCTTTTAAAAAGTTAAAAAAGTTATGGAGGGTGTTATCATCCCCCTTGCTGAGCCACTCTCCATTGCATGATTTTTACTAAGACTCTCAACACTGTAAGAAGCCTCAGTTGTTTCACCTAGAAGGCACAGGGAGAGAAATGAGTCTCTGTATAACTGCAGCTTTTTATGGTTGCCAAGCTAGTTCCTCGGGCTAACTGTAAGAATGTTCTTCCACACTATACAACATTTCTTTTAAGTGATACGTGTCAAGTGAGACCTTGGTCCCAGGAGACTGCCTAGCAGTCTTCCAATTGCTTGTTTTGCTGTCTTTTCACTTTCCTTTTTGGAGGCAACTTTGATGGCAAGATACTAGAAACAATAAGACCTGATTAGGAATACAAAGCTTGGTAGCAGATCTCATGATGTGAACCTGCCCTATGGAGGGGAAAAAAAACATGCAGAGATGTGGGATTTGCTGATATCTGGAGACATCCTAGTCTGTTTGTAATTCCACATTCCCCACGTGAGTTGAATCAGACTTGAGGCTAGGAGAAATACTTTTAATTCTGTACTACTCCCATGGGTGGTATGGTAAAATCTGTTTTCTTATCAGATTGTGCTCCTGTGGTTGTTGTCACTCATGTTGTCAAATATTCCTTTAAAATTCCCCCGACTGTAGATCTTACATCAACTTGGGTAATTACTCAGACAGTCTTTGCTTTGATGGAACAAGTATTGCATCATTCATCTGAGAATCAAAATCCTTTGATTAAATAGAAAGGAAGCCTCACAGCCCAAAGCCTGTCAGTGAGCGAATTCAATTGAGGTGCTGTTGACAAATGGAAGCACGTGTTGCTTAAAGACCTCCCTGGATAGCACGGCTAGGGAAGGGGAGTGTGCTGTGGTGCAGAGAGGGGCTAGTTCAGCAGTGCAGTCCAGGCCCGGAAGGTCCTGTGCCAGTGCTCTCAGCGACCTTCCCACGATGGTGGCAGATAGATGTGACCCTGCCCAGCAGCAGCTCTGCAGGCAGAGGTCCAGGGCAGCTCTAAGTAAACATGCATGAGGCCAGTGAGCCTGGGGACAGCCTAGCCCCAGCTGGGCCACTTCAGGGCTGCCATGACTGGGCTGCACTCTGACTTGAGTGGATACGTCAGCGTGGCTTTACACCACCGTGAGACTTCTGGCTTGGTCCTAGATAAATCCAGCCCAGAACGTGCTTGCTTTCTTTGGGTGAGGTAGTTTACTCTGCTTTCAAAACGGAGGTGCTGAGTCCTAGATGAACATACAAGTCTGCTGGGTGGCTTACTTTCCCTTGTAACACTGTTGCTGGAACTTCTATATACACCCTGTGTTAACATGAAGTGAATTTTGAAGTTCTAATGCAAGTGCATAACTACAGTAAACATTATTTTCAGGTTTTGTGACAGGAACGATGAAAGGGTATCTGATCCCAACTGAATTAGAATGTCTGGTTCTAGACTGGAATCACCCATGTTTACATTAATAGATCACCTCTTTAAACATACACAATAATTTGATATACTAGTTCCTTAAATGAAAGAAAAGCATTGATCTTAAACCAGAAAATATGGGGGAATGAATCTGCAGACTTATTCCCCCTCTACAAATCACACAATGGCACCAACTTCCTTAACATCAGAGGCTCATCAGGACTGGGAAAGGAAATACACCTGATGCCCTCCTCTATTCATCATCTTCCTTTAAGCCTGACAAGGAAAACAGCAAAGGGAAGCTAAGGTTTCTGTGCATGAGACACAGTAAAGTGAATTGTACAATCAGTACACAGAAATCCACAATCAACTAATGCCTAGATTTTATCCAGCCCATCTAGATACTTTCTCTTATTGATAAGGGGCCCCTTCTATTACTTTCTAACAATTTGCAGAAGTTGCTTCAAAATCTGTATTTGCAGTAACATACACATTATACAAAACAAGCTAAGACCTAGGTCATCAAGAGCATTTGCTCTTTTCTTTTTGGTAACATAAGACAGGTATCCCCGTCTCCAATTTACAGATGGTGAAACTGAGATCTTGAGACCAAGAAACTAGCCAAGCATCACCCAGTGCTGCCCCAGCCACAGGAACTCCTGTCATTATGGAAGTATAAGCAAGGAAATTAGTGCTCACCTGAGGATGCAGTGAGATGCAGTTTCACTCTCGAAGATACAAACGGTAGCTACAATAGCTGCTTTTTACTAGTTCCCCACAGAGGAAAGCTTGGGACGATGTTCATCTTGCTAACTTTGTGTTAAAAGTTTGGTACTCAGTGTAAGATAGCTGTGTAGGCTTCCTCTCTCTGGTCAAGGCAAGGAAGCACGTAGTTCCACAGGTCAATACCTCCTTCCCACTTCAAACTCTTAGGATGCAGCTCTTCCCAACTGCTAACTAGGCCCAAATCCTGATATTAGGCTTTTTCACACATGATAAGCAGAATCACTCCCTAAGCATATATGATAATCTGAAAAAATTAGTTGTCTGTGAAAGCAGAGAGCACACGGTCTCCCTGGAACTAATTCAGATATTTAAATCCAGCCAGTCTTTTTTATGAGGGGCTCCATTTAAAAGCCTAAGAGCTTCTCTCTTTCAGAGAGAATAAGGCACCTTCAGAAAGTGACTCAAGGGAACCCAAATCAGGCACACGAACTTTGCTGGCACATTCTCCAAGAGCTGCCTAAATAGGTGAACAGTGCAAAGTGCTGCCAATTCATACCCCAGCTCGAGACTTAATGATCTCCATAGGACATGAGATGCAAACAGAAGCAGCTCACACTTGCCTTTGGTTTCCCCTTACTCTTGTTTAGTGTAGCCTGCAGAGGTGCCTGGGCTGCTTTAACTATTGCTGTAATTCAGGAATGCTGGAACATCCTCTACAGTTTCAGATTAATGCTCTGGGATCCTCAAGGATGGCAAGTCTTGTGCAATTACCAAACTTCCTTATTTGTATTTCTAGTCCTTTTGTGGATATTGGCCCCTGTTAATATGAGGCATGAAAAGGGTTGTGAGCACAATGAGTCAATCATAAAGCATTAACTCCCAATCAGCTTACTCAGCTGTAAAAACCCTTGAGTTTATCTGGGAATGCCGCCACGTCAGTCCCATTCGTAAGTGCAGCCAGAACAGCAGCAACCTCTCTATTTTTTCCTTTTCCTGTGTTTGCCAGCAAGCTCTAATATCTACTTGAGTTACGAGACACGGTGATTTGAACATATGATCTCCTTCATGAATCATCTGTACACCACATACAAGCTCTGCCATGTTGAGTAAGACTGTAACTTCACATTGCACATACAAGTCCCCTTCATTAAATCGGCCCCTAGTTCCATTGCTGATGTAGTTAACATTGTATCTGTGCCAAGAAATGTCAGTTTTCTCATGTATGACATCACAACTGAAGGAAAAGAAGAGCATTTAGAAACTGGTGATGGGTACCAACCCCTTCTATAAAGGAACTTTTTTTTCAAAAGTGCTCAAGTTGTGCTTTGAAATACAAGCAAGCCTTGATGATGACTCAAATTGAGTAATACACAGGGACAAAAGAAATCAAGAAGAGCTGTGTTACATAAAAAAGTATGTGATGGATGGTTAAGGACAGAGAAGAAAACACATTTTTCTTGATGCTTTGGGATCGTAAGGATGATTAAGTAATAAAATCTTTGACCAACTCAGTTACTTCTCCAAGGGAACAAAGAAGACAATAAAAAGTCTTGCATCAGTTCTCATCTGATCATAAAATAAGTTAATGAACAAAGAATCCGGGTGAAGGAAATTTATCTCGTTTTCTGAATTCTTATAAGAAACAATAGATCACTGAGCTTTTAAAGTTTAAACAGTAAACTAATTGAAATGTGAAATAATTTTTTCTTTGTAAAAATATTCTAGCAATCATGACGTCAGCAAACTGCTCAAGGCACAGCCAGTGACTGCTACAGGGAAGAGGAATGGCTGTTTAACTCAGGCCTTGCTGAAGTTCCATTGAGTAGGTGTCTCGCATGGGGTGTCTGCAGTGGACTTTGTATCAGCTGCTGACTATGATTTATTAAATCAGAAAAGTTTCTGTTTAATTAAAATGAATTCAATTGATACATATAAAAATTACTGTTTCTAGTTTTCAAAATCCTACATAAGAAAAATACACCAGAGATGTTAATTTAAGTGAAAGTTTTATGTCCATGATTCAATGCATTTTATTCCTTTCTTTGAAATCGTGATTTGTTTTTCTTGTCCAAAATTCTGCAGTGTACAAAAGGATAACATTATTTCAGAATCTGTTTCCGAGGTCAAAATAAATGTAACGTCAAGCTGATTTTAGGGCCAAGAGTATTTAATGAGAATGCTGTTTAAGCCTTGGCAGATAAGAAACTGGAACAATAAATGTTTCTCCTTTCAATGTGCAAAAGACTTTTTTGATTCCTCAAACTGTCCATTTATTGTCCCTTTATCATAGTAATTGCCCTTTGGTTGTCGCCCTTCTGAAACTCCTTCTGTGCAATACTTTTTTGCTGATAAAACTTGTTGTGTATGTACTTTGGGGGTAAATCTGGCGACTGTGTTCGGTGAGGAGGAGACAATTCAAATGACAATAAGTCTGGGTTAACAAAGCTTCCTGCCAGAATGTCTCATTAGAGCACCCAATCTGAAGCCACTCTATCGTACTGGTGCTGTGCAGTCCAATTTAATTGGGCTGAGGGACTGATACAGCACACTGCTCTTTCGACAAGCAGCATAAACACATTCTGCCCATCATGACACTTGGTTGTTTTTCTGTTTTAAAGTCTTCACACACGCCATTTGGGAATGAAATTCAAAGCACGCAGCATTTCCTTTTTTCAAAATGACAAATATTCTGCATGAAAGCTGCACTTTTACCCCCTCAAAATGTATCTGGTTTTATTTTTTTAGAGTTGTTGGCCATAAGTGCCTCAGTTTCTGGTGTCCCCTTTTTTATTTGTTTTTTTTTTTGTGTGCAGTGTTCCAGATCATACAGTTCTAATTTACACAGACTCTGGTTGCAAAATTACAGCTCACAAAAATTTGCCATGCTGATTCAAACAAGGAGTTCAGGGCAACCTGCTTTTCATGGTCACTGCTTCTCATTTGTCATTCTAAAAATGTTAATACTAACAGCCAAATCTCTAGTGCTTTATTGAGCTTTTACTGGTCATCAAGAGGCAATGCTGTTTCGGGCACTATTTCAGGTCCTCAAAAAGTAATCTGAAAAGCCCCCCAACATAATGCATGAAAAATGCTACTGCGAAGTTATAACTCTTGCCTTCTAGTTTAATGATGATTTTTACAAGGATCCTCAGGCTATTTCAATGAGTTTTCTTTAAGTTTTCATGCTGATTTGGCACATTGCAGAAGTGACATATACAAGAAACGCACGAGAAGAATGAATTAAAAGTAGATGCAACTCTAAGACATTTTTCTATAGTGGAAACAAATTTAATTGCTCTGTTCATAGCAAAAGATGGTGTCCAGAAGGCAGAACTGATTTGTATACATTTTTATATACATACATCTCATCTGCATAATGAAACCATGCATTTTTAGATGTTCCAGATGAGGAATTAAGTGGATGCTCAAGTTATTTTCCTTCATCTATCCTTTTTAATACTCTTCTGCTATATATATATATTTTTCTTTTTCCTTTTCTTCTTCACAACTACAAATCCAGATTCTTTAAAATTGTTCTTTTTAATATGACTCAAATATAGTCAAATTGAATCATATTCTGGGTATTAGTGAAACTTGGTTGATTGGGAAATGAGGCAGATACATTTCAGGAGTTCTCTTTTGTAGTTTGTGAGTCAATTTAATATTCAGTTAAGTAGGGCTTTCCTGCCAGCAGGGCTGGAATAAACAGGGGTGTTGCCAGCTTGTTCCATACGTTCCTTGTACACATTTGGCCCAGATTCCTGAAAGCTGCAAGACTCTAACTTTGGTTAATCATCTCTGAAGTTACAATGCACAGTGATTTTCTGAAGCTGAAAACTGGGGTCTGGGAAGAGATAAAAATTCTTCTTCACTTACGAATTACACCAGTATCCTACAAAACAGCAGCTCACTCATTATTTTCTGCTACCTTTGTTTATACAGTTAACATGGTGAAAATGTGCTACACACAGAAGAAAAAGAGCTTGCGTTTAAAAAGAAGAAGAGCTGGGGAAAGAGACTGAATGTGATTACACTGGATCATGGCTGGGTGACTATTTTCAAACAAATAGGATTGTTAGAGCAAAGGAGAGAAAAAATGAGACAGAAGTGTGAGGAGGAAAACAGCAGGTTGAAAGGTTGCTTTTCAGGACTGTTGAAACTGCATGATGGCAGGTCCAACATTTTTATATACAGAAATAGCAAGTGGAGTCATGTGGAGTAAGTGGAGAAAACAAATTTGTTTCAGTTTAGCATCAAGATCCACCAAAAAGATCAGGACTGATCTTCATCAAAATAATGTTTGAAACCCTCAAATCAGGAGTTCCAGAGCTAACACCAAGAGTTATTTCAAAAGACACCAGAAGATAGCTGACTTCCACACAGTTTGAATTTTTCATTTGAATTTTCAGGAATGCTACTTCAGATCTTTGTCATTTACTACATTTTGTGCTATACGTATTATCTAGGTACATGTGAAAGAGCAGCATTATAAGACAAATTCTGTGTTTTCTTGCTAGCTTTAGATTTCAACTTCTCTCTAATGGTAGAACACTGTCTCTACTCATCAATTTTGGAAATCTAGTTTCGTAACAGGTGAGCATCAGAATGTAACATTCTGTTCTAAAAATATTTAGATCTTTACTCTTCTGCAGGTCATACCATTTTTTTTTCCATTCTGCCTGTTTTTTTGTAATCAATCAACACACCGAAGAACAAACAAGAGGCAAATAAAAATAATCATGAAGAAAATGAGAAGTAATATAAAAGTGACAGTAACTCACACTTGAGCTCTCCTTGCCTTTGCTGTCTTTACTGGAAGCTCCACTCAGCTGCTCAATTAAACTGTAGTGTGTCAATTGTTCAGGTCCATCCTCTCCAAAATGGCCATAGAGACTGTGCTGGTATAAATCCAAGATTGACATCGGGTTCCCCAGAAATGACTTTCTCTGATTTTGTTTTTCCTGCTCAGCTGTAAGAGATATTAAAAATAAAACCCATATGGCATATGTAATTGATGAAATGCAGTCTACATACATTGTCATGTAGTATTACATTTTTTCAATGTATTTGAAAAGATACAATGTATCTAGAAATGTAATAAAAACATTAAAATACTAGCTGCTAAGTCTCCAATCAATGCATATACAGGGGATTGTTTATACCTAATATTCAAGGTGAAGGACATGGTATGATCCAGTCAGTATTAATTACCTTTCCTTAAAAATTACAGACGAGATGGTTAATTTGGAGGGGATAGTTCTACTTATCTATTTGCTATACGTTTTCATTCTTCTCTCTTAACAGCCTTACCTGGCAGGTGTCCTAAGTTCCTTTAGCATGTCTTTCAGTTTAACTGCATTTGATAATTCTTTCCTTTTCACTACCTTTTTAGCTAATGAATAAAATAGTATAAAAAAATACACTAGTACGGTAAGAAACAGATCCTAACCATTTGTTATAGATCCTACTATAATACAAGAACATTAGAAATAAAAATCTCAGTTTCCAAAGTCCAAGGCTGAAATCTCATTCAGAAGATTAAAACAAAAACAGAGAATTTTTCCACAGCTTCATGAAGACAGAGTTACATGATCATTACCTTCTTTCCTCACAGTTCTTGTTACACAAGCTTCAACTCTACCTTATAACCTTACAAGGATTAGATGAACCTCTGCCTCCAGTGTCTCCAAGTGAACCTATCAGTATAAAACCTTCATGAAATTGAAAACAAAACATTTTCTTGGTTGAAATGGAAGAACTTAGAATATTTGGTTTAGTCCCTGCTATTCTACTGACCTTCTCTGTAACACTGGGCAATGCACTGGGAGCATCAGCCAAAGCCCACTAAATCACTGAAGGTATTATCATTGACTTTTAGTAGCCTTTGCACTGGGCACTCAGTCTCTGTTCCCTGCTCATAAATGGAAAATGAAAATCGTTCCAATGTCATAATTGTATGACTAATGAAAGTTAGTAAAGTTTTGGAGACTTATCTAATCAATATAATTATCTACACATATAAAAACATTCTCTATGAATTGGTTTGCTGCAGCCCCTGTCTCAGACTCATGTGGATGTTTTGATATTGTATCACTTGTGTGCATAAAGAAGCTAAGGTCTTTGAACACAGGAATAAAGTACTGTTATTAATATGATGTGAGAACTGCATTTATAGAGCAGAGAGCAGAAATTCAACCATAAGGAATGACCGTCGCAGAAATACTCTCGCAATAATGCTTCGTAATTTTCTTTTCTATTTGTCTCAATCACAGTTATGAATTCTATTTCTGTTACTAGCCCAGATGTTAGGCACATACATAAAAGTAATGATTTGCTATGTAAAACAGTGATTTCAAGTCATGCTTAGGTATCATTAAACTTGGAATCTGCTGCCATTTAAGGCAACTGCGGACACAAAATCCTTTCTTTGCAGATCGTGATCAATACTGAAAAAAAATGCTTATCTACCTCTTTAACAAAACACATCTTTCTTGTGTTAGAACATGATTTGTAAATAGCAAAATCTGTACAAAAAGTGTTTATGGGCTGAGTTGATTTACTTGCAACATTTCACACGGATTAAAAATACAAAGTTACCCGAGTAATGTAAAGAACCAGTCCTAGCTTCCTACTCTGCTCTTTGGTGGAATCACAAAAAATAAATTAGCTCTGCAAATGCCAAATGTTTAAGTCCAACTCCCAGCAGACGCTAAAGAGCACAGTGTGTTTGTTGACAGCATGCAGCCATCCACGGCGTTTTTAATGCACTCATCACCCCGGTATCTACGGTAGGTGCTAATCTCTGCTAGGTCAAGCTCCCTGCTGTGCCGAGGGTCAGCACAAATCCTATGAATCACTGAAGCACTGCTTAAGCTCTCAGGGCTTCAGAGGTGCTGAGACCTTGCAGTGGCCTTTGCACCAGCCTGAATTTATCTCCTGCAGGGAAGCCATCGGCTGCTGCGTAGGCAAGGATATGAGCCACGCTCTCCTCCCCCTCCCAGAAAGGTGGCTTGCCGCACAGCAAGCTGGTGGTCAAGACAAGACAGCAATTTCTTGGGTTATTAAACACACAGAAAACTATTATCTCAAGAACTTCACTTAATATGGTTTTATTTACTGGAATCGAGTAAATTCCAAATTGCGATCAATTCTCACAAAAAAGGCTGATGCTTGAAAACGGCAACATTTACACAGAGGAGGATGAGAGAGACTTCACTACAGCACCACAACCAACATCACTTTGATACAGAGGCTGGAAAACTATGGCTTTGATCATTGCGTTATTTCAACTGGCTAATATAATTAAAAAAAATAAAAAGTGAACCTGTCTTTATAGTCACTTTTCAATTTTTGTATTAATGTAACAGAAGACTTCTTACTTACACTGCAGGGATTTATGTATAAAAACCTAGAAGATAAGCCCATGTTAGCAAAAGCTGGGGAAGAGAGGAGAAAAAGATACACACATCGAATAAAAAGCAAAAAGCAATAAAAAGCTAATGGAAAATTAGACTGAAGTAAGATCTGGGCTTAGAAAGTGAAAACTAGACAGAAAGTTCAATGAAGGACACTATGTGCTGCTGAGTCAGAGTGGAAATGAGGGTTACAAATTTTATGTACAAATTTTCAATTACCTTGTTTGTTGTTCTTTGTTAACTCCACAAAAGTCTCCTCTGCGGTGCTGAAATAATTTGTTTCGTACTCTGTCTCCAGCTCGGTGTCACTGCTGCTCGCAGAGTAAGTACACACTCTCAGGGCTCTGTCCTGTGCACATAAGGGTATTACAATCATTCAGATGATGCAGATACAGCAGTATAATGCCAGAGATGGTATTAGGAGTGGAGCATTTTATATTCATCATGCAGTATAAACGAGGAGTTCAACTAGAAAACCAGTCTGCATTACCAGGTTAACTAACCACTTCTTCAAGTAGTAATAGTCAGTCTGAGATGGGGGAAATAGCACATTCTTGTCCTGGTAAATCCCCTGAGTTAGTCTGGCAGGAACAGTCCAGATTTTACCATTTTTTTTCACTGCAACATTGTTTTCAAATCTACCAGCATTCTCAGATCATTTCATCCACCAAGATCAATTTATAAAATTCTCAAGTACGTTTAATACAGTATATTTATAACATGCAAAAATATCACACAACACATGGTTTACTGAAAGCAATTCTGGAGACTATGAGGATGGCTGGTAGATAATACTCATGCTTTCTATACCAGAATATCCTAGTCCTCCTAAATTAATCTATGTCCCTTATCATGGCATTTACGTTATGTTACTGGAGAGCCCTTAATTCCCAGATGATTCCTAAACCAGGAAGCAACACAAAGGATTTTTTTCTGGGAGTAAAAAGGAAAGTTGACAGCTCTGAACAGCTTCTAATCATGGAAGGACTGAAGGTTTAAACCTTTCAGAAGCAGCAGAATAGTAGAATAAACCCCGCAAAATGGATATAGGGAAGCTAAGGCTGACACTGATCAGTTAATGGAATCTACAGGCACAAATACTGCCTACTATCCTAACCCCAACTGACTATCAGTGTCACAAGAGAGTTTTTAATTCTGCTTTTCGAAGAGTGATATTAATTTCCCCATCTTCCCATTTGTTGCAGCTTTTAAATGGTGAAGAAGGACATCCATCTGATAGGAAGCACATACTCATGGAGAGGGGACCAGACGTGAGGACATTTGCATGCAGCCAGGTATGCCCAACACTGACCTGGGAAATTGGGAGATTGCAAGTCTGCTGTAGTCCTGAAGCCACTTAGGCACATTCCCATGCCAGCTACACTCACAATGATCTTCTGACTCTTAGGCAGACTAATTTGCAGTAACATATGTATCAAAAACATGTAGACGTGGCACTTCAGGACATGGTTTAGTGGTCATAATAATGTTAGGTAGACAGTTGGACTTGACAATCTTGGAGACCTTTTCCAACCTTAATGATCCTATGATTCTATGTGTTAAGATAGTTTTGGAAGGTGGTCAGTCATGACTGGCTCAAGGTGAAGACCACATTGATGTGGCTGTTGCTTGGAAGCCAACACTATTGCACTACAGATGATTCACCACCACTTTGTTGATGACATACAAGATAAGTACTTTTACCTGTTTCTGCTCTAAATATCCAGAGCATGGACTACATCAAAGACACCTGTCAGTAAATACATTGATAAAACAGACATGCAAAGAAGTTATGCAACAAAATGTTTTTAGCCTCTTGTAACATAAGGCTTATTAGCTAGCAGTGTCTGACAAATTCCTTGCTTAATGGCCACTTTCTGACGGAAGTTTTTTTCTCTTTGCCAACCTGCTGACTGTATTTCTCATGGGGCTTGACAGCCTGGCATTCCTGAATGATTTGACAGCCACCAGCAGTAGCTTTTACACAGGTATATGCATTTGCCTGTTTGTTTTTCCTGCAGTTTTCGGGACAGGATTGAAGAATGGACAGATCATCGCAGGGATTAACCAAAACCCCACAGAAACACGTGTTTTCACAGTACTTTCATAGCATATCTGCTCAAACACTCATACTACACAGCCATACAAACAAAGAAACTTAGGCCTGAGGAAAGAAAAGAGATCCAGATCTTATGGAAAGCAAACAAACACAATCAAGTTTCTTGAAGAGAAAAACACAGTAAGAGGTCTCCATTTCCTTGCTTGTGAGGATTTTAACTTAAACATATTTGTAAACTGTGAGGACAAAGTACCTTTGGGTGCTGTATTATTAGTATAATTATAAATAATGGGATGGCAAATGAAGGGCAAGGAAGTAAATGTAGCTGTCAGAGTGCTAGTTACTCCTCCCACTATATTAAAAACACCATTTCTGGTTTTTTACACCACAATACACATTTCATTTTATAGATGATACTTCTTAACTTATACCTTTGTTTTAGTAGTTTTCTTGGTTGTCCACTCGGGAAGAACTTTTCTAATTTCCACAGTTTCTTCAGTATGATCTAATGAGGCAGAGGTTACAGAACTTGGTACTTGTTCACTTTGCTTTGCAAGGTTAATTATTCCTGAATTAAAAGAGACATTATTTAAATTGTAGGTCTCATCAGCATCCTTTTGACAGTGTTTCAATTACAATCCAGTAAAAACTGGGGGCAAGTCATGATACTTTCATAATGTCAAATAATATCTTAGTACTCAAAGGAACAACTTACTGGAATAATTCTAACTACAGTGGCAGAATTTGATCCAAAGACTCTTCCAGTTAACAAAAGAGGAAGGCATGGATTTAAATCTCTCTAATAGTTTTACAATATATACTCTTTCACCCCAGAACCAACATTCAGTAACTACTTCTAGGCATTGTAGGATCTGCTTTGCTATTTAATGTTCTCAGAGAGAGAACAGACTGTTAACATAAATATAATTAGAAGTATCTTTCTAGCAGAACTTCTCAATCAGTTAGCCTTTTTGTTTGCTATATTTGCACTATGCAAAATCAGAACATCAAAGAAGATATATGGTGCATATGAAATAAAGTGATAATTGTAATTTGGATGAGAAAGTGAGGGAGAGAAGGATAGAATGAAAATATTGTAGTAAAGAATGAGATGACCCCACCATCTGATGTATAACACTTTTTTTTTTTTAACATCTCTTCATGACAATTTAATTAAGATACAAACCTTACAAGGTTGATGCACTGAATATTAGCATTAAGATCAGAACAACCTTACTGCTACTGACTTCTTATGAAGCAATTCAGTGCTTGCTGTTTCTGTTCAATTTGTTATAATGACAGTGTTTAATCATGGACTCTATAGCACACTGCTGAATTGAGGTCACACATGTGGCTATTCAAGCATGTAGCATATAATCTATAACTAAGATTTCTCTTCTGAATCCTTCTTAGCTTACCATTAATTAACAGTACATTTATTTAAAAAAATACTAAGTATTAAAATATCTTTTATTTAGCTTTGATTTGGAACAAGCAAGGGAGTCTGCAATGAAGCATACAATGCGTTTTTGCAGTCTATTACACTGTTACAATACTGCATTGGGAATATTGTTAAATAACTAAGTTCTAAGATGTTTAATTAGAATTCTTCTGTTATACATCTTATGAACATATAAAAGAGGTCTCCTTCCTCCTAGGCTCAGTTTTATGTTGGGTCTCTCACTATAAGAAAGACATTTTGGTTCTGGAATGTGTCCAAAGAAGGTCAGCAAAAATGATGAAGGGTCTAGAGCACAAGTCCTACAAGGAGTAGCTGAGGGAACTGGGGCTGTTTAGCCTGGAGAAGAGGAGGCTCCGGGGAGACCTCCAGGGGAGGTATTTAAAAGATGTGTAGATGTGGTGCTGAGGGACATGGTTCAGTGGTGGACTCAGCAGTGCTGGGTTAACGGGTGAATTTAATGATCTGAAGGGTCTTTTCTGACCTAAACGATTCTATGATAATATACATCAGCTCATTAGCAGAACACCTATTCAATGGCCTTAAACGAAGCTCAAACTTGGTATTTAACCTTACATGCTAACTACGTGAAATGTCTCTTACACAGTGATACAGATATATGCAAGTTAAACACACAACTTGTACAGGAGCAATAAATACTTAACGCTGACAAAGTATTAACAACCATAACCCAAATAAATACATGACATAGCATTTGGTCATGATGAAACAATAGTCTTCTCCATTAAATCCATTACTTTTACTGCATTTTGTACCATATCTATCATGCTGACTATGAAAAGCTCCCTGTTACGAATACTACCCGTAATGATTTCTTATCTATTGGCATACACATTACTAATTCAAAAGCCTTCAAAAATGTATATAAATGGTCAGTGTACCTTTATAAAAAAGTGCCCAGAGGTCAATGGAACTGGATTGCTAGTCCTTTTATTCCTTTGTCAGCTTTTGTTTTAGAGTTGAAAAAAATATATAGCTGCTAAGCAAAAGTAAGGTATTTCATGTTCATATGAAGAAAAGTATTTGTATAATGTAGTAAAGTAATGGAAGCCTTGTTTGAGGTCAAGGCTATATATTAATTGGGACAGAATTTATGCATTGAGGTCAAATGAGTCTTTATTCCAAATCTGTTTTCAAAAGCTAGTATTTATGAATACATGGCTATGCTTTGTACTGTGCCGCAAAATCTGATCCTGAATATTGCTGAACTTCTGCATTCTTATTCAAGTCAAACTTCAAGGCTGGCATATGTTTTTTCTTCAAGTACTGTTTCTTGAGAAAAGGATTTAAGTACTTAACACATTTTTCTTCCTCAGATAAGCATTACGTGCAACAAAATTTCCATACAGCTCAGGTCACAAACTTGTTAACCTTATGTATTCGTAAAAAGAGTATCTTCTGCTCTGCGTTTAACGTTTCTGTTATCAACTGTCATTATTATAGGACTTCTGCTAATCAAAACAGACGCCAGGGCAGAAATAATGTGATTTTCAGTGTAATTGACATTTTACCTGAGGAAGCTGGTTTTGGAAGGCGACTCTGAGAAGGTCGTATACCTTTGGCAGTCATGGCTGGATCAGATGTTGAGTGACTAATTATGCTTTCCACAGACTCCTGGCTCTTAGCTGTTGAAGGCACTTCTCGCTCAAGAGTTTTGGCTTTTACTGAAGGAGCTGATAGAAGAACTTGCTCAGACGGTGCAAGGACTTCTGTTTCTGAGGTTGAGTCTTGCTTAGAAACATGCCGCCCTGTAGATCGGTTCCCTGAGTCAGGGAGAGGGAAGGTTCCAATCCCACTGTCCAGCGTCCTCATCTGGCAGCAAGACTCTAAGATACAGGAAAATTGTGTGACGGGGTGGAGCTAAAGGTGTCACTGATGCTTAAAGACAGTGAAAGGGTCTACAGGAAAAAAGGGCATCTTCAAGGAAAGGTTTCAAGGAAAGAAAAACATATGGCACTTTGTGAGTATGCTGTCACCTGTCATTTGTATGCTTTTGACACAATACACCTACCCAACTGAATCCAATGAAATATTATTTTGAGATGCAATTAAACTAACTGATGCCAAAACATTGAAATTGGCCTGCTTCAGACTTACAGTGCGATAATATGACAAGCATGCCCTAGAAAGTGCTTACAGCTGGAATGTTAAAATTATTTCTTTGGAAGTCCCACAGAAAGTCTGTAGAGTACCAATGTGAGGGGTTAAGGAATGTAATGTATTTCTTCCTACATAAACCCACACTCCACAAATGCTTGGCCTCTCCATACCTCTGCTTTCTAAATTGTTTCTTACAAGAAGGTGTTAATCAAAAAGTATTATTTATTCTTATACAAAATTAAAATCTACAGAATTTCCCAGAGATAGTTGTCTCTCAGAGCATCCTGAAAAACTTGGATAGCAACAGCCATGCCTTTGTTTACCTTGTTAATGCTCTCGTTCTTCACATCCCATTTTGGGTTAAGTGTATGCTTTCTAACACAATGCCAGATACCTTAAGTACATGGTTTGGAAGCAGTATGATCACACACAGCCCTCCAGCTTATTTGTCCTACTGGAAAGGTGCTGTACTAACCATGGAATAGAGAAAGATGCAAGTGTAGATATGTGGACATTGTTATTCTGGCAACTACGATGGAACAGCACCACCCTGCCCTGTCATTTTCTATTGATTTCCAGAGACTTGCCTTTTGCTTGTATAATGAGCAAACAATATTGAAAGGACTACAATGGCAAGGTCCTTCTGAGAGATATAAACACCAAGGAGGGAACTTCAGCACTAATGGCTGGAAAATGAGCGTAATTTAGGTTAAATGTCTGGAAACATCCCTTGACAGTGAGATCTTCAGTCTGTGACAGACACTCCCAGAGGAAGTAGAGGAATTTCCTTTGCTTTCAACAATTTAAGGCTACACTGGATAAAAGATACACTGCAGTGAACAACTGTATCTATCAGAAGATGCAGAATATAACCCAATGTATCTTTTCCATCTCTATTTTCTGTGTTCCCGAGTATTGATTTTTTTTATATGCTTATTTGTTTTTTAAGTCTGTTGAAGTTAGCAGTCCTCTGTCAAGTCATTTTCATTACTTTTTCCTCTGTAGTGTTTCTAATACTCTCAGAAATTAAAAAATATTTATCCTATATAGGCTTTTTCTATTTGTTTTTGAAATAAGAATACTAACATGGTCATTTTCTGTTACTAATTTAATCTCAATGGGCTTTAATTGATACCAAGTAAGAAATTACTTACAGATAAATTAAGTACCCATGTTTTGTTGCCTGGTTCCTGTCGAAAGAGAAGCATTCTATATTTACATGGTTCTCGTCACCTTATCCTCATCACTGAGGATCAAAGAGATTGAAAGTCATAGTGAAGACATTAACCTTACAGGTCCTAGCTGAGCTGCAACAGCAAAACAAACTACTTGTTATCTTTTGAAAGGGCAACAGTGAGTCTGATTTCTGTCACACAATTACTGCATCCCAATTAATTCTTTCCACAGGTAAAAGGAGATAAAGTGTGGAAGCCACAGCTAGCTGGCCATTTTTGATCTAATGTACCATAATGATTTTAGAAGTTACTGAAAGTTATCCAGGAAGCATGAAAAAAAAAAAAAAGAGAATTATATTTGATTCTGCTGTGTTAAAAGGAGGTATCTCAGTCACTGAACCCTCTTACTCCTGTTATCCTTCCGCTGAGGTATTTTTTGTTTTGTTTTTAAATGGTAAAATACCTAGCTAGAAGTGGGCGAACTGTTCTTCTCAGGATACAACAGAGTGCAGAAAAGTAAGCTGAAAAGCTAGGTGTCTGCCCTTGCAATATGCTCTGTAGATAATCAAGCTTAAGCAGTGTGTTAGTTCGTGGAGAGGCAATGTTTCAACTGAGTATCAGTGGGAAAATTAGTAAATAAAGGAAAACACAGAATAAGAAAGGACTTCCATTATCTGACTCTTGACCAGAAGAAAGACATTCACGCAAAACTGGTTATGTTGGAGAGGTAGAGCTCTTCAGCAGAGACATAGAGAAAACTGGAAGCATCACAGAAAACAACACTCTGAAAACAAAAATCTGAAGAGTCTCCCCTCTAGCATCTGTTCAGTTAATGCTGGACCTGACTTTGCAGCCTAGTTCCACCAGGACTCGGAATGATTCTGTAGTGTGGCTTTCTTTCTGAGCATTCTCTAAGAAACTAAAAAGTCATTCCCTCCTAATTATTGCAGGAAAATTCAGTAGGCTCAAAATGCATACCAAACAGCAGACCTACATCTTTTCCTCAAGGCAAACTCTAAGATGAACACTACTTTATCCTCTAAGGTCATGTTTCCTAAAGTGACATAAGGATCTGTCTTGCCCACTGTTACCTTGTGTATGTGTAGGAACAGACCATGAAAGAAACATCATAAAAGCAAAAGAATACCAACGGCCATACTTCCAAGAAAATACAGCCTTCTGCTGTTCCCAAAATAATTGGGAGAGTGATGGAGGAGCACACCAACAGTGTCACATTTAGTTAAAAGGAAAACCAGTTTTAATCGATCATAGTCTTCCTTCATGGAGACTTTATCCATTATAAAAGAAATACACGAGGTGGAAAACAGATTTTTTTAAAACAGCTCACTAATTTTTAGTTCTGAACAACCACCAAAGGACCTGGCTTTCAAAGTGCTCAAAGCTCAGCAGCTCCCACTGTGACACTTAAAGACAGATTTTTGAAAAAACCTGTGACTCAACTATGTTAAGAAATCCTCAAAACCCTAGTCCTAAATCCACAGAGTGCACCATAAAATTCTTTATGGATGTTAATTTTTCAGTAATAAAAATAACTGATTCACCCCTAAAGCTGTATTATACAAATAAAAAAGTTTATCTCAGAACAATTTGTATTACTGAATGAATGAATATACATTATCTTGAGCTGTTTTCAAACAAAATTTGCAACTGCAAAACAAAAAAAAAAATACATTATATATCTCAGTGACAGCTTTTAAACCAAAACGTTCATGGCCCATCTGATTTCATCAGTTGCACTGACACTTCAAATGACTGTTATCAGTGAAAGCAGCACAAGACTACATAATGAAAATATGTAAAAGTTAAATCTCTGATACTGCGACAGTACTGCTCAACAGATGAAAAATGATTCTGCAAAACATAAAAGTCTTAGAAGAGTTATATATGATCTTAACTGCTTTTGCTTGTGACCATTTCTGCGTATATAAGCCAAATTCCTTGCCTGATTTGTTTTTGCTTTTTTTTTTTGTTCTCTTTCCCCGCCATGGAAGAAAGAAGCTCAGGCAATGATATTAGTTTTTATAGTGGACACAGATAGACTCACCATCTGCCATTTCACTGAACAATTGGACTACAAGCAAAAGTCTGAATACTGAAATAGCCCCTTCCTTCCCTCCCGGCATGTGGATTTGAGTCTGGGCAGAATACAAAGTCCTTGGAAGTCCTACAGTAGAGGAACATTTCTCCAAACTGAAAACAGAACTAGAAGAATTTAAAGAAATTTCTTGGAGATCAAGAAACTCCTGACTGCATGGGAATCTTTTGACGGAGGGGTGTTTTAAGAGCTTTGTGGAAGACCTTTAATGTTGAGAAGCTTCTCAGCCACTAAACAAAAGGAGCTGACACTGCACAGAAAGTTTTCCAAAAGTTTGTTGAACTCCCTACTTGTCAAGAATTCTCGGGTTTAATATGTTCTCAGGCAAGATGATCATACACTTGATGTCCTACATGAGCTGGACACCATGGTAATTTGTACAGTTGGACACGCTTTGGCATATGCCAATATCACTGGTGTTTGTTACCAGAGTTTTCTGGTATCAGTAGACCACCAAGACCTCTTCAACATGGGGTCAGCACACAAATTAGATGGAATAAAAAGGATCTTTGAAAATTGCACACCATTCTGAGAGTATGGACAAGAGGAGAGCAGAAAAGGGACATACACTTGAGCTGGTAGGTGTCAGGAATTCTAAAAATGTGCTTTTCTCTATGGAAAATTACAATAGCAGCTCCTTCTGTGGGGTTTTTTACATCTTCCTCTGAAATGAAAAAATTAAAAAGTTAGAAGTAAACATAGCCCACTGACAAGAACTGACAACCTAGAATTCATTAACATCTTTCAGGGCATTCTCCTGAGCAAAGATCATTTAAAAATGCATCTTAAATAGCAGCAACAGATCCTTAAAACTAATTATTTTTCAACTTTGTTTTTTTAATTTCCTCTGAAACATTTGCCACAAAGATACCACTAGCTCAGAAACTACCCTTGGTACAAACCACTGGAGAGCAAGAGAGAACACCCAGGGAAGATGACTGCTGATTCTGCTTTCTGTTCCTCCAGAGGCATTGGTATTGGTCAGTCTGAGAGTGAAAGGAGCTCTCAGTATGAGCTGGTACCACACTGTTTTAAGTTGTTATATAACACACTTCTCTGTTCCTCTTTTTATACACCATATGTGAATGGAAAATCAATCTGAGGGAAAAAAAGAAACGAAAACACGGAACATCTACTATGAAGAGAATTGCTTCTAGCACAACACAAGAGACATGGGTCCAGCCTCCCTTAGGTCAAGTTCTACACTGATGGCTGCAAAATAGGGTATTACTTAAAATAAGTCATGGAGCAAAATCTGTCCCACATTTACAGTAGGTACATGTTAGTCTTTTTATGATTGAACTTTTGTAAACCTATGTTGAGTCCTAGCACATATCCAAGAGGTATTGTGAATTTCACACAATAGAAGACATAAGGTGATGACATACAGCTTTTAAACACAGCTTCTAATACACGTTTCTTCAACAATGTGAAAAGATACTTTTACTAATGGAGATTTAATGCCACATGTTATTGTAAACAACTGAAGAGTGTTTCAAAATGTTTTCTCAGGTAAAGATTCACATTCCAGTAAACTCTTTTTATGCTGTATCTTAAAATGAGTTTCACAGATGCTTAGTCTATTCACAAGTCACATACCAGCATTTCTTTACATAGCGACTGTTATACTTTTAAGAAGTATATATAGTCACTCATGGTTACTTTGGCCATCTAGTTAAAAAATGATGAGTTTTATTATGATGTTTAAAGTACCCATAAAAATCTTTATGGAAACCACACGATCCAAAGTTTTACCTACAGAGCTAAAATAAGGTTACCAGTCAGAAGTTCTGTTAAGCAGGTATATTGTCTCATGTGCGTACATAAAGTCATTCAAAATGGCCAGGCAACGCACTCACTGCGAATTAAACACAGTAAGAGGATATATTTCTGGATGCTGGCATACAGGGAAGGACTTACAGGTCCTGAGAGGAAATAACCATAGGCCCTAGAGTATTGTAAATAAAGATTTTTCTCTCTAACAACTTGTGCCATGACTGACAGAAGTCAGCTGCCTCGCAGTGCTGCTTGAAGGGGTCAGGATTTCCTCAGACATTCCCCACCAGGTAGAACCATGATGCCACTATGATACATACTGATGGATACCAAATACAGTTACTGAAAAAAGACATCATCTCTACTTCAAATGACTGACACAAACTAACAGTTTCTGTTTGGAAGTGGCAAAGTTACAGAAGTATGTATGTTACTTAACTTTGATGGCCAATCTATCAACATTAAAAATAAACAGCAACAAAGAGGACAACTGTATTTTAGGTCAAAAAGATCACAGGTAGTTCGGCTTACATCAGGCTTTCTACATAGAGAGATACTAAGCACAAGGTCATACTTGCTTTCAAAGAAGCATCTCACCTCATAAAATATGTGGAGTTCTCCTTTGTGCTCATCGCTACAGCTTGTTTGAGAGCTCCCTCTAATAAATTTTCAAGTTTGGGGCTATGAAACTGCACGACTGACAGAAATTTCAGCTGAAATCTTTAAGTAACCACCAGAATTCTCCATAGAAAGCAGGCATTTCCAGGAAAAAATATCAGTCAAAAATAGCTCTGTATCAAGAACAGTTTCAGTGGGACATTTCCAGCAAGCTGTTTTCAGAAGTATAGGAATATCTATGACACTAAAAATGAAAGAGCATAATTCCCATCAGTAACAGAATGCACAAATTCTAAAAATTTACTTTTCTTTGCATTAGAAAGTTCAAGAATTTCTACTAAGCTGATGCAGGGACCCAGGGAACATGTAGTTGTTTTCTTCTGGAACACAAAGGGAGTATAATTTTTCTAGTATTTTGAAGCATGCCAAATTATAAATTAATACTTTTTCCTTTATTTTTTTTTTTTAGAACAATATTTCAAATGTAAATAGGTCTCTGCAAAATTGCTTTATCAGTTAATAAACATCTTTAAGCTACATGTGGCATTGGCAGGAAGAACTTAAACTACAGATGGCAAAACAGATCTCTTTATTTGCACATCCTTCTCTTCATCTGCAATGCTAAAGCAACCACAAAAAAAAAAGAATGTATTTCTGCCAAATCAATGTCAATTTTAAATAGATTATTCCTTCTGGGTTTACACCATAATATGATCCAATTAGTCAAAGACGAATGCATTATTGTTTCCTATCTACATCTGAAGTATAACCAGTATGCAAAACTAAAGTACCCTGAAGGTTATCCTAGGTAAAAATAGAAAAGACAAGTTCTCACAGCCCAGGTACTCCCATGGGTACTACACTGGTAAAATGGAATTATTTTTAATGTATATCAATGAAGGGTAAATGGAAGGAGGACTGTGCAGTCTATTTTCAGATGATGGCTCTACAAGTGATCTTCATGCATGGCTTCTTGAACCTGGGATCACAATTTACATTTACTTATAATAACAATAACAAACAATAAATGCAGACTTGACCAACTTATTCAAGTTGCTTTTCTATTGCTTCTTCCTAATCAAGCTTTTTTTTTTTTTGCAAAACCCACCAACTTCAATATGTCGTTTGTCCAATTGTTTGACAGTTGTCTTCACAGTTTTCCATGAACACAATTCCATCTTTGAAATGCATTTTCTGAGTTGAAACAGATAATTGCTGCCTCATTTTAATTCCAGTCCCACCTTAAAATACAATTCTACTCGCAAGTCAAAGGATTGGTTTTAACTATTAGTAAGTACTAATAACTGTACTCCAAATTGGCAGTTATCTATGGATTTATTATTACTTTTTTTGCATTAAGTGCTTCCCAGTTAGATCCCTTCCTCGCGTGCTTGGAAAGAATGATGGCAAGCTACCTGGAATAGAGTTGTCACAGAGAACAAAACTTTAAATGCATTACAAAAAGAACTTGGATAATTCTTGGAATTTTCTACTCCGAATCTTTCAGTGTCTATTAAATACAAAGGTCAACATGCACTTTTCCAGTTGGGGAAGTCCCACAACTGATGACATCTGGAATGATCTCTCTGTACGATGCTGTTATACTTTCATTGTAAAAACCTACTCATTGTTCTCAGGACAGTATATTAGAAATAGATACAACATTAGTCCTACTAGAAAAGAAATACTGAGACGTAGAATTTATGTGAAGAGCAACTTGAAGCTTTGTGTAAATTAAATGCACACATCTGCAGCCTGGCTGTCATTGAGGCCAGCCAAGAAATACTTTGGGGAGCTATCCCTCTTCTTCTTCATCTGCATATCCTTCTTTGGTTTTACCTCTGCACTTGCCAATCAGCCTTACAGATTTGCAACTATCTTTAAGAAATCCTTATGGATGAGTAATAGCTGAGAAGAAGGAGAAGTCCTCACAGCTGATGCAAAGTATGAATCCAAGGTAAGCAACAGGTCTACCACAATGAAGAAATGTGGCTTTCCCAGGCTTTTCCTCCAAGAATAGCCTTCTGTTTCCCTTAGTACTCTGAAATGTAAAGGTTGGAAGCCAACGACTGCACACTAAGGAACATCTTACTGGGGATTACTCATTCAAGCCATGGATGGATGCTTCCCTTCATTTGCTGTTCTCTAACAGAACACATGTATCTTAACTCTCAGAAATTGTATCTATAAGAAGCAAAGCCCAAGAAAGGATGGTTTATTATTTACCCAGGTGTTTGCTAAGGGCTGCCTCAGCCATGTCTTTTCCATGTAACCACAGGCTTACCTCTTTCTTTATGCCTCAGTTCTTCATATTTAAATACAGAGCTAATGACGACTCCTCATTACACAGCAATATTGCAAGGATAAAGAACTTAGGAGTTGGCAACCATATAACCAACCTGCAATCACTTGAATGAATAATACTTGTGTAGAAATAACTTGAACTTTTTTGAAGGCTGTTCAGAAATTAATAGCAAGCTGCAAAATACTTGTAAGAAGCATTAAGGTTGCTATTTTTGATAATATTATTAGAGGTAGCCAATTTAACTATGATTTGGGAATAACTGCATCAGATCACAGCTACAGAAGAGAAGAGGTCACACTTAGCACCTCAGACATGGGGGCTGCACACAGTGCCCAAGGGAGCACTTGCTGCTGATATCTGGCTGTTCCATTGAGGGTTTCTGTTCACTGATTGCTGTGTTTGAAGCACTTAAGGATAACGGGATGGAACCACTGACTTACCTGCTCTTAAGCAACTCTGTTACAAAAATTGGAGCTTGGTTTCACTCACTTTGAGATACTTTCTTTGATTTTCTATTTCCAATAGGTAGGACTAGTGATAGGGCTTTAAGCATAAATGCTGTCCCTCATAAGCACAGACCAATTTAGAAGTGCAAAGCATCTCTGGGTATTGCAAATGCACAGAACAATAAACTATATTTATTTTAGTCACAGCACTGATTTTTGTTTATGAGTACAAAAAAAGACAGAAAGCAAAGCCACATGTATATGAAATGAAGCTTTAAATAATTGTTTTTAGGTTTGCTCTGCAGGTGGCTTTACTTAAGGGTACTACTAATAAACACTTACAAATACATACACACACCTGAAATAGATTTTATTTATTAATTAATGAAGCGAAAACTCATTAACAAAGTGAGTGCAGAGAATTTTGAGTAACTTTTAGGTGAACTACAATCTTTCCATTCTGGTACTCAATTTCAGCTCCTCCAAATGTGCTGAGTCACTGTGAAACTAACTGCATGCAAGCAGGACTTGGTAAGAGACCATTGTGATTTAAAAGCAGAAGAATGAACAGAGTTCTTTTTCTCAAAACAAACAAAAAAGATAGGAAGTAGGGAAATTATTCATTCTAAATATGTTAGCTTATTTCTTTTTCTTTTCTTAACCATGTCCAAAACTACCTAAACACTGAGACATTTTTGAGTTCACCTATTATTAAAAACTGCACTAACTATATAGGTATTATTTCTCTACTATAGTGATTTGTTGGGTTTTTTTTTAGAGTCAGTGTTTCTATGATCAGCTGTGATGGCTAATTTCATGCAATCAGATGTCAACAATTCAGGTCCCTGACTGAAGACATGAATCAAAGCTCCTCAAGCTCAAGTAAAAATGTCAAAGACAACAACAAAACTAGGAATAGGCATCCTATCCTCAGAGTCAGAATGTGTAAAGGCATATGCTGACACAGATCAAATATAATTGATAATTCAGGTGAAATTGTATTTTTCATAAAATTTCTACTAGTCATCACTGTAGAAAAGGATTGCCAAGTCCATGTTAGCACAGTTGAAACAAATGTTTAAAATAACACATCCTCATTCAAAAGCCTTTTCAGTTTGCTCAGTTGTTACTTCAGGTATCTGAATTAGAGCTAATAGAAAATGTGTGACTGAAGCTCCATACGCACATCTACAGATGGCCCTAGCCAGAAGCAAAAAACATGTAAAGTAGAAAAGTTTCAAATAGAAGAACTCATACTGTTCTAGAGAGTACTGGCGTGTAGTATCCTTTAATAAGTATGATAATCAGGCACAGTCCTGATTTGAGTGATAAAAATGAATACAGATTGGGCCAGGCTGTAGAGTAGTGTAAATCAACACAGCAACATTACCTTCAGAGTTGAAGAACCTGGCCATCCTGTTTAATTGACACTTTAAGCCTGAATGACACCAGCAAATTCTCAGTATCTTGAATAATAATTGGACTGTATCCTTTATATAATATATAAAGAGCCACACTTCTTCTCGTTCTAGTGATAAAATTTGGTATTCTGGGTGAATAAATGTAATGACAAAGATGGAAATTAACAGCAAATCATTGTGGCTAATAAGGAAGTGTTGATCCAAAATATTAATTCTCTCCACAGAAGGAAGACAAGTTAGACAGTAGGCTGCAGCAGTGCTGCAGAAGAATTGGCAATTAGACAAGTGCTATGTGTACTATCTTTTAAAAGTACAAAGAAATGATTTGTCTTTGCCAGACTGTGAAGAAGGTAAGCTGACAGAAATTAGAAGACACTAATGGATGTTAGTTTCTTATTATTTGCATTGGCAAGGTTCTCCATCATCTTCATGGAACGTAAGTAACAAGTAGAAAAATACACAGAAAGTTTCATTCTATTATCATAGGCTCTTTCAGATCATCATTTAAAAATGAATCCCTGCAGAAATACCCGAATGCCAAACAAGTGTCAAGAACATGGTACAGCAGGCACTATTCATACCATTTCAAAACCATTTAGAAAATGGCTTTGTTACTGATGTACAAACAAATGCATGCATCCTTGTACCATTGCTCATGTATAGGAGATTCATGAAAATCTAATACCTTATCACAACTTGCATCAAAACATAACATTTCGGAGCACGCAGATTTGAAACAGGAACAGACTGAGGCTGGAAATGGATTTGGTGATAACTGGTTTTGTTTGAGGGCTTTTACAGACAGCAACCTCACATGTAGAGACTTCTAGGGATTCCACAGCTTTACTGGGTGGTGATGAGGAAGATAAAACAAACATTTTTCCTTTATCTGATCATGTGTAAATGAATGATTCAACTGCTATATCAGTGATAAGATGATTGCTAAATGGTTCTTCTCAACTTCTATCAATGGCCTGATGAAAGGAATTAACATTGACAGTGATAAGTTGTTTTCTCAGGCATTGAGACTTCATGACAAGAAAGGATTTCTTTTGCGGTCAAAAGACATTTTATCAGTTCAATATTGTTCTTCATTAATTGCATTAGAGGTGTCCAAGGATTTGCCTGACATTTAAGCAACTTCTGGATTGTCCTTTTGCCTCTCCACAGCGATGTGGATCACCTCTATTTGCAGGATGCACAGACTGTAATACAGATCAATTTGTTCACCATCTTCCCTCCGTCACTTACTCTGTTACATTTATCTCAGTAATTCATTACAGACCTCAACTAATCTGTCTCCAGGTTTTGAGAATTCTTTAATGTAAATGTATTTGCTCAAATATGTCAGGCTTAATGGACAAGTTTGAGGATGATGCATGTCAGACTTAATGTATTTACCACATTAATCAGGCTTGTTTCCTTCACATCTATTTCCATTCCTTGAGAATGAGAAAACATTAATTCAATAGCAGTTTACCTAGTACTCCAGTAAAAACACCTGAAGTTGCAGTAGTTTACATAATGGTGGATAAAACCAAGTCTTTTGCTTGGCAGAGGAGGGTGTCTATCATTTTTTCTTCTCTTACTGAAAGCTCAGTGCAAGTTTATTAAACAAGCATGTGAACTGCTATTTTTTTTTTCATCACGCTGTGGAATGGGCCAACAGATAACTTCCACAATTAAGCATCTTGAGTCTGTACATTAAATGGTACATTCAGAAACAAAATTTGAAACACTTTTCCAGTTCCGGTGCTCATCAGATGTAGATTTCAGAAAGAAACCAAGAGAAAAAAGGTAGATGACACTGGAGCAAGGATCTGTTGATCAGAAACGGTGTGACAAAAAGGGAGGCTCTGTATCCTGGTCTAGATTTGTGGAGAGTCAGATAATGAGCAATACTGTGGCACCACACAAGCAGTAAAAGAGCGACCACCGGTTTTAAACTGGTGAACAAACATGAGGGGAAAGGTGATAAAATATTATCTTGACAGGAAATGGGTACATTTGTGGGAGAACCATACTGAAAAAAGAGAAAGAAAAGAGGAGTCAGAGACAAACAAATTTACCTGTGGTACTAGAAAGAAGGCAGGTCCTTCTCATCATAGGAGAGTCTGTTCATGAAGTGTGAGGTTTTATTATCATATATATAGTTTCATAGTATGGCTACTCTGGGCTGAATAAAACAGTATCAGGATACACATATAAGGCTATCTTTTTTAGTATTTGATACCTCAATACTAATAATTTTAATGCTGACATTTCATTTTAAGTTAAACCTACTTATATCTACAAGAGGTTATATGTCCTACATTTGCTATCAGTATATCTGTAAAATTACTATCAAGTTGCTAGCAACTCAGCTATAAAACTTGCTGCGAAGGACATTCCTGGTTTCTACTGGAAATGTAGTTTGATCACTTCTTTTTGCTGCGTATAAAGCTTAAAGGGGTGGACTTTAAAACACAACACAACATATAAAATACCAACAACACTTCCTTTCTGGAACATTAGGCATCTAACGGATTCAACCAAATGTTCTGTAAAGAAGACAAATCTCCAAAAAGTTGCTTAAAAGATAGACCTTCCTTTTTCTGACCAGATTGCCTTTAAATTAAACTGCAAAACCCTTCTGCAAGGTTGTTCTTGGAAAGGAGAAAAAATGATGACAAAGGCTGCTGTGAGGCAGATGATTATCAAGAACTTTAATGGAATTGAGCGCTGGGCACAGCAGAGCTACAAAAGAATCCCTTGACCTCAGCGCATGTTTTTGTTCTAGCACAAAGCAGCAAAGTCTACAATGTACTTTTAATGTTGCTTTCACAGTGTGGAAGCCCAATCCTCTATCTAGCTAGAGACTTTTCAAACCCTTTTAAGGACCTGCAGGCATTTTCTCTGTATTATAGAAATGCCAGTATCTACCAGGTTCCCATTTAATGTTGGATGAATCAGTTTTGAGCAACTGACCTGGACCTCTAATGAAAATTTGGCAAAAATTACACCCAATTCTTTCTTTAAAGTTTTAAAAATTCTGACTACATTTATCTTCCTAATCTTCACCTAGCTCTGAATTCCACCTGAATTACTCCAAACAAATAATATGAGACCAATGCTGCAGCTAGATGATTTCTTTCCAAGAACTGTGAATCTTTCTGTTGTGGATTGTAATCCCAGCCTCTCTCAGGGAATTAACTCCCTACACAACTTCTTGTGTACCCAGTGGAGCAGAGAACCAGCAACACCCGGGTATATTTTGGATTGCTACTACCAATTCTTGCATTACCAAGTATTTGTTCTCTAGAGTACCCACATTGCTCAAGCTAGCTGCAGGTCTCTATGGATTTTTAAAATTTATTTTATTTTGTCCAGTGATGTCATTCCAAGAGCAAAAAAACTACCTGCAGTCATGTCCCTGATGTCAAAGCCCAATGGGCTTTTATTAAAGAATGAATATGGCCTTTTAGTTCAATCAGTGATATATTAAAGGTAATATTTGAAAGTAAAAACTTCCTAGTTCAAGAAAATTATTTAGATGAACTGTCCATGCTTTCACATACTTCCTGAACTTCAGTGCTTTAGATCAGAAGTGCTTGTTTGATTTATTTAGGAATTGCTAAGGATAGAATGACCACTGGAAATCCACTCTGGTGAATAAGCATATTTATTCATAAAAATATGTTACCAGAAAAAAAAAATAAATCCTATTTCTTTGTGTTGAAACCTGAGTATAAATTTAAGAACAGTCTTGAAATCTGGTGAATATATGCTGAAATTGTGTTTTGTGGGAAGCTTGAGTACATCATTAGCAAAAAGCATATTTAAGGTTGACTCACTTCTCTAGTGAATTTGTCACCCATTTGGGGTGACAAAGCTAAAAGGAAACTAGACCTGGAGAAATTATTACCACGCAGCTTTCAAAAACGGGGTTTGGTCAACCACCAGTGATGCTGTTTGAAAAAAATGGCACACTAAGCCTTTCCTCCTTCAGCCTCAGCAGAGGTTTATATCAACACTGAAGAATTATATGATTAATTATGACTATCTTTCCTCTTCATTATAGATAGATATTCCTAAGTAGAAAACAGAATCATAGCATCACAGAATCACAGAATGGTAGGGGTTGGAAGGGATCTCTGGAGATCACCTAGTCCAACCCCTCTGCCAAAACAGGTTCACCTGGAACAGTTCACACAGGATCGTGTCCGGGTGGGTTTTGAATCTCTCCAGAGAAGGAAACTCCACAAACTCTCTGAGCAGCCTGTTCAGGGCTTGGGCACCCTGACAGTAAACTTTTTCCTTATATTTAGGTGGAACCTCCTGCATTCCAGTTTGTGCCCATTGCCCCTTGTCCTATCACTTGTCCCAGAACAAGGTCAGGAATCTTTAATTTGTGTAGGGACCAGTATAGCCAAAAATACTTTTGCTCCTTTAGGGTGCCCATATTTTAGCCATAAGAGATGAATATTATAATCAAGGAAGCTGTCTTCAGTATGACTGCTACTGTATAACACAATATTCTTATGTGAAGTTGTCTGCAAGAATTATTTTTCAGTAATTAGCACTTGTTTGCTTGTGCCATGGATTTTTGGCTTTTCCCTTGAAGCTGTTTATCAATGAAAACTATTAATAAATTATAATTAATACAGTCACACTTTTCCAGGAGTGGCTGCTAATTTGAAACAGCACTTGAAACATTAAACTCTCTCACTTTTTTCTTCTCAAGCTGTCCAGTTATTAACTTCCCTACGTAAAGGTGTCATTTGTAACTGTCCTGCAATTTTTTTTGGCCATTGTGACTGTGGAGAAATTCAAGACAAACACTGACACTTCTGCTTCCTTGGGGGAAGAAAATTCTTTTCCTTTGTAAAATGAAGGCTTTTTTATGTTTACAATGGAGCAATACTGTCAGGAGCTTGACACATCAACTTTGTATTCAATAAGAGTTTTATTTATAGGAATATTTGGAGAGCCTGCTGTACCTGCCTGAGCTGGGGAGTCTCTTATGGCATGAAGGGAAACTCAACCTTCTTGTCATGTCCTTCCTCTTACTAGGTACTTTAGCATTCCCACTTCACTCTTTCAAAACCCAACTATTTTATTGCAAAGGGCTTGAGAAAGGAGTTGTGAAGATGACTGGACCTTAAAGTGATACTTATGGATTCTTAGGTTACCCTGGAAGTGGGAGCACAGGTAGCATCTGTGCTGCCAGGGCAATATTTGACATCCTCACTGACAACACAGCAAAAGCATCCCAGGTTTTGTTTTACATTAAAAAAAAAAAAAAAAAAATTTAATATAAAAATACACAATATAAATGACTACTTCATATGGAAATAACCATGTGTTCCATAGATACAGGTATACTAGAAGGGAAATTTTACATTACTGTGCATTCTTGTATTCTTTCAATTTAGCAAATCCAGACTCAGCAAAATACTTAAATTTGTTTAGATCAACAACTGACAATAAATTAAAAGCCTAGCAACTGGCATTTTCCACATTTTTTTAACACATCCAGGAGTATCTCATTATTAGAAAGTGATGAACCAGCATTGTCTTCATGATACCAACCTTGAAGACTTTTCAGTTACATGCATCTTATTAACTAACTGGGCAGACCTGATGTCAGGTTAGGTATTTTATAGGAACAACTACAGCAACACATGTTTTCCTATTATGTAATGAACATCTCCCCTGTTTAATCACAGCCTTTCTACATCTTCTATACATTCAGTACTATTTTGATAACAGATTAGGTCAAAAAGAGTAAAATAAAACCATTAAAGTACAGCTACAAAACCACAGTGAACTTTGCTTTCTTAAAACAACTGTTTATGATGGTGAAGAGTGAAGTAAGAAACAAATTTACAGTCCATTGCAATTTTCAAGATTTCAAAGATCTTCCTGTTTTGGAAGAATCCTCAACACTGTGAAACCATTTCATGAAAACAACAGAAGAAGGCCTTTACCAGGATATGAACTGTCTTCATTCTCCAGTCTAAGGACTTTGCTCACTATCATATGTGTGACACCAGTGAGGCATAGCATTTACAGAGCCATCATTCCTCTATTATTCCCTTCTGCTTCTGATAACCAGAAGCTCAGGAGCTGATAACAAACAAACCCAAATTTGGCTCTCTCACATCTCAGATATGTCTCCATACCAACAAGTTCTTTATAATCTTTACAAGTTCTTCCTTGTGTATGGTTTTGACTAAAAAATCACAATCTGACAAGGGAAACGTTCCAAATGAAAATTTCTTAAAGCTGCATAGAGTTTAGGTCTTGAAAAAAAGCAGTACTTTTCTATGACATGCTTTGTATCAAAACAATGCCAGAAGCACTTGCAAAGAATTTGGTAAAAGAATCAGAATGAGACACAGGAAAACTTGCTATCCACAAAGAGCAGATATACAGCAGCAAAATTACCAGTGTGAGATAAAGTATAACCTGACGAGAGTGGAATAAAACACAGCATGATACTGATTTAGGAGTATTCAGAAAGTGCACTTAGATCCATGCTCCTAATCTCTCAGGCTTTGGCTTGTCCTGCTGAAATAAGTAATGATTGGCACATTCTGCATTAGGACTCACTGTGCTAATGTCAACAAATTTTCAAATGTTTACTGTGCCAATACTACCTATGGCACATAATGTCTCACATCATCAAAGGTTCCTGGCATTAACAACTAGATCTTCAGAGCAAACTCCTTGAGTTAGTCTAGGTTTACTGCAGTCTCTGCCTGCAATGGGAACTTGCTAGAGGAGAATCTCTTCTGTTTGGAGTCAGTTCCTTATATTAGTGACATGCTGCTCTAAAACAGATCCCAAACAGACTTCTGTTTTTTTTTCCATTGCCTATTAGATACTTTACCATGTACTGAGGTTAAAAATTAGTACATGTCAATCAAGAGGCAGGGCGGGTGGTGCTGCCCTCCTGAAAAGTGGAAAGCAAAGGAAACTTTATTATCAATAACAGCTTTAAGGTCTTCTGGTTTTGCTGCTCCTTCTGGGTTTGTTCATTACTGTAATTACTCTGCTATTCAGAATCGTATTTTGATTTTTACTAATTCAAGGCCAGTTGACAGAGTTACAGTGTATCATTATTATTCCCACCGAAAGTATCAAGCACAACAACCCTTGAATTAAACCACTATATGTAACCCACTAGTTTTGAAGGCTGAAATGATCTTTCACAGCCAGATTCCAAAGCCCTTCTGTCAAGCAGCGCAGTGATCCACAATTGGTAATGGGATGTACTCGTCTTTAATAAAGTTAGTGAAATCTGGTTATCCAGATGTTAAAAGCTGACATTAGCTGGGCAAAAAAAAATTAAGTAACAAGAATTAAACATGTTTTTTTTCATTAACTGAGACAGCAATAAAATCCAGTGTAAAATATAATTTTGTACCTATCACATGACTCTGACATGTAGTCCTTGTTATGGTGTCCTCCTCTTCTTCTGGCAGGTTTTCTGTGACTACTTTAGCCTGTACATAGTACAACAAAAGTGAAGAACATCTGTGACTCTGTTTATGTTGCTTCATGATAACTACAGAGTATCTTTTCAGAAATAAACCAGAGTAAAATTACAGGGCAGCTAAGAGTGGAAGCATATAGCCTGTCTCATTCTATCACAGATATCTGAGGATAACAACTTTAACTTCATTCAAAGTCACAATATGTGGCAGTCAAAAAATATCCTTGAAAGATGCAATTCTTCAAAAGGATTTTTTTTTTTAATTAAAAAAAAAAAAGGTCTGTTCTCCTGACCTCTTATTTGTTTGTCTAGAAATACCATGTTTCAGATTGTATACTAAAAAACATATGAACTTAGCATGTGATGTGACACCTCTGTAGCTCAGTTTGCAAACACTTAACTTTGGTGTTTGTCTTTCCTTCTCTGTCTAAAAGCATTTATTAGCTAAACAGGGAGAAAAACTTCACTTAAAAATGCAGTGCACTAGTAACTTGCATGTGTTATTCAAGTACATGCTACTCCAATCACTAGCTATTCTGTTTTCCAGGTGAAGGCATATTTTTGCTCTGTTCTTCTGCACTCCTATTTCCCAAATGTCTATAAAATCTGATATCATCCTAGCATACAGTGAAAACCCCCTCCATTACATGCCATCAGCGGCCATAATTCAGATCCAGGGACATATTTTTCTGCCACACTATATAAATCAAAGAGGAATGAAAGGTGATGAGAGAAGGAAAGCCAGCATTGCAGAAAAAAATTACTTTCAATATCTCAGAGATCTTAAATTATTTGTTAATCACTCTCTGCTGTTTTGACCTACTTACAGCACATTCACAATAACACTAAATATGTTCTGTAATCTAAACCAGTAGAATTTATTACCACTTGCATGACATATCTTTCATCACGTATATATTCTGCTTGTCTGGTTTACACAAGTAGCCCTAATGACCTCTTGTGACTGGTCTCAGCAAGGCACAGAAGACTCCTTTTCTATATTTATAAAAGTGCATTTATAATTTCTTAATCCCAGAGATCTGACTATGTCTTTTTCTTTCTGAAATTACTCTCTTCAGGCTATGGAAAATGAAGAGGAAAGTATGTGATCATTTAGCATCGAATTATGGGTAGACCAATTTCTCACATTGGCAGACTGTATGGCGGTCTGTGGCTTGCTGCTGATGTGACATTTCACAATATTGGGATAGACCTCTGGGTATTCCCCAGACACAGAGACTGTAGACAGACAGTGCTATACAAAACTCCTGGCGTCTTGATTGTGGTGCCACGCTTACACCTCACAAAGTAAAGCCCATGGCTTTTTTAAATTACGCTAGGCTGCAATAAAATCACAAAGATGGAATAAAGCAGCGCAGCACAAAAATGATTGTATCTCACCTTAAGCTCCAGACAAGGACATGAAAAAGTATTGGAGAATGTGGAATATCCTTGGTCTGGGCTAAAAGATTATGTATTTCTGTTGCATGGCCTTTAGAGCAAAGTACTTTTTTGATGATCACTAGTGGGAAGCATATCCCTCTGAAGGTGAATACACATGCCCACCATCGGTGGAACATTGCTTTTTTCGGATATTCAGTGTCAGTCCAGCAATAATGTTCTTTGCATGAACAGAAATCAGAGGTAATTGGTGCATACGTTATGGCATAATAGTGCCCCAAGTCTTTAACTGGCACATCATACAAGATTGAATCCCCAAAATTCAATAGGTTTTAAAGGAAAAGCTTGCTAGAAAACTAATGTTAAAAAAATGTTATGTCCAGGACTTAAAGAAGTATATATATGATATATTGTTTTGAAATACAGCAGCTTCCCCGCTGAACACATATGACTGAATGCATTTCTCATTGTTCAAAAAAAAAATAATCTTTAGTTTAGGGCTTTTCCAAGAGCATTCATTTTGTCTTTTTAAGAGAAAAAAAATGCACAGTCGTCCATTCCACTGTGTGCGACTGTTTCCAGTCACAGCTATCTCCCAGTCCTTTGCAATCTGCTTCAAACTAAGCTGACACCAAGAATAATTGGAAATGATAGTAATAAGATGCATGAACTTTGAATTTAAAGACCTGTTCTTCTTGAAGAAGTTTGGAGGACAAGATGAAATATCACATACTGTGAAATCTTAAAGTATATCTCTTTCATAAGTTAGCATTAAGAACTATAAGCATGTTTTTAATCTCATTATTCTAGATGTCCTCAGTCTTTTGGCACTAGATATTTCTTTCGGAATTAAGTGCCACAAAAATGACAATATGAAACTCAAAAAGATAAAGCATATAACACAACTTAATCTTCAAAAACCATAAAAAGAAATAATTTGATTCCCAGCAGACAAAAGTGTATGGTATAGGACAGGTAACAACTATGAGTCCCACGACTGACATGCCCTTAAAAACTAAATACTATAATTAGCATTTCTCCATTACTTCTGTATATTAAGGACAATCTTTGTAGTTCCCTGATAAAAAAAAGTGTGTTTCTTGAAAATACACTGGAAGTCCTAAATGACTGTTAGTGTTGCATTTAGGAAGACTTCACAAAATGACAGACAAAAAGCACAGCAAATTATCGCAGCATTAGAAAATAATAATAAGTTAGAAAGAAATTGTAGAAGCAATGTGTAGAGTTTTTTGTACTTCTGTACAGTGAAGATATACCCTAAGCTGTCAGGACCATATTAAATGGGGCATAGTTAAACTGAGTGGCTCTGATAAGGGGCTCTGGTTTGCTATCAAAGTTCTAGATCAGTTGGATTGAATTTCCTGCATATTGCACATTTCCAGACTTTCATTCTCTCTCTTTCCTTTCAGTGACACTACAAGGACAGCCTTAGATATGCTTATAATTTGTGGTTTTATAATGCAGGAGACATCTACATTTTCATAGAATAGATGATACCACAGGAGTCAGGAGGAAAAAGTTTTCAAATACATTCATTCTGCATATGTTCCCCATAAGTTTTAAAAAATGACCTTGCAGATGTTCTTAGGAAAGACATCTGCATTAAAGTAAAAAACCATCTGTCTGAAGTTGAAAACATGTGTGGGATACCTTAACCTTAAGCATCCTAAACATCAGCACCAAGCTAAGAGTTCTTCCAGCTTACATTATGAAGCTTTTTGAAATTTGCTTTACCCTTGAATTTGTATTTCAAATTCTCTAAGATGAAATAGTTACATGTGCTGTCAGTAACTCAGTTTTATCAGAACAACAAAAGTAAAAGCCTCAACTTTTACTTTTCAGTAAGTAAGCCTTCAACTTTAATATTCAGTATTAAATTTGGCACAGGTTTTCAGACTATTCTGTGAAAATTGTCATTATTGTTAATAGTCATCATAATATGGTCAAGACAGCTATCAGGAATGAGAAAATAATGCTCATCAAGTTAAAGCATCTCTGTTCTCCTGGTGCTTGAACTCTAAAACAGCACAGGAAAGGCCCTTGCTAAGCAAGAAATTGCTCACTAAATTCTAAGGTTAATTAGAAGCTTCACAAGGAAGGACACTCATTCAGTTTGATTTCAGGCTACAATCCCAGTCTGTGTGTGTGTGTACATTTCTTAAAGGAGAAAAGTTAGCCACTCACATAACCTTTCAAGAACCAGAATTTAGTAGTTAATGGAAAATAAAGTGATTTTTCTTCTAAATTGCAACATTCCTACTCTCTGGGTAAATTAAACTATCAGGTATAGTTGGTACCTCATTGAAGCATGAAACTAAATACAGGGCATTAACAGGGAGATTTTCAATGGTACAAAGAGAGATACGGGTCAAACGTATGTTTTTGCTTTCGAAAGACTCCCTCTTAAGTGACAAATATTCCCAAACACAGTCAAAATACTTCTCCTTTTTCCCATCAGCAGTGCACTTTTTAGACTTAATGATTTCTATAATGTTCAAAGGAATGTTCAACACTGGCATGCAATTTTCAGGGAAACAGGAAAAAATAAAAAAAAAAAAAGAAAATGGTCCTATTATTTCACTCTACTGCAGTATGATTATAGCATTGTTGTGCATATATCTCCACTGGAATTGAACTGCCAGCAGAAACAGTAGGATCTTCATGTCTAGCTGTATAATCCGGCCTACAGTCAAGCTGCCAACTTCTGTATTAATTCACAATTTTCTAGCTATGCAAAATCTATCACACATAAACAGTTATCATCCTGTTTGTCTGTACCAGCAATAAGGAACACATCCAGAAGTTAAAAAGAAGGTAACAGTGTTTTCATGTACTAAGCACTTACCAGGGTCTGATTCTGCATTTCCATATCAGCTTTTGTGTTGCTGTTTTTCTTGTGGTTTCCTTGAGAGCTGATAGAGTTGCTGTGAAGAGAGGAGCCCTGGGAGCTGCCCTTCGACACACTCCTGTAGGAAACATTATTTGATCCACTTTCTGTCTGCTGAGCTGCTTTCTTATCAACTCTGCAGGTAGAGAGTGATTCCTCTGATAAATTACATTGCCCTTCTTCAATCACTCTACTTTTCCATTCCTTTAATGTTTAAAGTAACCTCTCTGTATCTTTCTGTCTCTAGACCTTTGAGTGATAAATGTTTCTAACTAGCCTTGATCAAATCTGTCACTTGCAATTTCAGGTACTATATCAATTTAGTCTTTCACATGTAATGATTTATATTATATTTGGGACTGCTGTGAGGCCAACGTGAAAACACGGTATAGCAACTGCTAAGTTCTTCCATGACCAAAGGTTGCAGTAGCTAGGAATGTAATTAATTCTCACTAGTAACCAAATATATGTTCGCTGGTTACAATACATGAAGATGGAATACATTAAAGCATGTATTTAGTTACCTTCTATCTTTACACACCAACTGCCTAGGTTCTTGATGTCTGGAATCATTTGAATTCCTACTAACTTGGATGTAATCTGCCATTCTCTAATTTCAAAGGCCATTGGCTTGGTTAACAAAGTAACATGAACAAAACTATCATCTCATTATTAATGCACTTTCCTGTAGAAATTGAAGTCCTGATAGTGCACCTGCTGATTGCTACTATGCATTCTTGATCTAAAAGGAACATACATTGAACTTAGCACCTGTAAAGCTACTGTAAAACAAATTGTGTTCCAGAGTTTTACCTGCTTAAAAGCTCCTTCATGAAACTGTCTTTTGATGCGTACGTAGCTGTGGTGGACCCTTTGACTTTTTCACACTCAATCTCACCAGGCGTGTCTTGTGAAGGCTTCATAATTTTGCTCTCCATGACGTCAGCTAAAATGTCACTGTTGTCTGTTTTCCTGTTAATTTCGTTTTCTATTTCACAGTGTTGTTCAGTTTTCTTTTTTTCCTTTCTTCTCTCTAATTTTGCCTGCTTAATTCCAAATCCTGAAACTTTTACATCTTTTTTTTCTACCTTTGTCTTAGGAACATCAGTTTTCCTGCTACTCAGTGCTGGGAGCTTACTCTTTCGAAAGCCAAACCAACTAGCTATGGAAGGGCCAGTCTTTTGCTTAGGCTCTGCAGTGGGAGACTTGGTTTGTCCCTGACCCTTTTGCACGTTTTCTTGGATGCATAACATGACTTTCTCCTCTATTGTAGATTGTAGAGCTGGTGAACTCAAAACATCGGTAACACTCTCAGAGGCTTCTACTAACTTTAAAGACATTTGCTGTCTTCGTGACTTTGCTGCTTCCAGTTTATGAGGACACTTTATTCCATCCGAGCTTTGAAATGATGAAACTTGTTTGGAAGACACAGTAGCTGATGCTTCTAACTCTAATTCTGCTGGCAGAACACTTTTTTTACCTAGAGTTTCGTGTTTAAAACTTTCAGCGCTTTTCTCACTCTGGACAGATAGACTGCGTGCATCTTTCTGCAAAAATGGTTTGTTTCCATCAAATTTTGAAGCATTGTGATACAAATCTACTTTTGAAGATGATCTGAAGGGCAGTTTGCTTGGGCTTCCATGCTGGCTAGTGCAACTACTTGTATTTCCAAGAGAACTTTGTCTAGAATAAGAATTCTCTGTGGCTTTAGGAGGATACGGAAGAGTGTCCGGTGTCACTGCTGACCCAGGAGTGGCTTTGATTTGAAGTCCTTCCATGGCTGAGTTCTGCCTTGTTAGAGAATTTCCTCTATCAGAAGTGTTTGTAATAATCTGAGTCCGTACTTTTCCGAGACCTTCTGTCACCGGGGCAGATGGCTTTTCCCCTGTATGAATGCTAAAACTCTGACTACGAGCTTTTGCTCCATTCATGCCCAGAGCTGGCTTCAAGTGCGACTTGTTGCTAGAAGAAACAGACCTCTTAACTAATTTATTTTCTAATCCATCTACTCTGTCTACCACCAAGTTGCAGCTTTCATGCGAATGAGGTGATGCTGTATCCATACTAAGTCCCACAGTAATTTTTTTTTTTACTTCAGTATCAGATGTAGAGTCTTTTAATTCAGCATCTGTTGCACCTCTAGTGGTTCCACTTACAGATTCATTTTGCTTGTACTTACTTGAACTCACATTACTTCTGGAAGCTGCATTTATACTGTCTTTTTCCTGCTTCCCTGGTACTGTAGAGCTCTTTCGGAGAAGCTGGGGAGATTTGACAAATAATTTCAGTCCTACAGGGAGACGAGTTTTCATTCCTTTCTCATTACAGTTTTGGGTGGCATGTGCAGTGTCACTACCATGAAACAGTGTTGACAACAGGGAATTGTTTACCTGAGATAATAAAGGCTCACTTGTGCTTGTTTTATGACATTGAGGAGTTGTGGGGAGAATGTTTGGCATCTTTTGTGGCTGACCCACTCCACTGTCACCGGAAATATCTTTTTTGCTGGAATTTGTGTTTTGTGAAGTTGTTTCCTGTGATGGACAACCTAGAGAAAAGGACCGGGATGTTTGAAAATCTGTGCTGGAAAATTCACGATTCCTGTGGAGACCCAGCTGATTTGGGCTTTTTGGGCAGACTTGCTTTGTGGAAACTTTGGAAAGTCCTTGGCATGCACTATGGGGTTGCTGAGATATGCATTTATTTTGCATAATTGCTTCTGCGTTTTCCTGAAGGTGAGATAATTCAATTTTGGCCCCAGAAGATACATTTTTTGTTTGCATTTCATGACGAGATTGATTATAAAAGCCAGAGTTCACAGTTCCTTTTAATGGCGATGATTTCAGTATATTTTTTGCTGTCTCACTGGGACCAGTTCCTCCCAACTTTACTGCTACAGGTGGTGAATGAGCATAATTAGGCCGAATCAACAGGGATGTTGACCTGCCTGGAGGAAGGGGTGGGGATGGTGATCTGGCTTCTACAGTTGCTAAATCACAATGAAAGTCTCTGGTTGGAGGTTCTCCATAGTCACTGGGCTCTATAAGGTGCTGAGGCAACAGTGGTGATGCTGGACTCTTTGGATGCTTTGACATGTCACCTCTGCATGGACGTTTCAAGCCAGGGAGAGGGTGAGCAGGGGGCTTTGGAACCTGGCAGTCGACTTTTGAGTCAAAATTACAAGGTGGACTTTGTGCCTTTTTGAATCTTGAAAGCTTTACAGGTGGAAGAGCCGGTGATTTTTCAAGGGCTGCAGGGCCCACTGGTTGGGCTACAGGTGTCTCCTCACTCTCTGTCATGGCAGTTTTTTGTGGAGAAAATTTACCTCTGCTGGGTATTTTAGTCAAGTTTGCCTTTTGATTGATTCCTGCATGCACGGTGGAGCTTGAGCTGGCTTTGTGTGATATATCATAGAGTGGCTTCACGAGTTTTTGTCGTGAAGTATTTTGCAGGGTCGCTCTTCCATAGCGTGAAGATTCACTGCAGGTCACGGGGACAACTGTATTTTTATTCCCTGTATTATCTTCAAGAGTCTGTTGCTCAGTTTCATTTTCAGGTCTTTCTAAAGCAGTGTGGTTTCTAACATTGGTTCCTGTCTGCAAATCAGTTATTCCCTGAGGTATAAGTTCAGTATATTCCGCACTGGACCTAGTTTGTGGCTGGTTGATTGAAATTTCATTTCTCGTTACAGTGACAACTCCAGTTTGATGTGAGCTGAATTCAATAGGCTCCCCATCCTCAGCATCAAATATTACGGTAATGCACTCTTCCGAAGAGGTCTTTTTTATAACCTTTTGTTGTTTAATGAAATTACATGTCTTTGGCCTAATGTCTGACTGAGCAGATATCTGTTTTTCCTCTTTGTAAGCAGATGCAAACTGAGAATTCTCCATGACATTGAGCATGTCAGAGGTCTTTGTGTACTTCTCAGTAAAAGGAGTTGCTAATAAATCTGATGGACTTTTCTCATCACTGCTTTCTATATGCAATTCATCCAAGACTTCATTGTCATCAGTATCTGAAAGATGAAAATTAAGGTCCTTCCAGCCTGTATTAGCATGGCTTTGATTTAACTGTAACTCAGGCAGCTTTGCTCGGGTGCACGATATTACTTCTGCTTGAAAGCCACTGACAAAACTAGTCAATTTTTCAGGTCTTTCCTTTGAATTAAAATACGAACTTCTTTCTGTCAAGTGCTTCCTATTAGGATCCAAGTAAAAAAGACTGTCAGAAATGCTGTGAGTTAATTTGCTACAACAGGTCCTGCAGTCTTTGCGTGGTACTTCCTGCAGCAACAGTAAGGATGAAGAGTCATCATCTGCATCATCATGCGAATCTGAATCATAAGAGAAAGTTTTGTTATGTTCAATGCAAATGCTTCCTCTTTCCATTGGCTTACAGTTTGTTTGTTCAGTATGGCTGCCACATTTAACTCCTGGGGAATATATTCCTTCATTAGAGTTCATGCAATCTTTGTAACCCCATTTTGATATTACTGAAGGTGATTCGAGTAATATTTTTTGCTTCTGTAATTTCTTCAGCCCTTCTAAGATATGGTTTTCCTTGATACGAGTCGGAGGTAGATCATCTGCAGGACTTGAGAGGTTGCTTGGGAGCGAAGAACCGATGCTTATTCTTTTATCCCAGCTCACGGATGACTGTTAAAACAAAACTCACATATTAACTCACAAGTGCTGTTAATATAAAGTGTTACCATTTTACTGAAGAGATTTAGGAGTTGCATAGGGCATTACATTTCATCCACTGCTATTAACAGCAACGTTATTTTTTAATAAATTATTTCACAGTGGTGTGAAGGCTGAAGTGCATTTAAAACCTGTAGGAAGAACAATATGAATGGAAGGATTAAGATAAAGAAGAACAATTTGGATCGTGAAAGACAGACTAAATGTCAGAATAAATGAGGAAACTGTGAGCAAATTGGAGTAATAAAGGAATCGTTAAAAAAAAAAATGAAGAGGAGAGAGAGTAAGAGGGAGCGAGACACCGGGGAGAGAGCCCTTACTGTGTTTAGTGATAACTGTTCTAAATATAAAAGAGAGGAGAAAGCAAAAAAATATTCTGAAATAGGCAGCTTTTCAATTAATCTTGTTTCAGATGAATTTAACCTAATCAATGTAGAAAATGAATCTGATTCACCCTTTTGCTGCATGTCTTTCCATCATTCCAAGTGTAGGAGGAACCACTGGAATATTCACTGCAAGCACTTGAGAGGGAAAGTTCACTGCTACTGCAGCTGCTCCGGGGATACAGGCGGCTAGGACCTGTTGTATTTAATTGACTCTGGCATTTCAAGACAGGTATACTGGATTTCACATTCTGCTGGCATTCCTAAAATATGAGAAGAAATAGAAATGTCTTATGGGTGAATCATTTAACTTCTCTTTGATTAAGAAGGACAAAGAAAAAGCAAGTAAGATACTTACACCTTCCTGTTATGCCATTAGCATCTGGTGAATTCAATACAGAGAACTAAATAAAAATTGCTAACATTTTCATTTGTCAGGGGAAAAAATCCACCATCCTCCATGTTTTCTTCTTTATTCTTGAATCAGTATTCTGCTCTTCTTTTGCTCAAGACTATTCTGAGTCTATTTGAATTATGCTTTGCACATAAGCAGTGTGCTCCAGTAAGATACAGAAAAAAAAGTTATAAGAATACAAGTACATCTTGACAACTGCATTATAGCCCTACAATGTAACAGATGAGGCTGTACACCCTGGACAAGGTAAATTAATTTAGTATCCCAACCAGAATGTCCACTGAGAATGGAATCTCTCCATTACAGTCTAATTTTGGTTTCCTATCTAGTTCAAAGCTTTGTCTAAGAAACTCTCTGACGTAGGACAATCCATCTTTGTGTCGCTTGCAGACAGCTGAAGCCTCTTGCTTATGCAATTTATTGACACTTTATGGCTGCCTTTACTACTTGTGTAGTTATCGCCCCTCTCCAAATGCAATTTCAGCTGACTGTGACTAAGTGCCAGCTTTGAGTAAGAGAGTAATGAAGAGCAGATAGCACTTTAGGTTAAATATTAAACCTCTGTAGGAGTATCTAGGATGCCTTTAATTTGTTTTCAAACTAATACTGTTGTGTCTAACAGTGTTAAAGCTTCTTTAATGTTAAGTGCCTGCACCATTCTGTTATGCTCTTCTCCAGCTTCCTTACAGAATCAGATATCTTTTTAATTACCAGGAACGCCAGACAGAGGGACATGACTCTGTTGCATAAAACAGTGCTTTGGATTTCATTATGGCAAGCTCAAACAATATTTATTGATTTTTTTCTACGTAGATATACCCCAAGTTAATTTTGCTCAGATGAGAATTTTACCTTTATAAGCTGGAAGACACAAGAAATCTAAAGTTATTGAAGCCACAAAACAATTAGCAAAACTGCATGTGTAGTAGCACAGCTTCTTCATGCAAATCTCTGAAAAAATGCTCAGTTTGTAGGCACTTCTCATATACTAACATGTTTGTTGGCCTTCTGCTAATTTCTTCCATTTATTCCCCTATGTCCTCCCATTTATTACTACTAGGGTTGAACCTTTTTTCAGTTAAATGGGAGAGAGCAGGATTTTTACTGCTGAGGAGTTCATCAGTACAGCTGTTCATTGCTCAACTGACATAATAATGTTCTGTTTTTGACAAACGTAACTACAGGGCAAATCATTATTCTCTGTCACAGGCAAAACCTATGAATGGGAAAATCATTTAGAGGTAGCAAGAGCACATTTCACCTCTGGGAGTTATTGGTACATGCTCTCCTAGGAAGTCAAATGGATGCAGGAGGAATAGCCTTTAAATCCACTAGCTGTGGGAAAAATACATCTTTCAGCATCAGAGGCAGGCTGATGCCTGTGTTTTTGGCTTTGAAACAGACTTTCTCGCTTTGTTGAGACAAATTACTCTTTCTTTTTGACATCATGGTTCCCATGGGAGACCATCTCTCATCAGCTTCCTCAGCTATGACGGCGTCATTCCCTGTAAGGTTGACTGTATAGAGGCCAATGGCAGCATCTGCTTGTTCTGGCTATTTCCTGGCTTTTCAGCAGTGGCGCTGGGAAAACACGTCATGTCAAATTTCTGCCCTTTATACTAGGCTATGTCCCAGTCATTACAGTGTTTAAGGGAAGGATGCCTGTAAAATCCTGCAGGAGAAAAGAGGAGATCACAGCATACTAACAAGCACTGGTTCCCTTCCTGTCATCTTCAGCTAGTCTGAGAGCCTTTCTGTCCCCTCACTTTGTTTCCTTAGCACCCGAGGAGAGGAGAAAGGCGCTTGGTCCCAGTTTTAGCAATGGGAAAAATGGAGACATCTAAGCAGAGCAAAGGAACAGTATATTACTGTAATCATCTTTATTGTTTAAGAGATGAGAAAATGTCCAAAAAGATTCCTAAATAGGATATCTACCCAATTTAGAGATTGCATTCATTACCACTGAAGAGAAAGTGGAATTTTCTCCTGCAATTTGCCTTTATTCTCTAAACTATCAGAGAAAGTATTCTGAATAGTATGTTTACGATGCATTAATTAAATACATTCAACTTGCATGCGGGTCTATTAACTAACATAGTGAAGTTTTAATTTTTTCCTTAACAAAATTAGAGCAAAAAGGCCTGAATGTAGTGTAACAATTTAAATACAAAATTTTCACTAGAAATCATATAAAATTAAAGAATCAAACTATTAAAGAGACAAAACTCTGCAGTAGCAAAACCTAACCTGAAAGCTTAATTTCATATAATGCAAAGGGTTTTGCTAGCATTTTTGTGAACCTTTGCAACAATGCATTTTCATTAAAGTATGTATTACAAAGGAGATTACATTTTTGTTGGAGCTACTATACTTCAAGATGAAAAGCACATGCAGGTTCAATGCTCTGTTCTTCTCCTCTTTGTTTCCCTCTATCTTTACGTGACTTTTGTTTTTTAAGCTACTTTTCTCTTTGACAATGAAACATGAAAGCCACACTGGCTAACGTTTTGCCAAATAAGCACAAAGCTAACCCCATCTGAAAAAAAAAAAAATTGCAGAGCCCATGAATTTTTAAAAGTTCATACATAATATATCATAAAAGTAGGATGAATAATATGGTGTATGGGCTTTAATAAAAAGCTCCTTGACCATTTCTCAGAGATTCTGAGATGTAATCAATACCCAAAAAGGTATATTGGGGACATTGCTAAGATTTATGCTTTTTTGCACAGAGTGACACTATCTGCTTACTATATCAACTGAGGACACAATATTGAATTTCAGAGAACAGAAGGAAGAAGTATTGTTATCTGCCTCAACAGTGTTTCAATTCAGAGATCAGCTTTATGGCTCGTCTCTGACATCAGCCTTCAGAGGCGAAAAGGAGGCTTCCAAATGAGGGGTACAAGGACAGCACAAAAACTCACATGAATCTGAGCATCAGCAGTTCGAGATTGCATCAGGCTTCTGTTTCGTTCTACTTCTGAAAGCAAATCCCCAGATGAGAGGTCTAAGATGCGTGAGTGGAGTTTCTGGGGGGGCAGAAGGGAAGGAGCAAAGCGTAAGCATTTGTCAAATATCCAGCAGATCAGCAGTTTTAAAATTCTAAACTCTGCTGTTAAATTTCAAGGGAAATGAAGACCCTGAGGTAAAAGAGGATTTGTTCTAATTTGAAATGTTGCTCTTTGTGCTTACTTTGTCCAAGACTTCCTGTGTGCAGAACAAATCATTCTTCACCCAAAACAAACCCTCCTTTTTCTTCGAGTCACTGTTTTGCAACTTATCATTACTGCACATGCAACAATGACAAATGAACAAGAGGCCCACCATTATCCATAGACTTTGACAGGTTTCAGGAAAAAAGCATAAAAATGAACTACAAAATTAACATTTAGAAATCAATCAACGTGTTAATGTTGTTTTATTTACGAGCTGTTACACTTTGCGTGAATGATTGCAAAAGTGACCCTATTTTTAAACAGCATTGATCTGCTGAAGACCTCCTTTGCACACATTTTAACTCAAAGTCATTAATGTCATCTGTTAGAAACAATTAATGTGAAAAGAAAATAATTGCATCAGGGAACTAGGGACTCAGAAGATTTTGTGCATTAATATTCACATGCTGTTCGATTATATACACAGTTCTTTTTTCAGTTTTGCCTGGAAGGATGGCTAAGCTTGTGCCTTTTCCTCCATGTTCACCTGTATACTGTTTACTAAGACTTTCAGTGTGCATTAAATCTGATTTGTTTTAATTGCAGTTTCAATAAAATCCATGATTTATGTGAATGCCTTGGCCAATGACTTCAAAAGAAGAAATATCTGCAGTCTTGTCAGTCATTCCACCAACATATCATGTAACAGGCAGTATGGATCTGACTCACAGTTCATTGAAATCAATGAAAAAGGACGTAAAAAGCCCAACCAAAACAAAAAGAACTTTGGATCAGGCTCTTTCATTTTCCCATTAATTCTCCAAGTTTGCAACATGACAGAATCCTCTCCTCAGCACCGGGGCACTCAGCTCAGAGGTGCAGACCCAGCCAGGGTGCTTGCCAGGGGGACCCTTATGAAGGATGCAAACCATGAGACTTGCTGGGGCTGCCTGAGTGGCTCATCATCCTGTCCATCCAAAAAGCCTAGGCAAAGAGGGGAAAAAAATCTGTAGCCACAAAAGCCCTTCCACACTATGCAGTAGGAATAGTGGCAAAGCAGTTCTTTGCAGGGCCCTGAAACATCAATCTAATAGAATTTTATGCCCAGCTACTCCCCAGCCACTCTCTTGGTACCCACTGCAGGAATTCATCTCTTAGAGAACAAAGCAGGTGGCCATTCCTATAGCTTCTGTTACCTGCATGCTGGGCTTCAGCATCTACTCCAGACAATCTAGCAATTTAAAAAAAAAATACTAATTATAAATCTGGAAATAATTTCTCAAGAGTTACATATGCATCCATGTTTCTTCAGGAGGTACTATCAGTTGGAGGCAGATTATGGAAAATATTGTCAATGATAAATATTCTGTATAAATGTATTTTGTCCAATATATTGCTGAATAGATCAAAATGATACAAACACCCAGTATCCAACATACTTCTCATTATAAATATTAACTACATCCAGGCTATGTGTTTTTTCACATCAGTGATGCCTATCACCTGGTTATTCATAGTGTGCCTTTTAAAGTGTTAGTACTAGCTACTGTCAGGTGTTTGTTCAAGACTTAAGATCCAGCTAAAACGCCTTCGCAAACTCAGATTTCATGACTTAGTACACGTTATTCTTGACAGTAATTCCAACTGCACTGTGGAACTACCAGAGAATTCCAGTGTTTTCAGAACCAGGAGTCACTGACGTTAGGAACAAGTGGTGTACTTGCTCCTCGCAGAGGGATGAATTACTTTCTCCAGTGAAATCAGTCACCTGATTTTTGCTTCTAGAGATATTTTAGCTGAAGTTACTAGAGCCACACATGTGCAGTAGAAACGATGATCGGGGACACCTGAGATGGATGAACATTTATACTTGAACATTTATTTTTCCACAAAAAATGTAGCATAGATACAGTACTACAGGAGTTTTACAGTTGTAAACCAGTCTTCTGATTTTTCCAGCAAGGTAATTTAAATACTTTGTTCCTTAAATGGGAACATATATGCATCTCAATAAGGTAAACTAAATATCTCCCAATAATGTCATCCAATGGAATTTAGTGTGCTGTTCTTACTGCCCACATCAGACGTAAAAGCAGAGATCAGCCCAACTGGAACAGGCAGAAAGCAGAAGCAGGTTTTGGGCAGAGATAAGAGGTAACCCACACAGTAAATGGCTCGGAGTCATGGGGGTCTCTGAACTCTGGCTCAGAGACCAGAAGGGCTGGGCTGCACACGGGTCACGCTCTCTTTCAGTCATCTTTCCCAGTGCTAAACTCTATGACTCTGTAAAACTATAATAACAAAGGTGAATCAGCAGACTGAAATGATTAACAACGAAGGAAAGTGTTTTCTCAAGACATATAATGTGATTATATTTCTGTATCAAATAAAAGATCATCACGTTGGGAATACTCCCCCCACACATATGCAAATAAGCTAGCAGACACACGGCCAGCACAATGACTAGCATTAACAAACAGCATAACAAAGTCTGAGATCATTAATTAAACATAGTCACATAGCACTGAAGCAAGTCATCCAATTACAAAAGAAAAGTGATAAGAAAATTGTTTTTCTTTCATTTCTTTTTTTCTCTTCCCTTCTCCATTTTCTAACTCAGAAATGGGAAGAACTACTATTTGTTAAAAAACCCTCATCAACTATCCATTTAAAATTGAGTAACAGATTGCGCTAACTATGTATCTTGATTCTGATTTCTTAGATACACAAAATGTACTGTGTCCATTATGGTTATTTTGAGATGACAGTCACATAACTAGATCAGGGAGTTACTGCTGCCTAGAAAATTGCACAATATTAAAATCGCTGTTGATGCTATCACCGTGCAGCGCAACAAAAGGCAGACCGCAGCACAGAATGACTCCACAGCAAAGATCACATCACTTTAAATGAATACTTGAATATGAAACTGAGGAGTTACACCTATAAATTCAAGTCACCTTCCCCATTTGTTGGTGCCCTGTATATTAAGGGGAAACGTGGCGATATTTGTACATGGTGTGGAACATCTGGGCCCCTCTGGACACAGAAAACAGGAAATCAGGGGCAGTGGATTGCAGAACAGAAAATCCTTATGGAATTGAATACGCTTGGAAACTACCCTGTACTGAGTACTGCCAGGGCAGGCACAGACTAGAAAGTTCATGAAATCTCAGCCAGATTGGACTCCTGTCTCTACAGCAAGTGGGCACTGAGAGGTACAGAGGTCCAGCAGAGCAGAAGCAGGTCTCTCTGGGGCTGCCTGTGACCAGCAGCAGAAAAGCTCCTCCTTCACCTGTGAGATTAATGAAGAAAAGTGCATGCCCTTTGTGTCTCAATGTCAAGATTAACTCCCATAACCCACGTAAAAAAATAAAAACAAAGTAATTGATAATTTAGGTGGAAACCTATTATATCAAATGCAATAGGAAACACAATTATCTGGCACGCAGATAACCAATCCATCAAATAGTAGGCCAGTTCCCCTCCCCCCAGAAGCATCCTAATTAAAGCTTTCTAGGAAGATAAAAGAAGGCTACTACCTGCTGGCATGAGGCAGCATTAGAGAGAGACTCCTGTAACTGTTGTGCTTCTTAACTGTATCTGTGCGGAATATCTATCAGTTCCCATCTCCTTTTTGAAATGTCTAATGGCCTGCAGCATTGCCAGAACAATTTTCAATGAATTATGCCAAACTGTACACGGCTCTCCAATATTGGACGAGTTAATTGCTATTAAATCAATTGGCTTTGCTTTTCTTACACGAGCCAAAGTCCATCATTCACAAGAAAGAAATTCTCTCTCTAAATTCTACGGAGACATTTTCATCCTGGTGCTCTGTGTGAGAGATGTAAATGTTTGTTTGGTGCTTGTGGCCTCCTTCCACCTTTGCTGTGATCCAGGGCATCACAGACCCTAATGGGAACACTGTTCCCCCTGTATAGCCCAACCATTGTAACTGGACTGGCTGGCAATACCTTTTCTGCAGCCTTCACACCATTCACTTTTAGTAATTCTCTGCACAGAGAAGATTCTCCTCAAGCCCACATTCAGCACCACCAGGGCTCCAATTCTACTCCCATTGTACTAAATGAGTTAAGTCTTAGTAACTCCAGCAAAAATGTGAAAGAAAAAAAGAAAAAGTGCAATCCAAGAAGAGTGCTGATACAGTGAAGTCTTTAGAGCTGTGATAGAGACTCCTGAAAGACAAGAGCTCTTTCTAGCTGTTTGGTTTTTTTCACAATCAGCTGACCTGTCTCACTTTCCTGTTCCCTTGTTCATCTTTAACTGTCATACACATCAGAAGCAGACTGCAGTTATGAATTAATCACACCAAGGATGAGCTTTAGTTTCAAAGGTCTTACAGAAATAGTACTTGATACTACATTTCCATTACGCCATAGAAGACAGCAGAGTAGAGAAAGAAAAAAATATGAATAGGCATGCAATTTACATGGCATTAGTTTATGTAGAAATATTTCATTAAACTAAATTTTGATTTTTTTCAGTCCTTAGATGCATTGCAGAGATGATGTTCAGTTGGAGATGAGAGAACATCCTTCACCTATTCCATCAGAAGTTACCTAGATTAAGAACATACACTATTCAAAGTATGAAGCGTGAACTTCTCATACACTAAATACTCCAGAATAAAAGAGAAGGTTAAGTATAGCTAAGGAAAAAATAATAAAACCTCTTAAGTTAGAAATAGGTTTTGCCTTTAGAGAAATCAGAGTTTGTAATACATATGCTTTTGACATATGGTAATTCTGCTTTCTAAAGAGAGCAGAACAAGCGGTTGTCAACAGTAAATAGTCAAATATGAAGCAAAAGGGAAAGCTGCAAATAGATGCTTCCATTTTATTTAATTCTAATAATCACTAACATAGGAAATGTACTTGCAATTTTATACTGTGCACATACAGCAATGCCTGGTGTTTTATTGTATATAATTGATGTAGTGAAAATAAAATTATAATAATTTTTCAGCTCTTGGAAGTTAGATATTTAATAGAAAATTCAGAATTATGTCCTACTTTCCTACTATTCCTATAAACAGAACTTCATGGCCATCACTGTTTAGCTTTGTAGTAAAAGAAAATTATTCTTTTCATTTTCACAGTTTATAATGGCAATAGTAATTGTCATACTGAGCACTTTCCACCAGGTGACCAGCTTGGTTAGGAACTTGCCTTCATCTTTCCAGCTGCGTAGTGCATGTGAAGAAAGGCAGCTTCTGAGTAGAGCTCTTGTGCATGGTATATGCCATTCCAGATTCCTTTTTATACCTATATCCTTTAAGGTAATTTCAAGGGCATTTCTCTGTGGAAATAGCCACGTGTTTTTCCTTCTAATTCTCTTATAATTTGCTTTGCAATCATCATTTTTCCTAACAGCGTGAAGCTACTTCTGACTGTGGCTATTTCTAACATGAACTTCAGCATTATGGTGTTGTAGAATATAGTGTGTCTTTAAGAAGCATTCCTGCCCTTTTTCTCATTTTTCAGCAGTGCCTTTACATTAAATATGGTCCCCTAGGCACAATCATACTTTTGGATTTCTGCCTAGAAGTAAACAGTTAATGTGATTTTTTTGATGCTACATAACACCACCATATAGGTGTATGTCTCTCTAGATCTTCCTAAGTGCGTTAAGAAGAGATCAAGCTTTAAAAGATGAGAAAATAAGAACACAACTGTGAATCCTAGGGGTAAAAAACCAGATTAACATTTTTGAAGAAAGAAACACTAGGTTCAGATACTAATTTTTCCTGCTCTCAGCACCAGGGTAGTGTTCTGAGTCCGTGTTCCTGTTCACTGGTAGTAACACAACAGATGAACAATTCTTCCGCATTTATATCTTTTGTTTATAAAATTTGTTACATGTTTACTGGTTTTACTGTGTGAGATTGTCTTGCAACGAGTCTTTAGAGTCAGATATAGCAACCATGACCATTCAGTCTATGCTTGTGCATTTCCCCAAACACCAAAATTTTGCATCAAGCAACCAAGGAGAAGAAAAAGGCAAAGCATCAGTGAAGCACAGGAGCAAAGAGAGGTTCACCACAGTTCTCTTCTGGCCCCTTTCTTTTGCTGCAGAACATCCTCTAGAGAAAGTGAATAAAGCTCTGCAATATGGATAACAAGAGTTACAAAAGATATCTAGGACAACATGCAATATGCAGTCAACTTGTTGAGTAACTCCTCTCTCCTACTTCTGGGCCATGTTTAACCACATACAGGACTGGGGCTAAAACTGGAGTGAGAAACTAACAGCCTTTGACCATTTAAAATACTCCTCCCTTACCCAAAATAATTGTATGTTCATCACTTCTTAGACTTCTAGAAGTTATTAATACACCTCTGTGCAGGCAAGAATATATAACTTAAGTGTAAAGCTAATGCAGTGCACTAGACTACTTTTTTGTTATTAAATGTCACTTCCAAGAGACCAAGCTGTTAATGAAGATACCTGGTATTTGGTAAAAGCATGAAGCTCAGTCTGGAACAGGCAAAACAACTCGGAAGTCTTACACCCCATTGCATTTAGTACCAACATGTATGTTGTTTTTTCTGCTCTTTCTTAGGGTCTGCCTGACCAGCTAACTACAACTAGTCTGACCTCTATGTTGCTGCTAGGGTTCTGAACAGCTATACCAAAGGAGGCATACCACTGTAGCTGATTGTGTTTATTTTTGGTGGGAGGAGGGGGTTAATATACATTAAGTGAACCCCAGGATAACTCTGACAGTGGTATGAGCAACTAGTTGTAGACTGTTACTTGTTTTACCTACAGCTGTGTAAAATACAGGAAAAGATCACCAGTGTGTGTAGTATTGCTCAGTGCTCACAGAAGGGAGACTTACACATGAAATGAATATTAAAGGATTAACTGTAAAATATGTTGCAGTAAGCTAAATAACTTCTTAGTACAAAAAAGGGGAAGTTTCCAGCTATTCCAGCAATTTTGTCAAGTGTATTTAAATTTTCCATTAAACTAACGATAATACTTCCAAGAAAGTTCTAACTTGATATTTCTGTTATTTTCCCCTCCTACTAAGCTGACTGCTAGAAAACCTAGAAGCCTGGTGATACAGAAGATGATAGACTTTAATTTCAAACCCATTATTAATTGTTGTTCATCAGTTTTGCTGGCAAATCCTCCAGGCGAGTTTACTGAGACTTAACTGACAACTTCCAAGACAAACTACAAGGGTATGATATTGCAAACATTTGTACGGAAGATTAGGGTGCTAAAACTACATCAGAAAATCCTGTTAACAAGGCAAATCCAGCACAAAAAAAAATAAAACAAAGGTTTCATTTGTGCCTGCTTCAGATTTTCTAGGCTTGCTGCTCTCTGTTATTATTGAGCCATTCAGAGATGGCAAAAAACAGTGAATTAGATTCCAAAGTAACTCAGAAGGTTGGAAACTTATATCCTAGTGTATAGATTTGGAGATATTAAGCAGATGTTTGATGCATAAACATAAATAACATAATCAGTCTGTATTCTTCTGACTGTTGACTACATTAATGTAAGCCTAAAATTACTCCTCTTACAAATCCCTTAGTTTTATTAATTTCTATAAACTGCTTTAAATAACAGTTACATTGAAAGACACAAAGTAATCCTCTCTGATCCTAGTTTTCATTTCATAACTCTATCAGTGTTTTCAAGCTCTGAGACTCCGAAGTGTTAGTTCTAATTTTAATAGCACTACGGTAGGGGTCTGTAAGTAATAATAAAATGAGCTGATTTAATTTCTTAGGAAAGTGTATATATAAAGTTCCCTGTGGTTTGTAATTACTGTAAAGGCAACAGTTTACATCAATGACCTGGTAATCTGCTAGGCAGAAGGTAAATAATTAATGAAATAAATGTTTTCAATGAGCTGTCTGATGGAAGACTACTTGGAGCATGGTAAGAGCAGTTTCATGAGAAGAGTCAAGCCTCTTATTAAGCATATATCTGCATTTTGCTTCTTATCAATTTGGTACAATACAGTAAATGCTTTTTGTAAATATGTTTCTATTGATCTAATACTAATCACCATGTTCATTCCACTTTGCTGAATGCCAACATCACATAGGTGTTATGAATTATGGGAACATCAAAGAGTGAAGGAGAGAAACCTGCACATCCCGGCACCTTCTCTTGTTACACTGCTCACAAACAAAACCATTTTTCCTTAACACGTCAGCATGGTCAGAGTCAGTTTAGGAAACAGCTTTATACTGAACTCCTGTGACAAAGAAGAACTACACCATTAGTATTTTCTGGCATGCCCTACACACGCTATCGATGCTTTAGCAGTAAAAAGGTAGGCTGTTTTTTATTATTTTCCTGTGTTTAAGAAACACTTTAACATGAAAACACAGATGAAAGGTACCGATGTTTCAGTCTCACTTATACAACAGGCACTGCATTATCAATTGTTATCTGATTAAATGCTACTCACTAATTTCAACACACTGCTAAATTGCTGCTACTATGACAGTCAGTGATATTCCTGACAGCACAACATAATTTTGGTCTGTGTGATTTCTATGGTTTAAAATCCATTTTCACATTCAGTTTCTGACTATGCCCCAAAATCATCTAAAGGAATTAGGCAGACCTCAGTATGATCTTGTTATTGACATTTATGTTGATCGATGTTGGCTCTTACAAAATTGGAATCTACAGATCAATTCCCTTATTAGATTCGCTCTCAGTGCTGCCATGATCATTTTATCACAGAAGCTGGTGCCATCAAATGCTGCTTTATCACTTTATAATGGGATAAGCTGAAGCTTTCCTCTAGCATATACTTGGAAATGAAAACTGTCTTGAGCTCTAAATAGTTCTTTCACAGATCTTCAAAAATATCCTTAGTAACTACATATGTCTATTTAAAAAGATACTTTAAACTCAATTTACCTAACCAGTAATAATTTTTGCCCACAAGAAAATTCCAGTTCTGAGGGTGGTAAAAAAAAAAAAAGGCTAACACTGGAGACTGCCCTGGATCTATTAATCACTTTCTTCCTGCTGAATCTGTGAGTCAGATGGTAGAAAAAATATGAGGTTATGAATGAAGATATGACAGAAAAAACAAAATGGTCTCAGGAATGGTAAGTAGTATTAAGTGAACACACAAGCACACAAGGAAATACACAGAAAGCACACAGAACAAATACAGACACAAGGTTTGTTGCCACTGTTTTATCTGGTTCTGAAAATACGCAGGGCCATGGTATTTTTGTAAGAGTGGTGTTACAGCTCCCATTGAGAGAGAAGTTCACCACATTAATTTAAATCTCTGATAAAATAAATTAGCTTTTTTATTGCCAGGTTGAACTACCGGGCTATGATTGTTATGTATTGCTACAATCTAAGTCTTAATGGCATTTTAGCCCCGTGGTGGTCAAACAGAAGCCATTTCAAACCTTCTAAAGGCTATTAAAACATGTGCAGATGTCTGGAAAATTAATACTATTATCTAACTCTAACCTTTTGCCTGTAGGAGGAAAAGGAGAGAGAAGGCTCAGGGAAGATGTTTTAGATCGATACAAGGCAACCATGGAGGGTAAGCACCGTCTCACACAGAAGTTCATTGGCTGTGAACAGGTGATTCAAGTGAGCAGATTCATCCTTATTTGGAGTTCATTGAAATCATTCATTTACTCAGAAAAATAATTTAAGAGAAATGAGCATCATTTTTACAATCCTTCCTCACTGCTGTTTCCCAAGGTCCAGTAAGCTTGACACTGGAAAGCTTCATTCATTTAAATGACAAGAGCACGAATTTGTCAAGGTTAATGTTGAACAAGCCATATTTTCCTTGCTTCACTATTATGCATTTAAAAGGTTTCCCCATCCCTCCACTATTTTTTGTGTGTGTGTATGCGCACTACTATTCTATCAGATGGGCAGAGAGGAATTTAAAAGTAGGAGGAGGATTTCAAGAAATACCTTTATCAGTTTTAGGCTTTTACACACATCTTTTCTCTCCAATTCTAATACATTGTTTTTGGCTCTGACAGAATAATTTCAAATAAAGAGAGACTGTTTAAGAATGTTTTCTTGCATACCTGGATACAAGGTACTTTTTATTCTATCTGTTTTCATCAAAGCACTTACTTGAGGTATGGTTTAGAAAGAGTAAGTTGGCAGATTCCCAGCTGGTAAGAATTATTGGCTCTACTTTTTGTACTGAAATTAAAAGAATTTCTGCCTGGTCAGGAATCGTCCCACAGACTTCCCAAACTTCTGCTGCTTTTCAGATATATAGCTTCTAGAACATCACAGTGTGCATGTGTGATGGTATTTCATTCTTAAAAGTCTCAAATCCAACCACAAGACCTCCAAATGGCTGTTGAAGTTCTGCAACATTTATTCTGATACACAAAAATCACAGGGCTTGTGTCAAGGACAGAGTACAACTCTGTAGACCGGAGAATCTGAACAGGCATCTGATCTTGACTTCAGATCTCTGTAATTCCAGTGACCTACTCTAGAACAGTGAGAAAATGCAGGAGGACCTTGCAGTCATCCTGGTCATGCAAGCCAAGAAATCTTAATAAAGTTGAAACACAGGTGAGGTGGGAGAGCCAGTGCTGGTACCAACAAGGATGGTGCACCATGCTGGACTGATGCTCTGAGGATACAGACCTGCCCTGCCCACATTCATCTGCTCTTCCCTCCTTTAGCTGTAGCCAGGAGGAATACCAGGAAATGAGCAATGTCAGTCATTGTTCCTGAGCCAAACTGGGCTCTCGCATGGGAAGGTACAGTGCCCTCAAAGCACCATTTAGGACCTGGACCTTGTGTGTACAATGACATCGAAGGGTCCCCTCTCCCACGCTGCAGCCAGTACCTGAGACAGCCTGGCCCTAGGCATGGGGCAGCTGTGAGCTTTACTTCCAGCACAGCCAGCCAGTAGCTGCAGACCCTTTCGGCAGCTGTCTGTGCTCAGAAGAAGCGGTGCCAACATTTGATTAGGAATCTGTGCCCTTGTGAATTGATGGTTTTTTCACGGTAGATAAAAGCAGGGTTTAGGAGGTACTAGACAGAAATTTCAAAAGGGGTCAGCTCCCAGTTTGGAACCAAATAATGAGCCAGAGTTTTAGAAGAGCTCAGCACAATGCCTGAACACTGGAAAGACTGGTCCCGTGTGCATGAAGGACCTAAAGATCTAAATTAAAGGTTAATTCCATTTGTTATTCCCCCTTGAACTGGTGAAGACTGGTAACAGAGCTGAGAGTACCCATATTTCTAATTATTGTCAAGGCCTCCTAAGGACCATTTAGTGGAATAAATTTGAGTCTCTAAAATACAGAGCTAATCTCTGATTCATGCTCACACTCGCAGTATCTATAATCCATAGTAATTTTGCCTAGACCTGTGCCTGTGCCTACCTACTGTACAGGAAAAGTACACAGGGTTTGTTTAGAGAGAAAAATGGAGTTAATAGTAAGTAACAGGAAACTTAAGCATTTCTGCTTTCATAATATGACCGAATAAAAAAATTTAGTATCAAAACACTACAAAATTTCATCCCTGTAACTATATACCAGAAAGATCAACTGAAGAGTGGGCGTACCGTTCAGATTTTTACAGCCCTGATATTTATTCAAGATAACATTACTTCAGCTGACTGGTTTCCATACTTCTAATGCAGTAAGATGGAGTTTAATTCATAATGTTGAAGATGCCCTTGTAATGCACACAGGACACAGACAAATCACTGCTCCTCCCTGCACCCAGACATCGGTTAGTGACTAATGAAACATGGCTTGCTCATATCCAGAGGAAGAAACGAGCATGAATGCAATCTAAAAATACAGAAAGACTCAAGACTGTCAATATCACATTGTTAAAGATTTAATGACAAAGGGAACTTTTCCTTCTAGTTTGTCCTTATCGAGAGAGATACCCAGATGGTAATTTCAAGAGTTAAGCCACTAATGGACTCTTCAGTTTCACTGAGCACCTACGTGCTGATTTTATCTTGCAATACAGTATTTCACATTCTCAGCGAAGTCAACAGAGATTTAGTCAATAGTGTCACGGCCTCTGGATGAGGATTTGAATCTTACCAGTATCCAAACCATCATTAAAGAAGATAGGTCATTTGGGAAACAAAGGAGAGCATTAGTAAAATTCAATACTAAAAGATGAGGTTGGTTCAGTAGGTGTTTTATGATTCATTACAAGTAACATTTTGTTCTAATTACCAGCTCTTTCTTCTAAGTGCAGCATCCATAAGATTATACAAAACATAAGAAGTTTATCACAGGAAAAAGTTTTTTTCCATAACAGATGGCAACAGAAAATACCTACTGAGTAATCTTAGATGCTAAAAACTATTTAGCATAATGTTAGTTTTTTTCACTTGGAGGAACGTGTAATTTAAAATTACTAGCAAATTACACTGACCCGATATAATCTGAACATCTTAAATGTTACCAAGCAGAGTATTATTGGTACACCTATTTTTAAGTAAAAGGGCCATAATTCCATATTGCTTCACGTCTGCAGAGTGCCACTACACTTAAATAATAGTAACAAACCCAGTTATAAATGGAATATAAATGAAGTTTTATGTGTATTGAGTGCAATAACAGACAAAATTAATCCTTTATCTATTGTTGTTTCATATACACACACTCTTGCATAGTTATACTTAAGTTTCACAGTCTTAAGAAAACAAAACCAAACTACATACTTAGCTCCATTCGTGCAATAAGAAGAAAATGACACATCTGTACTAATAATGGTTATATTTGTATACCACTTCAGACTAGATTCCCACTTTCATCAAAGAAAAGAAGCACCCCTCTAAATCTCTGACTCATTTAATTTTATGCATTCTTTTGGTATTTCATTTGGGAGTTACGGCGTGTGAAATACGCACCGTGATGTGAAAACAATTCTCTAGCCCACGTGTTGTTTGTACATATGGTATTTCAGCTGGGCTTGCAGTGGCTACCATTTTACTCCGCTGTCAAATCCAAAATGGGGAGGCTTTAAAAGTTGACCTAATGACATGAACTTGTACTTTTGTATTTAACCTGTGGCTTGTACTTACAACATATCACATACTGTGATCACATTAGAACAAATCCATGCTAATCTCTGCTATCAGGTCAGTGAAGGTTTTCCATTTAGAAAGGAAACCTGAATGAATGACTCTCGACTTAAATACACCAAATATATATATATATATAAAATAAATTGTAAACTTCAAAACCAGAAGCACATCAGACAAAATAAATGGATCTGTTTGTCATACAAAACATAAACACATGAGTAACTCAGAGTTTTCACTAAATTCACAATCTTGAATAAAGGCTACCTCTAATGAGCCTCTACATTTCCACTTGACCACTTACGCAGAGATTTACATGAGTTAATTGCTAATATTTCTTGCTACTACATTCAGCAAACAGCATCCAACAGGTTAAGCATCGTTACAGGTTAACTATAACTGCATGGAATAAAAAAGCGTTATCTTTGTAATGCTTACTAGAGGTTTGAAGCACAGGGCAAGTTTGGAAAGGAATACAGCAATACTATTTTGTACTGTGGAACTCAGTCCTTTCTTCTTAAATTGATTCCCATACTGAACGTACACAGCAATAGGAAAAAATCATTAAAAACGTTCTTGTACTTAAGAGTCTGCCCACATACTTGCTTAGGGTTTCAAATGCCATATTGGATTCCTGCCATCATGTGTATCATCACTGATAATAAAAATCTATGCATAAAATAAAGGGAAATCTATGATTCATCCAGTGTCAGTTGCATATTTTTCTTTGTCTAAAAAATAGGCAGTAAAATCTTACTTTTGTTGTTAAGGCCCGTCACGGCTGTACAGCCTGGTGGCTTTCTGGGTACAAGCTTACTCTGAAAAACTGTCTTTGCTCTTCAAAACAATCCCTCTGTATTTCTTCAAAACTTAAAAGAATATTGTTCTCCTCAGTCAAAATCATAAATACTTCACCAAAGACCACCCGTGGCTTTCCTGAAGATTATGTGCTCATTTGATTTACTGGTTTTGGAATCTCTATAGCAATTAATTATCATTAGGATAAAAGAAAAAGCTCATTTTTAGATTTGGTAAAAGAAAATTATATATTTAGAATTGTATCTTAAAATGCCATGTCTTATAGGGAAAACCTTTCAGTGCTTTTCTTCAGAACCTCTCAAGTCTAGCTAACTTGGATGCGTGAAATTCTAGCAGTTGGGGATAATTTTAAAAGCATTATCATTCTCATCACAACTATAGGCCTAGTGAACTTATAGTTAATATTTTCTTTTTGTTTAGGAGCAAATTGGGTTTTAGGTGTTGAATTAAGGGAAAACAGTCCAACAAGAAGGGAGACCACCGAAGAACCAATTACAGATGGAGCAGACCTATCAGGTCAGTTGCTCTAATAAAATACTGTTTTCCACTGAACCTGTACCTGTGCTTCATTTGCTTTAGTTTTAAATGCTGTGAGGGACACTGCCCTACCTCTCCTCTCCTACATCATGCCACATTCTGTAACAAATTTCTTTGTGATGTTCCTTCACCAGTCTGAGTTAGATTTAGATCCAGCAAATAATTTTGGCAAATGCTTTATTTTAAGAATGGAAGTTTTATAGTTTCCCTAGTCAGAAAAGAAAACATCAGCACTCCCCTGTGTTACAGACTGGTGTTCCTGAGGGACCAGAAAAGCCGCCTCAGCAATTTCACTCAAGGGATCTCACAAAGCTTCTGGGAGTTCTACACACCATGGCTGTGATTTGCATACTTCCAAGCCTAAATCCCTGTGACTAGATATGGCCTGCAGCCACTGCTGCAGATGACATATGATGGTTCTCAGTGCTCTCCCGAACACCTGCTTATCTCAGAGCCTCCTTCCAGAGCTGGCTGGATAGCAGATATTCAGCCTCATTCTTTCAGATATTATGTTACTGCTGTTCACTCAAAACTAGAAGCCATACAACTTAGGGAGTTTATATGTAGATTCTTTGGAGGGGGCTGTTTCCTTTCCTCTTATCCCTGACTTGGGTCACCCATTCATCTAACCAGTAGGTTCTCATCAATACTTCATTTCTGTAATGTTTCTTCAGCATATGCTTGGAACTATCAACAGGGCAAGTAAGAAATACGGTTTATAATGTATTATTACATGTTGATTATTTAAACAGATAAAATACAGAGATTCAATCTTTGTATTTCCATCTTCTCAGGTGTTACTGGAGAGTGAGGACATGACAGAAATAGAAAGTAGGTACCTGCTTACTGAGATAATGCAAGACTGGATATAATGACATTAGCATCTTCACATGAAATGTTCCTTTGATTTGTTCTTGAAAGTCTCAAAAGTCTTCACATGTTCCTTATTAGGTGCTTAGCAGGTGCTCTACTGGCAACATAATTCTTGGATAAAGTTTAACATAGTAGTTTAAACATAATGTATCTTAAAAATGCTTCAGATTTACACGATTACCTTCTTGTCTGTTCATACAGCCCTTGAGAGTGTTGTGATTTTTAAGATGTTTTCCACTACTGCTGAAACAACTAGCAGATCTGAAATTAAGTTCTCCTTCAGGCCACCAGTCCTGATTCCTGAGTAAGTAAATATCACTATGGATACTGTGATTCCTGATTTGGATTTATATGTTTACAGAGGAAAAAAAGGACAGAGTTTGCTCTGGAGCTGGAACTTTTCAAAAGATTTGCACGTGAGAGTACCCCAACAATCTCATGGATACAAAGGAATAAGTGGGAAATAAGAAAAAAAGCAGGGCAAGTGCAGGAGTTTCAAAACCTGAAATACAACTTAGTGCTCTTGGTCTCAAGACTCCCTGCTCTCTGAAGAGCCTGGAGGCACAAGGCAGGACTATTTGCTGGCTTCTGTGAGATGGAAATTATACTGCTGCTCAGCAAATAACGACCCAGGTATTTAAATATGCTTTGGACTGCTGACAAACTGTTTTCTAACAGTGTGTGATGATCTTTAGCTTTAACTTTAAACCTGCAAATACCAACCTTCTGAAATACTTAAGCATTTTGTATATCTGATTGCTATAAAGCAACACAACTTCACTTTTAACCTTCCGCATTCTGATATCATCATTTCTAATGATGTCTGAACCAGAGGTCAGACTCTGAGGCCAGATATTCCATCTCCTTTTGTCAGGTGTGAGGGCAATTAATTGCCCTCGTTTTCTTCCCATATATAATAATGTCGTTTGTGCAATTTACCCCTTCCTGTTAAGTTGTACAACTGCTTCCATCTAAGTATGCACAGCTACGCTCTATCTTGTATGTCAGGGCATAGTTGTCAGGTTATTAAAAGAGATAATACCAATGAAGTTATAATAAAGTAGTTATTATTTAAATTGACCTTCTGAGAAATCAGCAGACTGTGCTGTAGCATTCTAGATAAAATTTTAGACATAAACAATACAGATGGTCTATGAGTAATAAATGAATATAATGTAGCCAGAGAAACACAAGGAGAAAATAGATGCTTCAAAAGTCCTCCCTGCTTTGTTCCGGGGTTGATAAAGTAGAGTTTTTATGATGGAAATAAAATGGCAATGAAAATATAGTCTAGGATCAGAAATACTGTAAATCTTATGATTAGAAATATTATTTTATACTTTCTCAACTATGAAAATTTTATTACTTATTTAATCAAATAAATCAACTCAATAAATGTTGCTACTTGCTGCTTTTTAACACTCCTTACTGAAGGTTCCCTGCATGCTTTATAAAAAAACTCATGACAGCAACTTTCTGGGTGAAAAGGGAAAGCAAGACTTCATCCACAGGAACAATTCAGCTATCAAACATGTTGAATTTCTGTAAACAGAGATACATAATCTAAACAAATTTATGTAAACAGACATACATAATTTAAACAAATTATTTGCCACCTGTTGCTCTGAAGCATGGTGGGGACAAAGCAGCACAGCCAAAGTCTCATAGAGATGAGCCAGGGGCTCCTGAGATAAAAGGGGCCAACAGGGAAACACCTTAAGGGAATTAAGGGGTGCTTCTCTAAGAAGGTGACATGGCCAACGGCCCAGCTGAAGTGCCTCTACATGAAAGAATGAATGAATGCAGCACAGGAAACAAACAGGAGGAGCTGGAAGCTACTGTGCTGCTGGAAGGCTAGGACATAGTGGCCATTACTGAAACTTGGTGGGATGAATCCTATGACTGGAGTGTGGCTATTGATGTCTACAAGCTGTTCAGAAGGGACAGGAGGGGAAGGAGGGGTGGAGATGTTGCTCTGTATGTTAAGAAATGGATAGTGTGATGTCCCTAAAGAATGCCAATGAGCAAGTTGAAAGTTTGTGGGTAGGAATTGGAGATCAAGACAACAAAGGGAACCTTGTGGTTGGGGTCTACTACAGGCCGCCTGATCAAGGGGAACCTACTGATGAAGCATTTTTCCTCCAGATACAGGAAGCATCGCACTCACAGGCTCTGGTCCTCCAGGGGGACCTCAACCATCCTGACATCTGCTGGAAAAGTAGCACAGCAAGCTGTAGGCAACCAATGAGGCTCCTGGAGTGCCTTGAGGATAACTTCTTAGGACAAGAAACAGACACCCCTACCTGAGGGGGTGCAATAGTGGATCTGTTGGTCACCAAAGCAGGCAAACTCATCAGGGATGTAAAGATTGGAGGCAAACTGGGCTGCAGTAATCACACTAAGGGACATAAGTCAGACAAGGAGCATAGTCAGGGCCTTGAATTTCAGGAAAGCAAAATTCCAGCTCCTCAAGGAGTTAGTCAGTCGGACACCCTGGGAAACAGTCCTCAGAGACAAGGGAGCAGAACAGAGCTGGCAAACCTTTAAGGACACTTTCCATAGAGCACAAGAGCTCTCAATCCCCAGGTGGAAGAAATCAAGCAAGGAAGGGAAGAGACCAACATGGCTGAGTTGAGACCTGCTGGTCAAACTAAAAGGCAAGAAGGAGCTGTGCAGGCAGTGGAAGCAGGGACAGGTATCTTGGGAAGAGTACTGAGCTGCTGCCACATTGTGTAAGGATAAGGTCAGGAAGGTCAGGGCACAGCTGGAGCTGAACTTGGCAAGGGATGCAAAGAATAACAAGAAGGGCTTCTATGGGTACGTCAATGAGAAAAGGAAGGTTAAAGAAAATGTAGCCCCCCTGATGAGCAAGACTGGCAAGATGGTAACAACAGATGAGAAGGCTGATGTTCTCAACAACTTTTTTCTTGGTCTTCACTGGCAACCTCTCTCCCCACACCTCCCAACTTAAAAGGGCACAAGGTGGGGACCAGGGCAATAAAGACCCTCCCACTGTACGTGAAGATCAGGTTCATGACCACCTGTGGAACACGAACATACACAAGCCTATAGGACCAGACAAGATGCATCCCAGAGTCCTGAGTGAATTGGCTGATGGAGTCGCCAAGCCACTCTCCATCATATTCAAAACGTCCTGGCAGTCAGGTGAAGTCCCTGGGGACTGGAAGAAAGGACACATTACACCCATTTTTTAAAAGGATACAAAGAAGAACCCCGGAAACTACCAACCTGTCAGCCTCACCTGTGTGCCTGGGAAGATCATGGAGCAGATTCTCCTAGAAGGTCTGGTAAGTCACTTGGAGGACACAGACATGATCAGAGACAGCCAGCATAGCTTCACTAAGGGCAAGTCCTGCCTGCCTGACCAGCCTAGTAGCTTTCTACAATGGAGTGACTACATGAGTGGACAAGGGAAGAGCTATGGATGTCATCTATCTGAACTTCTGCAAGGCCTTTGACGCAGTCCCCCACAACATCCTCCTTACAAAGTTGGAGAGAGACGAATTTGATGGGTGGACTGTTCAGTGGATAAGGAATTGGCTGGATGGTCACATCCAGAGTGTAATGGTCAATGCCTCAAAGTCCAGGTGGAGATCAGCGACAAACAGCATCTGTCAGGGGTCCATACTGGGACCAGTATTGTCTATATCAATGATATAGACAGCAGGATTGAGTGCTCCACCAGCAAGTTTGCAGACAACACCAAGCTGAGTGTTGTGCTTGATACGCCAGAGGGACAGGATGTCATCCAGAGAGACCTAGACAAGCTGGAGAAGTGGTCCCAGGTGAACCTCATGAGGTTCAACAAGACCTGGGTCAGAACAAACCTGATTATCACTACAGGATGGGGGATGAGGTGCTAGAAAGTAGACCTTGTGGAAAAGGACTTGGGCGTTCTGGTGGATGAGAAGCTGGACATGAGCCAACAATGTGCACTTGCAGCCCAAAAGGCTAATCACACTCTGGGCTGCATCAAAAGAAGCGCGCGCAGCGGATCGAGAGAGGTGATGCTGCCCCTCTACCCTGCTCTGGTGACACCTCACCTGGAGTACTGCATCCAGCTCTGGAGCCCTCAACAAAGGAAGGACATGGACCTGATGGACCAGGTCCAGAGGAAGGCCACAAAAATGATCAGAGGGCTGGCACACCTCTCCTACGAGGACGGGCTGAGGGAACTGGGGCTGTTCAGCCTGAAGAGAAGGCTCTGGGGAGACCTTATAGCAGTCCTCCAGTACCTGAAGAGGGGCTACAAGAAAGCTGGAGAGGGACTGTTTATAAGGACATGCAGTCAATGATAGGACAAGAGGCAATGGTTTGAACTAGAGAAGGGTAGATTTAGATTGGACATTAAGAAGAAGTTCTTTACTATGGGGGTAGTGGAACACTGGAACAGGTTGCCAGGAGACATGGTGGAGGCTCCATCCCTGGAGATATTCAAGGTCAGGCTTGATAAGGCTCTGAGCAACTTGATCTAATTGAGGATGTCCCTCCTCACTGCAAGGAGGTTGGACTAGATGACCTTTAGAGGTCCCTTCCAACCCAAGGCATTCTATGATTCTAAATCATGGAGATATCTATCAGAAGGCAAATCCTGACCTCTGTTATCCTCAGTAAGTTTATACAAGTCATCACTGTTACAAAGGAAGATATGTAATATCAGAATCAGGTTCAATGTCATTAGTTATATTCTCAGGTATCAGTGGAAAAAGAGGGCTAACTAGAAGAAAAAGATCTGTGTCTCAAGATTGAGCAGTCTAGACCCTGTAAGGTCAAAACAAGTCTGTGAGATGTCATAGCTAAGAAGTGGAAAACCACTGTAATTTGGTGATTTTAGTAGTTTAGTTTCTCTGAAGAAAACACTGCATCATTTAGAAAAAATAAGGCAAAGAGAGAAATACAGTTATATTGATATTCACATTTAAAATAGTTTCATAGGTGCTATACATGGTCATGGACAAAACAGAAGTGCTAAGTTTCATCTATGGCTTCTTATTCCCACTCTTGTATCCTCTCTTTGCATTCTTCTTATCCCTTCAGCAACCTCCTTTACATCACCTCCACAGATTACTTGCAGTTACCTTTGCTCTCCTCATTTTCAAATGTTAGTCTGTCTGTTATTCCCAACTATTTCTGCCACTTGCAGATGAAACACAAGGCTCACGAAAATGGAGTTCCTGGTCTTTCCCAAATCTCTCTTGCTGCGACAGGCAGAATTTAATCTCTTTCTAGCAACCACATTAACTGAGGAAAATGAAGGCTGCTTGGGCAGAAGCTCCTCTTCTGTGCTAGGTTTTAACTAAAACTATTGCTGTTCCTCAGCTGATGCTGAGACAGGGGCACATTTCCAAGACTTCATCATTTTAAGAAAGCTGTTTCAGAGAGATTATTGCCTGAATAAAATAAACTTAAAAAAAAAGAAAAGTAAAAAGAAAAAAAGATGATCAGGCTCCTCCTCTCCTTATTTATCTACCTTAATACTGGCTCTGTAAATCACACACTTCAGCTAGAAAGAATGTCCCCAGAAAGGCAGGGTAGCTCTTAAAATCATCTGCAATATCAAAGAGGTGACAAAAAAACCCCTTGAATTATCTCTTTCTCCTCCTTACGTTTTGCATCAGAGACTGCATTACTTAATCTTTTCATGACAGAAGTGACATATCCTCTGTTTCACTCCCTACAAGCAGTAAGCACGCCAATATTTCTAGCAGCAAAGAACGTGCATGGCGATATACGCAATCACACGCCTCAAGAAAACATGCTTATTGCTTTGAAAAAAATTATTAGGCCCTTCGATTTCATAAGCACTTAGACTTCTTGTAAATGCATGGAAGTGTAATACTTTTAATAATATTTTTACAGTGAGGGATTCCTGAAGCGGTCATGAAAAGCTTAATACACTTTTTTTTTTTTGTTACATTGGTAGCAATCAGTTTTTCTTTTCAACTGTGTGAGAAGCATGAGGAAAAACAACACAGTGCAAACGGTAGGGTATGGAGGTCACTACTCTGCAGGGAAATTCAAAACACTTGTATCAATCTTTTCATTGTAAAAAAAAAAATGAGAACGATCTGTTTCCTGAGAAGGCACACGAATCATGTACTATTTGCTTGAAGTCAATCATAGGGTAATGCTGAAATCTACTCTTTTAATATTTTTTTGGAAGATATCTATTCTTCAAAACTCATGTTTGTATCGAGTGTGACTGCTCCCAGGATGAGATCAGCGTTACGTCAGATTGAACTGTATTGTACCAGACAGTGCAGGAAAGGCAAAATTAACACCGTCTGCACCCCTGCCCCGAGGTAGTAGTATTTGCCCATTCACTTTGATTAGGGTCATGATTAAACACATATTTAGTACTATTCTGTCGAGTAATACATTTAAACGAATATTTAGCTACTGTTCTAAATCTGGGATGTATGCATTTCTAAGAAGACGTCATACAAACTATGCTTCAATTCTATGCAGGCACACAACAGTATTTGCTCAATTTCAGTCCTAAGGAAACACCCTTTTTCAGGTATTACATCTTGGACTGCAAGATCACAGACCACACAACATCTATTCCAGTCTGAAATACAGACAGAGGATAAATACACCTCTGAAAAACCATAAATGTATCGTTGGTTTGGGGTTTTTTTTAAATGACATATGAAGTGTTTTAACAGAAGTTCATTTTCTGATGTACATTGTAACTTCTTCTCTGCCTTTTTTCCCCAGGGGGTTAAAACCTGTTGATAGCAAGAGTGGGAACATAACAGCAAATTTGGCTGCTGTCTGCGAGACCTGGACTTTGGGAATGATCTTAATTCTTTTTCTTCCTTAGACAATAAAGACAAAGCAAGCGAAAAGGGGCAGAGGAAAATCTATACACATTAATTCCTCCCAAACCATGCACGAACAATGACGTAAAATAGTTTGAATCCCTAAGGAAAATCTGATAGATAAGTTTGTTCTTTCCTTCACTTGACGCAGGTTCATCTCTTTCAACTTCTTTCACAGTACTGATACAATCCAGTCTCAAGGAACTCAAGACAAAGCATTGATCCCACCTTTCAGATGCTATATAACACTTGTATAACATTCCCAGAACAACCTAGGTTGATTGTCACACGAGGAATTGGGAAGAAGAGCCATATCTCTAATACAGAATGTGCAATGTATGTCTTCTGTGCAATCTAATTCAATACTAACATAGACTAGAGTCACACACTTTGGAAACAGAAAAAAGAAATGTAAAAGGAAAAAAAGAAAAAAGAAACAAACTAGGAAGAAGGAGTAGGTGATGTGTCTGTCAAAAGCAGAAGAAGCGAGCAGTAAAGATTCATGCTGTGGTGGATGTGATAGAAACTCTGAATGGACACAGATAAATCAGTCCTACACAGGACTCTGTGAAGGATGCACAGACAGGAAAGTAAGCAGGGGGCAAGTGAGAAGAAATCAGAAAAGAGAAGGTCCTGACCTGGCAATACCTCCATTAACAGAAAATCAAGAGACAGAACAAGACCCTGAGGATAACACATGAAGCCAGGTCCCCGTGATGGTGACCAAGAACCACGCTGCCTTTGATTTAGAGCTTCACATTAAGTACAGCGATTTGCCCTTGCTGTGGGGATTTCCTTTCCTTTAAGCACTGGCTGGTGAGCAGACCATGTTTCCTCAATGAACAGCCCAAGCTGACAAGAATTAGCAGCAACAGTGCAAGGGCCAAATTTCACGTTGAGATACAGATGCACAGCATGAGAGAACTTAAATAAGATACACATTTACTACCACTTACTTAGGCAAATGATCCAAATTTTTCCTCCAAAACGCATGTATTTTTCTCTAATAAGAAATAATATATATTCCTTAAACCAGAATTTGCCCTATTGCTAGAAACCAGCAAAGTTTTAATTGTTCCCCATTTACTGTTCTCCCAGCTCATGGTCAGATTTGTTGGAACTTCTGCTTTTACAAAAGGATTACAAAGCAAAGGATTCATTCACAATTATGGACTCTGCCAAATGAAACATCTCGTATTATTCCAGAATGGCAAAGGAGTGGGAAATAGGTCAATTGGTTTCTCAGCTACATCCTCTCATAAAAAAAAACCACTCCAAGCCTGTGAAGACATACTTAAGTCCTTGTAACACATATGGTAAAAGTTAAATAAATGGGCTGTCTTCTCAAAGGAAATTACACTGCTCACCATCAAGCAGAATGTTAAGGAATCCAAGTTTCTCCCCTGCAGAGGGATAATGAACTCATATCGTTCCATTTATCATAGTGAAGATGCACCTAAAAAAGTTACACTGCAGGTGTGCTCCTCTCTCCACATTTGCACGTAGTAAGTAGTCATAGCTCACTGGTATACACTTTCACTTTCAATGCTATCAGATTATAGATAACAGATATTCTTCTAATATATTAAATCTATCAGCTGTCATTTCTTGCTTATTGACATAACCTTAAAAAGAAGAAAAATATTTTATAATTGTAAGAAATGTCAAGCTCAGAGCTTTCTTTCTGCAGAGGCCATTTCCTACCTGAAGAAGGAGGTCAGAAGCTGGTTTGACTTTCTGCTGGAAAAGCACACTTAAAGTTCGATTCTGTTGTTCCAAATCAAAAACTCTTGTTTTCAGCTTTATACATTCCTCCCTCAGATCCTGCAGCACAAGGGAAAATGGGAATATTACAAATCAGGTAACAGAAGTGCATAAAACCCTCTAATTAATGTCAGGTACTAAGAGGAAATCCATATACGATTTCTTAAATAGTACAAATCAGAAAAATGTGCTACTTTATTTTATCTGGTTGTTTGATCATCACAGCATAAAGGTAAAAAAATCTTGTAATGAGAAAAAATGGTTACCTGACATATCCTTTTGGAGTTTTCTGCTAGTATAAAAAGTGACTTTGCCACCAATGTGTCTCATTTTGCAGCCGACACAAAGCAGAAAGCAGCAATTAAGACATGAATATTGTAATAAGCATAAGCTAAGGAAAGAGTATAAGCTATACCAAGCCAGGAAGAATTTCAAAGTGGTACTGTGCCTTCAAGGTACTCTTCTGAAGTCTGATCTCCTTGCTTTTTCTGGAATAACCAAGTCAGCATTGCTGGCTGGCATACTGTGGGTGGTCTGTATCTTCCCCACTGTAGCTTGCCCCTGTAGAGCTGGGTAGGCCATAGTAAGATGCTGGTGCACCAGACACAGGTGGCAATATGATCCTGCCTGAGATTTCCAACATGGGGCACCAGAAGGCCTTAAAACAGGCCATGAGAAGCAGAAGCAGAGTGGCCCATAGAAGCAGGAGTGTAAAACGCCTGCATCTTAATGCACAGGACATGACTGTCAAAACTGAAAGATGCAGGACTTTTAGCCAAGGCTGAGTCGGGTTCATCACAGAATCCCAGAATGCCTTGGGTTGGAAGGGACCTCTAAAGGTCATCTAGTCCAACCCCCCTGCAGTGAGGAGGGACATCCTCAATTAGATCAAGTTGCTCAGAGCCTTATCAAGCCTGACCTCGAATATCTCCAGGGATGGAGCCTCCACCACCTCCCCTGGCAACCTGTTCCAGTGTTCCACTACCCTCATAGTAAAGAGCTTCTTCCTAATGTCCAATCTAAATCCACCCTTCTGTAATTTAAAACCACCACCTCTTGTCCTATTGCTACGTGCCTTCGTAAACAGCAAACAAGCCATTAATGGCTTTCAGATACAGCAAATCTCTCTCTCTCTCTTCTGCTCCATCTGTCTTCTATGTAAGATGTGCTTTTCCTGTCCAGTACAGGATTCTATCAGAAAGAGGATTTTGGAGACAGAGCAAAATCTGACATAGTCTTTCAGCATAATTTGTGCAGTTGCCCATTCTGAGGTGTGAGAGCTTCATAAATCAGGAAGAGCAGTCTCCTAATAAAGATTACATATAAAAATAATAAGCTGCAGACATATCTGGCTTTATTAAAAAAAAAAAATCTCCAAAATATTTTCCCATAGTCCTTTAGGGCAGTTGCTGCCCTGTGGTATCACCTAGCTGATATTACTTTCCACGATATGAAGGTGGAGAAACAGGCCTCTGGATCCCCATATGCTGTCCTGTCAATACGATTATCAACATGATGACTTGGCTTTATGAGAAAACAATTCAAAGGAGGAAAGCGTAGTCAAATGTAGCGTAAATTTTTCCCTACAGTTGCTCTAGTCTCCACTGTAACCAGCACTGAGCTTATAAAAGGTGAACAGGCAATAAAATAAGCTTGAGAATTCCAGGAAATTCTAAACATCCTTTTATGCGTATAATTTGTATCAGACTTTATGCTACTCTGGATGAATGCAGTTATCTTCTCTTAGAATTTGTTTTAGGTGGCTGTTAAAGTAAAATTGCTGCAGCCTTCCAACATGACCCCCAAAAATCTCGAGTCAGATGTTTTGTAAAGCCCTAAAGCTACGATTTCTGTCAGTGAGACCTCTTATCTCTGGTCTTGCACAAGGCAATCTCTATTAGGAAACTGCAAGCATCAATGCCCATCTTTTCTGCCTCTCAGAAATAATCAGAGAACTTAGAGCCTTAGTTGTTACAACAGTGTTTAATATTTCAACACTGCTAAGTGTGCTGGAAAGGAAAACTGATTCACAAAAACTAATAATGTATAAAACAATTAAATTTCAGCAATGCCTCTGCTTAAAACCTTCCTATCTTACAGTTTTTAAACCGTAAGAGTCATGTTTCCAACTTTAGACTTTCTGTAACAAGTGGAATAGAAGATAGTAGATTACCCGCCCAGATGCTATAAACCGTGCCAATGGTAATGCCACACATAGCCCAGAGGAGACATGAGGCACATAAAGGCAGAAGTATTCTGATAAAATAAAGTCTGAGTTGAGAAACTTGAAGTCCTAAAATTACCAATTAATACAACTACCAAATGCCTGAAGCATACAATTCCTCTCCCATGGGCAAAACAACCAGCTATTAGGATAGTAATCTCCCAAATACCTAAAGTACTCCTATGGTCTCACTATAGTAATAACTGAACATCTCTCTGTTCTTACTTTTTCTCATCAGCATGATACTCACACTTCACCAAAATGAGATTCAATGCCATTATTAGAAATTCCAGAAATACACTGCTCTTCCTCTGAACATGCTTCTTCTGTTTTAACACCAAATTATTTTCTATTTCATTGAGGAAAATGAAGAAGAAATAACTTTCATACAGAACCCAGAGTATAAAGGTATTCTCCTGAATACACCCCTGTGAAGGAGGGTAATGAGCAAAGAGCAGGTACACAAGACACACTACTTTATGTAATTAAGTAGTGTAACTCACATTTCAAACTGCTGAACCAGGTCTTACATGGAAAAAGAAATAGAAGAAAAATCTAGTACCCAGCACTCCTGTCATCTCATGTGATATGAAGAGCAGTTGTGTGGGAGGAGAAAGAATGGATGTTTCTAGTAAATATTAGAGCATACAGGTTTGTCTCAAGTAATTTTGTTGTTTTTCTGACTTTAATTTCCCAGAGGTAAAATTTTCTATTAGTCTAAGGGTAGAAAACACATGTAATTTTGCTACACAGAATTGTGAAGTTTTGCTGTGTGGCTAATTCAGCACAAATCTCAATTTAATATAGTTTCTCCGTAGTCACACTGAAAAAAAAGCCTCCCATATTAGAGAAATTCTATATGTATTGTAACAAATTTTATACTTGAGAAGTGCACATTTAAGACTGTAATTCCATTTCAAGGTTTCAGTGACATTGATAAATCACTCAAGCTTTGCTCACTCAATTTGTGTCACCAGAATCTCTCGGTGGAATCACAGTCTTTCCACATACGGGCGAGTACACACCGCTTTATTCGTTACATAACGGCACGTACTTAATTTAAGCAAAAATTAGTCCTTGAGGGACAATTTCAGATTCACAGCAAAGCCCATGCAGCCTGCCTTACTGTACAAAACATCTCTTGCCCATTTTCTGAAAGCTCTCAGCTTTTCTTCACGTCTCACTATGCCCCAGAGGTGTGTTATCTCTCTGTGGCATGACTGGCTCTGTCTTACTGCTTAGCTGCACGACGGTAGATTTATCTGTTTACTAGTTACTATTTGGATTCTGATATCTACCTATTTGGGACTGGTGTGAGGAGTCCAATTTCCTCTTTATTGTATGCTATTGTGCTTCTGTCTTTTCTTATAAAAAGACTTGTATGAATGGTGTCAGGAGCACTGTAACAGTTAATATTCATTAGCATTTAGAAGAGTACCCTCTTTCCTCTTTCTATGGATATTAAATTAGCTGTTATTACTCAGTAATAGGTAAGCAGCTGTTAAAACCCATCAATACTAAGTAAATCACTTTATTAAACGTATCAGATCTGGTTTTATTGTATCTGTATGAACTCTTCGGTTCCTGTGGGTTTGGGAGGATTCATTACTGAGAAAGTTATGTAGTCATCAAAATGTCTGATGCCTTTGCAAAGGGACTCAAGAAGCTCCACTCTTCATTTGGGAAATAACCATAATATTCCCAAACTAGAGATTAATGTATTGAGATTAACCCTCTGGTAAGTATTTAATCGTATAAGGTTTTACTCTACAAAATGTGGGTGAGGTTTTTGTGCCTATTAACACAAGAAAATTTCTCCATTTCCATTGAAGCTGTATTGAAACATAGATTTGGGATTTCTTTTTTTTAAATAGCTGAAATTTTGTTTCTAAAAGGTGCTACAGCAATGGCTCTGCAGGCTGCACTCTGATGATACACAGATCATACAGAATGTGTGTATACAGAGTAAAGCAGGAGTAACACAGCACAGACAGCAACAGGGCCAACTCCCCCCGATGCTGTGGTTTACACATTTGTCTCTCCTGCTGTCAGGGCACACTCCCCACTTTTAGGAGTTCAGTTGGCAGAGTTCAAGGTCATCCTGTTCATGTCTGAGCTGTGAGGCAGCCACCATGCAGCTGTTCCTGCACCCTGCCTCCTACCTCCTTGATCCTGAGCTGCACCCTGACCCCCTGGACTGGCTCTGCTTGGACTTGCCTCCTTCCCATGGACTTGCCCAGCCAACACAGGACCAAGGCTGACACTTGGTGCTCAGCATCCTGCCTGCCCTGCTGTCACCCTTGGTGACCCTCAGTCCCTGCCTGCCCCCTTTGTGGGGGCCATTCAGTATGATGGGCTGCTGAATGACATTCTGCTGTCCTGAATGATGTCCACAGTGGAGGTTTTAGAGCCAAATCTCAAAATCTATTCCAGCACTTCACTATATTCACATCTAGAAAGCTTTTGGGCATGCGGCAGAGGTTTTCAGTTATCTTGACTTGGTGTTTCTTGCTGCATTTTAAGAACATTATTCCTTGTCCTGTCAGTCAGTATAAACAAAACAGTTTATATCTTTTTTGCAGTATTTGCATTAAAGGACTGTATTTATGTCTCTTTCAGACTCGTCTTTTTAAAGCTAAATGATCCAAAGCATTTAAATAATGCCACATTCATCAAGTGATCTAGATCTCACAAAAGATCATTTCATGAACATTGAAGGATTCATTGCATATTATCAAAGATCTTTACATATTGCTTTTCTTCCCCTCCCAACAAAATGACATCATGGAATCATGTTCTACTCAAAGACCACTTTTTTGTAGAACTGTCCTACCAGTTATTCACTACCCACTCAGGCCAGCTGATTATTTCTGCTTATATGTCCTATCTTGCTTTGCTCTCTGTTTAATTTAATCTTTTTTTCCAGATCAGTTCTTTGTTTTAGCAAGTTAATTTTTAATTTTTTACTCCTCCCACTAGGTTCTATCTGAAACAACCATACTTCATATGCAGACATTTGGAATGTGAACGGAAACTTCAGACATGACTGGATCCAAAACAGACCTTTACAGGAGCCATAGTGAATCTTTTCATCCTGCCAGATTTGCAATTTCCCTACAAGAACTTTGCCTGTGCGGTGCTTCCCTTGCCTACCCAGGAGAATGAAGCGTGAAAACATCAAAAGTTTTTTTTACTACAAAATAATCAAGATGCTCTTTATTGCTGAACCCCAGCCCACAAGTAGAGTAGCTGAATCCCCATTCCATACATGGACCCTTCTTTTTTACTTAGGGAAGCACAGGCCCACATCAGGAAGTGTTTCCTTCCACTGAACGTGTGTGAGCTTGCCAGCTACTGACATGCACTGTAATTTATCTGTTTTACTTTCCACAAGGCTGTGGGAGTGACATAACTGATTATGGATAGGGAATCACCATCTGAAGGAAGGATTTTCAGATGCTATTGTCTCAACATAGGTAAATAATAAAAATTGGATGTGGGTCCTACATGATCAAGCCTTAAACAGTCTCATGGATTTTTATTCACTTAGATTACAAAGAACTTGACTTTGGGCCTGACATGTGGCAGCCTTGGTAATTAGATGTGTGAACATCATTTAAAAAATGTATAGTATATAAGAATATATATATCTCTCAAAGGAAGAAAAAACATTTGCAAGCTTTCAGTTATACCACAATGCCCAAAACACAACTTACCTTTTGAGTAAGTAGAGCCTGAACAACCTGATTAGCCACCTAAAACAAATAAATAAAATAGTTTAAATATGTTGTCATGTGTGTTAATGCATAAGAATACCTTCTTTTGTGCCTTTACACTCTGTTTTCCATCTACAAACACCATCAATTCTAGTATTTATTTACTAGTATTTTTGTCAGATAATACTAGTAAGAATGAAATGCATGTTAACTACTTCTGTGCTAATCCTCACTATAAACAACCGTGTCTTGTACCACTTGCAGTATGACATGATGGACATTTGGTTAACTTCTGTCATCTCTTTGGACTAAACTTTTACACTCTAACATGTAGCTGGTGTGCATCAGCATGGATTGACTGCATTCACTAGAGCTTGATTTTAACCAGCCAAGGACGGAGTCCTGAATGTTTTCGTGAACTTTAATTGTTTCTTGATTCAATATTGACAAAATGGTACATCTATCATGACAAGCAGAAACCATAAAGTGCCACGGAAAATTAAAGTACCTACTGTCATCAGAATGTGGTTGGAATGCAGTCACACCACACAGCATAATTGACTTGAATGAGACTGCACACCATTGATTAGTAGAACTATATATTCAACGGGGAATTTTTGAAGTTATGTATTTTATACATCCTTTCTAATTTGTATTTACTAGCAGGCATGCAAGCAGGGAAGGCAAAGAGGGTGGGACAGAAAGAGGGACTGAAATGAGATCTTCTGTTGATGATGTCTAATTTGTATGTTGTGTTTCTAAAGCAATTTAAAACTCTATGTGCCTATGTCATCACACAATGCGTTTGCCTCTATTTTTGCCCTTGCATTTAGGCAGAGCAACTACAGATCTTTCTCTAAGCAAAAATAGACAGTAATTATGATTTCTGGTTTGGATTTGGCTTTCAAATATTGCAGTAAAGCATAGACAGGTACCACCAAATCTTCATTGATTCTTCTTAATCTTGGCATATGAAAGAAAAAAACCCATACTCTTGATGTGAACTGAGTTGTGAGAAAAGCTGTGAAGCTAATTCATTTCTGTAAATAATTCAATTTTGTTAGATGCAAAAGTTACATCTTATTCATACTCTTATAAATGGCCTAGAATCATTTTTCTCCTCCACACTGGTCCTTAACTTAAGGCAGCCCATTCAACAACGGTCCCATAAAATAGCTCTATACATGATTTAACGGAAGACACAGACTAATATTAGAACAGTAACAACCAAGAGAAGTAAATACATTACAGTTTTGTAAAACCATGTGCCTTGCCCTGCAGACTTTCAGGATCTACATCCAACAGTGTACCTTCTGGCATGTACTTTTAATGTCTGTTTGCTCTACCTGAAAATTGAACAAACCGTATCAAATACATTATTTCCTTACCTTCTCACACAGAGTTACTTTACCAAGGAAGAACTAAAAGGTTCTTTGAAGTGTGTACTAGTCACTGACAACAGAACAGACCACAAAATTACTCCTGTGGTTTTATATATTGCACAGAAGAGTGTAAACGGCATAATCTTCCAAAATGACCTTATGGGGAAAAATTGGGAACCTCGTGGAAGAAAAATGACCTTGCCAATGCATATGTGACAGATTTTCCAGCTTTGGGTGTATGAAGACAGATATCTAAATGAAAGTACCTGCCAGCGATCCACAGCTCCCACAGATCTCAATAAGACAGATATGCAACTAGTTTCTTCACAAAATGAGATTATTTTATTCTAGTATTTAGCAACTTGGCAAACTGTGCTGCTATTACCATTCAAAGATTTTCACGTCTGTATTCTTGGTTTTCAGCAGGAACAGAGGTGGGAAGCCTTCAGTGAAATGTTCTGCAGATACTAAAATTCATTTAGCAGTGAATAAGTAGAATCATAGCCAAGCTTTTGCATTTCAAATGAGGTTGCTATTCAACTCCTACAGCAGTGCTAGGGTCCAGATGGAAATAAACTCAGCTAGCAATCCACTTAATTTTTACTTCCAGATATGAAGAGAAAACATGAGCCAGAACTACAAAACTGATGCAACTACCAAAAACTGAGGAAATTGAGACCACTGAAGGCAGAGGGAATGATTTCTGAGATGTAGAATATGGGAAAATCTCACTGATGTGAGGCAGAACTGTGCCTCAATGTCAGTTAAAAGCAGGATGGAAAATGACTTCACCTGTGATTCATAGAATCATAGAATGGTAGGGGTTGGAAGGGACCTCTGGAGATCACTGAGTCCAACCCCCCTGCCAGAGCAGGATCACCCAGGGCAGCCCACACAGGAACAGATCCAGGAGGGTCTTGAAAGTCTCTCGAGAAGGAGACTCCACAATCTCTCTCGGCAGCCTCTTCCAGTGCTCTGTCACTCTCATGGTAAAGAAGTTTTTCATCATGTTGAGGTGGAATTTCCTGTGTTTGAGCTTGCTACCATTACCCCTTGTCCTATCCCAGGGCACAACTGAAATGCTGTTAATGAAGGTGAAATAAGGAACAGAATAGAGATGGTCGGTTTCTTAGTCTGCTGTTATGTAAGAGATGACACTGCTTGCCTTCACACTGCCTGCCTTGACTTTGAACTTAACATCAGGATCTTCAGATGAGGTTTCCGTTTGTGGATTGCAATAAAAGACATAAAGATCTAGCTTCACTTTTTCCTTACACACTCATGTTTACATATATATGTTATAAAGTGGTCTTAATAGAAAAAGTATACAAAAGAATGAATCACAGAAAAGAGACCCTACTGTAACATCTATTACACGTTTCACAAGTACTGAGATTTTACACAGCTGCCTTTAACATATGGTTGCATATGCACAAAGACATTTCAGATATACCAAAATGAAAGGTCTTAGATTTTATTCAAATCTTAAAAATAGAACGCCTTTTTAAGGTAACTTTGTATTTTTGATAAGCTAATTCTTAAAACATCAGCAAAAATATCATCTACCCTAAATTGCATAATTTCCTGCATGTAAGTTTTGTGAAGCTTGACAGAAATCTCAGCTGGCACAGCCATATGAATAAACATGACATTACCATTTACCATAAACCTGACAGCTGAATTCCAGGACAGGAAACTAGGATTAAGCATGTTTGCCTCAAACCCCAAAGGTACAAGAAGACAATCCTGGGGTTTTTTTGTTAAAAAAAAAAGAGACAGAAAGATATATTTATGAAGTATTTTTGAAATTAAATGAGATCCTTTCTTATTTATCAAGTACTGGAACATTTCAATGGCACCTTCTTCCAAACACCGTTCTGAAGTCGTTTATATGTACGCCTCGGAGATGAAGAATTACTTTAAAAATCAGTATTTATTAAAATTCATTAAGGATTCGATTCAGCTTGACCCATATTCTTTTCAGATTTCATCTCTATTAACAGTTGAGTTTCATTGCATTTTACCATGAAAATGATTCCAGAGCATGCATTTTTACGTGACAGGTGCAAGCATTGACGCAATGTTAAATGCGGGACATTATATGAATGAAAAGATCTATGTACAATAATTGATTGAAAAAAGAAAAAATGAGAGAAAATAATGTCAGGCATAGCTTTAAAAATTCAGCTCTGGTATCTTTTTGTCACACACAGACAGAAAAATCACGGTGATTATTTTTACTTTCTTCATATGCAACACCTGAGCAGAAAGCACACCGTGCATAGCAAGCGTCCTTCTCACGTTGCTGTAGGGGCCTGAGGGACCAAGCAGGGACACTGTTGGGAGGGTGGCCACGTTAAATGATGTCTGAGTGCCCTGAGCAGAGTTTGCAAAGCTGCATGCAATCTGAGGATGCTCAAAGAAGCATCAAAGACGGCAGCATTCTCCCAATAGTTATCAAATGATGTTACCAACCTTCATTACCTCAAGGGCCTGTCAAGCATCCCAACCATGTAACTAGAATGGCTAGGTATTAGCTCAGGAGGCAAGTGCTCCTTGTGTATCAGCCCTTGAGAAGTTCAATACACTCACAACTAATTGGACTGCAGAGGCAAAATTAAAATAATGTTTGTAGTAGGCATTCAAATTTTTTGGTGGCAGGCTTAGCTGTCTCAGGTTTGGGTGTGAGCACAGCCTTCTGTTCTCAGGAACATCTCTTTAAACCCAGCAGGTTTCCCTGGGGAAAAATGGAGCTGCAGCACAGACAGATACTTAGCTGTAGATGTATCTGCTCCTAGAAACTCCTGAAAAAGTATTGAAGCTCAAACTATGGAAGGTCTGAAGAGCTTTTCACCTTCAAGAAGTGAAGCTGGTCTCAGGTGAGTTATGAACAGAGAAGGAATAAGACGTAGAGTCCTGAAGGAAAGAAATTTTCAAGTGGAAGACTTTTTTTTCTTTTTTCCAATGTTTATTGAAAGCATTTTATTTGTGTAAGATATCCAGTAAGAATCCCTGTTTGGAAAGGACTGTGGCACATACAATACATCCTCAGAAGGCTCTGGTAGGAACTGAAGGTTCTCACAATCATCGCTTAAGTTATTCACTAATTACATTTATGTCTCATCTCCTCTTCATTGTTGCTGTAATGAGATAGGGCGAGAATGTGTGATTTCTTATGAAGCTCCAGAAAGGGAATGTGGGTGCTAATGTGGGACTCCTGCAGAAGTTGTAATTATTAAATATGGTTTTGATGCCTGAGTCACTGGCAACATCTTCTTCACCTCAGTGATCAGAAAGGATTAGGTCCACCTTTGTGTCAACCGAAACAATGCTGATTTCAGTGCCATAGCTAGAACATTGTGGGGGCTGAAATAGGAAGAAGAAAAAAGTGACACAAAGCCATGGGGAAAGATGAGAGGTCTCTGCACACAGAACAGAAGAGGAAAAAAAGAAGATAAGCAAACAAAAACTAAAGCAGCGAAGCACAAAACCACAGTTGATGAGAAGCACTTTCTTCTGGAAAAGTTGAAACAATGGGAGAAGATGGATACAGCTGTGATAATAAGGAAGAATTGAAGACAGCCAACATAATGTTGAAGATAATAAAGTTTAAAGGTATAGCTTGATGTAATTTGATATTCACTCTTTAACCTGCAAATAGCATGTAAAAAACCACAGCCCTGGATCAGAAATCCACCATGTTACTGCAGACACAGTAAAAACATATCTTCTGTCCCTATAATCTGTGTGGAGTGTTTTGCTGGAAGGGACAGTTACGGTGCTTTACACATTCCCTAAATTAATTATGCAGGCAGATTTTGTCCTAGACAATGAGAAAATAAGGTTAAGCTAAACTCTGTAATTTAAACTAAAGTTAGCAATTATATGGTAATTTAATCCTTATCACCAATTCACATGTGCACTGAATGCAGTGACTCAGGCCAATGCAGACCAAAGCTCTGCTGGTATCCCAGAGCCACAAAACAGGCAGAGAACAACCTAGTGGGAAAGTGCAAGTCTTTTGCTCCAGCTCCCTGATAAAAACTATGCTGTAGTGGCAAAAACATGGATTTGCTGATGAAAATCTGCACTAAACTGGAGGCTTCTTGTACCAGAGCTGTATTGCTCATGGCAGTAACACTTCATCAGATGCTGATTAAGACTGTAAAAAGCTGTTATGAATTGTCATCTGCCACGCGTGGTTTGCACACACACACACACACTGCACTCTTTTCTCAAAGGTACAGCAGGGAAGTCAGTATAAGTTTTGTTTTGCTTGCATGTTAGCTAACTACTTATGTTACTATGCATTCTCATTATGGAATGGGTAAATGATTTCTACTAAGCAACTCTTCAACCTACTAAAAGTCTTAAAACTATTTTAAGCTCTTGCTTATGCTGAAGAGCCTTATTTCAGGATAAATGGGAGGAAGAAGTAACCATCAGTGTATATATGGAGAAAGCTGCATGCAGTACGAAATATTAGGCATTTCTGGAACAGTAAGCATCGCTGGAGTGCTCAGACAGTAACTGATGGGTGAATTACATTGTAGTTGTAACTGGAAAGTCTGATCAGAAGCCGAGCCATGTAGCAGAAGTGATCCAACAGCTAGAAAAAACCCAGAATAAAAAGTTGTGTAGGTAACCCTAAAGGAGAGCTGAGAGACTAAATTCTCTGGTTACAGAATAGGAAAGCTGGGGAACTTTTGATGGAAGAAGCCACTGTTACCCGTGTTCCACTCTACAGAAAAAGAGTATGCAGCACCTAACGGGCAAATTATCATTTCCTCCTCCTAATGAAAGCAAACCTGTTCCAAATATTGGTCACGAGGCTATCAACTTTTGGGTGAAGAGATGTGGTCAAAACAGGATTTACTGCAGAGGTCATGGAGAACAGTATATATGACTGCCAGACACATGTTCTTGGAATTAATTAGAATGAGGTAATACTAGAAAATTGCAGAAGAATGTCAACCTTGTAAGAGAGAACGAGATTCATTTCTATTCATTTAATTATGGGACCAGGTAAGAACAACCTTTTTGTCTACCTTACCTCATCAAGACATCTTTCATACTGTTCTCTCTGATTTTCATTTTCCAGAGCCAGCGCTGAATTCTCTGCCTACAGTAAAATAGAATAAATAAATATAAATGTAAATTTATCAAAGGGTATCTTGTACTACATTCTCAGGGTGCTTACTTTGTGTACTTCTTCAAAATCCAGAATAAAAAGCGCCTTACAATTTATTTTGCTACAGGTTGGTGTTTTTGAGTAAAAACAGAAGCGACATTCATTTATGAGACTATTCACAACGTGTACTGCAATTCAGAACAATATCAAAGCAGGTATCTGAACTGTGTCCATGATCTCGTCTCATCAGGTGCAATAGAGTTATCAATGAAACATTTTATAAAAGATATTGGTATATCTTTTCTTCCTGTCCCTTTTCTGCTCAGAGTGAACTTGCTATCTGAGAAAGCCACTTGGAAAGAAGCAGAGGCAGCTGCTATCAAAAGGAAACAAAGGGGAATCTCACATAAAGTTTTAACTGTGGCAGCTCTCCACAGGACTCGTTTCCGAAGTGGGTAACTCCAGATGCAGTAGCTGTACTACAGCTAATTGGTGAATTACACTCTTTAACTGTACCAGAGAAATTTGTTAGCCTTTACTTAAGAAATATTTCCTATCATTTCAGGAGTCAGAATGGTATTTTTCTACGTCTAAGTGCAATCTTAGTCAGATTTTTTTTTCCTCTTGCATATGTCAATTTAAATAGGATAGTTTCCTGTATAGTAGTGCCTTCCATCTACCCTTAATTTCCATTACAGTCCTATTTTTGCACAGTGTAAATATCAAAAAGGCACAATCTGGTATGTAAATTACAGTAAATCAATCTATATATTAGACTTGACTTTAGGGATTCTTACAGAATTGGAAACAGAGAATCTCTAAAGTGTGCTGTATACAGTTTCATCAGAAAAAAAAACCCCAACAAGTCTTCTCTTACAGACTATGAAACTAAAACAATATATAAAAACCTGAGTTAAAACCAGCTCTAGAAACCTCTCTGCCTCCCATGCATAACTTCAGATCATATAAGCATAACACCAAAATCAATGCACCCACATAATTACAACTATTATACAATTTATATTCTTTGCTTCACTTAAACCTCCTGTCAACCTATAGAAGTTAAACAAATACTGCTTCAAAAGAATTGTGATTATACGAAACAACAGTCATAAATACAGCCAACATTTTTAATTTTAGAGAAAAATTTCATGTAATGTACTGTATGGAAAGATGCACAGTCTCCCTTCCTTGTTAAGAAAAGTCAATGATTCAACAAAATGAAAATCCCCAATTCCAATAAACTGATTCATTAACTACAATTTCAAATTCAGCTACATCCTAAAAATAAGATTAGGAAGAAAAAGTAACAATTATCCAGCATATTGGAAAAGAGTAAAGAATAAAAAGGTAGCATGAAACAAGGGCATATAGAGTTTATTTATACAATAGTCTAAATAAACAACTGCACAGAACCAGTGCTTTATCTTGAGGGTATAATCAAAGCTAGCAAAGGTGGCAAAATGCTCTGCATCGTATTTTCACAATGTCACCTACCAGTGGATCCAACATATGGCTATAAAAAGTCAATGGGTGATCCTGCAGAGAGGACTGTGAGATGAGTAGCAATGTAGAAGCAGAAGCCACAAAAGCAAAAGCAGTAGTAAGAAATCACAAGCTGGAGGGTAAGTAGCTCCCCATACCAAAGAGGCTGTCATTCACAGTTATCAGTTTGCTTTTACAGATACATTCTTGTAGATTGATTGATAAAAATAAAGGGATGATTGTCTTATAAAAATGTATTTCTGAGTTAAAGATTTTCAGGTGTTTTCTCTATGCATATCACCCTAAAACACCACACAAAAGCAATTTTTCTTACTGTTCTGAAGCAATCATTAAAGGATTAGCCTGTGCAACCTTTAGCACGCACGTTAGTATACCTATGGGTTTAACTTTTTTAATTTTCATTTTCACTAACAACAGAATATATTCTATGATTTTACCCTAAACTGGTTAGAGCGGAGTGTTCCCATATATAGATGTCTAAAACAACCACAAAGCATAGTTGTAGTGTTTAAAATACCCAGAGAGCTCCCCATATTTCTTTTACTCCATTTTTTTGGAATGTTGTAAATCTGTACAATGGAAGCTAAGTCTGCTTGGATGTGTTAGATCAATCTCTCATTTCAGTGAGCTATTCCTTTGCAAATATGCTACCAAAATTAGAAAATCTGAACTTGACAGCATTATAAATAAATGCTACGTTTCCCCTCTTATCAAGCCACGGTGGAAACATCTAGATAATAAAATCCTTTTTCACACTACTGCCCTTTTCAAGTGTAGTAAAAGGATGTAAGGCAGTCAATGTTAGCTTGACTTTTGTGCTTCTTGATAGCCAAGCAAATCATGCCTGTTTATTTGGCATTTTTGTAATAAGGACTGGACTAGAAGGGAACACTCCACTGACTTTGCTTAAGATCCTGTGCCAGTTCCCACAACATGGGAAAGCCAGTACTTGAGACACTAAATCACTCTGTATTGCAATTGAACACTTGATAACAATCCTCATTCCCCCCAAAGTATTCATTTGGAAAATTTGTAATAGCACTTGCGGTCTCAAAACCCTGCCTCCTAATCAAAACCTTCATTTGTTTAACAGAAACCACGGGGTTTGCTGTTATTCTGAGTCTGCTCAGTTTTTGCTCAGAGGGATCTGCCTGCCACCAGTAGTGCATATTCTTTTGGCAGTTAAGCAAAGCAGGTCTCCTTGGAGGAAACCACTCTTACATTCTATTTCTATTTTCAGGCCATACTTACACTTAGGGTAAGTAGCAATAAGAAATCCATGCTTCTAGACTTTTTCATGTTTTTCTATGTGTGCTATATACTGGATCAGTAAAGGCAGGCCAATTAATTATAATTCTTAAAAAGTTTCTAAAATGATCATGATAATTAACTTTAGTATACCCTTAACAGCAGAACAAGGAAGCATCCATTCAGGCAATACAATACAACCACCTAAACTTTAAATTCTCCTGAAAAGGCATTTTCACCTGAAGCCTTAAATGTATCTCAAATATACCCTTAATGGGTCATATTTATTTCTTTGCTAATGAACAACAAAAAACACTACAGCCCCACTCCTCTGCCCCAGAAAAGAGGGAAATGTCTCCCAAAAAGTATTCATTACCAGTGTGCTCTGAGACAAGAAGTGCTCTGCTGCTTTCCAGCTCACAGTGGGTTTTTTCTGGGTTTACACAGTCAAAGCACAAGATCTCCCACCAGTCTCACTGTGCCAAATCTGAGACTTCTGGGGGGTTCAGCCCTCGCCTAAAGTCATAGTCATCACTGCACTTTTCAGCTGAACAACAGCATCAGACTACAAACAGCTAAAATAAATATACACTTAATAAATATATTTCTATATTGATACAGACTTTTTGGATGATTTCTTCATTCTCTCCTCTTCCTTTTTACTGATTTTAGAGAGGATTATTACAACAGGTTAAGGTTTGTTTATTAACAATACTTTGTTTAATATTTGCCTGTGTTTGGTAGAAGTGGCAGGCACATTCTCATGTCTGAGAAAGTTGTAAGACACGAATGTCTCCTCCAGATTTGTCTCTTTACGTGGCACTTGAGAGGACAACTTTCACTTACTATTCTACAAAAGCCATTTCTATGTGCTGCTTCAAAGAGCGAACTGGAGTGCTTAAGCCATGTTTAAAAATAAGGTCTGGATTTGAGTCCCTAAAGTTTCTGAAAAAGTTTAAACTTCACCTTTCTGTATCTTAAGTTTTTAAGTCAAGAGAACAAGAACAACAACATTTTGTAATCTAGCTAGTCTGCTCTGGAGATTTATGAATTAGGGCATATTTGGTGCACTGGTCTTTAAGTGAGGAATTATTTCATGTATCCATCAGGAAGTCTTCCACAGACAATTCTCTACACTTCTGTAAGCACAATGACATGAAGTAAACCACTGAATTTTCTGCTAGAAGGCACAAATAAAAAAGAAGCACATACAAGACAGTTTTCCTTATTCAACAGTGGCTGAGTTGAGACAAAAGGATGGGAGGAGGACAAGAGAAGAAAGCAGAGAGTGGGATGCATTTTGCACTAGGATTGTCACTGTTTAGGGTCAGGGCAGCCCCTCAGACCTCTAACAGCCACTCTCTGTTACCCCCCTCCCTCCCCAGAGGGAAAGAGAAAGGGAATAAGGGAGAGAGACTGAGCCATTAGAAAAGGAAACTAGAGCAACTTTAATGAAAATGAAATTAAGAATTATAAAAATGAAATATATACAAATAGATATAAACCCAGTATCAAATCCAACCCCCCTGAAGGGTAATTGTGTCACTGTCACCACTGATGCTGTGGAGCAGGCACCGGGGCAGTCCCAGCCTGGGCCCCGCAGCAGCCGGGAGCTGTGTTCAGGAGCTGGGTTCTGGTACCGGGGTCAGGAACACACAGCCCGGGATCGAAGGCAGAACGGACAGAGGCCTCCTGGGTGCTCCAAGGAAGGAACTGAAAGAGGACCCGAGCCAAGCAAAGCTGGCAAAGTGGGCCAAGAAGGGAGAAGAGCCACAGACCCTTCAGATCCCTCAGCTCTAGACCGAATATGGAGTATATGGGCTGGAATCCCTCGCTGGTCAGTTTGGGGTCCCCTGTCCTGTCCGCTCCTCCCTGCAGGTGCAGCCTTTCCCTTTCTGCACCCCCCAACGTGGTGCACAAGACCCAGCAGTGGCCTTGGTCTGCACACCAATCCTTGGCAGTGACTCTAACCATGGGGTGTTATCCCTGCTGGAAGCAGCCCCTGGCTGTGAGAACAGGCTGCTGACTGCAGACACTGCAGTTAGTTAGAAGAACGGAGCTGAGAAGTAAAATCACTGCACAGAATTAGTTCTGTTCTTACTCAAGCCAGGACAAGGGGAAAAGGAGATCATAGAATCTTAGAATTGTTTAGATTGGAAGGGACCTTTAAAGATCATCTGGTGCACCTCCCCTGCCATGGGCAGGAGATGAAGGTCTAAAGGTTGTATGTCAAGTTAGCAGCTCAACATGCTTTCAAGGTATCATCAATAAAGGTCAAGAGGAACAAAGTTATGACAGTGAACTTTAGAATCCCTGACAGAATGCTACAACATCAGTTACCATGTGAACTTCTTTGTTATTCATACTAAACCATTTGTCCATTTATAGAAAGCTTTATTGATTTACACAGACACTCATTTGTCATGCCCTGTGCAGTGTATTAATAGCTGTTCAAGCACTTCATATGTGCTCAGCAATTTTTTCCTGCACACTGCTTCTGACTTTGTATGTTTTTGTGGTCACAGCTTCATACAGCAAAAAGAGAAAACAGCAGAGAGATGAAAACCTAGGTCAAAGTCTGTTGTTCGTGAAGTAAAAAGCAATATTGGTGCAATCTTTCTTTAGATCTTTATGGCATTTTTTTGGTAAGGTCTTATTCTAGGAAGAGTTTGCCACTTGAACCACTTCCATGTCTTTGGTCACAGGAAATGTTTTGTGTTATTCTGTCCATGTTACGCAGAAAATTTGTCCTTTGGAAGACTAACACAACAAGTTGTCAGAGAAAAGTTTACCACCATAGTTATATTGGTTAGAGGTACTGAAAATTGCACTTGTGTTTTTAAAATCAACATAATTATAGTAACAGAAGCCTTAATTTAGTTCTAGCACTATAAAAGCATTTCCACTGTCCACTTTCCAGGGCCTTCTACATTGGTATAGACAGCTCTTTGATAGGAATAAAATGGGAATTGCACCTCATGACCTATCTGTCAACACCTCAATGCTTCCACCTTCTGCTTTATGCTTTCCACAACACAGTAACGCTGGATCAACCCTGGAGCTTCTCCCTGCTGATCTGCAGCCTCCGTGCTACACCTCTGCTTCTGGCCCCCCATTCCTAGGACTGAGACTGGAGGATGGTAGCTATAGAGGAAATAAGCAGCTAATTTAGCAGACTTAGTACTTAACAAAATATTACTGTATGCTTTTTCAAATGTCTTTCTCTTAACTATTTCTTTCAGCTTACGGAGATGGCGAAAAGAAACCAAGAACAAATTAGTGATAGGATGGCAGCCAGGCTTCTCACCCTTGCTTCAAAACACATGGGCCCTCAGCCTTCGCAGCTGCATCATTTTCCAGTTTATTTTTTTAGCATGATGATATCACCTATTGTCTTTAACCACACTTAAAATATTTGACACATTTTATCCGAAATACTTGGCCACTGTTCAATTGATATTCAGGTAAAACAAGGCATGAAAGGAACACATATGATGTTAATAAAATGCAGAACCATACAAGTGTTAATTATAATTCTGTCAGTAAAAAGGCCACAATAAACCTTACAGGGCAGTACTGGTAGGAATCATTTTTGCAAGTGAAAAATTTCAATAATACATTTTTTAATTCTTTACTGACACAAAAATATAGTGACATTAGAACAAGCCAGAAGGAGATCTCAAAAGCAGTCTATCTCACAGGCCATGCTGTGTTATAGCTGTACTACCAATAAAATGGCTTTGTAGCCTTAAAAAAAGCAGTATAACCTTCTTCTGAAGTATGCTAGAAATCAGAAGATACCTATTCAACATCAGAAAGCTAACCACTAAGGAATACATAAAAACTTGGCTTTAAATGTTCCTAACAAAAAGCAGCCCAAGGTCTGTGCAGCTGTATCTGATGTTTTACCAATGGCTGATGAGCTCAAGAATTTACACTGGAAATTATGTAACAGCTTAAAAAATTGTATGAATTTCTTGCTGCCAGAGATCAGAAAACAGAACTTACTCATTTACCTGCAGATCTGCAGTAGATCACAGGGAAAAACTCCCACCCAGGGTCCTCCTGTACAGGGCTTAGAACCACAGCACTCTTTTCCTCTCTGTCAAGTGTTTCACACTTCCCATGAGAAGAAACAATGGATGTTTGACCTAAATGATGAAGCCTCCTTTTTGAAAGGAGATAACTAGATTTTAATCCTTCAAATCTACTTATATTGGATAAACATATGAACTTTATGAGCTAAATCAAACAAACCAAAACCAAAAGAGACTCATACACTGCTCCTAAAAAATGACTATTCCAAATTCTTGGAAAATTCCTGTGAAATATCTTTACTTTATTTAAAATTTATTTTTCATAAGTTAAGGCTGGAAATTTTTGACTGGTTCAACAAAGGCAATATTTGTCTTTGTTATTCTGGTTAACTCTAACGTAGTTAAGAATGACAAGCCTTTAAAACCTTCAACAACTTCCCTTCAGACAACACAGAAATGTCTGGAGTTGACATTTTAAAGAGAAGGTTAGGAATAGATCTAGCAAAACAGTCTGCATTATAAGCCCAGGCTTATCTTCCAGCAAATAAACACCTAGGCTCCTAACAGATATATCAATAACAGCTTTGTATGTTTACCTGCATGCAAATTGTATAAACCAGCAAATTCTAACATTTACACAAAATGTAATAGAATATATTCACAGGCAAAGCACTGTCAGTACAGGCCTTTGAACACGTAAATTAAAATTATAAAGGATGCCCCTTTTTTCCTCCAAAAAAAGCGGTGTGCCTCGGTGCGATGCGCTGCTCTGCGCAGAGACAAAGGCACTCGCCTTCCAAAACCAGTATTCCCAGGCTGCCCGAGCAGGAGCAGCTGCTATCAGTGAGGGGTAAAACAGCAGACAAGAAGAGAAAGCCCTCTCACTCCCGGTCAGGCACGGAGCTGTGTGATGCCAGTGCCATCAACCAGCCACACTGGCTCGGGCAGGCGGGGAGGAGGGATGTTGAAATTTGTTTATTTTCTGATTTTCTACTATTTATGCTCAGTGCTTCTTCCCCTTGCAAACTGAACCAGAGGCAGCTGTTCCATCTCGTTCTTTTTTTTTCCTTTCTCTTGTTTTAAGTGATCTGTTCCCTTATGGAACTGTTCTCCCTTAAGAACTGAGAGCATTTCACTCTGACAGACTGACTGTGCTGCCCCATGTAATATTAACAGGCGGTTATTTCCTCTATCAAAGAACTAAAAATAAAATCCCTGGTGCATGAAAAAAGTATGAGACCCTGAAACTGTAAGTGAAACTAAGATTCTTACAATTAACACTGGCCGATAAAGGCAAGCAGTACGGACCTGATTAATCTTAAAGAGCATTTTGTTTAATATCAACTTGTATTCAATACATAAATACATATCTTTGCATTAAAAACTCTTATATGGATTAATCGTACCAGATTCCATCAGTTGCATTTGTTTCAATTTTTCTTGCCAAAAGACCAAACTCTTCAGGGAAAATTGCAACTCTTTGAAATACTAATTCTTTTAAATTAGTAAAGACTATCTATATATACATTCGATGCTTAAGCTCAATAAAAAAGCGTTCAGTGCAGCCATTTTCAAAAGAAAATATTTGCTTTGATTTGAAAGGAAACATACCACAGTAGACTTTGATCAAACTGAAAACTGACATTGAAACCAGTGCAAAGATTTCCAGGGCTTCGGGTCCTTCTGAAATGATACGTATGGCAACCACTTTTTTTAAAACTCACTTGCCTAATCACAAACCAGAAGATTTGTTGGTTGGTTGGCTGGTTTTTTTAAAATTCAGAACTTGAGGGAAAACTCATATACTTTCAGGACAGTTTTTCAAGCATTAAGAAAGAGAACTTTCTAATTTATTTGAAATGAGTTATCCTTCACTCCTGTGCAATTTTGACCATGAGGTTACTGACACGGTGACAGTTTTCTACTTTCCATGATTCCATTATCCACACTTTCCTGGGTAACATACTCAACTTCAAGGTTAATCTAATGTAGAGTTTGAAGAGAGATTTCTTCAGAGAAAGCAGATGCTAAATGTTTATATTTTTTTCCAATTATTTATCCTAGGCTTCTTCATTTAGTTCAAACAAAAATAATTACGAAATAAAGTGATTTAGTCTGTCAGCTTAGAAAACACTGCTTAAATGTCACATTCACTGGCTGTGTGATGGGAAACTCCTATCAGTTCCCTGTTATCCAATGATTCATTAAGTGGGAAAATTTCATTTTTTTCTTCTCCAAAGAAACATACATGACTTTTTATGAGATGGAATAAAATATACAACTCATTTTGCTTTTTAAAAATACCCCTTGAGCTTATTTTTACTTGAATTATGAGAAAAAGAATGACTTTTCTTTGCAATAGATTTAAAATATACATGATGTTATAATTGATGTTGTCACAAAATATTTTTAAACATAATAAAATATAAAATACATAACTTCCTTCTCCTATGATGAATCATTTTACTCTGCTCCTTTAAAGACTTGGAGTTAAAAGGTTTCCACCACAATAAGCTATTAATGTCAACTGTTTCACAATTCATAACATAAATTTACAACAAGTTTCTCTGTTTTTAACTACACAGGAGCACCGAGTTGTTTCTGAAGGCAATGTTTCCTGCAATTTCACTTTCTTCATCAGAAGTCACCCATAAGTCAACTGCCCCAGGTATTTCGAAATGAACTTCTTTTGATGGCTTCAGTTATTTCTCTTCCTTCCAGCTAAGGAGCTGCGCAGCAAAGCGAAGCGGAACAGGTACTGGTGCGCTGTATTAGCAATAGGATCAAATGCCAGCTAATGTGCAGCAATTGTTTCGTAGCCAATAGCTAACTTCTAATAACCGAATCACAAAATTACTGTTCATTTCTTGCTAGCTGAAATAAAACTCTATTTGCTAACATCACCTTGCTTCTCCTGAAAGCTTTGAACGTTTTTCTAATTTGTTTTTTCTTAGGCACAGTAAGTAGCAAACAATGCCTCTCACTCCACACCGCGATACGTGGTAGGTTGGTTTCTGCACTGACATTTGTTAAATTAGAAGTTCTGATTCATTTCATTTTTAATCTTTTAGAGTGGAACAGTGAATTTGCAGAGTAATTGTATTTTGCTCAGAAGAACAACAACCCAGACCCCAAATTCTGTCTCTTCTAAAGGCTTCAACAGTTTGGAGCTGCATCTGTTTTTTCTGCCCTGTAGATCGTGCTCACTTCAGAGAAGACTGATGTGGAGGGATGGGGATCTCATGTAAACTGTCTAAATGTTATCCTAACCAGTCATATTAAATTTCTCCTACTGTGCTGGCTGCATCGGGTGCATCTACATTGGCTTTTTGCCTTGAGTGAGCAGTGAGGATCCTTCTCAAGTGATTGTTCTGATCATTGCACTGACCAGGCTACAATTCACACTGCAGTGTGGCCTTGGAGCCAACGGACTGGGTTTCTTTTACATGACATTTGAAGAGGAACTCCAGCTGCTGCTGGGCTAAACTAGAGCTCGGCCAAAGCAAACTCCATCAAACGTATACGACACGGGTGTCAAGTCCTTAGCACACACGGCTTGGCTATGAGGGTCTGCTCCTGTTAAACTGTGCTGCTTGCTGAGATAGACATGCAACTGTAACAGGCTATCCTCAGATCCTTAATTAACATTGATACACCTCAGGAAGTAAACTGCCAGGACAAGGCTGTATCCCATAAAACCAAAACAAAAGATAGGGCTGCTGGGAAGGCTTTTTCCAACATACAGAGGTGTGCCAGAGGCATATTTTCACTTGGATGATTTTACAGCTTTGTACTTCATGAAAATAGAAAATACGAAGCTCTACAGAAACATGCATTAAAGCCAGATACAATGGAAAGTAAACTCTATTTTAATTATATGTTGATAAATGTTACCGTTCAATACTAAATACTTTCCAATTATCTGCTTAACCTTCTTCAGCACAAAAAAATTCTCTCTGATTTTGTTCTTTGTAGTTATATTTGTTGGTAAATTGCATCCCTGGGAGGTCCAAGAAAAGCCTCAGACTACACACTTTGGGAGAACGTAGCAAACTGTAGAAGTTCGTAAAAAACCCCAAGTTTTGTATGACAGTAACAGTCTCATATGGAACACACAGTAAGTCAAAGTTGATGGGATTCAGTGGTGCTCCAGTAAGAAGCTCAGGCATGAGAACTGCAGCAGCAGCAGCCCAACAGCCTGGCTCTGATCTCTGTAATGAGCCAAATTTGCATCAGACATAAACAAGCACAATGCAAGTGCAGCCACCGGAACTAAACCCACCTTTACATGTCCAAATTTGATAGCCAAGTACACTAACACAAGTATCTGACATGAGAAAATGTTGCTGTTATCTTAGTCCAAGCTGCTGTTCAAGAGCAGTATCAGTGATTAATCAATTGGCCTAAAGGGAAAATGTGGAGAAAAGAACAAAAATAAATCAATGTATGAAATACTATGCAATGTAATATATACCCAGGGTCGATCACATTACTGCTCTGTCAGATTGGTCTGCAACTGGGAAATATTCCTGCCTGGCAGAGGTCACTAGAAGGGCAAATAAATTGCTTAAAAACAAGAAGTTCTCGTCTCTTATTTCTATTCAATTTCTCTGTGAAAAATACAGGTTTTGCCTAATACTACCAAGATGGTTTTTTACAGTCATCTAAGAATACCTGGTTTTACCCATCTAATTGGGTACAATTTTGAATAATTACCCTGGAATCACTGTAAAGGACAAAATATCTGATAAAATGAGTACAAATTAAAGCACCACTAGCATGGAAAAAAAAATGCATTCTGCCACCCCAAGAGGAGCCAAGAGGAAGACACAAGCTGTTTCCTTAGGGGTGAAGTTGTGTCAACACTACACCAAGCAGCTCTGTGAAGGTCTGCTGAACCTGGCTTGGGTCACTAATGCATTGCTCTATTTGGGCCAATACCCTGGTTTTCAGAAGACTTTATTAGTTCAAATGAAAACTGCCATGCAGGTACACTGCTTCTGCTACCTGAACTATCTTGCATGTCAGGGCACTATATAAAAAGAATATATTGTTTATAAAGCTTGTAACACAGCCTCTTTCTCTGTTTCACTCATTCTATCCTAAGTTAATCAAGCGAATGTATGCATATATGGAACAGCTATCTCTGCATGGCACTGGGCAGAAAATACAATGTCTAACAACATTGTTTTCATGATGATACAGCTCAGATTTAAGGTTACAGAAAGAACATCCATTGCTTATTTAAGAAAAGGAATATTACAACTGCCATTACTGTTAACAGCAGTTTAAGTATAGTGACATCAAATGCAATATATGACTGAAGGAAATTATCAAGGAGGCAACAGGCTTTACTTTGGCATGTGTGCAAGGTCTAAAGAGGCAAGCTCCATAAGGTTTAAAAGACAAAAAAGAAGGAGCTATTAGGAGGCAAGGAAGGAGAAATTTTAGCTGTTTGAGGCATACGACCTCGTCACTGAAAAGCGTGTCTCTGTTCCTTTCAAGCTTACCATAAATTGTTAGAGAAATGCTAACCGAGTATTTCAGCAGAAGAGATGCCATACAAGAAAGATTTTATCTTCTTCTGTCTAAACACACAGCAGTTACATAATGCACAACCCTCAGATCCATTTCTTCAGCTGACTTGAAACTGTTGCTGCAGTAACTTCACAGAGGACCTTTTCTAGCAAATTAACCAATTTATAAGTAGTCTTTTTCTTACCGTTTACCAAAAAGCTGAGTGCTAAACCTAGGTCTTACTTGCTTCCTCTTTTTAAAACTCTTTTTAAACATTCTCCTAAAGAAATTAAACATTAAAACCCTGAGCATTTAAAATCAGATGGATTTTTCTGGAGGAACAGACAATTTGGCTGACTGAAGACAACAAGGAAACCATGCAGGCTTATTAAAGGGAAACAGTTGTAATTACTAATTGAGTGTTTCTCTTCTCCTAAATGATTTCCAAGTCTTGGGATTGAATGAGTAGATATTAACCAGAAGAACAGGAAAATTCATGAATCACAAAGATAAATGAGCACTGTCACCACATGTGATGGAAGGCCAGCAGTTACGACAGGTATTCCTGTGGGAAGAAACTCTGCCCTCTAGATGGCATTATGTGCTTGTATATCCCAATTGGAACTGGAGAGCCCTGACAGGCAATCTAATTAATTCTGCACCTGCAAAGGAAACATGGGCACATACGTCAAAAAGATCTGATGGCAATTCCTGGTCTCAGTGGGAAGGTGACAGCTGCACACTGCTAAATGGCAGAACAGAGGCTATCCTAGGGCAGAGACCCTGGTTTAGCCGCTTGATGTGAGAAGCAGAGGAAAGGTGCTGAGCCTGAGACCAAACAGAATGGATCATCGCCGTGATGCTACACAGGGAAAGGCAGCTCACAGCTGGTAGGGATGGGCAATGTGTCAAAACTTATTATTAAAAAAAAAAATAAAATACTCCCCCAAAGATTCTTCGTAAGAAAAAACAAACCTCTCCTTCTGCGTGAAATTTAATAGTACCGTGGATCTTAACCAGACAAATGTATATTAAAAGATGTATGTATGCATGTAGGTATACTTGTCCACACATATAAATTGATATTGTACCCAGGTACATAGCTGTTTTGACAACACACTGAAATTAATCAATTAGTTAGTGAGTAACCAGGTATCTATGGAAACATCGGCAAAAATCAGAGTCATGCACAATGGACCAAAGTCAGACTATTCCACATTTGATTTATCTAGTCTTTATATATTTATAACTAATCTGAAAATCTGTGCTTGTCACCATGGCAGATTAAGCAGACTTAAAAATAATCGTTTGAATATTTTCTGCTGTGGATATTGCAGTGAATATTGAATTTCATGAGTATCTTAACCATATAGATTTCACATGTGTAGTTAAACATATGGCCAACACAGAAGCCAAGACCTTTACATGCTTGAAGTCAGCATAGCTCCAGTAATTCTAGTAATAGGAGTGTAATTATACCTGCCCAGAATCCCAGTTCTAATTTCCACTCCTGTACTTCTGCAAGACGAACCAAAAGGAAATGACTATCGAATTAAGAGAAAGTACATCACCATGCAGACTTCATTACTGGTTCATCATTTTCCAAAGCCAGTAAATAGAAATGAAAAGAGAGAAATGATTTTGCTACGTAAGAATTGTAAGGGATTCAGCTCTAACAGCTGAGCTAAATTAACTGGGATTTCCTACAGAGCCAGTGGAGAATGTCCATAGAATGCGGGTTTTTCTTAATAATGTTAGTTTGATATGCAGCTATTTATTTAGTTTATGAACTATACAACTGCCATTACTGCCAGCCAAATTACATGCATTAGTATGTAAATTAAAAATAGAAGGCATGATTGTAAAGTCTCTGTCACACAGAATCTTTCCTCTGAAAGAAGTGCCACTGTGAGCAATGAGAGGGCTCACAGAACGTGCTGGTGTAGAGCTGGGCCCAGGGTGCACATCCAATAGAAACTGTTTAAAACCCTACTGACTCTCGCTCTCTGAAATGATAGATGTGTTGGGATAAACACAGTCACCTAGATCTATAACACAGAGTTGGAAAATCTCATTTCATTCAGTGGGGAGAGTGACTTTTCAATCGTACCGCTTGCCTGATTGCTAAAAAAGGTAAGTTACATTATCTACTGATTATGTGCAAGGAGGCACTATACATGGAGAGAAGGGCACTGAAAACCTATCATTATTTAAATTATAAAAGTCAGACTGAAATATCAGATTCCTTCACTGCAACCTAGCAAGGACTCTTTGCAGAACACTGTTAACATTTATTTCAGTAGAGAAAATCTGACAGGTTTAATAAAACCAAGACGATTTTCCTTGACTTCTGCGACTTACCTTTTCTTCACTGACTACACCTATTTCTCAGACCTTCTGGCACCAATCATTATTCTTGTAGCCATATTCAATACTTTGAACAATTTAAAGAGTGTTTGTTACGTCAGACAAGGAAGTACCACAGAGCTTTCTCTGTGGTACATAATTGTAAGAAAAGAGACATTGCACTGGGATCTGGAATACCACAGAAAAAAATGAATTTATAATCTGCTTTTACAATAAATATAAGAAATTACATTTAGTCATACTAAAATGAACATTAAACCCCTACCTATATTCTCCTTATTTAAAAAAAAAGTAAATCCAGAGCTCAATATACTATCTTGAGGATCCTTTAGTTTACCTAAAATTTTCACAATTGCATGCACGATAATTTAGAGAAAAAATCAACATTATTGGTAAAGTAAAGGATCTTCTAAACAGAATCCTGACTAAAATATTAACGCAAATTAAAATTTACATATAAGAAATGTTTCTTCCACCTGGAAGGTAGTGGATTCACTGCCCTGAAAAAGGATATTTTATGTCATTCTACCTTGAGAAAGTGCAAATCAGGAACAGCATAAAGTACTCACACAACATGCCTTGTACCTCACTTGGATAGACTTATGTGTGTGGTAAGGGCATTGAAATATCTGATACTAGAAAGCTAGTAACTTAATAAAACCTAAATTGAGTGCATGAGCAGGCTAAAGGAGAAAAAAATCTGATACGTAGCAAAATTCCCATTATACAAGTAGCTGATGGGGTGTGACATGATGTCACACTTAAACCAACTAAACACAGTGTTAAAACTTAACAGAATAGGAACACTAGTCAGAACACATTCTGTTGAGCACTTCCTTGAATTAGAAAATTCCAACAGATTACTGCTTCATGTGTATCTTATAGCAGAAAGCAGAGAGTTGATCTGAAAATTTTTACCTTTTCAACATGTGCCAAAACCTCCAAGGATCTGCCTATTTTGACCCCAAACGTTTAAATTCTGAAGCATTACTGTGGTGCTTCACAGGAGATGCAATTCAATATTCTTTTTTTTTTCCCTAGACTTAGAAAAGAAAACAGTATCATCTGATACTCGGGCTAAAATTCCGAGGAGGCATCACAGCTGATTTTAGAACCTAAGTATTTTAAGCTTTAATTGAATTGAATAGTCAGAAAAATGCAGATATGCATGGCCTCTTCCATGCCTCTTCCACAGGTCATGGAGGAGATGACTCTGTGTACAGACTTCTTTATTTTAAAGCATTGTCGCATTTCAGGAGACAGAAGTGTTTGGTGGAACAGTGGATCAGCAGTCTCTCTCTAATGATAGCAGCAAAAGGTTACAGCAACGAAAAACAGAGCAAATTTGAACAGCTCTTCCTACATCCAGTGGGCAGAGCTATTTTCAGCATCCCCATGTAATTCATATCCCTACTAGATCATCTCAATTTTTGCTTGTCAAAACAGAAACTTGCATGAATTTGACTGGTTTAGGAAAAAAGTGTAAAAGGGGAGAGATAAAAAGAAAGCCCTTTTAGATCCTCAATATTTTACGTGTCTTCAAGGAGTATATTCTCTTCTCTTAAATACTCATCACGTACTAACCAAATTCAATTCTGCCCAGAAAAGATTTCTATTAATCTTCATCTTGCATATGAAGATATTTCTACTAACATCCCAACTGATAAGGTGCATCAACCACTGAAAGCCAGCCAGTCTCTCAGCCCACTACGGAGAATGCAGCTTCATGCAATTGTTGGCAGCACATAGGATGGATGGAAAAGCCAGTGGGAGATCTGAACAGCAAGAGGGCATGAGCTGGCAGAAGGGAGGATACAAACATCTGGGAAGGAGGTGCATTTAAAGACTGCAGCAGGAGTGGGTGAGGAGATATGGCAAGAGGAAAGCACCCCAGAGCACAAAGGCCAGGAGAAACAGGTAGCAGCCATGAGATTTGCTTCTTAAAGACTAGGAACAACTGAGCCACTGAAGACCTATGGTAGAAGAGTTCAAGCACCAACTGATCATAGAATACATTCAGCTTGATAGTGCCTCTGGTTTTAATTTAATATTTACTCACTTATTGGGAAGCTAAAACAGTTTGTCAATACTAGTACCAGCAAAGAGCTGGAATAAACTGGGCTGGTTTTGAAACCACTGATGCAAGTCACTGCTGATTCATTATCAGCCACTGGGTAAGTTTGGAAAGAAGACCTTCTCTGCCTCATCGTCTGATCCCTGTCTATATAAAAAAAGAGTTCTTAGGCACAGTTCAGAAAACTAATTATAAAAGTCTCCTATTGAAAAGATTTAAAAGTAAAATAATCCAATAATTAGGATTAAGTAGGTTGGCCTTTGGTGACTCATCAGCATAATGAATCTAGTTATTTGGACAGCCAAGGCATAGGGCTAAGAAAAGGCTTCTGGCTGAATCAGATTAAATGCATTGGCTGGAACAAGACTGGTTGCTACAAAACATTCAGAACATTGCTACAAAATATTTAAAAGTTTCATGATTATTTGATGCATCTACACAGAGTGGTTTAAATTTCCTCTAAACCAAAGTGAAGCAGCTTAATTTCAATAAACAAGAAGTTTTATCTCACAGTTATTTTCAGAAACTCAGGCTCTATGCCCATGCATACTGTATACTTCTTTCAATGGAAAATGATATAATAATTAATTATTAATATAATTGATAATATTTTTACTAATATATTTATTATTAATATAATTAATTTATAAATTTTTTTTATCATTTTACATTGTAGTACATTGAAATTGAGGAAGAAATAACATTAAATAGTGTAAGAGCAAAACAAAAACAAAAATACTGTAAGAGCAAAACAAAAACCACCAGTACCCCAATCTAAACAGTTATCTTCTCAATCCACTCAAGGAAATACGTACCCTTCTCATATTTCTCTTTAATTTTTTTTTTATAGTTCATTGATATAATGTCTTTCTTTCTCCGCAGGGTAGTAAAAACATAATATGGGAAATACTTGACATACTTCTTCATTTGTTTAATGGTGATGATACAAGGGAAATTACCCCTCTAATATATTTGAACATTTAGCTTATTACCCTGAGTGAGTTTTCTCCCAAAGCTCAATTTATTAAAACAAAACATCTTTCTACACTGAACTGCAAAGGGCAAGAGGGCAAAATTCTATAATTAAAACTAGAGTGGTTTCGTGACTCTACCCTAGCAGATACTGCTTCTACTGCAGCTTAGTTTACTGAAACTTTCGTCAAGTCTCAGTCACCCGCAAGCAATGAGATTTTCACACATGAATTAGGCTTTTCATTTGACAACTTCAAGGTTACAATTTAATGCTACCCCAGTGGCTTGCTCTTTGGTGAAAAATGTGAGGTTGTGAGCAACCTTCAACCATTACTTTTTGAGGCCAGTGGAACTCATGCCCATTGAGAACTTCTGGGAGGGAAAGAGGACACACCAGGGGAACCACTTTGACGGTGTTTGTTTTAATTTGAATGTAAATACTGTGGGTTTAGCAAGTCATTAGTTGTGCACCATTATAAGCTAAGGTGGGTAAATCCCCTGATAACCAAAACTCATTAATTCCTGGTAACAAGGTGATGGAATACTGCTCATCTCACAGAGGGGAGTGGAATGGGAGCATGTGTGGCTAAGTGAGGCATGCTCACACAGAACAGGTGCTAGTAAAACCAGGGTGGCCTATCCTGGATGCAGGCACTACTCATTCCATCACAGATGGACATCCTGTTGCAAGACAAGGTGCATCAGATGATGCAATGTACATGCCGACTCCTGCCATACACATCAACTTACAAGCCTCAGAGGAGGGACCACACCTGCATGCTGCTTACATGAAAGACTTGTAGGGAATTCTGGGAGGAAGGGCTGTGGGGCCCTCAGAAATGCAGGTAAGAAGTCAATCCTGTGCCTGCCTTCGTACACAAAACAGCACAGAGAGAGGGTTGGAGTGAGCAGAGGAAATTCCCATTCTTTTATCCTGCAGAGCAGGATCTGTAGTTCAGTGTTTCTTACATGTGGTAACTCAGCACCTAAGAGCTGGATAGACACATCTTGACTCAAAACCTTAATCCCACCTCTTCTGCAATCTGTTTTCCTCTTTATTTTCTGCATAAAACATGTTAACTGCCCTAACAGACTAAACCAGGGCGTTATGATCCTCCTCTCTGAGTTGTTTCCAGTTTCATGTCTTTGAATCAAAGTATATGTTCAGATGGAAGAAGCCAGAGGAAACCAGGATGCTTCCCAAGGTATCTGACCGCATGCTCTTTACCTGCCTACAGATGTGGTACCAAGGCACAGATAGATAAAACAGACTACAGGATGCAGGAAAGCTGCAGCTGAGATGGGAACTGAATCCAGTAGTCTCGAGCCTTCATTCAGTATCTACTCACACTCCCTTTCCTTTGTGAGGAATTGAGAGGGCACACAGCATGTGAAAGGACAAAACAAAACCCACAAAATCTGTGTATCTTACAGAATCCCTTTTTTCCTGGCAAAGCAGACCATTGTCCAAAACAACCTCCATTAAATACTCTTTGGTCATTTAGTTTGGAGTAATCCCAGTCAATTTATTTTCTTCATAACCAAAAGTAAGTGCTTACTGAGAAAGTTGCACTACTGGAGTTGTAAAGAAGGAAGTCCAGAAGAGCTGGAACATCTCATATGTTAGACATAGTTCATTCATACTGAATTAGCCTTGCTGCATAAATGTCTGACAGACTTTAATAAGCCTTCAAAGCTGACACAGTATTTATCACTGATTATATTTCTGAAATCAAAGTAACTATGGCTTTTACAGACATGTTTAGATTAAGACTGACACTAACTTAGTATATCAGTTTAATTCATTTGCAATTATGCAGGTGCTTGGGCAGCCTGTATTCCAGACATTTAAGGCTAAATTGGGACAGAGCGCCCATGGCTCCATATTGGGTAACCAAGGTCTGGGCTCTTAAGGCCTTTACAGAAACTGTATTTCAAATAAAGAAAATTCTCAGAGCTTTCCTCTGTTCACTGTGACTGTGTAAACTGTTCTTGCTGGAAACAAGTAATAGTATACAATCTTGCAATGTACCATACCTAACATACCCAGGAGGGCAAATTAAGTTTTTGTGAAAAATTTCTGACTTACATGCATATAACTTTGGAAATATAACATTATTGTTTTACTGTAATTGTGTATATACCTACGTGGATCTGAAATTTCTGTATAGGGGTTGATGCACGTCCAGGATAAACTATACTTTTTGTACATTTCTGGTTAGCATTTCTTTTAAAAAACTGCAATTCTTCTGGTGATGAAAGTGGATTAATAAAGTGAAAGTCCACCAAGGAGTTGATATGTTATTCACCAAACTTCATTAATATTTCATTTTTTTGCAGCACTCCAGATACACAGACAAGTTATCAGAGAATTTTTTTATTATTGCTTTGTAAGACTTAGAAGGCATTTGATCATAATTGCTGAAGTAAATTAAGTGGCATTTCAAGAGCAGCCAACTAAAAATGCTGAAGGCACAAAGGAGTTTAGATATCCAGGAAATCACAATTAATTTCAAGTACATAAAATGGGCTACAAGATAGTATGAACCATTTTTTATTTGTCATCTGTTTTATTTGATTAGAAACGTATGGTATTTATCAGTCAGTAGAGTGGAAATAGAATTTGCTGTAAGTGATAAAAGATGATGTAAGAAGATTACCGGTAAAAGGAGCAATAGGAGAATATGTATATATATTTCTTATCAAAGTATATGATAGCTTTCACTTGGGCTGACTATAAAGACACTTTATTGTACTGATTTGTATTGTTCAGTGAAAATATTTCTAGATTGAAGAGAAGTTAATGAAACCTAAAAGGTATTACAGAAACTTATTTGGCAATACATTTGTCAGCACCCAAGTATAAGAAAAAAAGAGAAATGTTAAATACAACCCCAGCGATAAAGAAAATTAAAGAAAATTTTCTGTGAAAATGAATCCTCACCCCTATTTTCACACTTAGATTTGGTATTTTCCTGCTACACACGCAATACTCCAAGATGACTAAAGTTTTGCTCATACTGACAGAAATTCCTGAAGAAAATGACCATGTACCTTGTACCTACCATGGCAGTACTCCAGGAAGGGCAGAAACACTTGATTTCATGTATGGAACAGGAACTCTACTCCCATATAGAAAAGAAACTAAACACTGTATTATTTTGCATACGTATCTGTCCAGCTACCCATTTACCCCCGTGCTGGTGGATAGCTTTTCTCTGTTGGCATCTCATTCTTTTGAAACTCAGCTCAGACTTACCCAACTTTTTTTTCTTTTAATGTGATTAGTCAAGAGAAGGAATTGACCAGAAAAAAACCTCACCTGCCGAATCAAAGCTTTTATATAACAAAAAGATTATGCCACTTGCTCAAACTTTTCCCTCGATGGACATTGTCATATACATACATGTATATACACACATACGGTCCCTCATTTGAAGAGCAGCTCACCAGCAGCAGCAATAGGATAATGAATACAGGGAGGGAGGAGGATGGAATAATTTTACAGTGCTGTAACACACTATACTACATCTTGTCATGAGCTACACTTGAGTAACAAACAAACTAACAAGTGCTTAGATACTAAAAGACTTCTTAAAAGTGCTGATATTCATGAAATTAAATTAAAAGGTATTAATGGATTAGGTCCCACATTTTCACCATTGCTAGGATTTGTTTACAGGCAGTCTTAGATTCTACAGTGCACACACAGGGACCAACTTTAGTAAGTACTTTATTAGCATTGCTGATTTTATTGATTGTGTATGATACAGTAACATCTAATCATGTAAAGCAAGATTAAAGATTCTGACATGCACAGCACAGGAACCAATAAACAGCAATTTTTCGTTCCTTTCTATTCAGACTAATAAAATATTTAGAATAATTACTCTCCAAATAGTAAAGGATTAGAACTGCTAATTGCATATAACTTTAAAAAAAGTATGTCTCTTAATTACTAAGCCACAGAGTCTTTGCCATCGTGATTTGTATTCTTCAAGAGAAAAATAAAGTGCGAGAAAATATGACATTAAACAACACACAATTAACAACGCTTTGTTTTAATTATCTTGGGTCACAATTAATGTTGGCCTGGCAGTTCATCTCTCTACTTTGATAGCTCCTTAGACTATTTATGAAGATTAATTCTTGAAGTATTGGCATTCACTAATATGTGTTTTTGAACCTGCCACTGCACAGCAGTGAGATCAGTGAGGAGACCCATTCACTGACCTTCCAGAACCAGGTTCTGTCTGCCCATAACGTTACATTATCTGGGCAGTCTGCCACAACTGATAAAGGTTGTGACATTATTGAACACCTTCCTAACAACTGAAACCATAAAGAACTGCAACTGTCCTGCAGCCTGATTAAGAACAAGGTGAAGGAAACACAAATCATGCATATTTGGAAATAAATGACCACAAGGATCCTACAGTCGTTTTCCATTGCCAGACATAGCAAGACTATAAAACTGTACATTTATCAGAGTTTTATGGACCTTAGAAATTTGGTATCATGTTTTTTTCGCAGGGTAAAAGTAGAGTTAATTAATATTAAATGTGTTTATTTTACAAACAGCCTAAAATTTTAAAGCAACATTGCAGAAACTGCCTATAGCTTTCACATTTCAAGTTCTATATTTAGATCCAAACACGATTGTAACTGTTCATATTTTACAAAATCCTAAAGAATAAAAATCAAGATTTCATTTGATCAAAGTACCACTCAAAATAAAAACTATGATGCAAAAGAGCCTTCACCAAAAAAGTATGGGTCCAGTGATGAAGTCTTTGTTTACCAAGACCCTGTGCAGGCAAAATGCTGCTACAATGGTTCCTAAGGCATTAATTCATCCATCCCTCCATAAAACACTACACAGATACCTGAACAGAAGAGAGTGGATGGAACACTAGATAAGTTAAAAAGATGCCTTTGTATTAGTTCAAACGTACATTAAAATATGCATAGCCTTATTTTTTTTATATACATATTGAAGCCCACGCTTCTACCAAGGAGCACAAAGTAAGTTGCCATAGAGCGCAGCTACTATCTTACCCACACTTTGTCCATAGTAACCCAACAGAACTTTACAACTTTTCCTCTAGTTAGGAATTACCACAAGATGCAGTATTTTGCACATCCTCATTTTCCAGAAATGAACTCAAAATGTAGAGTGTGCAGTTCTCCATTTGGTCCACAAGGAAATAGATTTTCCACAATCTAGCAATAAAAAGACCTTAGCTCTCCCAAGCAAGCTGTCCAGAAATTAAAAGTTGAGCAATAAACTACAATGAAACAACACTGTTTTTATGACAGATGTTAAACCATACATTAGTCTTACAACATTAATAATTGAATCAAAACTAGTCAAAACAATTTTTCTTATTAAATGGTCTCAACTGAATTAAAGTGATGTGTGAAGTTCTTTCTAAAGATATCCAATACTCATTGTTACAAGGGGATCCTTTCAGTGGTTCTGAGACCAAGCTTCCTGTACATCCTTGGTAAATGAATCATTAAAAAACACCCCATAACATGAGTACAGGTGAACTGTGAAAGATGAGATTTACACTATAGGGTGATTCAGTGCATAAATAAATAAATAAATAATAAAATAAATGAGGCAGGGATCAGGATGGTCTTTTATGTGTGAAACGGTTGGGACTTCTTACCTCCAGAGCTTTCAAACGCTCCAACAGCAATTTTGTCTTTTCTTTTTCCTCTTCAGTGTTGCTGCTTTCACTTCTTGAATCTTCATCTGCTGGTATGTGATTTTTTTCCATGCCTTCTTTACATTTTCTACTATCTTCTGACAGCTTTTCCTGAAACGATTTTATTAAATGTCATTTCTCACGGGTGGAAATGAAGTTAACGGTACAAATATTTTCAATCACCCTTGTATTAAACCAGAGCAAGTGGCTGGTTACCAGACTACAGTACTAAGTTCAATGGAGTCATGAAGGGTCTGTGAAGCACACTGCTCTGCCAATGCTGCAAAAGTGCATGCACAACTGAACTGTTACATCTCCTTAAGCTTTTAGAAAGTGGAACTCACAATCTGTTTAATAAAAGAACTTGTAGTTTCATCTTTAAAAGTCGCAATGACAGCTGAGCATGCCAGCTTTCAATGGAAGTGTTTTGCCATTGAGACACAAAATGCTTTACTGAGGGAAAGCTAACATATGTCCATTGCTAATGTATTTCACCTTTCTTCATCTAAAGCTAGTATCTGAATTACTAAATAATGGACTGAGAATCAAGCTACCACCTCAATACTGATTGAAGATCCACACTGATATGTAGCTGGAGAGAATCAAATTGACTGAAGTGTCCCAGTCTATTATAAGTCAGTCAGATTTGGTTGTTACTAGCTGCTGCAGCTGAGTGGACTAGAGCTGCTGAGTTTTACAAGAGGTCTAAAAAATGATGGGATTGATCAGTAAATCCTACTAACTCCCTTAATTATGTGCCCAAGTTCTGTGTTGAGACAGAGAATGAGATAGAGCAAGAAAACATCGAGACTACAAGCAGGCAATGTAAAATACTGCCCAACACAACAAGGCAAGCATACAGGGAAAAAAGAGAACTACACCTATGTGCAGAGTGAATTATCATCTGAGCACAACACAAGGTGGACAGTCTCTAGCTTGTTCTCTAACCATGTTCTCTAACTATCTAAGCAGATGCAATGTGACAACTAATGAGAAGATTAAGAATGGAAAATGCGAGGCAAATCAACATTAAATAATAGGTGTCAGCCCAAGTCTAGAGAAGTCCTTTAATGGGCATTTACTTTTCTTTGTATGTCTTTTTTATAATTCTGATATCCAAAGGCACACACTTGCAGTATGTCTGGTTAGCCTGTAAGTGAGATGTATTTCCCATAACTACTAAAAACTCTAAGCATAAAAATATGTATTTTCATGAAGAACTGATCCAGCTTGAAAAACTGTGTAAATATAACTCTTTGAGAGTTAACAGCAAGACGTTCTCTTAATTAAACCCCATAAACATTAGTGAATTAAAAAACAGCATTGTGAATCACATTTCTAACAGCCTTTTTAAAATATTAACTGGCTTAGAAATTGACTATTACTATGGTAAAACTTTAATCAGGAATCAATTTTATAAGCTATGGGCTTAATCACTGAATACTCTTACACAAACCATGAGGCACAGATCTCATCCTGAGCTTCGAAACACAGACACCAAAGAGCCATTCCATCAGGTTTCTGGCATTAGTGCTATTCTGATCACAAAGGAACCATAAATACAGTATTTAGGTGGGATTTTTCTTGCTTGCTACTCACTAGATGCAATGATCAGGTGTCTGTAAAAGAGCTATTAAATCATTTTCCCTTCAAGTTGCCCTGATGAGTGCATTGACATAAACCACTTTGATGAACTCAGGGGAAAAAAAATTGACAGAGGTTTCTCGTTGATATAATTCAAACACAAACAATCATTTTTGGGAGAGAACATGACATGAATTAGATGTGGCTAACAATGGAAGAAAATCTAAATGTCTGCACACGGAGATACACCTTTCCTGTTCAAAGCAAGGGGTAGCAATTTCAAAGGTCTGGCTGAAGAAAGCAGAGGTTATGACATTTCATCACAGAACAGGGAGTAATGCAACTTCCCACAGAGTGAATCCTGGTCACCTCTTCTAATATACAAAATTTGATGAACTTTGCACACTAGTGGCATAATCAAGAACAGACATCCTGTTTTACTATGGCGTGCACTAGAATACCTCAAGATATTTACTGCTGTCACCCCTGCTTGAGCGTTTACAGATCATGAATTTCCAAAAGTAGTTTATTACTGAGTAATAAGAAATGAGTTTCAGTGTTTCAGGAACGGGATAAAAAAGGTCCCTGGTCCATCACCTACCCCCACATGGAAAAGCTGCAGAATAGACGAAAACATCACTAACCTTAGAAATTGTGCTTAGGCATGCAATTTGCTGCGGCTGCTGCCCTGTCACTTTAACCAGTTCTACCTGTGTGACACACAGTAAGGGTAAAGTGGAAAATCCATACTCGAGAAAGCAAAGGAAAAAGGTGCTGCTTGAACACCCTTTGCGCTTAAAGTCAAGGCAGAGGGAAGACAACAAAGGCCTTTGGAATGACAGAATCCTCTTAAGAGTGAAAATTCTGCTAATATCAAAGGCAGCTGCCTGTTGGGAGAGACAGGAAGGGACAGAGAGAGATTTGCTAGAGGAAATGCGTGTCACCTGCATGAGGTTGATCAGATCCTATGGAAAGCTCTGGAGTGAGCGTGCCGAAGGCAGCAGACAATGGTGTAGTGCAGCTTATTCTTTTTTTCCCCTGAAATTCCTGTACTACTTGTGTTACCTCAAATAAAGACCATCTTTTGATTCCTCTAAACAGGCTTTGTTGTATGCCTCACAATCACACAATTAAAGGCAGGCTGGGTTTTCAAGCTGAATAGCAAAACACTCTCCAGGTCAAGTCCAACAAAGGCAGAGTAAGTGCTACCCTGCTGACAGTGCCATTTCAGTTCTGTGAAAAGGTAACAGATTGAAATGGAGCTCTGGAAGTAAGCTGAACATGTAAAAACCCAAACTAAACAAGAAAAAAAAAAAAGGCAAAAAAAAAAAAAAAGCAATAACCCAGCTCCTGGTCTCTCCAGACCAATAAGAGTTTAAGACACGTGCCTGTACCATGAGAGGATGCAAACAGCAGCCTGATGAGAATTCTACAGTAAAGGCTCATCTACATCTTTAATGTTCTGTGTCAACAAAGAGACAATAAAAATATTAAATATTCAAATCTTACTGAAAGGAAACTAGGATTATGCTGCTCACTGCAGACCTGTTCCCACGGAAATTAATGAGAATTTTACAATCAAGTCCCACATTGTGTAAGCTTCTCAAGCTGGTTTAAACTGTCATTGCTTTTCTGAAACCCTCAGTATTTTGCTAATCTTAAATGACATCCTGCCCTGACCATTATTTCTAAGTATTCAGTTTGTTCTATAATCAAAAAATAGTACACTGATGATGAACCCTTTGATCAAACAGTGTAGGCCCCATAGCCAATAGAAAACAAGAGAGGAAAACAGACCCTGCAGTCTGGAAATGGCAAGCTTTCCAGAATCAATACGAAGATATAAATCACGGAAGACATTGATCTATGAAGCTGTACAATGCAGTGACCTGACTGAGACTTATCAGAAAAGTAGGTTTTCAGTTAGCTGAAGTAGATAGGAGCAGTATAATACTCACTCTTTCAACTAATAAATACAAGTAAGATCAATAAATTAAGACAACAGGAAATCCACCTGAAATTCTAAAGGATAATTTACTGGCATTTGTAGAATAATAAGAAATATGTAGAATATAAAGCTGATCTGCTCCCTTCCACCTACCTTTCAGAGTACTGAACAAGAAAGTGTTGTCACTGTTTAGAAATGAAAGGAGTAACTATAGTGATAGAAAAGATCGCATGGAAGCTTTCAGAAGATAAGAGCCCAAACTGCCTGTTTCAGAAATGACCTCCTCCTTCATCCTAAGAAAGCAAAAGGCCGCTGCCCCTCTGGACACAGCGTTAGCCATTGGGATGCCTTTCCTCTAAGACTTATCCCTTTTCAAGGAACAGAAACCTAAGTGTCAAAGGGACACTTATCCAGCTGTTTCTTCACCAGTAGTATTTCAGAAATTAAAAATAAAAAAAATTAAAAATCTTATTGGTAGTACCATCAATTGTCTGTTCTTTGTCCTTTCTTAAGATGCTTTCTAGGACACTACACACACAGCCACCCAAAAAACTGGAAAAGATTTAAAAACGAAACTTTAAAATATTTAAACTTGTAACTATGAAATTTCAAACCAAGAAGAGTAAATGTCAGCTGACACAAAGGAAAAAAAAAAAAACGTAGGTTGCAAAAATCTATTCTAGATTTTCTTTTTTTCCAATGAAATCCATGATTAGGCACTAACTGGAGCAAGGGCTTTTCTCTAGTAACCCCACACACGTGATATGAGATGAACATATAGTTCCTTGGGTAACTCGTGTTCCAGCTTTTCCTACTCTGAGATTTTACTGTGCAGGAACCACGCTCCCCAAGGAAGAAGCCTTTAAGAAAACAGAAATCATCAGCCCCGTGAACCAGCAGACAGGACTCCAAGAGAAAGGCCAAACAGAACCAGCAGCAGCACAGCACCTGCCAGAGCCGTCGCCAACGGGAAATGCAAAGTCCTGTGCAGGGGGAGGAATAACCCCCTGCTCCCAGGAGAGTCTGGGAGCCAACTGCATAGCAAGGTACCTGTTGTAGGGAAGGGAGATGGAACCAAACTCTTCCTGGAAGTGGCACAATAAAAAGACCAGACACAACATACACAGCTTGGAATATGAGAAATTGCAATCAGATATTAAGAAAAAGTCTTTTTTTTCCTCCCACGAGGGTGGTTGGTCATATGGTCACTGGAACAGGTTGCCCAGGGAGGTTCCTGAATCACAGAGATACTGCTAAATACTCGTCAACTGGCTATAATAAAATATGGCATAACCTAATCCTGATATAAATATATCTGGACTCTACAGTACTGATTATAAACAGCAATCTTCCACCAGGACATGTGAGAAAATTTTCATTGAAAGAAACAAGAATTAAAAAGATCAAGATCTTTGAAATGCTGATTTTCCCAGTGAGCACTGAATGACATAAATTGCTTGTCTGGAAACTGATAAGTAATAATTAAAGATGACATCTTTACTTATAGAAGCTAAAGATCATTTTCATGTGATAAACACAAGTCTTCCAGAGGAATGAAGTGTTGCAGATGCAATGTGGTAAAGATCCCTCAGATACACACAATTTCTGTTTCTATTTTGTTTGTCAGATTGTGATGCCTGAGTGGTTTGGTTTTTTTTCTGAATTCCTTTTAATTCTTAAGCTTCTAAAATGTATTGGAGACAATAGTTTTATAATGTTTACAAATTCAAATTCTTCTGAGAGTCATGCCTGCAATTTTCCAAAAACAGTCTTTAATTACACATTTACCCCAAGAATAAAATATATGTAGGATATATAATTAAATAGTGCTTAAGATTGCTCATAACCAAATATTTGAGGAAAAAAAAATCAAAATTATTCACAATGTAGTTATTAACAGATTGTACACAAAGGCAATGGTAAGAGGCATCCAAGAACCCAATCAATTTGGATCCCAAGCTAAGGGGTTAACTCAGCATCTCAAAACACTCAGCACCTTCCACGGTGTCTCAGGAGTTTCCACAGAACTTTCTAAACAAGGTATTTACTAAACAGTTATTTCAGATTTCAGTGATGGAACTTGGAGATCCAGGTACACTACACTACACTTCTAACACTTTCCTGCAATGATCAAGGGAGATGCTTAACCTACAAACCCAAACTGCAAGTTACAAATCCATATATTCTTTTCATGTGCATCACTTCTATTTCTTGGGGTTTACTTCTCTTTCTGTTATTTTTCTTTTCATTACAATTGTTATTATTATTATAATAATATATTTAATTTCAATTCTTAAGCCGTTCTTATCTTAACCCACCCGTCTCACTTTTGCCCTTCTAATTCTATTCCCCAGTCCTGCTGGGGCTGGGGGGGGGCAAGTGAGCCAGTGTCTTGTGTGGGGCTCAGTTGCTAGCTGGGGTTAAACCACAACAATGTAATAATAAACTGCAATGTTTTTTTCTTGCAAGACCATTCTATAGTCTTGATGTATTCTTAGATGATGTACTTTTAGTGCTATTTCCACTGCAGACCTCCTAGTGTTCATCACTATTCTTCACTGTGAGTGAGCGATATGAAATGAGAATTTTCAGACTGTTTATGTAGATAAAAACTGTAGATGAGGGTTTCTTTGTACTTTCACAAAAAAAACAGCCCCAAGGTATGCACAAGTAGCTCAGACTGAAGGCACAAGCTGAAAAAAGGCAGTAATTGCTCCAAGGACTACAGACTTAAAATTCTAACAAGGTTAAAGTTGTTTTCCAGTGGTACCTTGCTCCCATTTCTCCTCTCACAGTGACCTTTTTTTCCTTAATCATAATTAACACTTGTTTATTGGGGCTCAATCACTCTTAACTATGCCCTTTGAAGTCTGAAGTATCTCCTGATAAGTTTTATAATCTATTTCATTTGCTGAAACCTGAGATACATAAAAGACACTTGCATGTTAAATAGGATCAATGTGAAGTAAGACTGATGAATTCACAAAGTGTTTCCTGTAAGACACTTGGTACTGGAGTAGTCACTGATGTCACTGTGACATGATTACATCTCTTCCATCTCTTAACTTTTTTTTTTCTATTTTTCTTTATTCACTAATGGAAATCCCATTAAAGACCATGACCCAGGTTTGTAAAAAAACCTCCAATGCATAACTGAGCAAACACTTTAGAATGTAAAAAAAATTACATGCAACCAGACAGTGCAATCTAAATGATCTCAAGGCTACAAACATGACTTCTGGTTTTACCCTGCTTACTTCTATCTATGTACTCAGCTGTGTTCTCTTGCTTTATTTTCTCCCAGTGGAAGGATAGACTCAAATGTAGCATTTCTTTAGACAGCACATCAGCAAGTGTAATAATAATATATTTTTGTTTCGCTAACAGCTTTTGTTCAGAACAAGCTGACCAAAATTGAAGGAAAAGAAAGGAATGCACATACATCACAAAATTTTACAGAAACATCTCAAACTGTTCACAGTTTAGAATTACCGTTGTCAGGAAGAAACGTATAAAAATCTTCTTTCTCATCTCTGGATTTCATTTACAAATTGAAGAGAGTGACCAGTATCATTCCCTAGATTAAATACATGTGACAGATAAGAAAACAAAGTACTTTCTATATGTTTTTGATATAAGCCTCCTACCACTCACCTATCCATCTAAAGGCACTACAGAATATTCTTCACTCAGAACACTCCTCACTAGCACAAGCTGTCACCTCTATTGAACAGTTGTGCAATAACATCAATACATTTCCTGGTGATGCTTTTATTGGCTATTCCATGCATCAGAAACATCTGTTTCTTTTGAAAAAGTTCAGATCAAAACAGGACCGTAAAAGAAGTAAACCTTCCCAGCGAAGTACACTACGAAGTGTCCTTATCAGATCAGCAAGAGTAGATGGAGTTTCTTGTCTTCAGGTCCCCAGGTGAATGTCAGTCCCAAAGTGAACTACTCTACCCTTGCAAGCCAATGTTGCTGTCAACACCGTCCTGCCTTTAGTGAGTGGACAGTCACTTTGTCAACAGCACCCTCATCTCTGGCACTTTGGCTGTTGGAAGGGAAATGAAAGACTGGCCATTCTGGAGGTGACTCTTCCAAGCCAGGTTCAGACAGGGGGGTGGCAGGGCAGTGGCAGTAGCTCATTGTTTTTGTCATTCCTGCTCAAGATGGAAGACTTCAGCTACACTGGATAGCAAAGGGATCATCAGAAAAAGAGCAGTGTTCTAGAAGCTAAGCTGTTCCTTCTTCACCCATGTATATATGATATTTTGAGAATATGCAGCATGATTTTTTTCATGCAATATCCTCTTATAAATTGTTTCATTATAGCACCATACTTAAAGAAATCACCTTTCCTCCCAAGAAATCTGTATGCTGCATGTACACTTTCCTGAAGGAGTCTGTAAGTATTAAAGTAACTACACTTGCCCAAAGTGACAGTATTAAACTCCCCACCTTTGGCTGAAGTACAAGCAAGACACACTATTCTGAAAAATCCAATTCAGTAAGTTTTGCGTAACAGCAATTAGGGCAACAGAATGACCCTGGATTTAAATTGCAAGAAATAAGCCCATTTTCCTTCCTTTTGCAGCCCTTCACTTTGGGTTTTGTTTTTTTTTTTTTTCTTTAATAATGTCTTTTCACTACTTGGATGAAGGCCAAATTGTTTGAAAACCTTTGAGGGCAAATTCTCTCTTTTGGCCACCAGAAAGACTCCTGAGTACTTATACTTGTTGATCCAGTTTCTCCTAGTTGGTTTCTTTAGGGAATACCACAAAGAGTCTCCGAAGGACATACCTGAAGATGGCATGTCCTTGCAATATATATTAACTGACTAGTTCTCACCATAACCATAATTGCAGAAGCTGACCTAAGGAATTATGTGTGGGATTAGGACAAAAAAAGCTAGCACATTATTACATAACCAGGTAAATTTTTTTTCCACATGCCAGGGAAGAGTTGGTTTGTCTCACAAAAATGCAGGAACAATCATTCTGGATCAGATCAAAACCTCAACTTTTCAAATATGTTACTATAGATTAGATATATTTAGCTGAAATAAAAAATATTTTTCTTGATCAGTAGTGCATATTCTTTACAAAATAAACATACTGGTATACTGGCAAGTGTGTTCTGTTAAAACAGTTTTCAAAGAGAGATTGCTTGTGAACACAGTATGATCTCCATTTTTATTCCCCTTAGAAAATAAGTGAAATTTTAGATTTTTAAAAACTTTCGGAAATTTAAAAGATAGCATTGTTTTCTGCTGGCTTGAAAACATAAATCAATCACAGTTCACAATGCAGAGTGAACAGTATCTTTTATGGAGATGTGGAAATGGGGAGACAGCAAGAGACTTGGCCATATATAAGACCCAACCTTGGAATACCAAGGCATACAAAGTGTTTTTTCAACTGTTCTTTGCAAACACTTCTGTCACTAGACAGCTGGTTGCGGTAAGTGATCTCTATCATTTTTTACTCATTATCCTTACTCAGAAAACACAAAGGATTAAAAGGATAAAAATGTTTCTTATCTACTTGCCAGATCCCCTTGCCCAACTAGAACCTCTTCAATACCAGCCCAGGGTGGGCAATGCTGTGCCAGGTCAACAAAGCACATCTGGATCCTCACAAGGATCTGGATAGGTAAGACCCCTTCATTAAAATCTTTTGATCTAGAGCCAGGAGACACACTACAGGCCTGGGACCTCTAAAAGCAGTTGGCAGATGGGAGATGACAACAGCTCCCTGGGGATCTCATTGCTCTACTGAGGAACCGAGCGGGGCTGGAAGTGGCCTGGGTCCCATGGTCATGTGTGCAGCAGCCCCACGGGCTCATTTTCTCACACAGCCAAAGCGTGGGCTGCCCTCAGACTGTGTACCAGCACAGCCCAGTTGCTGGTAACCCTGACTGGACCTGCATGAGGAATGCATGCAGATAAAGTTGGCCTTCACATAGAAAGACACGAGCATCTCTCCAAGCAGCAGAGAGATTGTCTTAAAATTTGTATTCCTCTAAACTCCAGGAGGTTATTCCACTCTCTTAGGACAACCAAGCAGAGGCATGTTAGAGCCATACTCCTTTCTCCCAAATACAACCCCTGAATTAGAAAAAAGGCAACCAAAAGAACACCATTAAGGGCAAGATTAAGGCTGCTGACAACATGCTGTGCATAAAGGAGAAGTCTCTTTATGCGTTAGGATGACCCGTGTCAGTCAGGCTGTGACCCATCATCACCTTGCTTTCCAAAGAGTATCTCTAAATCTCCGTTACGCCTGTTTCATATGTATAGGCTTCAGGCAATCTATAGGGGCTGATTTTTGTGCATTCATTCCAAAAGGAAGAGCAAGAAGAAAAGATACAGCAAAAGACAGAAACACTATATTGTTGAGGAAAATGTAAATGTAGAATTGCAATCAGTATAATCCATAATACTACCATCAAATCAGTCAATCTTCACCTCTTGTTGTTGCAGCTCTAGAGAGGATTCTGGGAAGGAAAGAAAAGCTTGTTTTCTGAGAAACAAGCACACAAACGGCACATTCCAGTTATGAGACTTTGTTGTGTTACACGTAACTCCATTGCTTTGGTTCTGTATTCCAAGGAATTAAAAAGAGAAAACTTTCTGCATGCATGTTCCTTGCAACAAAACTAATTTTGAACAGCGTCTGAGGAGCACCATCACTCTCCTTTGGGGGTAAGAATCCAACCTCAATTTAGTTAAACATGGGGACAATTATTTAGGAGAGTTTTTGCACAGTGGTGGAAATGTACCAGAAGGAATTGTTCCTGAGCTGGCCCTGGATGTCTTCATATAAAAAGCAATCCAACAGCAAATGCTTGTGTCCCTGACAGCCCAGGATATCCGGTGGAGCTCCCAAGAGTGCAGGTGGCTTCTCTTCTGCCCTCCTCTGGGAGACACTAAACTGCTAAGCTTTGCCTAGTAATAGTCTTCTTAGTAGCTTAGGAGGCCTGGTTGATGCAGTCTCCTGTGTGTACTTCCAGTCCAGAGATATAAGTTTAATTTTAAGGATATATTTCCTCTTTCTGCAATAGAAGTTAGCATTAAAAATCCTCTGTGGATTTCATCCAGAGAATTAGTGCCTTTTTTTCAATGCACGGCCGTGTCCCGTTTATAAAATGTTACATATCAATGACCTGAGCATTAAGCCTGTGTAATTTTGTGTTAAGATAGAATTATATTGCCAATAGATAGTTTTTCTTCTCATGACGGAGCTGTTGACACCAACGGCTGCGCAAATTAGAAGTGACAGTCACAACAATTCCACATTTGAGTCTCAGAAAGCACATGGACAAAAAAATGGGCTGAGCTGGCAACAATACCACCTGAAATGTGCCTGCAGCACTTGTGTAGTCACACCTCTCTGATACCTGCTTTGCGAAGCAATTGGCAAGATGCTTCAGACTTTATGACTGAGAGCTGGAAGCCTTGTGGGACTGGAATTGTTTTGTCTTTGTACTGAAGTTATCAGTACCGAGTCTTGACAGATAAATCTTCTTTCTTAGCCTTGGGTAAGGCAGGCACGTGTACATGTATTTCTATCAAGCGAAAGGACAAGAAATGGAACTGAACTTTCTTATGTTGAAAACCAGTCTGCCCATGAAGCTGCAGATTGAGTTAATGATTGCACTGGTAGTGATGCCCTGCAGGTGGGACAGAAGTCACCGATGAAGCTGTATGCTGTTCTTCTCATGGTGCACACTAAAGCCTGAGAAATCTCTTCTGAAGTCATTACTTCTCAAAATCTCGTCACCCTTTACAAGTGATGAAAAAAAACCAGAGCTTGAATGACAGTCACAGCTCTTACTTGGCAAGAAGAGCCCACCCAAATGCTTAGGCCACAACTGCTCAAACTGTCTGCCACCACTTTGATGTCACTGTAGTCACCAGAGTGCCAAAACAAGCAAAAAAGGAGACAGGACACACCACTTACAGAAAGAAACTGCAGGAACTATGAAGCCTGTAAGCCCCATTGAGCTCTGAGCCAGACTTCTCTTGTTGAAGACTCAACAGCACTGACCTCAGCACAAGGATTGCTCTCCTTGACAACCCCCCTACCCCATCAGTCATATCTCCCCCCTCATGAACTTGCACAGTCAATCTCTGAAGACCTGCACTGCCCAGCACGATGAAAATCCACTCTGCTAAAACATACCCTGGACCACGTCAGCTTACGAACAAGTGCAGTCTGAGGCACTGCTCTAGCACAGGAGCAGAGGGATGACTGGCCCGTGACATGAGATGGGGTGGGCTTCAGGCTCTCTACAACCCAGGCTTTCAACTCCTGCTGATCAAAAGAACATGACTGGTCCCCACAGCATCCAAGCTCCACTTTGAAATGGATTCATTTTCCATTAGAAGTATTTGTACATTAAACAAACTCCTTAGGGGAACTAAGCCTTTTTTCCAAGTTTACAAGGAAATATGAAAAGTTGTCTTTTTTTTTTCTTATTTTTTAATCTAATTATCTTCATTATCTGGCTCAGGACTTATAACAGTTACTTGTTACCATGGAAGCAGAAGATCATATATATGATGACATCTTAAAAATACTTGAGATTAAATGGCACATTGTTATCCTTTTTTTACAAACAAAAGTTAAAGATGGACAGATAAAGTGAATTTGTCCAAGGAAACGGAAAAAATTGTAGCAAATGAAAGAATCAAAATCTAGTCTCTGAAACACAGTGCTTTAAACAGCAGATTGTCCTTCCTTTCCAACGTGACTGCACCAAGTCTGTCCTAAGCTTTAGTGCACATATTGACAATTCCAGAATTATAACAATTGGGAACTTAAAACAAACTCCTCCTCGTCTATTTTGGTCACTGTACACTGACAAAGGCAAAAGAAGTTAAAAAACCAACAACTTGAAAGTCTTTGAGTGAGCTGCAATCAGGTAAGACTCTACCTAGATATCCAGAATTGTGATCGAACAGGAAAGAGACTTCAGTTTTTGATATCCAAATCACAAGGACAAACTTAGGAAGGAAAGTCTGTGGAGTGCTTATTTTAAAGTCTTTGGTTCAGGTACTACATACAATTATTTCTGGGGTTCAATCTCCCTCTTAGATAAAATACTTCTGTCTTGAATAAGAATAATATTAATATATGAGACATTGCATTTAATGGTCTTACTTTTAGATGGATGATGCCTCTTGGAAACATCATAAAGCTCTTACATACTATAGCCTTTTAGTCAAGTAAACTTTTAAGCAAGAAATAAGATGATTCACAGCAATTCAAATCACACACCTTCTTGCCTACATTTATGTGAGCATTCTTTAGAAATCTTCCCTCATTTATTATTATGTAAAATGGTAACTGAAGAGAATTTTATTTATAATCCTTCTTCTAAATTAATTTATTCTAAAGAAATCAAATCATCTACCTGTAAGTCCAGCAAATTAAATTCCCATAGGGCAGCTAGCTCTATGGAAAGGGTTAGAATATTTTGCTTCAAGTAAGAATCCCAGCAATACCTAACACAGGATTGTAATAATACTGCACGCTCTGGGCTCCATCTTATTATTATTCTTTCAACAGGATCACCATGTAACAGTTAATGTTCATTAGCAAGAATATTTATTCTGGAGTCAGGCATATTGATATTATAGTAAGAACTCAATTTCATACATCCCAGAGCAATAATTAGATTTGTAAAAAACAAATATCTAGACAATGGTCAGTAGATCAAAAGCCTTTATTGCACAGAGGTATCTTTTATGACTACTCAGTTATTAATTTGAACAGGATTCACACACTAAAACTCACTTGCCATAGTATCAGACAATATGGGACATATGTTGGTAAGTCACCTAGGTCATGTCCTCATTTTTTATGAAATATATGGTTGTGAAACTGCAGTAAAATCTGATACTCTATTGCACCGAGTACGGATGATATAGTTCTGATTATGTCATAAAAATCACACAGAACAGGTATGAATATGTTCTATAAAGTAGCAGTTTGAATGTAGAGGACAGCTTTCAAAATGATGTTACTATTCATTCAGCAAGTTTTGTGTATGTATATGAAGATATATATATCACTTGGAATTCAGATCATAAAAATCATTTTTTCACGTGTTAGTCCCCATCTATACTTAATTTACAACTACAGGATGATACTATGGTTATCATGTTCCCAAAACCCCGAATACAACTGCCTTTTTAAGAAACATTTCCTAGACTGTAAATTCAAGTTCTATTCCCATTTGTGAATTACCCTTATAAATATATCAAAAAACTGTCTGAATGCATTTGGAAAGATAGAAAGAAAACGCTTCTATTGCAAAATTGATGTCTCTTAACAAACCTGGACACAGTATTTGCAGTAAAATTCATCATATATTTAGATGATAAGTTTGTCCATGATTTCCATGCAGTTGGTTTCAGTAACAGATCAGTGGTTCAAATAATGCTTTATTAATATGTTTTTCAATGTTAATATACTCTGTAAACATTTCAGATCACAAATTCTTTGCCAGCTATTTGAAGAGCCTTTCAGGTATTGACTTTTGTTATTACATGCAGTTGTTGCCTGAACCACACTGCAGTTTTTGCTGTGTGACTGAATAACAAACACAGACCAAGTGAACCCATCTCTGACCTACATAGCAGGTAGCCATAGGAGGGCAGGAATGCACTGATTTCCATGTGAATAGAGTCATTCCTTGAAATTCCCAGAAAACAAACTATTTGTTCAGAAGTTTGTCATAAAAATGAACAAAAGGGATGTGAGGATGAGTAAGTCAAAGAGACATTCAGAACAAACACAACATTCATGAAAATGTTCTGTATTTTTGACCTGCTTTGCCACTCACAGACTGGTATGTGATGCAGTAGTCTAACTATTCCTCCAGGAAAGGAAAAAACATTGCTTCTGAGTCATGAATTAGGAAAAGAAATTCATAAGCAAAGAAAACTGCATAATGAAATGAAAATTGCTAAAAAACTAGCTGACTTTGATACCATGACTGAAAACATTCCCAAGAACAAGAAGTTAATAGGAAAAGAAGGAAGCTGCTACACAATGTGAAGTACAAAACTGAAAATAACCCAAGAGTAACAGGGATATGGGCGTTTTAAGGTCCTGGGACAGAGATGGCTTCACTTTCTAAGACAGCCAGGCTCAGGTTTGGGCAATCTGCCCTATCACCTAGAAGATTCATAAAAACCCCATGTCCAGAAAGAAGGGAATAAAGGGCTTTGACAGCAGTTTGTGAGGTGGAGAAAGGCATTTGCTAGAGCTTAAGGAAAACAAAGTTATCATTAAGTGGGCAGAACTGTCTTGTTCTTTATTTGGCCAGAAAATAAACCCAGGAGATTTTATACAAAACACACCACAGTACTCATTCTCCTGGCTGGCAGGGAGACAACAAATGCCTATGTCAGTATGGCCCCAAAGAAGAAAAAAACCCCATAACCAAAATCCTCTTTTAAAAACAAAATTATGAAATAAATACCAGTTTATCCCCCATCTAGGAAAGCAGCACACAAAATTTCAAATCTCAAAAAACCACATAGCTATTTTTTTTTCTGAGTTTACTGCCTAAAAGAAAAATAAAGAACTCCAAACCCCCTTCACTTTGATGAAAAGAAACCGAAGGAATTTTTTTTTGCTTTTATTGTTCAGAGTGCAAAACCAAAACCCAAAGAAGCTAAAAGTTCATTGTGGTACCACCTGATCATGGTTTCCAGGGTAAGACAGCATACAGAAAAGCAGGCAGGAAAACCATTCTGGCTGTGTGTTATAAACAGAGAGACAAGTGATTCACCTGAAGGAGAGGCAGGCACCAAGCCCACTTCAGAACACTCACTGTATGGTGGCAGCAGTGAGCAGGAAGAATGGATTTAAACTCTGAACCAAGCAGAGGGAACCGAGTCTCCGCATCCCAAAAGGGTAGTGAGTAAAATATAGAAGCTTTTCTCATCCGTTTCTAAAAGCACAATGTTCTATTGTAACTTCAACAAAAAGTTTAATTTGTCCTGAAATTAAATTTTACAGGCTATCACTTTAACAAGAAAAATCGATTATTTTGGAAGGTTAATCTAAAAGATTCTTTTCACTTCAGTTCAAGCTTAAAATGAGAATTTAATTACAGTGATAAATACTCCTTAACATACATTTTTGTTTAGCCATATTGCTGTATTTTTGATCTATCGGTTATAAGAATAGAGTAATATAACTAGAACTTTTGAAAAATGCTTCCTCTGAAGCATCCCTCCCTACTACAGACTTAATGTGTTATTTCAGCATTTTGTGTCTTTATAAGAAATGCTTATTCTGTTTAGAAAGATACAGGATAGGACTGACTTAATTAAGTGGCTTATTTTTTTAAGAATTCATGCCTGGAATATCTGATTTTAACTGGGATGCATCTTCTTGTTTAGAGATGCTTTCAACCACCTCAGGTTCACTGCTTCCAGAATATGGCAGTACATTAGGAAAATGTGAAACTCTCCTTTCTTATAAACGTCATAAACAGACCTGGTTCCCTTTGAAAAACTCTACAGACTTTGCTTGCCTGAACTCTGTCCTGAGACACCCCAAGTGAGGCTGATAAAACACACCTGCCACAAGCAGCCATAAGAAAGTGTGGAGATAATATGGAAGCCTCATGCCCAGTAAGAATATGTGGATTAAATTATCCAGCACTAGCTGAATATTAAGTTGTCAAAAGATTAAGTAAATAATATATAACTTAATAAATAATATTAAGTAAATAATAAGTCTTAAGACTAGTTTCTCTATCCCTTGTTAACTGTCAGGGGTAACAACTGCAGGTAACACAGTGACAATAAAACTGCAAACCCTGGTAAGAGAACACCTGTATGTGTATGTAGATGTAAATGTAGATGGTACCAACTGCCACTTACAAGCATTCATAGCTAATAAACAGAGTAAACAATGTCAGACACTTTTATCTAAGTGGTGGAATTTTAAAAGACACTAATACCTGATATACCTTCATGATATTGACAGTTCCTTCTCCATGCTGGCCTGAGGATCCTTGGCTCTGTAGCAGATTTCTCACTGTCTCCTCCATTCTAGAGAATGAAAATATTTACAAAAGTCAACTGTGCGGAAAAAAATTTAAGAGTTACATACAGTGGTTTTGTTCTTTACAAGAGCCTAATGCATCCATGGCTACCATGAGATTAATATTTAAAGACATTCCTGGCCTTATAATGTTCTCATACTCCATGTTATGAATAACACATTAAGGGCACTCTTTTATCTTTTGAATATGCACAGTAATTAGCTGTATTGTTAAAATCTGACTGGAGCTTAGTTATAAAAATTAAAACCAAATGTGTGCAAAAAAACTTCATCACCTTGTCGACATTGTAACCAAAAACCCTTGTAACAAACAAATTGCTGTCATTTAGGAACAAAATCAGTCATATTAAAAAAAACCCAAACAACCAACCTGCTGTATTTCCAAACAATTGTCAGGTTTGTGCAATAGACTGTCAAATATATTACTAGTATTTACTTTCTCTGCTATAGGTGCAGCAGTGTGTGCCAGTACATTTGTTTACAGAGGCACAGCTGCTATTCTGAAAACATTCACCCTTCTCTGCCCCTTCAAAGGGATGTAAACAGCAAGTGTAGGCTACAATCTGGTACTACCATCTCATGAAAACGTAATCAACTTCAGTTCCATCAATGAAAGAAGGAAGGTTCACACTTTCATTTTAGAAAGTGTTAATAAACACTATCAGAAGTTGTCTTTGGTCTGCACTCATTCATCAAACATGTTAAACCAGATAATACTTCTAGTGCTCCTGAATGGAGGCTGAACAGAAGAAGGAGTTCTGCTCCTCCGCACAATGGGACCACTGGGATTAATGGAAGTCACCTACGAAGCACTGGTCCAATTCAAGGTAGATGAGAAATGAAATCCCATGGGCTTAGATGTCACCGAGCCCGATTACAAATAAAGGGTCTGGGACAACAGCTGGTTTCAGTTCTGTGAGTTTGGGTAAGAGATGGGAAGTGATCGAAAGCCAGAGAAATAGTGATGGACACAGAAAAAAAGACAGTTTCACAACAACAAGTGCTGAGTGCCAATTCCAGGCAAAGGTCCTCACAGTTCTCCCCACTCCCCATCTCCTCACCCAAATTCTAAGTCCCGTGCAGATTCCTCTTCAGCTGTGTGGATGCAACAGTTTTCACTCACCCTCCCTATCATGCTCTCTGTTCTTTTCCTTTTAAGCTGTTTTAATCCCTTGACATAGTTGGAAAGCAGCCCAGCTAGAGCAGGGGCTGGAGATGGGAGAAGCGCTGTGGCACAGGTGTGTGTGCGATGCGAAGGCAGGAGGGGCAGAGCGAGAGAAATACCTTAAGCCATCCTGCCAGATACGTCGAATGTTAAAACTGTGACCTTGGAAAAAGAGCCAGTATTCCTAGGAATATCAGACCAGAAATTGCCTGCTGTTGTCTTCCACTGTGTTTAGGGGAACGTGACTTTTGTGTACCATTCTTTTCAAATGCAATTGAGCAGAAGAATTATTCACAGCCTATCAGATTTCTTTTTTAGGTCTAAGGTAACAATCCAGCGAGACAGCAAATATTAGCTAACTGCTCTGGCCAAAGGCCAATAGTATTATCTAAGCTGCATAGTCTTTCTGTTCTTTCAGTCTTATCAGAATGAATGAACAGTATTGGCTAATTTAGCAATAAAAGGATGTTTTGTTACATCTTGTCCTTTCGAGTCAGGCAGCCACGTTCCTTTTCGAGAAGCCGACGCTGAGTATTCATTCTACTCACATGAACACTGACATTTTACTTATTTGTAGATTTTTTTTTTTTGTCATTGATGTGCAGACTTCTCCATCGCCAGAATGCCCACAGAATAGTTGGACCATCTGTTGACCAAATGTGGATGAAAACAAGCCAACTCTAATCTCTAGTGCAGACAGTGGTGCAGTTTTTCAGTTGCAGATTGGAACCATTTCTACTCATAGGCTGACCTTAATCAGATGCCTTTTACACAAAGGAACAAATCATTTTGGTTCATAACATAAATTCCTGTGCAGTTCTCACCAAGAGATTTAATTTCTTAACACACTCATCATCGCATTTTTAAATTAACAGTGTAATAGGATTCTTAATTACTGTGTTTGTACTTGCATACACAGTTCCATCCCTAGTCCTCCAGGAAGTTCTTACAAATTAAGAAATAAGCAAAACCAGGAGAAAGAATAGATTCAAACACCACTAAAATTACAGTTTTTCAATTTAGGCATAACAGTATTAATGAAAAGAGAGTCTAGTTGCATATTAGTATCATCAGTTAAACCAGCTCAGAAAATGATGAAGAATTCTTAAATTCACAAGATCATTTCATCTTCAGTCCAATTCAGAGGGACTCTCTTGGACAACAGGCACACCTCATCAAAACAGCCTAACAGGAACTGGTGAGCAGTTTCACGTGGCAATTAGAAACATCTCCCACCAACACTCAGATTTCTATGCAACAGAATAATCTTTGCAACATAATTAAGAGCTCAGTTAAACACAGTTGAGACTTCTCTCGTGTTGTCCTTTTCAGCTATTATAAAAGTTTGCGTGAGCTGACAGCCATAAAGCTGCAGCACAGGCATAACAGAGACACTGTGTGGTCATGTTGCTATAAAATCAGCATTGAGAGGATCTTAGAAGCTTTAGGTACCCATGGAATATCTGAAAAAGGAGAAAGCAAGCTAGTTATTGACAAACAAGAAGGTGACACAAGCACACAGTCAAATTTACTGCAAAGCTCTGATGGCCAGGTGTTCTTGCAGTTTATAAACTGCTGCTTTTTCACTAGCACCCCAGTTGTCCATTTTTGGGAGGGACTGCTTAACCAAACATTGCATGGGATAATAATTGACAGTCGTTTCTTATAAATTACCATCTTTGAGTCATGAATTAACGGCACTTTAATTGCAAAACAATTGTTGTATTATGACCTATAACAATGTCCATAGTGATAGTACACATCAGGAGATTTAGCTTAAATTCTTATAAGGAATGGAAGAATAGTTGAGCCTCTATAAATTTGACTTAGAAATCCCCTATCTTGTTCCCCGAAGAAGGCTTCCAAAGGACATGTAAATTTTGGAAGTGAAGCAGAAAAATTAGGAGCTTTATGAAAGGCTATTACTACACATCCAACCTATATTTTTCTGCCTTCTGGTAACAACAAAAGATTATTTTCTCTTGGTTATGATTCTAATATCCTAGATGGACCCACTCCAACTTCAAGCACCTTCCGATTACATCTAGAATAGCTATTCCCCACGCATGTATTCTGGCCTATGCTAAAAAACCTCTTTTGCCAAGGATTCTGTGCATCTTATGTAACTATCAAGCTGTTACAATCTGCAAAAATAGTCTCTAGAGCTCACCATTCCCAAATCTATATTCTTCAATCACTACTGAAGAACACTTATTTTCCACTTTATTTAGGTTCTAATTTACTGTCTATTAACCTCAAGTATCTCACTTAGCACCATTAAATTTTTTGTTATATTTATTATTTGGATAGAGAATTAAATTTTTCCTAATATTGAAGTGTTCCTTCAATTTTTCTTTTTTTAGAAAGCTATTTTCTTCAGGGGGAAAATAAATGAAACCCATGCTTGATAGAAGCCTCTTAAGTTTCTTGACAAAATGTCAGTTTAGGGTAGTGAAACAGGATAAAATTTCTGAAAGCATGAGACAGAAGAAGTGAGGCACTCTGAAACCAGAATCTGTTCATGGAATGTAAGAGTTTAAGTAACATAAAATATTAATGCTGCTGTGGAAAGCACTGTCAAGACTTCGTCTGGAATATTATCTGCAATTACGATCACCAGTGCTCAGGAGTGGCTCATTCAGAGAGGATTCATCGAAGTGACAGCTCTGAGGTTGTTCAGAGGAATCGAGAGTCTGAGTCATGAGAAGAGACTGAACAACGCACCTTGCTAAATTTGAGAGACCAAAGGCTTACAGAGGTTTGATCTGCACGAAAGAATCAGTAAGAAAGCATAAAATGGGAAAGAAAACTACATCAACCTAAGGCCAACAACTGGCAAAACAAGATGGGAATACAGTGGTTACAAATACATTTAGGCTGGAATTAGGATGCTTTTATTCACTGAGAAAGTGAGAGACTGATCCAGCCTGCCAGGTAGAGTAATGGGATGAGAAACCAAAACAGTTTTAAGCCAGAGTTCAGCAGTTTACAAAACTCATTACAAAGCACAGTCAAGAGCTGAGGACTTGAATTTATGATCTGCAGGTCCATGCTGCTACTCTTTCTGAAACAAAATCAGCGATCGTCCTCTGGCAAGGGGGTTGGACTAGATGATCTTTCGAGGTCCCTTCCAACCCTGAATATTCTGTGATTCTTACATTTAAAAAATGTAATTTGTCCTGTGCTGTTGAGAGAATACCAGGAAATCAATCCAACTGCGATGTGCAGGTATTCTGACCTGATCTAGGTGATCCTGCTCTAGCAGGGGGGTTGGACTAGATGATCTTTCGAGGACCCTTCCAAACCCTAAACCCTAACGTTCTGTGAAAATTTATATTGTCTTTGTTTCTGTGTGTATCTTGGTGAGGGGGCCAGAGGAATCTCTGGAAAAGAGGAAACATTGCTCCCTGCCCAGGGAGCAGCACGTAAGGCACAGATGCTCAGGAGTCCAAGATGGCAGAAAGAAGCTTCTTCTGTATTTTTGCTGCAACTCAAATCTTTCCCACTTCTCAGAAGGTCTTCCATACCCCTTTCAGCTACCTTTATTGATTCCCTTCCTTGAGAGACATCTTGCCACAGTAACTTCACAGGTAAAGAGGATTTTCTCTGACCAACCTCTCCACTGTGCAGGATATGCCTTTATGCCCTGTCTCACTGTAGAGGAAGCCCTTTCTCTTCTCTGGTTCTTTGTACCATATTCCTTAGAGGGGTTTGATCTCTCCAGAAATAAAATCTTTCCTTGACAAAGCAAATTTTTTCTTGGAAAAATTTCTTCCCACATATCCTGATTGTTGGTTCCCCTTCTAAATACTCTCCATCACCCAGGCTCTCTTCAGCTGCATCCCACAAACCCATTTTACTATTCTCCCTTCAAGGGACAGGTAGCACGTAGCTGTTCCAGCTCTACAGGTGCATGACTGTTTCAACCCCTTCTCCCTTGACCTACTTCAAGATACCCAGAGGCTGGCAGCTACCTTTTGCTAGGTGCTATCACCTTCCCTTTTCATCACCCTCAAGCTGAGGTGACAGCACTCGATAGTTATTTCAAATGCACGTCACAAGAAATCCTTCAGCTTGATATTTAGTCTTACAGAGACGTGTTCAAAGGTTTCTGTAGAATCTTACTGCAGCAGTTGAGCTTTATGTTTAAGCTTTTTCCTTCTCCTCATGCCATGCAGCAGGTGCTGCTAAAGTCTTGGAGAAAAATACCAATAACAGAACTGTCTCCATCTTTAGTTTAACTTTCATGTAATCAAAATTCTCAGGTGGTATTTTCTTCCAGCTCCTATCTGTGAGACAGTGAAGCTTCCTGCCTCTCTCCTGACAAGTCTCCAGCTTAAGTCTCTTGACTTAGTTTTTTTAGTTACAGCCTTCCTGGACATGTGGCCTGGGTTTCAGCAACTTGAGCTATCTGACTGCTCCCTACCACCTGATCACTGAGGAAGGAACAACTAGCCAGTATTTTCACCAGCTGGACTTTGGTTGTCTCTTTGGAGACTGCAATCTGTCTGGTTTTGGTGACAGACTTCTGCCTTCCATCTCTCTCTCTCCAAACCCACAGTCCAACCAAACAAAAAGCTTCTCTCTGACTTGTGTCCCAGATAAATTTGTTTGCTTATTCATACATAGTTTCGAACTTCAGGTTTGGGGTTACCTGCATCTCACTTCCCTCAACACTCCATTCAAAGCTCTGCAATGGATCAGATTAGTCTTTCTCCTTATACTGAGTTCCTCAAACTACCAAAAGCCTTCAAAGTAAACAAACACACATAACGCCCCCCCCCCCCCCAACCAAATACAAAAAATCCAGATTTTAGATTAAGCACCAGATTTTTTTAAAACAGGGGAAGTATCACTGTGCAATGACCTACCAGCTACAAGAGACAGCATCAGCATTCTGACCTCCTCCACGACCCATGGTGATCCCCGGGATGAAGGGGACCCTCCTTCCAGGGCAGTGTCCATGCCTGCTGTTCTCAGTGCACCCAGAGTGGAGACCCTGGCAGGCCACTGCTCCCAGAGGGTAGGGAGCCAGGAGACACACACAAGCTTCTCCGAAGAATTTAGATATTGAAAATGGAGTATAAAAAAGCACAAGAGAGAAGTGAAAACAGATCCGTGATAAAAGAGAACTAACAGATGGGAAATGCTGGGGCTTTAAATCCCGAGGGGTTTTCTCCTCATTTTGAGTTCTGCTCAGGACACAACACTGGCACGTGCCTTACAGCGGTGTGCTGGGCAAAGCCTGCAGAACACACAGTATCCGTCCTTAGGATTTCAGTAGTAGTATCCTCTATAACAGCACCAGAAAGACACACATATAATGTATAATTTAAGCTTACCCTTTCTGTTTATCAGTACAGGTGCTTATTAATCCAGGAGTAGCAAGGGAAATTCTCCTCGTGCAGCACCGTCACGGCCCTTTCCCCACCACAGGCTCCGGGCAGCCAGTTCAACCCTGGGGCATCCTCTGGTGGCAAATCCAAGCTGCACGTGCCATGCTCTTTTCACATAGTCATGCTAAAACCTCCTTCTAAAAACATACTCAAAGCATACTCAACCCATTGCCTGAAGGGCAAGCTATCATAAGAAGAGCAGCAAAAAAAATGAAGTATCTTGTGCATGAGGGCAGCTGTCACAAGGCCAAGCTGGAATGAAACAGGTCTCAAGCTCTGTTTACACGAGTGGAGAAGGATCCTTGTTTTGAGTGGACAACCTAACCAGGTACTCTGTCCACTGGATCATACCAGTACCTGAAAATTACACAGAATTGAAAGACTGAGCACAACATTTACACAGTTGACCACTGAATCAAGTGGAAAATTTCAAGGTATCCTTAAAATAACATGAGCGTGTGCCTTGAGCCTCAGGTGAGTAGGATAGGATTTCGAAAGACCTCAGCACTGGCATATCACTGCTCCCACACATGTCTGAATTCTGCTACCACGCAATGGCAGACCTGACATTTCTCTGAAACTACTGTGACTACCATCTGAGCCAGGAAACGTTGGAAATGTTTCCATTGCCTCTTTCAGCCATACAGATTTCACTCATCAAACTTACACCTCTAGCAGAAAGTTTCCGAACCGCAACAGAAACCAGCCGTGGTGTTTCTTTCTGCATGGAACAGACAGACAAATGTCATAGGGACTGTATGGATGCCTTCCATCGCCAGCCCTGCAAATGATTTTGCAAATTACAGGCATGGAGGATTAAACAAAAAACAGTCCAAGACTAAGCCTCACAGAAAAGCTTCCCAAAGGCAACTGAAAGGATTTTTCAAATGGAGGGACCATCCCTCCTACAATTTCCCAGTAACATATTTGGAACCTTAGGACAGGAGATATTTTCATTAACTATAACCAGAGACGTACAGAAAGCTAATCCTCATGTCAGCTTAAACATATGCTCATAAATTCCAACTCTATTCATGCTGGAGGCACCAGGAATAGTCACAGTGTTTCAGCATAACTAAAAGCATCAGAAACATTACAAACAACTATACAATCAGAATGCAAATATTTCTAATTTCAAATAATGTGGGGTTTTTTAACTTTTTCTTGTTTCTACATTTTAAACAAGTATTTGTTCATCCATATTTCCAAATACGTAGATCTATGGATAGATATATCTACCAGATCCTTCCAGTAAACACATTAAATTTTGCATATAAGCAACCCTATACGGACAAACCGCTACCGCTTTAAGTTACTTATGGGAATGTAAAGCCACTCTAAACTAGAAAGCTCTTGCTCAATTGAATCACAGCTTCAAGGCAGCCCCAAGACCACCTTGACATAGCTACACAAATTTCTAGGTGGCTTCAAAAAAGAGCGAAGATGCTAAGCGAAGGGAAGCAGCTTTTGTGGCGCTGAAATAGTTACAAGAGAAATGCAAGATGAAAATGTGGTCTGTCATCAACGGGCATTTGTAGAACCCTCCACAATGCAAACAAGCTGTGCTTGTGCATTTTCACGCTCCACAGCCCATGGTGAAGCTTTCAAGACACCCACCTGTGCTGTCCAGAGCACAGACAGCAGCTGGAAGAAAGCTACAAAGAGGAAGGACTTTATTTATTTTTTTCTTCTGCAGAAATTTATTTTCAACCTCTCCGACTCCCCAGTCAAATGCTTATATGCAAACCACTTAAAATATGTAATTCTTTTGATTAAGTGGCTAGTGAGCATGAATATTATTGCTGCATAGAAAGATATAGAACTCTTTTAAGTGACTACTAAGTATACATACCATTACAACTTGTTCAGAAATTTTCATGGTGTTGAACACCATACACACAAAATGTGAATTTAATGCCTTTAAAAAGCTTACTACTAATGGAGCTACTGGGACTCTAAATAAATAAATATTCAAGAAACCACTCAATAACCTCAATCTTACACCTAAGCTCAAACTCCTAAGACAGCACTAGCCCCTTCCTGACACTGCAGAACCAACTGCAAAAGTCCAAAGACCAAACTCCTGCAAACGTAACCGCACAGAACTCAAATATGACAGGAAGGTTTCCCACTTTGAACTTGGATCCCCTCAAAATGGGTCACCTTAGATGTTCACAAAGAACAGGAAGAATCAACAGAACAGCAAGCAACAATGACTCTGGCTCACGCCTGGAAAGACAACGTGGAATCTTAATAAATGTAGTTGGTTTTGACTTTCTGGACTTCAGCCTTTCCAAATTTCAGCTCATAAAGACTACAATAACAACATTAAAAAATGTAGATTTTCAATTCAGCTGTGACTTCCTGTAAGCCTCTACATCTGAGATTAGCACAGATGGATGAAATACGTAAGAATATTCCAAGTGATGTCTGTGCTACAAATAACGATGTGTCAGTATTTTAATTCCTAAGGGGGATACTGTGTTGCTGTAGGCATAGCTAGAATTTGTTTTTCCTTTTTTTGTCCTCAGCAGAGAGCTCACTTTGGATATTCAAGCAGACATTCACATACAGAGGGTATGAGACAGTTCCTGGCCAATCAGCTACGATCAAGTGTTTTCTCTGTGTCCTTCATGAAGATGCCCTGATGCCCTCTCTGTGTGACTAAGACCTTCTCACAAGACAAACCCTCCGCATTAGCCTCCAAATTACTAACTTCTGGAATGAAATATAGAAATAAAATATGTTTTTCCCCAAAATAGACTGGGAATGAATGCCAAGATATTGAATGTCAAGTATCTTCTTCTGAGCCTGAAGACTGCCTCCTTCCATGCAGGATTCCTGCAGCACTTCCCTGGGACAACATAGTCTCATATTCTAATGGTGTCCTGATCAAAAGAAGATTATCCTTCTGGAGGATGGATTCAGTAAACAGCAATACACATCTACTACCAAAGAAGCCTAAGATGTGGAAGTAATTGCTCTTCAGGTCTTAAATTTTAGGTGGTTAGAAAACAACCACTCAAACAAGTCATGTTGGAGACATAGGAATGAAAGCTTACTGGTTGCAGATTTCCAAACCCTAGCAGCAGAGCAAAACAGCCTAAACAAGTAATACATGGTTAGAATAACAATCTCCAAGGGCTTAAGTACCTGTACCATTAGGTAGTGGTAGTCTCTCTAAAACTATATTTACAGCTCTTCTACAACCAAAGAGATGACAATGAGGCAATAAAAATACATGACAATGCGCACAAAATAAAAGACTGCTGGAACCGCATCATATGAGGCGTCATCAGCTTTGATGCCAACGAACAAGGAGGACTGAATGAAACTATTTGTTAACTGTCACAAAAACATCAAGGACCTAGATATATTTTGCTATTAATGAATGTTAATGTTTTCCCTTTCTCTATGTGCATAAGTCTATCAAGAGCAAAAGAAGAAGCGAACAAGAATATCAGGAATAACAAGGTGGAAATGAAATGCAAGAAGAAAGAAGTGAGGAGAGGAAGGGAGGGGAGAGGAAGGGAGGGGAGGGGAGGAGATAAAAAGAAAAAAAAAGAGAACAATGAGAAAAAAAGAAGGAAAAAGAGGAAGAAAAAAAAAAAGATAAAACAGAAAAAGAGGCAGTGACACTTTCATGTCTCTATGTTAAGTGCCATAACACACTCCTCGTATCTTTACAAACATACAGTTCTGTCACAGCCTTTATCCATTGTATGAAGTAACAGAGAAAAAATAACACCAGAATACACAGGCTCCAAATGCCAAATTTGTCACTACTAAAGCCCATCTTTTTATCCTGGAGACGAACTGAAGAACAGCAGACCAATGTTTCTGTATGTAGGATTTGCACTGAAATACACAGAAAGACTGCTGGCTCTTTGCTGCACGCTGGTGCTTCCACTGCTGCCTGCCCCCATTCTCCCCTTGCTGAAGTCATGCAGAATGTTGCCCGTGTATCAGCTGCAGTGTCTGAAATATCTCTCACCTCCCAGGTTCAGGAAGTAATTTGTATGATGCCAGAAATTCAGTGAGGACAGAGAAGGACACTTTGGAGGGATGGTCAGCGATCAACACAGAAAGCAAAAGGAACAGAGGGGAGAGTAAAGGGGTCTGAAGAGGCATATCCCATTACTTTGGCCTACAAAGCAGAGCAACTGGACAAACTAAGAGTTGGATTAGGAGAAGAGAGAAGGAGGAAATACTTATAAACAGAGAAGGAAAGTAGAGGAAAAAAAAAATTGAGAAAGCATCTTAAGGAGAGAATGGAGAGGAGGAGAACAGCACAAGACATGAGGACCAGAAATAAAGGCAACAGTAGAATAAATATGTAAGAGCATTTTGAGGAGAAGAAAAAAGGACATGAACATGTAATCAAGATGTAAGAAAACTGAAAACTAATAAAATGGAACAGCAATAAAAAAGGTAACTGTGAAGAGAAGAGAAAGGACATCTAGAATAAGGTGCAAATGCTCAGTTATTTGTAACATACTGGTATTTCTTTTGCAGAGATGGGAGCGCTATTAGGATTTCCAACAGAAGATCATTTAAGAAGGATTTAGAGAGGGATTTTTAGTCTAGCTACAGCCCTAAATGGAGAATCACAACATCACTCCCTCCTCCCTGTTGAAGCACTCATTCTTTAATCATCTCTCTTCAGCACAGCACGGGATACATTTTCAAACTGCTCTGCAGGATTTTAGCCACGCGGCTCCCATTGTGTTTAATGGGAATCCTGTGGGCAGGGCTCTGTATGAGCCTTTCAAAAAGTACTCCAAAAATCTCTAAATAATGCACTAGTTGAACATTACCCTATTTACTTCTCATAGGACTACACTAAAATGAAACAAAGGTTAGGTCATTTATAAAAGTGGTACTTATTGGGAAGCTCATCAGTGTTTTCCTCCGCAAAAATATTTAACATGATTATTTAGGATATATTTTTTCCATAATATCTATAACAGAAAGGAAAATCAAATCACATTTCCTTCAGAAAGGACGACCCAGCAGTTAACACATCAGCCTAAGATTCAGGAAGCCCCTCTTCAAGACTTCACACTTTCATAGGATAACTTTGTGGCTTTGTTTCAGATTTTCCTCTGAAAATTGATTTAACAGTTTCTATTTCATAAGAGCTTTATGGTGATAAATACCAGTGAAGCATTAATCAAAGATTCATCAGATACAGAAAAAATGCTCTAATATTAACTCCCTCTCTCCCTTCAAAAAAAGGGCTGTTTCTGTCATCAGGCCTGAGATAACGTGGAAGTTTTGAGAAATGTAAATCCTTCTCAGCCATGCTCTATAAAGACCTTCATTTTTGTGTTTTCCCCTTTCAGAAGCAGCATTCAGATTAAATCCATGAAGGTGCAATTTTAATCAGCTTTCATACACCCAAACAGCAGATCATATTCCATCATCCTTTGGAATAGGAACCAAACAGGCTCAGCTACATAAAAAGTTTCAGGGATTTCCACTTCAAGGGACAGATGCCCAACGTTTTCCACCTGTGCAAAGCATAACAGCATTACTGCAGAGAAGAAGCTGCTACATTCACCAGCGAAAAGGTTAGCTATGAAACAGCAAATGTAACACACAGAGCCTACGTTTCTAGCTTCGGAAAATAAGATCAGATGTAATATTAATATTGCCAGTTTACTATAAACTGTGACCTGTTCCATGCAATTTGTGCTACGGTGAAAGCCGGAAGATCACCTTAGAAACACACATGTTTATGTTATGATACCTGAAAGCTGGGCTCAGCAAATAATATTCTTTAGTTGTGAATTAGTTAAGCGCTTTTTTCCCTAGACTTACAGAACAGATATTGGACATAGAGGTCTACTGTGAAAAGCTCAGGAAATACCCAAACACAAGAAGTTCAGCATTTTGCAAGGTTCTGAGTTTATGTCAGGGGAACACAGGAGAATTAGATGACTCTAGAAACTATTATGCCTACCAGCTTCAAACTGTACCGGCAAGAATTATTCCAGAATTGCATAACTTTGGGCAGAAGTCATTCCATTGAATCTAACAGTTCATTTTCTAGAATAAGGGCCTTTGTGACTTCTGTGAGCAGACAGCACGTATTTTACCTAATCTGCTGGAAACAAAGCCTCGCAAGCCTGCCTTGCTAAGAAATAATTTAGTAGTTCTCCTGAGGGACTTTTTCCCACCCTCTAAGCAAGAATCAACAAAAAGAAAAAGATCCGTTTGAACCCTTAATTAAATATTACAAGAAGTTGAAAGAAAACAATCATTAACTTATAATGCACCATTACAATGCAAGAGACTGATCTCTGAAAAAACAATTTAGATATCCATGTCCAGGAGGGGAAAGGGGCAATAACAACAAAAAAAGCTGGAGTGATGCATGAAGAGAGGCTGGGTTGGACATGCTGGGAATGCAGGGCAAGTGCTGACCAGCAGCATCTCACAGTACCAAAGGCTTAAAAATTCCATTTGTTCTTCAGAAAGGAAGAACAGTTTACCTTCATCATGAGCAAAAATGCAACATAAGGCAGGAAACCTTGACATGGGATTCTATAATGTGAGAAGAAGCTACGTCAGGCCCTTTTATATCCATAGCTGGGCAAGCAAAAAGGCAGGACTCTCAGCCAGTTATCCAAAGGCAATATAACCTGAGGGTATAGGAGGCATCAAAGACTCCTGCTTGCTCGGTTACAAAGTTAAGCTATGTTTTATGACACAATTCTAGTAATTCACTCAGGTTTTAATGTGCTGTAGTTATAAGGAAAAAAAAGATTATGTTTCTTACAGATGTGACCCTGAGAGGCCACATCAGCATTCGCTCTTCATGCCACTAAGCACATTGTATGCTTTGACAAATTGCTTGCCCTGCAACGGTGTAAACTAAAGCTGCTGAAAAAAATAAACTTATTGTCTGGAAATGTAAAAATTATAAATCCAACAATATTTGGAATTGCTGAAGGAATATAGTAACTGATTTTACAATAAAGGCCACATTCTTCTGTCAACCACAGGCTTTTTTGTTTTGATATTTACACTGATGCATCTCCAAATGAACAATAGTCCAGTGGGAGGAAGAGAGACAAATCTATACCTGGAAGGGTGATCACTTCCAGCGTTTGACTCCTAACACTGTTTGCTAAAGACAAATCTTTTAAAATTTGAGCAAACACATCTTGATTTTATAGATTATATCCACATCTCCTTGAGCAAGTGGAAAGCTTCAATCTGTCACTGAGGAAAAATTACAGAGACACAAAAAAGCTATTGTTAACTTAAAGTATAAGCAATCACCTACTTATTTAATTATTATGTATTGTTTATCAGAGGCTGCTGTTCTTAAGAGAGATGGTTTTTAAAGATGTGATTGCAAACAGTATAAAGGCAAATACAAACTGGAGGAACCCAAGTGTTAGCAAGCACAAAGAGCTGAAAAATAGTTAATACACCTAAAAGATTGTATATTATCAATAGACCTAAAGGAAGAATGTACCTCTATTACAAACATGCCTTCTAATAAACAATTGTTTTCAATTGTGAATATAAAAATCACATATTCCTATATCCCTTAGAATATCTCATGATGTAAAAACATCCAATATTTACTTTTATAACTTAATTCACTATTATAATCACATAGTCAAGAAGTCTAACATAATTTTGAGTCGTTCTGGGTGCAAAGAGCTAATGATGGGAATCTGCACTTAAACAGGATCTTGCAATTATATGAAAGTGCACCCGTTACAAAGCGTTTTTCAGTACCAGCAAGTGGACTGTATATGCTGCCTTTTCGGAGTCTCTTTTGAACAGGCTTAAGTTTCACAGCAGGAAATTTCCACTTTGGGGAACCAAGGGCATTTTAGCAGGCCTTACATTGGGCAACCAAGAAACAAGACATCCAAAAAACTTGTGCCTTCCTTTATGTCACTGCTAGATTATTGCAAACCACAGTTAAGGCATCAGCACTGGCTATGTAATGTGTCAGTTCTGTCAGCACTTCCCCTTTCCTCTCCCTGGCAATGCCACAACATCATCCCCAATGTGACTGAGCTTTGTATGCTGTAGATAAACCTGGTGCCATCCCTGCAACACGCAACAGGATTAAGACAGCAGTTGGCATCATGAGTTCAGGCTCCTCACCAAACAGAGATCTTTCAATGGCAGTATTATTTACAGTAGGTCAAAATCTTAGGGTAGGTTCATGGATTACGGTCAGTGGAGAGTAAGACATCCCATTCTACCCAGAAAGGTACGAAACAGCCTGTGTCAGAGCTTTAAAAAAGATAAACGCAAGTCAAGCTGATGAGTATATAAGGTGTTAGATGGTGAGTATGGCAACCAGAAGGAAAAAACTGTTTTAATTCAGTTAAAGTTTTACAGGATTACCAGTTAGAAACAGACAATCTGAAAGGCTCTTCTGGTCAGAGTCAGAACCAGAGTTCACACATCCCTCTCCAACAGGTGGTTGAGGAAGAACAAAAAGAAATCCTGGCTTGAAACTTGCTTTGATACTAGCAGCTTGCTCAGAGAGGATTTTCATGTAAATTCCAGCACAATGCCATACACTTAGTTCCTTACCAGAAACAGTTTGGGGAAGTGATGCAAACTTACTTAATCAGACTTAAACAGGATTTTGCAGAAGCTGTAGAAGTGGAAGGGGAACTGAAATAGCTCATCTAGCATTTATCAGTGTGTGCGGGTCTCCTTTCTAGTAATGCCCAGGAGGAAACTATCACCTACAGTAGCCATATAAATGAATGTAGAACCACCAACTATAATTGTTTTGGGGAAAAGAAACAAGAAGTATGATCTCCTTTTAAACGGGGCTTTGAAAAATTGTATTCAGTATAGATCTAGGGTAATGAATATTTTATGACATAATGTTGTGCTGGGTAAAAAACACTTTTTTAAATAAATGGGGGGGGGGGGAATTTCATTTTTTAACTATTAAAAGGATATTTCATTTGCCAGTGGAAATGAACAGGCTACTCTCAGAGACTAAACACAGAAAACATCAGGAATCCATATATACAACTTGATTTTAAAAAGATATTATTATCCATACTGTATGAATGAATAGTAATATATAAATGTGAGAGTACTGCAAATGTGAAAGGGTGATTTTGAAGAAGAAAATGTTTCACATTGCAATCGAGTCAAGTTATGGAAGCTGAACTTAAACCTTGCTAAAGAAAAGCCAGTCCCAACCGTTAATTATATTTAAAATAGCATGGGAAAAATTGTATTGATGTCTATTTTTTCACTCAGGTTTACTTTGCAAGGTAAAATTTTGCTTGAGGTTTTCAAGCCATGTAGGTTGCACAGATTACACTGAATTACAACACTCATGCTTTGTTAAAACTCACAAGTATATATACTAATGAATGGTCACCTCACATAAAATTTATATATTTCTGCCCACACACTGCATAAAATTAAGATAAAGCACCACATATATAAATGAGTGATAGCTGAAGTTTTATGAACTATAAACACAAGGTCAACAGCGCTTCACTTCTGCAAGATAAATTTGACGTTTGGACAGTGTTGTGAATCACAACCAGAAATGCAATGCCCAGGGAATCTAAGCTGCCTATTAAAAAAATAAACAAAAAATACAGCAAATCACTCTCACATGGACCTCTCAAAACACTGTACCACCAAAAGCTAACACTTCTTTCAGCTTCTGTTGAAACTGCACCATCTTCCAATGAATGATGATACCAGCTTCTGAGCCAAGGTCTTTCCATATGGTTTTCAATATCACTTCTATACAGACTTGCTACACGATCTAGTAATACAAACAAACAAAACTTGGCTTTAACCTAATACTGGTGCCCATTTTTGTTGCTTTTCTTGTTTTCAGGAGGTATCTGTGCTCCATACCGTAAGAAGGCAAGGCTTCCTGTGGCAGCATATAACAATTCTGCCATACGTTCTATGTATAAATATTGACAGGAAAATACTGTCAGGAAAATTGCTGTATTTAAATAAAAAGACATGAACATTAGAAGTTAATTTATTTACACGAAATATATTCCATTTTTTGTTGGAGTTTTTTTGGGGAGTATGCCTGCATTTAGGAATGATGGACAGTGGAAGCCACCATGTATGTTTTTGAAAATAATTGCCTAATTCAGGCCATCTTCTAGAACACAAGTCTTAGTTCTTAGTTGTGCACAGTGACTACTGGAAAGAACCCCAACAGCATCTGCATTGTTAAAGATCTGCCTAACTCTATACTTGCGAAAGACAGGTGAGGCAAGATACTACACGGTTCAAGTTTAGTGGCATTTGATCCGTGGCAGGAAATGCCGTGGGGTTTTTCTGTTTGGTTGGCTTTTTATTTTTTGGGTTTTAAGAAGAACCTTTTAGCCCTACCCTTGCTACTTTAGAGTTTCACTGTCATTCTGATTGCATGTTATGTACACTGTTACAGGTGGACATTATCTGTCTAGTGCCAGGGCTTCCCTCTTGCTGCCCTATTTTTAAATCTGTATAGAAGCTCAGTCCCTGTGCTAGATTACTACGTCTAGTGCTGATATTGCTACAGATGTAATAGGCAGATTTAATTTACTTAAATCCTGAGCTACCCTGAATTTTCAGATTAATTTAATGTTTAATTAAAGGAAAAAATGGAAAGAAGAATTGCCATTAATATAATTCTAAAAATTCTGATGGACAATTTTCCTTAAATATCTTCACCGCTTTTATTTCTACAGTTAAGAAAATTAGCACTACTTTTACAGCAACTTATGATTGTATTTTCTTTTTATCTAAGAGCCTTTTTATCTTTTTATCTAAGAGGTACTAAGTATATCCACCACTATAAAAAACAAGCTTGGGGATCTTGATGCAATGTTTTTCTAATTTCTGATGATTCAAAGGTTGGTGTTTCCAAGCTCCCTTGCTTTCTAACACTCCTGACTTAAGCGGGAGGCTAGGTGTGCCTGGGAAAGGTTTCCAAGATAAACTCAGTACCAACATAGTGTTATTAAGCAGGTATTCTTTATTGCAGTGCTGGATACACAGGGGATCACTCCTCCAAATGTGCGTACTGATGCAAGCTAGGTACCTAGTTTATATGCAGGCTAAACATACATACTCATTATATTTCCTAGAAAGGGCAGTCTTATGCTAATGAGTTCCTGGAACTCATTTACGTAGCCCGAGAAGGCGTAATAAAATTAGGGTTAGGGTCTTCTCTTCCTCTGGTGGTCTTTCATGACCTCTGGTGGTCATTTACCTCATCTTTTCTTCATCATTGTGTTCCTTTGGTGACCTAAACCCTAAAATTCTTATTCTTGCCACAAAACCGGTTCTTATCTGTTCAGCATGCTCAGGTGCCTTGAGGCATCCTGTTTTCCTGTTCCCGGAGATAACCACTATCTACAAGGTTATAAATTTCCCAGTGTGACCGTACTATACGACTACCCATTCATTGTTTTTGCTTGTTTAAAGATCAGTAAAACTCCACCAGACATCCCATCTCCTGCCTTCACTGAACTATATAATGAATGCACACTTTACTTCAGAACACTTAGTAAAAATCTATTCATAAACTTCAATAACACATTCTCCGAGAGATGCTCTGACAGCCTGTTCTGCATTACCCTAAAGCCTTACTTTGATTAGCACTTTGTTGAGCAATGTATTATTATGAGTCAACTACAACAAACAGCAGAGTACAAACTTTCAAAGTTTACACATTCACACCAATTTAACCAACAATTTACAGCAGTTTAACAGCAATTTACAACTTTTTCTTTTTAAACACAGTCCTTTCTTTTATTGCTGACTTGTTTGGTTCTCTGTATTCTGTTATGAACACTGAGATATTACCCATAAGGAGCACTGCAGAAGTGATCACCAGTGCATAAATGCTCCAAGAGGCTTCAACCTTTTCTTGTATGTTCAGCTTTCACTGTTATAAGCAAACATTGATTTACTGAATGTTAGGGGAAAAAAAATGACAAAGCTGTTTTAAGAGTTTGAATGCAAGAGGAAAAATCTGTCCCACTCTTGGTTCAACCCCAGTCTGTGGTCACAGGGCGTTATCGAACCTCCACAAGCACACTGCACACAACCATCCTTAGAAAAGGATAAATGGGAGCTGGAATTAAGTGGGTATTGCTGAAAACTATGATAAAAGATGACATAAGCGGTCTAGAAATACTTCCAATATCATTAACTCTTCAAAACTGACAATTAACAGAGACATAACATCAACAAACTGCAAGAAGCCTCAAAATTACTGAAACCTTTTGTATCTACCCTCCTTCAGGGGAATATAATCAAATAAATTCAGTTGTAATTACATGGGACTCAGATTCAATTTAATTTTAATTATTTGAAATGTGTACACACTCCAGGAAAAGCTCATTAAGATGGCTCAGCCAATTTGTTTTCAAACGGGACTGGTAAGTCAACATTTACCATTATCCGTCACAACAGCCACCCATTCACTCTAATGGTTCAGACTAATCAGTTATTACAGTCAATTCAAACCACTAAGTAATAAGGAATAAAATTGTTCTCCAGTTGTGTAAGGAAGATCTGATCTTTCAAACAAGATAAAGACACTGCTGGAAATTTCTGTTTTCCTTGCTGCCTCCTAATTTTCCATTTAGGATGGCACATAATGTTGTGGGGACGCCGTCCCCACCATTTTCCTCAAACAAATTGGACTTTTAAGTTCTTTGGATTCCTGTTAGAAGCAGAGCATTGCAATAAAGAAGAAAAAGACGTTTTGACCTCAACTTCAAAGGCAGTAGCTTGATTTTAGTATACTGCCTATCTGCAATACATTAAACAGCAATGTCTTTCTATTTTGCCCTAAGCAAAAGTTGCTCAAAAAAAAATCCCCCTTCACGCATAGCTGTTACATTTTTCCTTTTCTCCCCTTCCACGTCTTCCTCTATCTTAAACACTCTGTTTCTCTCTTTCTCTGAGCAATCCTAGTAACAAAAGACTAGACTGCTGCAGAATAAACAGCAAGCATTTGTGACTGTGATTAAGTGAAATTTTTGAACTATGAAATAAATTTTTCTTTCACTCTTGGCACCTGAAGAGGCAAAATATGCTTCTTTTCCCACTGCCTGGGATATTTTTGTAACATTAAAATCATTACCATATTAAATCTGCTGCTTTCATGACAACAAATGTAATTAAGACCTCAGGCATGAACAGGAGACCATTGTACAGAAGCACTCCTGTGAAGTCAGACAAAGCTAAATCCTGGGGTTCGGCCGTGGGTCAGTATAGAGCTCTTTCCAGTTCAAGTAAACAGTTGAAAAATAAATCAGTAGCATCTGAAAATTTTGTTTGAAATCTTTATCTAAAAGATAAAGTCAGTAAATCCAACCCTTTTTTTCATGGGATCCCTCTCTCAGAAGTAGCACAAGTCATACTGCTTCCCTGTATTAGTCACAATAGAGGCTTACAAAAAAGTATTCATGTATTCATTTCCTCAGTTATAATGAAATTTCAGTTAAAAAAAACCCAAAAGGTAGTTATTTTATTCTCAGACTAAAATTCACATAGCATTATGATGAAACAATCATAGAACATTTCACTCTTATTAGTTGGTCATTGGCTTCTCCAGATCATCATAATCCAAATGCTGTATAATCCACTTCCTAAATCTTATTTTGGCCAGTTCTTGTCTGGAAGCTCCCAGCTCATTTTTCTCTCCTGAATTTTCACTTTTTGTTAATAGAGTCATTAAAAAACTTCCTTTTTTCGCCATTCCCTGCAAAGTGTCAGGAAGGTCATTTAGTTTCTGCAAGTGTAGTTGCCCTGAATGGAAATGATGGCAGTAACAGGTGAAGGAACTGTGGAGGGTCTGACGGAGTTCAGTGAAACACAGTCAGATTTAGGTTCATGTTTTGGGTAATGTGACTTTACTACCAAGGCAAGTATCTTGCAACAGCAGTAACTTCTATATAAAAGAAGAAAAAGGTGATACCAGTTGATGACTTTCAACTTACAAGACCCAAAAAGAGTATTTCAGAAAGGCAAAAGAGTTACAGCAATTTTCCACTGCTAATACATATAAATTCATACATTGCATCTCCCCCAAAGAGAGGGGGAATTACAATAATAGACCATAAGTTCATACAAACAAGTTCACACACCTGCATTGCTGTGGTATTTTAGAAAGCAACATACTGTAATCTAGGAACACAATAGCTTTGGTTTTGTTCTGTGACTGTGTTTTCGTGAAGCACTGACGTTTTTCACAGTAACAGAAAAGAAACAGATGTTAACCGCTGTAACATATATAGTTAATAATGTGCAGTGGTTAAGCAAGAATACTTATCTCTTCACTGCACCTATCATCTCTTGTTACTATTCATGTCATTACTTAGCCGTAGGTCACTCAAATTCATTTTCCCAGGGTAATATTATAACCTTGCAGGTATTTGAAGCAGGCATAATAAAACAAAAAGGTTAATTGTGCATTCTGTCAGGACCATGTGGCATCAGGCCATGACCATCATTTGCCTGGTAAATCTTATCTCAGGGGTTTTTTTTTTGGCTATTTAAACTCTCTCTGGCTGAATGATAATTTTTCATTGTCTAAGCTGCCTAAAGGGTAGGTTTCAAAATAAAGTTCCAGGACCTTTTGCTTATACCTTACTTTAACTTTATAGAATCTCTACTTTGGCAACACTTAGCATACTCTTACAGCTCTCTCACATTCTTTTTTTGTTTTTAATGTTATTTGCTTCTGTAGTTTAAATGTATAATGAGACTAGTCTCCTTACTACATGGCTACAAGTGAATGCATAAACCAACTTATAAATATACACTTTATAAATTATATTACTTGCTATCATCAATCAAGACACAATGAGGTTTGTGCACAATCTAAAGAAGGTTAAAACAATAAGCGCTGTAGCAAATTTTGATTCTTTTGGCCAAATTCAACTTATACAGGAGAACACCCAGCCCTGCCAAGGACAATTTAGGACTTTGGCATTAAGATCACTGTGAGCTGGATCCGTAAGTAAGCATATACATCTGAGGCAAGAGAATTGAGTCTTGAGGAGTCCGAATGGAGGAGAGCAGCACCAGAGTCATCAGATGTGGTGCAGGCACTTGGAATACAGCTGCCAGTTACGCTAAGGACTGAAACTGTCTCAAAAGATAGTCACAAAACTCACCTTTTGTGGGGAGATAAAGGTGATGTTGACCTTTTATGTTACAGCTCTGTAACATTATGTTACACAGTCAACAACAGGCCACAGCCAGTGTGAACAATGGCACAAAGGATAAGGTAATGATTGGGACACTCACTTAGGAGACATAGGTGTTTTCTCTCCAGTGACTGCACAGTTATAGAGGTCTATGTAAAATGAACTCATTTATGAAGCTGAGCTTTAGGGGAAAAGAGGAGAATATTTCCAGTAGGAGGCCATCCATGTGCTGGTTAGGGGACACCCTCCTCAAAGACAGAATAAAGAAGCTGGACTCCCTCAGTCTAAGCAGTGTGGAGATACTGTCTTCCAGTTCTGGCTCAAGTGCTGCCTTCATGAAGCAGACAGAAGAGACAACCTTCTCCACCATCACTTCTTCCCTCAGCTCTAACCGGCTTCTCACTCAGCATGAAGGCTTAATGAATTCCCTTCAGAAGCACCTTTCTCTGTGCATTATAAAGTGAATCCAAGCACCTAATTTTGTCTTTTTTAATTCCTCTCCAGGTATGTTTTTATTTCACTTGAAAGTCCTTTACTTTTTTCATATTATATTCCAACTAGCCAGAGAAAGTTGAACTAATTCCTGCCTGTGTTCCTTAAAGACAGCAAACACTTTTGTACTCCATTTAATATGATATTGTGGATACAGGAGCAGCCAGGCACGGATATAAATATTATCACTCTGTTCCAGTAATTAATAGTGACTCCCTTCATAGCTCTGATAACCTAGGAAACACATTTTGCTTCTTGTCCTTTCCTGCTTGTTAAATACTAATGTCAGAGAAATGGGTATAAGACTCTTGTAGTCAACTTGTATTTGGACTGCAACCCCTCTAAAGCCAACCCTGAATCAGTATGGAGTCATTATGAGCCTCCAGCCCTAAACAGTATGGGTCACACACTAAAACTTTAGAGAGCATGCAGCCAAATGAGGCATTTCAATTCTATAACACCACATTATTAATGCCAATTATAGCATAAAAGATGCTAACACAAGGTACGTCAGAGACTAAGCAAAACACTGACCAATTCCGAAGATCAGGTTTTTCTTAGTTACCAGTTTCCCCTCCCAAGCACAGATTTATCTGTTGAAATTTTGCAGCCTGCTTCTTTCCCTGTCACTTTCAGAGGTACCTAGAGCAGTAGAACTGGAAAGTTAGGTACAAGCTAGAAGAAGAAATGACTAATAAACAGGATAAAGACTCAACATTACTGTCGTAGCCACATTTTCTGAGGTAATTTCCATAAAATCTCCCCTTCTCTTACTCTCTATGGAGGAGTGACACACACATCCATGGGCAGCTCCGTGAGGGGTGCGGAACAGACAAGACAGATTCTGCCTCAGATACATTTCTTCAGTGAGTCATGCTTGGACACTGCTGGCTGGAGATACCAATGCACCTTCATAAACCAGAAAGACAGAGCAAGGTGTGTCTATGACAGCAAAAGGCATACAACTCTCTTTAGACCCTCACAAAGCTTACAGGAAAGAAATATACTTGTCAAATGCTAGAGAGCTACCTTAGGATCCTCAGAAGACAGCACATGAGATGTTGAGGTATCTTGAGAAATCTGTCACCGGCCCAATTCACAGAAAAATCATATAATGACATAACAAGAGTGTTCGGTGGTAAAAAAAGTTCATCAAGAAGGAGAATGTTGGTTTATGCTTCCAGTAGGCTATTACTGAAGAACATCATATGAAATTGTGAGTTTAAAATTGAAGTTCTCCCAGGAGTGTATTGTTAAGTTTGTTGTTTCTTTTTAATTAGAAATAAAGTTTTATAGATGCTGATCATCAGCATGCAAATCTAGGTAACTGGAAGAGATCTTACTTGTCATAAATATCTTGGCAATCACAAGGAACATGAGATCAATAAGCAGCTGAAAACCATTTAAATGGCAAATAAGTTTTGTGTAAGATAATTTTAAGTAGTGTTAATTATAACAGCATCTATGTTACAATAGATGGGGAAGATACTTGCACCACAGAAGTCTGAAGCTCTGCTGAAATCAGTGGGAGGTTTTTCTCAATAGAATGGAAATTTAGTACAAATATCAAAAAGTTAGTAAGTACATTAGGCTCATACACAAAATCACAAGAAGTATTCAAGATAAGATTTTCTTGTACATGGCAAAGCTTTTGCTTAAGGACTTCTAACAAAAATGACAGTGGGCAGCAAATTAAATGCTAACCATGTATTAACATAACTTATTCCACCATCAGCCACCACATTCATCCTCAGCTGGAATATATTCATATTCCTCACTTCCAGCTTCCTCTCTTTAGCAAGAGCCACAGGGATTGTTACAATCTATATTCACATATAGATTTCAGTACAAAGACAGGATTCTGAAATATTATGAAAGGCTGGTTTATGTGCATGTTAACGTATGCCTATGAATTATGTAAGTGCAAGGAGAGCCAAAAACTGCATCATGGAATACCTACTTACCTCTATTCACATGTCTAATGGTATGGTTTCACAGGAGAAAGGTGAGAGCCACAATTCATGCATTTTAGGTTTTCACTCCTGTTAAGTAGCTCCATGTCTTTTTACTTCTGCAATCCTGTTGGCAGAAGAGGTCTGTACTCCACTATAGGAGGATTTGCAATCTAAACTAATTACATATCAGACCCATAAAAGCCAAAACCAAAAAGAAAGCTCCTACATGAAATGCACAACAGCAGCATTTGTTCTTCCTGGTTAAGTATCTTGGTTTATTTTTCTCCAGATGGCCACAGTGGTGCTCAATTTCTTTACCAACAAACTTTCCCTATTTTTTCCTTCTGCCTCCACTGAGATAACTTCTCCAAGTTATAAATGAAAGTAATTCCATTTTTACTCTCACGTAGTCTTAGTAACAGAAGCAGGCACGTATCTGTCTTTGGACAAGTTGATAATCCTCCACAAAATTGGAGTATGTTAGGACACTGCTCATCGCCACTGTGCTGAGTGAGCTCCAACTTCAGTTTAGAATCACTGCTACAAAGCTTAACTGCAGAATGTTGCAACAAAGAATTTTTCTTGCTTTTTACTATATCTTTTAAGACACTTGATACAATCAACAAACTTTACAGCAGCTACATAAAAGATTTTTACTTTTTTTCCACTTGCAAGAGGAAATTGGGAATTATATGAATAAAAGAGTTCTTTTTCCATTTTTCACATGTGCATATTTCAGCAATTACAAGTTACAGGTGCCATGCACCCAGACAGCTGTGGACACAGTATGTGAAATTTTCCTTTGGCTTGTGGGTTTTACCCTTCCAATTAAAATAGTTCTCTAAAAAATGTCTCAACTTGCTGTGCCCTTTGCAGACACAGAAGTAGACTTCCTGATTAACTGGAAAAGATTTTGTATGACTAATTGGATAAATTTGGTTTTCCCCTATATAGTCTCTTCATTTTTGGAGCTGAACACCATCAATTATGTTTTGACAGAGGCTTATGGTCAATGAAGTATCATCTGAGCACAGCACTGCAGTATGGAATGCTTAAACACCAGATTTTATACCGGGTAACTTCCCCACAAGAACAAAAGATATTCATGGTATTTTAAGCAGATAAGAATACATCATTGATAGCATTTCATTTAACAAATGAGTACCTTTAACTTAGGCTTAAATTGTGATTCAGAAGACAGATGAAAGCTGAAAGGCAAACTTAAATCACTGAATAATAGAAAATTCAGAAAATAATCTTAGGATAGCGATATCAAAAACTGTCCTATTTAGAATTCTTTGAGTTGTAAATACAGATAAGTTCTTGCAAGTCCAACATGTGAAAGCTTAACACATGAGAGCTCAAACTGAGGAAAACAAGCCTACAAAGTGATTCCTGTCAGAAATCATTAACTTCACCTGCCAAAAAAAGCCACTGCTGTAGCTGAAACGATCCCCCAGAATACAGTTCACCAGTTAGAAAGAAAGGCTGCACACTTAGCACAGAATTCTTCTGCTAGGATTTTATGCAGTGCTGAGACATACAGAAATGCCTATAGGTAAATTTTCCCCTTTTACTGCTGCATTACACTAAGTGGGTGGAACATATCCATGTAAGCAGTACTGTTAGAGCTGCCATATGACCAGAATTGCCTTTTGTATTTCAGCAACTGCAGAAGTTGAACTTAAAGGGACTGCTGGGGAAGAATATAATTCCTGGAATTAAAACACCTATTAGAACACAATAATAGTTGTACATCAGCAGGAAACACATACATCTACTGAAAGACAGAAAGGTGTCTTCAGCTAGCTGATCTAACTAGAAAGAAATTTCATAGTTGAAGGATCACTGCAATCAAGCTGATCTATACCAAATAAGCACTGCACAAAATATTAGACTGGCCTAAAAATTAATTACAGTCAGCAGGAAGATTTTGATTCATCCAGATGAGTTACTAAAATGCCTGCAGGGGGTAGATAAAATTTTTCCTTAGATGAAGTAAAGATATAATTCCAAGTGTCATGCTTTGAACATGCAATCAATACTCCCATTACCAAAACTTCCATAGTGAAGTTCCTTAAAATAATATCAACCAGTGTAATTTTGTGAGGTGTCTGAAAGAAGAGATGACAAGACAAAATGCTACTTTTATATGTGACAAAGTTATCCAGTTAACCTGGAAGGGTACAGCTAATTTAATCACAGTACGCACACATTTTCCAGTGACTTATTAGGAGTTACATGTTATGACAACGCACTAAAATAACAACAGACTTAGAAAGGTTTATCACCTGCAAATGAGAACTTGTACTTGATGGACCCAATGTTCCACAATAAGAAATGCCCGTGTGATGTCTTCCAAGATGTTGAAACTATTGCTTTTACAACAACAGTATTGATGCACAACTAATCTGATTAGGGAAGTGACAAACACAATCCACCACTCTTCTTACACAGACTGCACACGTATAAGAAACTTTTCATTTTCTAGCAATCTTTCCATGCAATATATAAAGCTATGCACTGTCTGTTCCTAGACACCAAGGGTCTCTCCTAATACCAAAGATTAAAACCTCAGGGACTTAACAGCATAGAAACAATCCTCCATTTTTGTTCTACATCTTTGATAACTGAACAACTTCAGACAGTGAAGCAAGACATTTAAAACAAAACAAAACAAAACAAACACCTAGTATTGGGTTTAGTAGTGTGGGATTTTTAAAACTGTTTACACCTACACGCTGCCTTTGAGTCTAATTTCTAGCTACTAGCCCTTAAAAGAGCAACAAGTAATTTAACAGCAAAAACATAAAAAAATGTAAATGTTAACTGGAAGGAAAAATCCTGTACAATTATAAATAGAATAGATGCTTAATGGCAACTAAATTAATCTATAAAGATGGCAATACTTCCAAAGAACCAGAGTCAGAGGTGCAAATGACACTGAGCTGGTCTCTGTGCATTCAGCTCTCAGAATTCATTGTCATGACAGGTTTTTTCAATAACCATTTTAAAATTCAAACTAAAGAAGGAGATGAAGAAAAAGAGGGAAGAATAAAATTTTGTAATTCAATTAAACAATACCATTATCACAACTTGCAAATTAAATTAAGAAAGCCTTCTGACCAGTTTTGCTGCAGTGGAACTAGCCCATGAGAAATCTATGACACTATTATAAATGTAATAAAAGTATCCAAACCATGGGTAAACGACACTTAAATTTGTGGCTTGCAGAAAACAGACATTGTTACATATTAGGGTTACATGCTTTCCATGGCATGATAAATGATGAGATTTCACATAAAACACTGAAAGAAGGAACAGTTCTTCAGACCAGCATTTAAAGTGCTGTAAAAGAGGTGTGAAGACATCTTCAAATGATTGCACACAAGTGTGAATTCTAACTATTAGTATATAATCATTTTTATCAGTTTCCCTGTATCATTCATCTTAAATTCTCTTAGACTGAACACAATAAGAAAAAATTCTCCAGAAAGATGCAGTACCTGCAAACAGCCTCTTTTAGCATGAAATTAAAGTCGGGCTCCTGTGAATAGGCTCTCCCAGGGACACTCCTCTTGTGCACGTTCCAAGACATTGCCAGTTCCTTTTTCTGACTTGGACAAATGACTTCTCACAAAGGGCTACTCAGAAACTGAGCTGCTTTTTAAAAAAGCATTAACGTGGCCCCACACTGTGCAGTCAGAGACTCTTCTGCATGAAGCCTTCATTACTCATACATTTCAAATCTGTTGAATAGCACATGGGACATCAAAACTAATCATCCTGTCTGGTCCTCTCTTTCAAAGTCCGCAGAGTTACTGTTTCCACTTGCTACTGGGGAAAACAGGCATTTTCTTCACCACATGTTTGCTAGTGTCTGACCTACATCATGAAGAAGAATGAATCTTCCACTAATCCACATCCTAATAGCCAGACTTTCTTAAACCCCAAACAGGAAAGCCAGGCATGTGACACGAAGCATTACTCCTGCCCCCACCTTTTATTTAATATTCTTGCTCCTCAACTTCTTTTTCATATCCTTTTGTTCCCTTTGCAAAAATATATCAGAGGGAATTAATGACATTTATAGTAATCTGCTGTGCTCATAAATTAGAAAGATATGATCTGCCAGTACTCCATTTATCAGAAAGCTAGGTATCTCTGTTTTAGTTTTTAATACAACAAACCTTTTAAATCAGCTTTAACAGAGCTCAGTCAGAATGTCCTTGCAGTACGCAATATTCTGTACTGGACCTGCAACTTGTGTATTGAAATACTGTCATCTATGCCACATCTAATTTTGAGACCCAAAATTACACAGTGGATTTTTTTTTTTATTTCCAAAGATTTTCTTCTTAAGCTGATTTGGGAGCTGATAGACTTAGAGCACCAGGTAACAGGAGCTTTCATCTTCTCAATTAGAGAATGGTCACTGAAAACTTCATTATACTGGACAGGCACCTTTGGAAATGTGGATCAGGTATTTTTCAATTCAGGGTTCCCCCCCCTGCTTTAGAAAATGTATTTGCAAAAACTTCTTGTATTATCAGTAGCATACTGGTGGTTAGACCATGCAGCTTGGAAATCCAGACAGGGAAACAGTTTCCTGACATCTAACAACAATGTTCTCTCCCACCTACCCCAATTTTCATGGTCAATTTTAATATTTGTAGTAATTTTTTTTATTAACTCAATGCTGCTTAATAGTCTTGGTCAACCATTACTTCACTAAGCTTTTCTGGTAAGCATTCAATGCCTGATGAAGAACTCAACCCTACTACACACTTTATGAAGTTCATTACAGAGTCAAGACCACAATTTTTAGTCTCGGGCATGATGTTGCTTTACTGAATAAACAAAGATTTACTTTGTGGAACACTATGAATTTTACAGGTGAGAAGTCTCACGTATAAAAATTTACATATATAAATTTGCTTTTTTTTCCACAGTCTTTTCTTCTGCTGTCTCCACAGGATACCTGAAGATGAGGACTGGAATCTCTTTCTCATAGATCTGCTGGGATACTTGGTTCCCGAATCCCGCAGCTGCACTACCCAGAATAGCTGCTGATGATGCCCTAAGTAGACCTGCCCCATCAGAAACCCATGCAAGTGAGGCCCATGAGGAACCTTGCTTTGGTTTTGAACATTTTTGAACATGAATTTTATTTAAAATTCTTGACAAGAAGCATTTCAGTATTTGCTTCCTCACTAAGCACAAGTTACCTGAATTTACCATTCGTGATTCTGGAAAGGGAGAGAAGACATAGAAAGCATCTTCCTTTGTCCTGCTTGGTTCCCTCAGCACTGGCTGCTCTGGGTCCATTTAAAAGGGAGTTAGTTGGCTGTGTCTGAGCAAGGGGATACATTTTCCATGGTATAATCACTGCCTCTGCCCATAGATCCCATTTCATAACACAACTGTGCAATTTTGATTAATCATACCCAAATCAAGCAGACTGTGCTCTTTCTTGCCAGTTCGTTAAACACACAATACCAAACGGCGTAGAGACTACGTATATACAGGGCTCTTTTCAAAGGTCCACAAAGTGGACCTTTTATGAGCATACTCACACAACTACTTTGTAAGACATTAGCTCTGATGTCCTGCCACTGAGTATGGGGTTAGATACAATGGGCTCAGCAGCCACTGCCACATTTATATGGCTTCCATTACACGCAATCTGCCTGAGAGAGACTTGATACTCGGTTAGAGTTCATTTGTGTCTTTTCATTAGCACATAGATCTTTTTTCACCAGGTAGATGGATCAAATTTGCAGTTACCAAGGTTTTCTTTCAGTGTTTAATTATTTCCCATTCTATTTCTTAATGCTGTGTATAATTTCACCGCAATATTAGCTAGTAAATTGTTCAGAATTTCTCTGCTTGCTTAGCTGTAAAACATCATTATTTTCATTTAGCAGCCAACAGAGGAAACGAGTCCTAAGAGATTTTGCATCATTTTCATAATCTTTTTTTAAACTCAACTGATTTAGATACAGAAAAACAAAGAGTGAAACGTGTTTAAACAAGTGTTTCTTCAGGTCAGAAACAGACAACTTCAAGCTAAGTACAGACTGAATTATGAGGAAAAGACCATATTGTTTATTAGACTTGTGTATCAGCTTCAGTAATAAAAGACAATACCAATCTTTACAAATCTTCTCTATTTTCATGGACCAGGAAGGCAATGACACTATTATTACTACCATAATACTTCTTCCATTTTTTAAATTAATGTATTTTTCAAACGTAGATTTTAAATTTCAGGAAGTGTGATCATTTCTCCTCCAAAGCACTGCTTATCTTCCTAACATCATTTGCTGAATGTTATTTCCACAAGAGATGCATGCTCTTCATCAGAAGCACTGCTGCAGCTCAAATAACCAAGCTAACTTTACAGGAGCTGGCTTAGATCACAACCAGCAGGACTGCATCAAGGAGCTCAGTGCAAGGCAGTCAATAGAATATTCAGCTGGGGCACGGGCACGCTTAGAGGATACCCTGCTAAAGGCATCACTTCTGGTGCTGTGTTACTCACTGAATGCTAGCTCAGACACTTGTGGGTTATCTGCCAGCACAATGTGGACTTAACCCTAAATATTCTGGTGGGAGGAGTGCTACTTTCCCTTTCCATTTGTCTCTGTAGCTTTACAGGTTATTAGTTAACAGCAAAACTGACACTTGTCTTGGAAAATACTAAAGAGCAGGTAAATCAAGTGTACTCTCAGAATGGCTGAAATATGCTCCTGTGCATTCTTGTTAGCTTGAGCAAGAGTGTGTGTACACAACACACGAAGGCAGATACCTTTAGAGGTTCTACGGAAAAGTGTTACAGAATATTACAAAGAAAAAGGTAGAGAACATGATACTCATCTTTTTTTTTTTTTTTATTTAATCCCAATGCATTTATGTGTTTGACAGCAACATTTCCAGAAAAATCAGCAATGTTTTGGGTTTGTCTATACAGTAGAAATAAAGACAATCAGCACAAGAACCGACTAGCACTTTTTAAATGTTAATTAATCTCAATAGTGCAAACAAATTGCTGTTAGAATTACGTAAGAACATACGAAGACTAAACAAGATGCTTAAAATAAAATATATTCTCATCTACTATATTTATGGGATCACAAAATCACTGGCTCACTTCAATTTAAGCATAACAGAACACAATCACATCCTCAGAAGAATTAAACAGTCCTAATCCTTCATCTTCTAAATCCAGCCCTACCTCTCAGCCTTCATATTGTTTAATCTGAAGAGTAAAGAGGACTGTCATCTAGTTCTCTGAAGTTCACAATGATTAACCCTTCAAAATGAGAATGAAAGGCACAGACTAAAGATTCAAAGTGATTAAGATTCTGCATCTGACTCAGTATCTTAAATAGAAATGTGCCTAACCATTTAAGCTTTGCTAAACAACAGCAACTTACGGAGCAAGTATCAGTCTCTCCTGGACACAAGAATTACAATACTGGCCTTTCAGAAACTCAGCTGGTGTTTAAGTGAAAGAGAATCCAGACAGAGAGAGAAGGAAGAAGGGGTAAGAGAAGATAAGAGAGGAAAGTGTTCAGGACAGCAGGAAGAGACGAACAGATCAGGACAGAAGGCACACGGGAGCAGTGTGAACACCAGGGGTGTTGGGAACTCAATCTGTGCTTCCCCTGGCTGCAAGGGTTCTGCTAAAGAAAGTCCCAGCAGTTACTCCCAAACAAGTCACCTACAGATGCATACAGGCATCTTACTGGCTGCCTGGCAATATTCTCCTACCAACAGTTAGCAACTGAGCTCAGTGGGAGGAAAAACACCTGCCCCAGGAAGGTGGCAGTAACAGACATTCCATCCCTGTGAAACTGGTAAGGCCCAGTTGCAATATAACTTCAGATTTCCTATCTTCAAGAAAAATTAACTTCTATTGTAACAGGCACAGGAAAGAGTCAGGCTAAAAACACTGGGCAAGTTTAGCCTGGTAATGCAAAGGTTCAGCGGGGACAGGACTAGTCAATATGTATTTATAAAATGAACCCAATATAAGAAGAAATATGCATAAAGTCAGCAGTGTGGTATGTACAACAAATATGAGCAGTTCAGTGGAGAGTGGCTGTGCAATAGCAACAGTTGGACAACTACTCTACAGTGGGCATGATCAGATTATGAGGGGATTATGTGCCATGATTGCTTCTGACATGAAGGGGGATGAAGCCTCTTGGCCTAATTCTAGACCCTAACATTTATGGGCAATAAATACCTGTCAAAAAAGTAGAGCAAGTCAAGAAGAAAGTGTGAGCTAAATGACCTGATTATGGTATGAATTACAAATTATTCACCACCACATGCACGCTGTTTTGTATTTATAACTAGATTAATATCCATATTAAAATGTCAGATTATTGTAAATAAAGACTCCGTGTCTTTTAGATTTAAAACATTATTAACTACTCAATAACCTTCATAAATTGGATAGGAGAGTTCTGAGGAACCTAGACAAAATAATGAAGCAGTGAGTTTTTCTCAGTGCATAGTATTTAATTTCATTAGAGCTTCATCAATGCCAATATTGCTCCAGTAGCATGTGCCAACCTAATGATAAAAGGATATTTCACATTTTTATACACTCCAGATGGCAATGATTCAGAAAGAATCTCACTCCATAGTTCAGCAGGATTAGGAAACCTCTTAAAACAACCTCAATTGACATTTCTCATCCTGCCAGCACTACAATGGATCATGATGCATGTGTTTCACGTTGCAGTTGCCAGTATAATTGTCCTATTACAAAAAACACTGACTGAGAAAATACATATAGCACTGCAATAAACACTAAATATGTCAGAAAATATGCAAAAGAGGGCTCACAATGAAATGCAGGCAAGTCTGGAATGGGAAAATATTGCTCGTTATTTTGCAATGCTATAAATTTCAGCAATTCAGTACATGACTACAAGAGCTGAATGAAATGTAGAGTATTTAAAGCATTTCTACAACAAGATTACTCACTGAAGTATGAAACCAGTGACCCATTATTCTTCTCTGTATACACTGAAATTGTCTTCAACAAATATTTCAGAAGCTGTTCCAAATGGCCTCCGTGAAACTCAAATATTTTTTTAAAACCAAAAGTTTCCCTCATTCTTCCTTTAACAGGTTCTACAGTAAATTCACACCAATATAACATACTCTCCTACAGTTCACTACTGCATAGTCTTAGATGAAATGAGGTCTTTTCTCTATGAACAGCTGAGACTGAGATAGGAGAACTGAATTTGATATACATTTGCCTTCTAAGGGAGGCATTTTTTCTCTTCCCTTTGAGAAGAGAAGCATGGTAGCAGCATTTACAGTACTTGAGAAGATTAAGAAATACTTTGTCTTGAACAGGATTCATATTTTCAGATACCCTTGCATTCAACAAGCCAAAGGGAGAGATTTCCACTGTGAACCACTTCTAACACAGATGCACTTTGATATACCATAATTGCAACTGCAATTTTGAAGTCAGTCAACTCCCTGGCTTTTAATCTACTGATTACCTTGCTCTACCTTACCTGCCTTTCAGAAAGCAGTACAGGTGGTCAGAATTATCCAGTTTCTTACTGTTTTTTCCAGTAAAAAGGAATACACACAAGGGCTTACTGTTCTTTGCTTATCATCTATACATGATCTACATGACTAGCTTTCTTATGGTTAGTAGATACAAGCTGGAATGCATCTGCCAACTGAAGACAAATGGAACACAGCAATAAAGCCACAATCAACTAAGTACCTCTAAAAAGGCTTTAGGATGAAGGATGAAAGCCATACCTAAAGACAGAAAAAGGTTACCTCCTGATCAGGTGAGACAGTGTATCAACCCATGCCACATGCCACATTCATGCAAACAGTGATAAGGGCATGTCCTGGTTTGAGTGAGAACAGAGCTAATTCTGTGCAGTGATTTTACTTCTCAGCTCCGTTCTTCTAACTAACTGCAGTGTCTGCAGTCAGCAGCCTGTTCTCACAGCCAGGGGCTGCTTCCAGCAGGGATAACACCCCATGGTTAGAGTCACTGCCAAGGATTGGTGTGCAGACCAAGGCCACTGCTGGGTCCTGTGTACCACATTGGGGGTGTGCAGAAAGTGAAAGGCTGCACCTGCAGGGAGGAGTGGACAGGAGAGGGGACCCCAAACTGACCAACGAGGGATTCCAGCCCATATCCAGCATATTCGGTCTAGAGCTGAGGGAGCTGAAGGGTCTGTGGCTCTTCTCTCCTCTTGGCCCACTTTGCCAGTTTGGCTTGGCTTGGCTCGGGTCCTCTTTCAGTTCCTTCCTCGGAGCACCCAAGAGGCCTCTGTCCCTTCTGCCTTCGATCCCGGGCTGTGTGTTCCTGACCCCGGTACCAGAACCCAGCTCCTGAACACAGCTCCCGGCTGCTGCGGGGCCCAGGCTGGGACTCCCCCAGTGCCTGCTCCACAGCATCAGTGGTGATGGTGATGGAATTGCCATCTGGGGGCTGGGTTCCATACTGGTTTTGTATCTATTTGTATGTATTCCATTTTAATTATTATTAATTTCATTTTCATGAAAGCTGTTCTAGTTTCCTTTTCTAATGGCTCAGTCTCTCTCCCTTATTCCCTTTCTCTTTCCCTCTGGGGAGGGAGGGGGGTTAGCAGTGAGCGGCTGTTAGAGGTCTGAGGGGCCACCCTGACCCTAAACAGTGACAGGTCACTACAACTTAATGATCTAATCTGTATTCCAAGAGAATGGAAACTTAGTTCAAAACACACAGTTTGCTTGGATTTCCAACACAGGCACAAAATACAGCAGAATGTGCTTTCTGTGTGTCACAGTTTAGGATCAGGGTGGCCTCTCAGAAAAATCTCTGTTCCCTTGCAGACTCACACCTCCTTCTAACCACTTATCTCAAATGCAACTCTTCCTCAGCATGCCATTTCTTCCATCCTATCTGGAATGGTGGTGAAAACCAAGGAGAGTAAAATCCCTTATTTAGAAGAAAGCACTTGAAGTGGGATTCAGTTAACACAACACAGAATAACACAAAAGAAAAATCTTCTCCGAAGTATAGGTAAACTAAGAGTGTGTATCAACAACATAAAATACTCAGTGTTCTCTACAACATGACTTGTTCTGAACAGGATTTGTAGTTTCTCTGCATCCTTTTGCAGCGTACCTGTAGTTACCTGATTGGCACTAGAGGAGCTCATTCTTTTATGCAACACAATATTCTATTGACATCCTCTGGACAAGCTTTTCAAAATAATCTATCCATAGTCATGTCTCATGCTTGGAAGATAACTGATGCTTTCTGAAATTCGTATTTAATTAATGCTATTTTAATACACAGTTCAACTGAAGGATAGCAGTGCCCAATTTGTAAAATTTGAATTATGAGGCAAGCACTACGTGTGGAATTAAAGCCATGTTACACTGAAACAATCATTCATATCAATCTACATTTTCTTACAGTATCTGCAAACCGAGGCACACATTATGACCAAAGATAATCACATTAAGATTTTTGGCAATGCTTTACAATAAAAGCTATCTGAAACAGTAGACAGTAATTGTTACTAAATTGTAACAGAATCCCTATGGAGTTAGAAATTATAACATATTAGTCATATAAGCTCAGCATGATTAATGGCACTGAAAAAAAAAAAACAAAAAAAAACCCTCAAGATTTTAAGCAATAAGCTCCTTACAGGCAAAGTCCAAGGTAATTACTTATGTCTGTTCCTGTAATAAGCTGGCTACAGCAGAGTCTCATCATTGCATTTTTATTGCAGTCCCCTAGCATCTTTCAGGAGGTGGTGAGGATCTGGCCCACCAATTTCCCTTATGTATTTGAATAGTTTGATTCATGTCAGATGACTTAAAACCGTAGCATTTGTCCTTCGATGCTTCCTTCATCCTTAAGAAGGGAAATGCCTATTCCTTTCAGGGGACATTCCCTCTGCTAGGTGTAGATCCCAATTCAGTGAGAATCCTAAGCCCTTCCTTCCAACGAGACTGAAGAAAGACCTCACAGCTGTCCTTACTGGTACTGATGGACGAAAACCAAGCATCTTTTCTTTTTCAAATCCCATTTTTCCTCTAAGCAGGTTCCATTACATATATCAAGAAAATGCATAAGCAACATCTGTGCAGTTGAAGCAAACTTCTTATGTCTTTCAGGGCATAAATCCCAGAGGATGCACCTGTAGAGTATCTAGCAAAAGGTAGTATCAGAGTAAGGGATGAATAATTAAAAGAACTAGGTCTATAAGGCTATACAATAAAAACAAATCACATTCTGTTCTCTGAATGTTTATCCTATACTTTAAGAAGCAAAACTCCAAAACAGTTCGCACCTTATAGCTTTTCAGCTGCAAATGTACTCACTGCAAATTTTAACAATCCTATTTTAAATGTGCTCAGAGAGGAAAACACACAGCAAAAAAAAAACATTTTGATAAAAGAAAAAGATTACAACTAAAATTTTCAGTTGCTTTGTCCATTTTTGAGCACTGACAAACAAATGAACTGCTTCATGGCCTACTACTTGAGAACAATACTGTGGAATAATTACACGTTCTAAGATAAAATTAAAATTACCATAATGATTCTCCTGTGAAACAATCGAATCTGTGTGGACTATAAATTTCTGCTAGGTTGAAAGAAAATATGCTACCACCTCAAGTCAGGCAAATAAACTATTATTTTTCCATTAGTTAGTGTAGGTACTTAAGAGGTTATGCAAAGAAGGATGACAAACTGATTATATATGCAGATGATGTACTGGTCACATTTAAAGACCAGCTCTTTACTTGCAGATCAGCATTAGAAAGCCTGCTATGCAAACTGTGAGTAAAGATATGATTCTGCAACAGCTGATAAGAGCAGAAGTTCCAATCTACAGGGCCTATCCTTGGATACAACAGGCAATATCAAGCCAGGGACATCTTTGTGCCTTTTTCTTATACTGTTGCCTGTACCATTCCATTTAGAGCACTTTAGAGAAAGTTCTCTTCTCCTCCCTGCCTCATAAACACATCAGAAATAGAAAATCTTGCTTTGAAATCTCGACAAGACAAAGGATTCCCCTATTACTCTACTCAGATGAATAACATTCAGGATTTCATGTTCATATCCACTGTACCACAAATCTGCACATCTGTACTATCTCAGGCACCAAACTCCTGAAAGGTACCTGAAGAACTCCTTTCCTTTTGCCCTTAACGAGAGCAGGAGGCACACCAGTATCTTAAAAATCCACTTTTCTGTATCAGATTTGATTTGCTTGCAATTAGCATGGGAGTGTAGGCTCCCCATTTTAGTTTGTTGTGAAACTGCAAAGGTAAAACTTAGACTTGGTCAACAAATGATCCTTTGAAAATTCCAACCATGCCCATGAAAGTGAATTATCACTATCAAGATCATTTGGTTTTATATCAGCTTTTTTAATCATAGTATTCCCTCGTGGTGTAATTCGCTATGAATCTACCATGATCAATCTGAATATACACCACTGCCCATTATGATACATTTACAGTTTATAATACACGTTTTATAGTACAGAAAAACTATTAATACCAGCCACCTCAAGCATCTAACAGGAAAATAACCACAGAAATTGTGAACATTTACTCATGCTTCTCTCTGATCCATTAGTAAAGAGAAACAGTCTATAATCTGCAAATCACATATCAGATATGGCTCTTAAGTACAGGCTTATAAGCATATGACAAAAGGAACCGCAAGTGTGATGGGATCAGTAAACTAAAATGGGATAAACCTATGTTATCTGGGTAATGACTTCAATCTAATCATGGAATCAAAGCATCGGTCTTAACTAACAATATACATATTGATTTTAAAACTGTGTGCCTTTTAGACTCTCCAAGGGAACCCCCACTTTGAAGAAATCAGTCTCAAAGTGTGGACAGCACATCTATGCTCGAGATGAACATATGCACAACCAACCACCAGCTGTGAAAGGCACATGCAATCCAGGTTTCAGAACCTTCCTGTCATCTCCATTTCATATCCTCTCCCTTTCCAGAAAGGGGTAATTAATAAAAGGTGCCATTGTACTACACTAGAGGGAAAGGGAAGACTTTGAAGAGAGACTGAGTCACTGTGTTGGTGTAGAAAACAACTCTGATAGGCAATCCTATAGCTCGAACCAGACTGATGCTTTTAAAAAGAGTCTTCAAATTTACCACAGTCATTCATGACAGACCCTAAGGTAACATCTGTTCTTTGTCAGCTTTCTTCTTGCTTGTTCTCCTTACCTAGTTGAATTTCTCTATCATTTTACTGGCATGTAATTTCCATTTGCACAGATCTCTTTGAATTATCAGGTTCAAAAATGTAAATGACAATGCTGTTTCAAGGGTGAGTCTCTGTAGTATATTCTACAGTAAGGATTCAAGATCTTTACCATCACAGGTATTCTTCTCACACAGGTATTTCCTCCATTTCCTTTTCATTTCCTTTTTAATTTTCTTTTTCTCTTCCTTTTTTTTAATACAGACATGAAAATAAGATAATATTTTTAAAAGACAAAGGTACATATAAAATCTGAAGTAGGGAATTTTTCCCTGTTCAGGTTCAGAAGGATGGATTTGGCTTTTACATGAATCAACTAAACTCTGACAAATTCTATCCCACCAAAATTAAAAAGAAAAGCTCTCTTATTTGTTTTCGTAGGAAACATGGCAGAATGAATTACTGATATTTTAAAAAACACTTCATTATAAGGATGGCCTTCTTTTGAAATAAGAATTTTCAAATTATGGGGAGCCATTACTATATACTTCTTCAAAGTACATCAATAGTAAAATCCATTAACAAGGAGAGAAATACTATATAGAACTGACAAAATTATATGGTCTTTAAGCAAAGGCAATTTTCCATTTTAGCATTTTTAAAGCACACATGAACTTTCAACACATATACAAAAGTGATTTACAGTTTTATCATTGCAGTCTAGACCGAAGCTTGTCACCTTTAAATGTATCACCTATTATCATCTTTTCTGCAAAACACTGCAAAAATTATTCTAACACATTTTGTTGGAAGGGGTTTCTAATGGGTCAAGTAAGGAATTAACCTCGCATCGCAGAACATGAGAAATCACAATTTTTTTCCATTATGAAAGTCTCCCTAAAGCAGATCGTCTGTAGCTGCCACTAAGGATGTGGCATCTGACTTCAGCCACATTCTTACTTCTAAAGCACTTCAAGAGAGATACAATAGAGCACTGTTAACCACAGCAGTTCTCCTCTGAGGATATTCCATATAACAAAAAATACCTCGTCCGGGAAGAGTTTCTCAGAAGACACTTACTAGAGCACAGGCAGCTGCACTGAGCATTGGGACTGTAATTTAGTCTTCTTCATGAAGCCTACGGTGGAACCGTATCTAACTTTTAATAACAACAAATGGATCTAATCTTCTGTGCACAATTTCTTAGTTACGTGTAAGTAAACAGCACTCCTTTGGGACTTCACTCATTCTTCAACTGCCTACACATGTCATTGTCAGTCGTTATTTGACTACAGTTGGTGCCTTTGAGCATGATGAAGAAACCCTGGCTTAATCTACTTAATTCTTTAACTGGTTACCTTTCACATTCTATCTTGTGATCTCAGATCATCCCTGTCAATCATCTATATATATATATGTTATTATTTTCCTTTAGGGAAGACTAAGACAGAACAGCTGTTATACATTCCTGCTTTCTCATCTGTTATACGCCCTTCTATCATCCTATCTTCCATATGATATTCTGTTTAAAATTACCTTTTATCCTTGTATGATCTTTGTAAAAATGCCTCAATTGTATATAAATACATACATATATCATATCTCCAAAAGAAAAGGTGACTTAAGCATGAAGGAGTTTGGTTTTTCACATAGGGCATAATCACGGCAAGCTATGAAGAAAAAGTGATGACAACCTTGCACTGTATTCAGGGCACATTCTTTCCTGAAACAATGGCTTAGAATTAAGAGCATAATGTTAAAAGAAAACAATTTCACAGAATCACAGAATGTCAGGGATTGGAAGGGCCCTCAAAAGACCATGTAGTCCAACCCCCCTGCCGGAGCAGGATCACCTAGAGTAGGTCACACAGGAACGTGTCCAGGAAGGTTTGGAATCTCTCCAGAAGAGGAGACTCCACAGCCTCTCTGGGCAGCCTGTTCCAGAGCTCTGTTACCCTCACCATGAAGAAGTTTTTCTCATTTCTCATTTTTCTCATATTTATGTGGAACCTCCTATGTTCCAGCTTGCACCCACTGCCCCTTGTCCTGTCATTGGTTGGGACTGAGAAGAGCCTGGCTCCATACTCCTGCGCTGGACTCTCTCAAGCAGTTCCCTGTCCTTCTTGAACTGAGGGGTCCAGAACAGGACACAATATTTCAGATGCGGCCTCACCAGGGCAGAGTAGAGGGGCAGGAGAACCTCTCTCAACCTACTAACCACACCCCTTCTAATCCACCCCAGGATGCCATTGGCCTTCTTGGCCACAAGGGCACATTGCTGGCTCATGGTCACCCTGCTGTCCACCAGGACCCCCAGGTCCCTTTCCCCTATGCTGCTCTCCAACAGGTCAGTCCCCAACTTACACTGGAACCTGGGGTTATTCTTTCCCAGATGCAAGACTCTACACTTGCCCTTGTTCTATTTCATTTGATTTCTCCCTGCCCAACTGTCCAGCCTGTCCAGGTCTCGCTGGATGGCAGCACAGCCTGCTGGTGTGTCAGCCACTCCTCCCAGTTTTGTGTCCTCAGCAAACTTGCTGACAGTGCTCTCTGTGCCCTCATCCAGATGGCTGATGAATGTATTGAACAGTACTGACCCTTGAGGGACTCCACTAGATACAGGCCTCCAGCTAGACTCTGCCCCATTGACCACAGCTCTCTGGCTCCTTTCCTTGAGCCAGTTCACAATCAACCTCACTACCTGATCATCCAGACCACACTTCCTTTAATCAGATGCTAATTTATAAGACGCTATTTTAGACCACAGCTAATTAATATCACATGACTTGATTTAAGGGAAAAAATAAACTAAAAGAATACAAATTATTTTCTGCTGATCTTTGCAGCTCTTTTTCTGCAGATCTGCTGATTCTCCTGCTGGCCCTTGGAGTTAAGGTATCTATCATGTCTATCAAAGGAAACTTTTTATTAAATATGTGAAGGAACGTGTTGGTTTGGTATAGTTTCTTTACCTTATACTGCAACAAGGAATTGCAGAATAGCATGTGACACATCTGTGCCTTTCCCAAGTTCAAAGCAAACCAAACTCACAGGAAAGAAACAGTCAGTATTTGGACTTTGCATGTTCCAACGCGATTTTAAAAATACATCTATAAGAACAGCAAACCAGCAGTAAGTAAAGAACTCCTCCTGACAACCACAGGCCCACTCTACCTTGGAAAACATCCTACCATACATGACTGCACAGCTCTTAGGCAGCAAGATTACTCAGTAACAGAACTGAGCTCCTTTATTGGCACCATCCTTTCATAAATCTAAAGATGCTCGGAAATGGAGTGTTATCTGTAGCTAGAAATACCTGCAAAAATATACCTATTATTGTGCAAAATGAAATGCCCAGAGCTGTGATCTTCAACAGCTACAGGATTCCACAGCACATAAACATCAGACGTGAGCCTTGATCTTTTCAAACAGCAGTAGCAAAGGGATCTTGCAATCTCACTAAAATGAGGTTGTCACTGTCCTCTGCCATAAATGGGTCTCTAAAGCTAATCACTGCAGAGGAATCCCTGCTCTTAATCTCGAGCACAGTATTATCTAGTACATGCTTCCAGAAGCTTCCTTCACCTGCAGCAGGATCTCTCACTTTGTGAATGAAAGAGCCATGTAACGAGATGAAGGATACACACCATGCACTATCTAATACAGGTAGATTCTGCTTGGTCAGGACCACGGTATGGGAGTGCAGAGAATATTTAAACCATCTTTCTATTACAAAAATGAATGCATGGAGGGGATTATATGCCGTGTGTGAACCTGTATATAAGCACTGGTCATCTACTGTTAAACTGTGGTAAAAATGTTGATATATTGTTTTTATGTTAGGCTCTGTCTTGTATCTTTGAAGAGACATGGTGCACCAAAGGACTGCACTCTAACCTAGTAATACTTTGCTGCTAATCTGTTACATTACACAAAGGAAAAAAAAAAACCCACTATATTCTATGAAATTGTACTGCTAACTAGAACAGAGGAAGCAGAGTATCATTTCATGCTCTGATAAATCAGTAAAAGGCAATAGATGCAGCCTTCCAGAAATACAAGTATGACGCATACTGTCAGCGTATAAATACAAACCAAAAGCAGGATTCTCTGGGCACACGGATAGCCATGGGTTTCTCTGTGGAAGACAAAAATTACCCATTTCTCTGGATCCCTTAAAAGAAGCTTTCAGCAACTAAGAGCTGCTGTGAAACACCACCACATGATTTACTAGTGCATCGGGGTATTGAAATAGGGCTGGCTCTTAATGTAGCTTCAGCATCTGAAGAGGCTGCAGAAGATTAGGAACTGCGTGTACCTCTATGTGCATCTTTAATAATGCCTGAAGCAAAGCAATCCCTTGCTCTCGGAAAGTGTTGCACAAGTCAACATACATCATGCAGCACAGCTTGCTGTAACTTCCAGTCCCTGCATGACTTCTGTGTTTCGAGTTTACTCTGGTTCTTCAGTTCTCTGCAGTCACTCTGACCTCATTACTTTTCTTCTTTCTCAACTTCTGTATGAAAATACATATTTCAACCTGATGGTTTCTAACATGAGAATGAGAATTCTATTTTTTAAAGAAAATTGAAATAACACATTCTTTGAAGATATTTTCATGTGTATGTACTTTCAAAACCACCATATTCATACACAGAACAGAAGAGCGGAAATGAAATGGAAGCCTGCTATGAAAAATTACAGAATTTCCTTTTCTTCTTCTTGTTGGTCAAGCAACAGGAAACCAGCATATTTAATTCCAAGTTGCCCAGGAACTGAGTTGGACCAAACTCCATATACAAGTTGGGGCAGCCTCCTCTTTGGGCTTAATTTCACGGGTTTAGTAAGACCACCACTTTATTTTCTGCCAGATGAAATCGCGGCACACAAAAGCTCCTTGATCTTACTTAAAATAGTGCTTGACAGTTCTGAGCAATGAATAGAGATGAAGTATGTACCTAGGTGTCATACATGCACATAAATAAAACTATTTATGTACTCACCCCATCAGCGCTAATCTAAAAGAAACTTCATTCTTTAACTCTGTCAATTCTCATCAAAAGAGAAGATCGATACCCTAAGCACTGGGTCAAGCCGTAGTAAAATGGGATTCACACCACGTCCTGAGGCTGAGCCAGTCCAGCCAAGAGCTAAGCAGTCTTCCCATGAAAGCACTCTGCCCAGCGCACTGAGAGAGGCAGCCCCAGAACTGGTGCCTGTGGAGCAGACATCAGCCCCACCTCCCTGACACCAGACACGGGAGAGACTCCTCAGCACTCAAAGACCCCAGAGGGAGGGACCCAATGCTGAAGTAGAGGAAAAGTGTGAGGAGCAGCAGAGATGAAGTGTTTTGAACCAATTGCAGCAGCTCCACCCCCCAGCACCCACCCTGCTGCTCAGGTAGGTAGAAGAGTCAGGAACAAAGAAATGATTTTGAGCCTGGGAAGAAGGGAGGGGTAGGAGAAGGTATTATTAGGGCTGTCTTAGTGTTTCACTATCATACACTACTTTTAATTGGCAATAAATTAAACTGAACCCAAGTCTAGTCTGCTTTCCACTTGATGGTAATTGGTGAGTGATCTCCCTGTCCTCGCCTCAACCCATGAGACTTTTTTTTTTTATATTATCTTTACTCCAAGTCCTGTTGAGGAAGGCGAGTGAGACAGCAGCTGGGTGGGAACCTGGCAGCCAGCCAAGGCCAACCTACCACAACATGTTTGAAGATGGACATTCTGTAGTTAGCTGCACAGGAGGCAGCAAGTGCAGAAGGGAGATAGGCAGCAGACACGGAGCAATTTCAAGTCAGCAAGTTGTGGTTTATACTTACTCACTGGTTTTCTTGGTAACATTTCATACAGGTACCTCTAATAAAATCTAAAAACATAGGGCAGGATGACAAGGTCAGCCTCTGATATAAACTCTATCTTTGTGACACTCTGCTCCTCCAATAACCCTGAGTACAAGCCGTGAAGGGAGGATGATAGGGGATTACTGCAGAACTACACAAAAGAGAAGAGGAGAATTGTAGACAGCTCTTTCTATAATCTTCCTCTGAGACAAGGAGTGAATTCCCACATAGTATTTTACTCATCCCTGCTATGACAGAATCAAAGCAATAACATCAATGGCTGCCAGGAGAGCATTTTGATCTTCCCAGCAACTAGATTAAAATGTTACTGATGTTTTAAAATGGCATTCAGTGGACAGCAGACAAACTGACCAACCACAGGAGCGACTGAGGTGTCCTGCTGGTTTACACTTTCCAGGCACGGTCTCTGCTGTATACGTATTACCAGCCACGGCAGTGAGGTTGGTGAAGTGCAAGCAGGTGCTGATCTCTAGATCGAGCAGATATGGTAACTTCACAAATTACAACGTGATGATGCAACATCAACATGGCAATGCAATGCCAAAAATCTCTTTCTTGCAGCTGCTAGGGAAAGAGTTACCATTCCACTCACCTGCTGACAGGCTGGAATGGAGAGAGGGGAATGAACAATAATTGCAGAAAACCAGGTAGGATGTGTTTAATCCACCAGCCATGCAGGCAGTGGTTTTATGCGCAGTGTTCTTAGATTTGTAGCAGTCATTTTTCCCCTTTGTCAGAAGTGACAGGCTTAACCCTATGGTCAATATTAATGTGAGGGAAATGCTGAAATACAATCTAATGAGAATTGCACTCATCCCAGGACCCCGGCAGATTAAACAAGGACCATTTCCTACTTTTCCAATAACATCCATTCTTAAAAGCCTGAGGCAGTTTTCCAGTCACAGACACTGATACCTATAAACATCATCTTAACTGAAAGAAGTTTTGAAATTTACCCAAAGGGATTTTAAGATTTGATAGTAGCCCCTTCAATTACTGTTTACAGATATACTTTACAATAGTGTGTTTATTGAACTTGTTTCATTTAGACCAAGACAGTAATCAAAATAACTTAAGTAAAGCTGCCTCTTTCACTGCTTTAGCATTTAATCCCAGTTTGGAGTCACATGTACTATAGGCACTCAACAGACAACAATTTCTATTGCTTACTGATGTACAGAAGAGAAATGTAATAAATTTAGATTACGTGTATTAGTGTGCTTTTGAGAGTGACACTAAATCACAGCTCCTGCTTTGGGCAGGGTTGTTGCATTTCTATTCCTGCTGTTGTAGGAAGGTGCTGAAAGTAGGAAAACGACAGCTGAAACCCAGAACAAGGAGGTACATGAGACACAGTATATCTTCTTCTCTGACCCACAGTGACAGTTTCCAACAACCAAAATGGGAAAGTCAGACTGCATGACACTGTCTTGGAAGAAACTGGGCTGGCAGGCATTTAAAGGGTTAGTCGTCATGCATTCGAGCAACATTCATCTATACATTCTCATGCCAAAAAGGGCCTTATAGAATTTAACAGAACAGCTGCAGCAATGCACCAGGTCTCAGTGATTTTGTGAAAGAAAACATCAAGGATTTCACCTCAATGTGAGACTGCACTAAGGCAATGCAAAAACAACTGCATCCAACTACAGTGTAAAATCCTAGCTTTAGCATTAAATGGTTTTCCTGCAGGATCTTTCCACACCTGAAATATATCCACCTCCAACTACATAAGAAAAAAAAAATTAAACTATATAGATACACCACTAAACAATTTTGGAAAAGAAATTTGGGTTTAAAAGCTCTTTCTCCTTCTATAGGAACTGTCACATATTTATCAAACTAACCACTGTGTCACTTTAAGGCTTTGGTAGATTTATACAGATGCTAAGAAAGAGAAGTTTGATTTATTTCAGACTCCTAGCCTAGAATATTGCTTGCTTGGTAAGAAGAGAAACGTCAATCAATAAAAAAACTCCTTTCCTTCAGAAGTTCTCAATCTCAAACTATATGCTTATATGACAGATTAAAGTTTTCACAGAATTTCAAATAGAAATAGGCAGCCTTCCTCTCCTGATTACAAAGGTCAGCTTACAGCTTTCCACAAACTATTATGCTTCAGTCTTTCAAAGATGCAAAGAAAATATTTTGAGATGCAAAGATACATCCTCCAAATCAGAGTTTAACCCGCTACACATCCTACACATTTATGTAGGAATGTCTACGTAAAAATCCATTCAGTTCAGGAATTACACATATTTAAAAGATCTATACTATAAGATATGTTATTACTTTAGACTATCTGCATCTGAAAGCCAGAATGTTTGGGCCAAAAGTATTACTTTGTAGCGATCTTCTTACAAAGTACTTCTGATTTTCTTGATTTTAACATCTCCTCCCATCATCACCTCTCTTGTCCCATTTATTTGTTCTCAAGTTGAGAAAAAAGTCTCAAATCCTTCATATAATAAAGAATCTCTACGCAGCACAAGAGTATCCAGTTGCTAGCTTCATTATTTGCTCAAGCGAGGTACTAAAAATGACATCTGTTTAGGGAGAAAGTCTATTTGTGCAAGTAAATACCATAATATTCAACTAAACATAAGAAAGATAACCTTTAAGATTCTTCATAACAAATGCAATGGTTTAAATGCAAATGCAATATTTAAGTGATTCACTGTCTTCCTAACATCTGGTCTAAAATAAGATCATACCCCAGTGAAGCCAAAGGTAAATTTCATCATTGGCAATATGAGGGCCAACCAAGATGCCACTGATGAAAAGTGATAAATTTAAGTTTGTCTTCACACAGCAGCCAGCCTTACTGCATACATCACACTGATTTAGACAGCATTCACCTTTACCTAAATCAGAGGTAAAAAACCAAAGAGACAAACAACTTTAATCCAAAGAACTTGCATCCCTCTGGTTCTTGATAGATCAGATCCAGCTAGACTGCAAATAGTAAAGGAAGAAAAAGAATGGATTCATTTGAAGATAGTGGACTTCAGGCATCCTAACTAATAATATAATTATTCTTTTGAGAAACACTGTAGGAGTGAAACAGACTAGTGCAGTTTCACAGGAATAATGAAGGGTCGCCCTGAAAAGATCTAAATATGCAACAGTTAAAATTCTACCAGCTTACTGGTCATGTTACTCTGGAGACTGGCTTCTTTTCTTAATCGTGGCTCCAACATCTTTAAAGTTTATTTCAAAAGCTTCTAGCTATTCTAACAATAATACTGCTCTAAAATCAGAACCTCAGGAAATTCTTCCATAAACAAAGGTTAATGTATAATAGGCAAAATAGTCTAACCAAGAATACTCGTATGGTGGATTTTTGTGTTTATTACTCAGGGAGTCTCATCAGAATAAGTAAAAATTGAAACCACAGATCGTAGGACAACAGAAAACTAAAAAAGAAATATCCGTAGCATTTTTAACGAGAGAATTTCAGACTTATCTGAACACTTTGACAGTTTTTGAAAATCTGAACAGCATTAATGGAAATTTTCCAAAAACAAAATAACAGATCAGAGCAAATTTATTATTGCTTTTAACAGCTTTTGCAGTGTTGCCTAGAAACCCAGTTTCAGATCGGAGAAGCAGCATGGCAGACATTGAGGAAAAGAAAAAGCAGAAAAAACATCCAACACAGAAAACCCTGAAGACCCCAACAAAAAAAATCAAAAACCACACTCCACGGCTTGTTTTAATAAACAACATAAAATTCTACTGTCTCTTTTGATTTTGGTTTGATTGCTTTGTTTCTGTTCATGTGACAAAAATGATAAAGAATTCTATTTGATGTACAAGATCTCATCATGCATCATGAAAACAATGAATAACCCAAGTCCTTACTGTCATCACATGAACGGTTTGTATTAAATCCCAGTTCTAAGATGGTTCCCTTGTAAGTAGAGCTCTGTTCTAGCACAGAGCTCTGGTCCAGGCAGTGTAGGAAGATACTCGAAGTGTGTTCAAGCAGGGTGATTGCCCACCTGATAAAAGGCATCTTTTTTTTCCTTTTTTCTCTTTATTCAGATTGAGCAAATCTATTCTTATTGGTTAACAGAAATAAACAACCAAATACTGACTTATCAAAAACATGTGCTTTTTGCAAAGACCTGTACTTAAAAAATTATTGGGAATTCTAAAAAATGCAAGACTCTCTAGAAATTAAAATTTTCACCATTACATAGAATGACAATACATAAGCCTTTTAAGTTTTACAGAATGCTAACAATCATTTTGTCGCTGTTTATACAGGGAGCGGAGAGATGCAGCAACACATAAATTCAGCAAGAGCGGGTAAAAGAAGCAACTTTATTGATTTATAACCCCCTTTTATATCCCCTAGCCCCATAGGGAGGTTGGTCAGTGCTCACCCATCTCCTAGGGTGATTGGATAAAGTCCTACAGCACCCATTTCAAAATATTTTTCCAATGTACCATAAACAGAACTTAGCAAAACACCAGGTGTTGGTCCAGTTTACAAAACCATCCTACTGTTTCTCATAACAATGGTGAGAAAGGCAGGACTCTGATGGAATATTGTGAGAACCTGAGAAAATCCCTCTGCTAGCAGCTTTTCAGCATCCACATCATTTAGCCAAGAGCCCATTGTGTCTACAGAATTTCAGAGGCAGAGCAGACACACAAAGGCATGTCTTTGATTCCATCCACTGAAGCTATCAACAGGTTTGATCAGTCTTTTTGCACTGCAGTGTGTTCTCTCCATGTGTAGAACATAGTTTACTTACACAACATACCTGGAAAACTGTTCTTGCAGCCCACGCATCTGAGCTCTGCTACGCTCCGACTCCAGTGTCACCTCCCGTAATCTTTTTTCACTCTCAAGTCTTAAATGTCTTTCTTCCTCCAACTCATGTATCAGCTTCTCACGCTGAAAGACCACAAAAAAGCAGTTATTAGTTGCACACATAAAACACACTTTTAGAAATAATTTAACACTTAATTTGGAAAAAAAAATAAATTATCAAACATTCAAAATAGTTACCCTGACTATCCAGTCCCATCATTTTTTTATCTATCAGTATTACACAGAATAACAAACTAGAGATGGAAAGCTTTTCACAATATCCCCATCATGCTGAGCTAGTCTTACTCAGCTCAGACTTACTGAAGTCAGCATATTTGAAAATAAACACCCACCCTCTCCTTCAAAACTCTTTTTCTTCACCTCCACTCAAAATAAATGTAAAAACTTGTATCTGAGACCTGGGATCTCTCTTGCTTGTATGCAGCCATGGGAAGCATGAACCAAGTCAAGAGGACAAGTCATCACCCATTGGTTAATGTTTCAGTCTCATGAGCTGGGAAGGACCTGATTCTGCAGCCACTGGTTTTCTTGTTTTGGCTGAGAGAAGGATTCCTTTCAGCAGGACAGAGTCTGTTTGAACCTGTTTACTGATATACTGTGATAAAGGCTGTGTTGTTAAAAACTGCATGCCAATCAAATAAATATGAGAGAAACAAAACTGTCATTAATTTTTTGAGTAGTTCTCAAAGGCAAATAGCATATGGTTGTTGCTAATTCTTAGAACACAGGACCAAGAAAACCCAATCCACAACATACAGCACTAATTGGATAAATCTACATATGTCATGGCCTAATCTTTTTCTTTCCTTTTTTCTCTTCTTTTCTTTTCTCTTCTTTTCTCTTCTTTTTTAAACAAACAAAAAAAGAACATCATATAAAAAAGGGTACCTAATGATGTCAAAACCCTATTTTAAAAGTAGCTAAATGCAATCTAGGAGGAGCAAGAGAATGAACTGAGAAGTTATAAAAAATGCAACCGGAATTAAAAAAATGTACATACAACCTTTTCCATGTAGCCCTATTAAACAGAAATTAAATTAAATTATTTTTTTCCTTGTGCATTTAAATGAGATAATAAATCAATTAAAAAAAAACCAAGCCCTTTACGTGGTACTACATTGTACTGCACTAGTGAAGGGCTTCCAATGTCAGCTGTCTCAGAAAAGGTTAAATCACTGTAAAGCTGCAGTGGGTTCACCACCTATATGCTTTGAAAAATCCCTGTGCCCATGGTGCAATGCGATTTGTAGCCTGTCAGACAGTCTGACATAGTTCCATCGCTGACCTAAATTTTCATGACGTACGTGCAAAAAATTTATCTAAAAATTATACATAGAGTTTCATTAGAAAATAACAAAGGTATCTTAGTGTTAAGCCATTAAATGGGGGAGACAGATTATTTGTACAAGTCTCATGGCTATAAATCTTACTGGATAATAATTTACAATCGCAGTAACCAAGGGACCAAAAATATGAACATTACCAAGTGGAAAAGGGATCTTAAAGACAGTGATAAATAAGCAGGTGCCACAAAGGGAGGCTGCAAAGGATTAAATGAAATATCTATATGCTTTTGAAAAAATAGAGGGAATTACTCAAGAGAACAGAGGGCTTCTGTCTAGTTGGTCATATGTAATAGCTGGAGAATAGAAAAGAAACAAATTACTGGAAAATAAATATACTAACTAAATGATCTAATTACTATTCTTACTGATACATAACCATGTTCTGCCAGGTGCTGAGTAATCCTGGGTTTCTGACAAGCTAAGAGCAGAGAGTGCTCAGCACTGGGCAGGAGCCATGCTGCAGCCATACAGAGAGTACGTGCGGCTCACAAAGGATAACTCAGGCTAATGATACAGAAAGAATGTTCAGAGCAGTTAGTATTTCTCCAGCTTAGATCCCACCATTGTCAGCTTCAAAATTACACTGTTCCAGAGGCCCTTGCTGAATACTGCTAGCCTCTTTTCTTACAGAGGTGTTTCACTACTGCTAAAGAGACATCTAGAGCTTCCAGAGTATAGCAAAGAAAATGACGTAAAATAAATATACAGTTACCATCCAGGGCTTAAGACAACCTTCCAGGAGATACTGGTGTCTGCAGAAACTGGGCTTTAAAACAATAATGCAACTGTCCCTACAGTAACTGATAAACCACCTTGGAGGAAAATCAGGAACTGCTATGAACCCTTGAGTGCTCAAATTACGCAAAGCACCAGACTGTGCCTGAGCTACCTGATTCAGGAACAGCTTAACTATGATAATGGACTGAAGACCAGAGATTCAGCCATGTCTTCCATGCTCATTCAGCATCATTACTTCCACAGCGATCTTACTCTAACACAGCATCTGCCTTTGTGTGTCTGCTACACTGCCCATGCTCTGGTCCTCAAATAAATCTTCTTTCATCATTAAGCACAAAGCCAAATCTCCACAGGGAGGGAGAGACAAAACGTGCCACTTCAGAAAGCGGAGCATCACGTCCTCCTCGCTGCCAGGATGTGTTGCAGGTTGCACACAGCTCCCCTGCCTGTCCCTGCAGAGTGAGTGTGCTGTACCTGTGGGCCTGGCTGTGCTGCTGCTAATCACACCCCCCCAGTCTCTACGACAGTTCCCAATATACAGCAGAGATTCACAAATCCAGACTTTCCCCTATAGGTCAAGGAGCTGTATGAGCTATTTCTAGGTTTCATTTACCTCTTGCTGATAGGTCAGAGAATGCTGTTGCTACTGTGTGCTCCTTCTATTCATGTGGGGAAATCTGCATTACCTCCCTACACAAAAAGATCAGCACATCTACCTGGGTTTTGGTTGCTTTTAAGAAGAAAGGACCTAGGAATAACCTTAAGAAAAGGACCCATAAACCAACAACAAATTCACATTACAAGAACAACAACGTTACAGGAATGAAATGTGTAAACATCAGCAACATCTGAAATGAGTTAAATGGCCAGTTCCAATTCAGCCACCTCATGGGCAAGCATTATGATGCAGGGTTAGTTACCTGAGCACTTAACTCTTGCTGTACAAACTTACACTGCTTTCAGGGTAAGGGATAAACAACGAACAAGTCACAAGGCTACAAGATCAGAAACAAAAGCACTAACCTATGTCCCAGATGCCAAAAGTTTCCTGTCTGAATGGGAGGAAGTCTGCTCACAGCATAGCTGCCCAGCAGTAACACCATCAGCCTTCATTTTTGAGCCGCTTCACAAGAATTTATTTGCAACCTTGAGGCACTTCTGCCATTCTCTCACAGGCAGAAAGCAAATCCTCATATACTGTAGGGCAGGTGGAAGGAGTAGAGACCACACACACTTGGAAAGTTTTCACTTTCCAGGACACAAAACACTCATGTATACTACACACAGAAAATAGTTCCCAGCAGTAGTGATCTTATCCACAAGAAAAGAGAACCACACTTTTATTCAAACTCAGAAAAGACATCATCGAGTGTCAGAAGAGAGAAGTGAACCTAATACAAAAAGGCCAGGATTAAACAGAGATTCTTTATTTATTTTTTTTTTCCCCCCTTTTTATGTCTCCTGGAAGCAGGTAACATCTTCCTGAATTCTCCAGAAATTTTGCATTGTCATGAGCCCCTTTATAAGCTCCTCTGTGCTAACCCCACTTCATTCCTGTGCAAAATAAAGGTGTTTGAAAGGAAACCAGCCAGAAACTGCTGAAGGTTTTACAGTGAATGTAAGTTTACTGGAAACAGATACAATTAGCATGCTATATGAAGAAAAGGTTGCATTAAAAAAAAAAAAAAAAAAAGAAAAAATCATGTGAAATACATCAGTATGTTTTAACACCAGGAAAATCACATTTTTCCAACAAAATTGTTATGTGTTCCCACTTGCCAATTCCTATTTAATTGCAGCTTCTCTCCATGAGCTCTGCTCAAAATATTTTTCACTGCTTCCCCTCCTTGCTTTCTGCAGCAGAGCTATAACCTTCTCCTCTTAGAAGCGCAACACATCACTCTTGCTTCTCTTCCTTCACTCTTGCTTCCCTTTTTCAGCCTCTCCAGATAGCCTGACTTTCATCACATCACCCTGTCAAATTTCTGGTGACTTTCCAAATATGCAAAAATCTTATGTGAACAAACTACAGTGAAAGACAGGGTTAGCAAACTCCACCAATACTTCTGTGCAAGTACTGGAATATTTTAACACTTGAACAAATACTGTTTGCAATTACTTTTTCATGAACATTTCAGCAATCAAGTTTCACTAGCTGCTCATTATGCGTGTGAGCCAGCATTTGCACTTCAACGAGTCCCTTTTTGTGTAGCTGTAGAAATGTTCGTGTCAAAATGTTTCATTTCTCATCCAGTCAGGGACATGTACCACACATTAACTTGTCTTCTCAAAGTTAAGGAAGGAATCCAATTTGAGATACTAATGATCAAAACAAAACGCATGAAAACTATTTATGGCTGAACTGAAAATAGCACGTATATTTGCCAGAGGCCTCCTCAGCACTCACAAAGAGACCAAGAGAAAATGCTTGTTTTCAGCGTTACTGGTTAAGAGCCATGTTCTCCATCTAAGGAATGGACCTCATGCAGCCATTTGACAAGTGTCTCCTAAGAGGTGCTCAGCTAGTTTATGTCTCCTTTAATTCCCTTGGGATGTGATGGAAAACTTCAGAACCCTGTTCTTTGATGTTCTACCAAACTGCAAACATCTCTTGAGTGACCCCTGATGCTACAACAGCCAGCAGAAAATACAGAGGTGCCAAAATGGAAGCAGCCCTGGTGGACAGCGGTCATGGAAGACAGATGACAGCGTGTGGTGCTGTGGGGCCAGGAGGAACACAACAGCCCCTTCATTTCTGGCCAGAGTTTGACAGCTTGCATGCAAAGTCAACACGCAGCACCTTCAGGTTTTGTGCAGAAAGGCTGCCACCTTACCTCTTTTTCCTCTCTGGGCTATGTTGCTGTCAACTATAAATTTAAACATGGTTGACACTCAAGCCTTCCAAGTCAGGGACTTGCAGGTTAACTCCTTTACCTGTCACTGCAAGTGAAATCAACAGATGTACGGCTTGAATGATGGGACAGGCTCCATGACAGTACCTTCTCAGAGAAGCTCTCCGTGACTTCTCTCCACCAGGCTCAAGCATTTGACTAACACAAGCAGATTTCTAATTCCAAAACCCTCTGGTGTCATCCCACCCTTTTTCCTGGACCTGCTTCTCCCTTCTCAGTGCTGATGACCTTGTGCCTTCCATGTTAAACCTAATTAGCTGCCAGCTCAGTCCTCCTGCCTCTCCCCCTAAAAACATCTTCCCCTGCCTCTCCATCACGTGCTGCCCTAATAATCTTACATTTTCTTAATGTCAGTGGGCCCGATGAGTGCTGTGTGTCTGCCCAGTCCTGTTGAGGAGGGCGAGCAAGAGAGTGGCTGGGTGGGCACCTGACAGCCAGGCAAGGCCAACCCACCAAACCAGAGAATTTTATTTTTAACTTATTAATTCATCTTTCAGATAAAAATAATACTGCTCTTTTGATCAATAATGCTATCTATATCTCAACAAAAACGTAGCTGTGTATCAAAAACATAGCTGTGTATCAAGGTTTCAAATTCTAGACAATTGCAAGTGAAGAATTAAAGGGATTCAGTATACACATGCCACTCATACTGTATAGGCTGTTGCTACTCATAAGGGAACCAGACAGACATAGCAACTAGTTCCTCCTTTTTCTGTTTAGCTGATGTTTGGGTCTTATGAAAAGCAATACTTAAGAATAGCTACATGTAACTGACTGGTTAATTCAAAAGTGTCTTAAAAGGGGCAAAAAATGTAATCTCATCTTCAAGGTTACCTTATAAGTAGTGAAAAGGACTGCTGTTTAAATAGAAGATTCTTCTATATTCTTGAATTTATTTATTTATTTTTCTTCACCACTGCATCATAGGAAAGGTTTTTACTATGGTACTACTAATTAGGTCAACATGGGAGCACTATTTTGTCAAAAAAAAAAATCTACATGAGAATATTTAACACAGGCTTAATGTTGCTCAAAATCAGGCTAATAACCTTCACATTAATTTTTTAACAACTATTTTAAAGCATTTGCTAAAGAGGGTCACAATTTCTGTGTAATTAATATTGATTTCAAACAGATACTTTGCAATGAATTTAAATCAGGGGAAGAAAGGAATTCAAATTTTTTTTTAAATTGTTTGAAGTACCATTAAGTCACTGCTAACCTAAACTGAGTATTTATATAAGTTTTAATGCATTTTCTGATGCTAGGAATCTGGTACCTCAGCATAAATGTCATTACTTCATAGAATAATAGCCTGGTCTGCAGCGCAACATCCTACAAGACACAGAAAAATCAACCGGCCGCAAAAGTAGACAATGATACCACCCAAAAGTACACGACAAAATTACAGAAACAAATAGTAACTACTGGAAGCACATTAAAACCAGTTTCTCTAGCAAGTCGATGCCCAATACTGTTAAGAATAAATATGCATATTCAAAGTACTCAAACCCACTGTTTTATTACCCTTGTACACCGCTTTTGAGAGACTGCTGCAGGCAGAAGCCATGGAACAACCAGGGATAAGAGATGAGAGAGGAATGAGGGATGGTGAAACAGTTCCATTTTTTCAATAATTAATTATGAAATATTAATTGAAATGCAAACTGAAATTTGCAACTTGGTCTCCCAGTTGGTTACTTTAACAAAGTAACTATTTTTTTCTGATACAATTAATATTTAAATCCCTCAGCATAATGCATGGTATTTGTTCAAGTGTCACAGAGTATATCTGAGCCCCAGCTGTCCATGGCTCACTCTTGGTTAAAGGGGAGTACAAGTGTTCCTTATGTTACAGATATTTAGGGAGAACTTGTGTTTCGGTCCTGGAAAAAAAAAAACCCAAACCAAACAAACAGGTCAAGGAGTCTGAGATGGTTCACCATCATCTGTTTTACAGAAAGGTGGGTGAAATCTCTTTGCTGTGTTCATCTCCAGAGCTGCCGGAGCTTCTTGTCACCCTGCTGCAAAGCCTGAGGTCCCCACATGAAGCAGGATCCTCCCTCCTAACTCTCCTGGTGCAATCTGGTTCCAAACTCAGCACACAGGAGACTATAGTCTACTGTCTGTCTAAACTTACTTCCCTCACAGATCACAGGCAAGAAATGTGATTACAAGAACAGAGAGCAGATATTATTTTTTATTTTATCACAAATGGCACCAAGTACGGTATTTTTGTTCAAATTAAAATGAGTCAAACTTTAGAGTGTCCTTTGTTTGCTCCTCATTGATCGCTGTTAAACCAAATGTTTCTCATTCCGTAATCAATACTTCTCTGCAAAAATAAACCGAGGCACTGACAAACAACTTTGCAGCACATCACAGTCTTCCTTGTAGTGGACTTTGACAGCATGAAAAAACACTACCCCAAAGAGTGAAAAAAAGAGGTGCATTGCTTACAGTGCTTACTACAATTTTTACAGGCTGCTTACAGATGAATCATTTTACTGTAACAAGGCTTTATTAAATCAGCGAGCTACTGAAATCAGAGCTTTGCCTTTGTCTCCTGTTACTGTTTCCAGCTATACTGGGAATACTGAGAAATACCTTTAAAACACTCAGAGCCTTCCCAGGAATGAAATTATAGGTGTTTTTAAAGCACATGAAGCATTAAGGTATAAACAGTAATAGCTCAAGCACTTGGAGGGCCCATGGAGGGAGAGGTAGCTTCTCTCCAAAATAAGAAAGTTAAGGGTGAAGTTGTGTGGCTGCTTTGTAAACAGAATGAACTGTCCTTTCACTCAATGCAGGCTGGTACTACTGAGGCTAGAGAAGAAATTTTCTGGATTTATATTAATCTTTTATTCACACACACATCCCAGTTATTTTAAGATGTAATCATTTTTCCTAAACTTATTCCCAGTAAAGCTCTGCAATAGCAAGATATAAATAGTATAAAAGGTAATTCCCTAATTTTAGGCTGGCATCTTCTAGCTTTTTCATTCCCAGAAGAAAAAATGATGGTTCTTTAGAACAGGATTCTGCTCCCAAAATGCCTGAATAAACCAGGAAAATCTAATTGGTACTACATAATTTGTATTAGCATTTTCTAAAACTGTCTTGAAAACTGTTAAAGTAAATAATTTGAAGCAGATAATTTATTTCCCACTAGGAAATTTTAATGTGCTAATACTTCTTTCTTTTTGGCCTCATATCAGACTAGCACATGTATCCCATGACTACCGGATGTAAACGTCAAGCTCTGCTTGGCTCTAAGATGAATAGCACGATAGGCAAAGTTTATTATTATTAGTGATGTTTTAGTGACAGTGCTTTACACACTTTATATTCCTGGGTGATAACATTGCTACAGAGCTATTCAAGTAAATTAGAAACTCTTGGTGTAGTTACTCCTTCTGAATAAAATAAGATGCTAGCTTTCATTGTGCACTAGCTCAAAATTGCCACCATGTGGCAGGACAGCAACTTAATTTAGCATTATTTATACCACACTGATATGGTTTTAATTGCATCTGTACAACAGAATAACTGCTGCGCTGAAGCTCCTTTATCATTGCAAGGCTACAATTAATCTGAATTAGGCAGGCTATTACACAAGTAGCACTGTATATATAGTTGGAATTGTGACAACATTTATATTTTACAGAAAAAAATAATGTAGTAATCCATAAACCCTTTTGTGGCAGAACTAGATGGCCAGCAGCACGGTCTGCCCATCGCTTCCACCAGCTATGGTGTTCAGCCAGCCCTCTGCAAAGGAGCTTGCTGCCCAGCACCTCTTCAATTCTGTGAAACACCCAATGACAGGACACATAAAACTGAATTAACTTCTAAAAAAAATTAAATACCAGAAAATCCCACTCACAGTCTTCCAGAAACTAATAAACTGAAGTCAACTATGTAGAGCTCTTCAAGCACCTTCCCTGGAGACACACCTATAGACATGATGGTTGTACAGAATCCACAACAGCAATATAAGTACAGGCATGATTTATGCAGGTGAAACATCTGCATCCTCAATAGCTGTCATTCCCTCAACTTCTTAAAGGTCATCTCTGTATCATATTTTCAATGCTGAATGAAGGCAAGTAAATATTTTTGATAATCTTGTTTCCCTAATAAAACAATTGCTATTCATTCAAATTCACAACTGAGAGCCCAATTTCAAAGACTTGCATTGATCTTCAGTTCTTTGCAAAATTAATTGTTCCATTCTAGACATTATTTCCTTATAGGGGAAGGGTGTGGAGAGAACGCTCTGAGCGAACTGGGAAGTCTCTCATAGTCAGATGATGGATTTTTAAAGAATTGTTAATCTTAAAATGATAATGATTTTTAAAAATGAATTTGCAAATGTAATTGAGCTTCTAATAGATGCTACAGACAGGAACTAAAGAACTCTCATTTTTCTAAATTAAACATAATGAAATGCTTTTCACAATCAAATAGAAACTTGTAAACAGTATTAAGATAGGCATAATTCATATGAATACCCAGTATTCAAAAGTGTGAGGAAAAAACTCTGTCAATACCAAAATGAGAAACAGTGCAATTAATGAGTAATCTAATGTAAAAAAAAAAAAAAAATATATATATATATTTCCCAGAAACATCTTAGATTATAATGGCTAATTATAATAACAAGCCCTTTGCTGCATCTCTCTTTCTGCATTATATTAATATGTCTAACCAAGCATTATGGTGGGTTTTTTTTGTTTTTTACACCAGGTATATACAATCTTCTCTTATTAGAGACCAAGTTTTATAACCAGTGTAACTAATGCGCTTTTATTAACTCAGTTGCAAACAAGCAACAATCCTCAGTCTATGCCAGCTTATGTTTCCCACTTGCTTGACTCAAGAAAATTTGTAATAATGGTGCCTGAACCATAAAACAGTAGACAAGAGTGCGTGTAGAAAACAACCTGCAAGAGCCAGCCCACCTCGGCCAGCAAAGTGTCAATTGTTTGAGTCACCTACAATTTTCTATCAGATCTGCAGTTCTGGAACTCCTCCTAAAGGGATATCTGTCGCTGTTTATGCCGGGAGCGGAGAGATGCAGCAACATATAAATTCAGCAAGAGTAGGCAAAAGAAGCACCTTTATTAATTTACAACCCCATTTTATATACCCTAACCCCATAGGGCGGTTGGTCAGTGATCACCCATCTCCTAGGGTGATTGGCTAAAGTCCTACAGCACCCATTTCAAAATATTTTTACAATGTACCATAAACAGAACTTAGCAAAACACCAGGTGTTAGTCTAGTTTACAAAAACGTCCTACTGTTTCTCATAACACGTGTGAGAAAGGCAGGATTCTCACCGAATATTGTGGGAACCTAGGAAAATTCCTCTGCTAGCAGCTTTTCAGCATCCACAGATATCAGCACAGCAATGTATGAAACAAAAGGTCAGGTTGTCCAGTGAAGCAAAAGCTCCTGGTCACAGAAATACTACTGAGGTTTTGCAATTTGAGGTTTTAATCAGAACAAAACTATTCAAAGATTTACATCTGTAGAGCTGAATGCTCTAGTGATGATGGACTGCAAGTCTCTCAGTCACTCTCTACCAGGTGTACTCAAGCAGGCCATGGGCCTGAACTCCCCGCTCACAAAACAAAGATTACAGATCAATGAACCCAGATGATTCAGAAAAGGGTCCAGGTTCAAGAAAGTGCCTGACCCCAGGGCATACTGACTGTATCCACCTTGGATCAGAAGAGAAGTCTCGCAGTGAGCGTCAGAAGACTTGCCTGAAGTTCTCTCCAGTTCATTACACATTCTTTGGCCTTTTTCTGACCTACAGCAGCACTTTCAAAACACAAGTATACTGTACAGGTTGCACGAGACAAGCTCTAGGCCATATGATTTAGGGTCATACGATTATTCCACATTTGCACTTCCTGAGATTACATTTAATTTTTGATATGGCATCTTTTTGTTTTATAGTTAAGTAATAGATATTTGCAGTCAGTTAGGATAAGAAAGAGATTCCTTAAACTCTGTAAACCAGAGTAGTCCCACAGCTGATACTTTTTCAAAATTAAAGATTTTCTAAGGGGGGTTTAAAAGACAGGCAGTTTCCAGATCTTGTCTGCATTGTTTGGAGTGTCTATAAAAGATAATCCCATGAACTATGGCAGCCAGTGGTCAGTTCAGACTCAGAAGATTTATTCAAGTTCCTTTTAACTAGGTAACAATATTTTGATAAGCTACTATGTAAACATTACTGTAAAACAGTATTTCTGGCACACTTGCAAATGGCTATAAAGTCTAGACAGAGTGGGGAGAAAGAAGACATCAACTTTTAGTCATGCTGGGCTTGTGATTTCTGAAACATTGACGCCTATCCATTTAAGGGTACTTGCTGCAGTTGAATAGTGCCCCACTAGAAATAAAGCATAATCTGTAGACAGAGTAGAAGACAAGGAACAGGTAAAAAGACTAGATGACCTTGAAAAGTCCTCCACAACCCAAACCATTCTGTGGTTCTCTGAAAGGTGACATGCCACTCAAGCTATGCTGTTTATACCTGGTATTGATTTTAACCTATGGAATTCATATGAAGCAATACAGGGTGAGCAGTATGAGCAGCATTCAATCCTATGGTGTCTGAAGTGTGCAGTGAAGGAACACAGTCCCAGAGCACAAGTAATAAGGAGTGCCCAGCCACCAGGTTTCTTCTAGATCCACCTGTATGGTGGGTGACTGTCCCTCTCTGATCGCTCCTAATAAGTACCTGAAGGTCACCAGCCTTTCAAGTCAGCAGAGACTTGCTTGAGGTTCAGGATGGGGTAGGCAGTTTAACTGAAGCCACCACCAGACGTGCTTTGCAGTAACCTGTCAGGCTGTGCAATGAAGCAGAAGAGGGAGCACCAGCATAATCCCCACCCACTCTGCTGTGGTGACAGTAACCCCCAGCAGGGAGACAGGGACAGCCTAAATGACTCTTCCTTATCTGCAATGCCTGTGTGCCTGTGTGAAAAGAGAATGGATTTTCTCTTCTGTAACTGACCAACATGTTCTTTAGATGATATAAATGGTTTCGTTTCTGAAGGACTGAATGCTCACAGAACAAATGTGCATGTGGTTGAATCAAGCATTTCCCACTTGGACCTGTATTAGTGAGATAGGAGTTAGGCAGCTGGATACACATAGGATAAGCAGTAGGGGAAAAAAAAAAAAAAAAAAACAGAACCCAAAAACCAAAAAACCAACAGACTTCTAAGAGTTTTATTTGTCTTTAACGGATCAGCCAGTAGAACTCTGCTTCATGACTCAGGCAGCTCTGGGATTTACTCACAAACTCGGAGTAGCGTGTGTCTCTTGCCCTGATGCTGAGAAGAGTTAGGGCTTTCTCTCTTTCTGGACTCCTCATGAGTGTATTTGTATGTTCTTCTAATAAACAGGATATCAAGAAGTTAACTGAAATAGATGTAAGGCTAAACAAATATTGAGAGGATGGGCAAAGTAGAACTTAACCATGCCAGTCATGAGAAGTGGCTCAGAACAGTCTGCAGTGCCACCAGGCCACAGGCATCTGGGATATGCCAATATTTTAGTTTTCACACACACGCCTCTCTTTGCTTTTCTCAGCTGACACGCTCAACACCTCTGGCATCACTACTTTGCTGCTAGCTACCTTTCCATACAGCATTTCTTTTTCCCAGTCTCTTTACAGCATTGCTTATGAACATGTCAGATCTCATTACGATTTTTCTGTGTTCACTTGTAGAGTCCATTTATGGTCGGTAAGTAACTGCAAAAAAAATACCTTATTTACTCAGCTGTTCCTTGCATGTATTCCAGAGTCCTGTTGCTTTAGCTTTCTGACAGATGTACCTCTTTATCACAGTCACTCCTTTAGCACTGCAGGCGCTGCTATAGGCAATAGGGTGGTTTTTTGTCAGCTGGCACATCTTCAATGATATTTTTAACAGAGCTGTCACTGCAAAATCTTTATTAGTGGTGACAATGCACACATGCAGAAGAACTGGCTTGACTTTCAGAGGCCAGACTCAGTTTGCAAGTCTGGTACCTGGGAGAACTTGGAAAAATAAAATAACAAGCTTGCATGGTGTTTTTAATTCATTCACTAGTCAAAGAGGAGTAATTGAAAGGCTGTTGTCTCCAGCTGATAGCATTTTGCAGTATCACCTTTCACTAACAGGTTCACTTGAATGTCTGCCCGTGTTTCTGGAGACCAAATTCAGCTCAATTCTTAAGCACCAGCCAGGCTCTACTCCTTTAGTCCTCTTTCCTTACTAGAACAGGTAGGCCAGATACACTTTTACAGAAGCAGATCAAAACCACATACAAAACCTCTGAAATTTAGTTTTCTGGTCTTCATTTCCATGTTTATATTTTCATGCAGATGTAACTGTTTTATTTTATCTAACCACAGTTTATTCTAATCTATTAACTCCATGTAGTCACATATATATCTCTCAAAGACACAACTTAAAAAAATCTGTGGGCTTTTTTTTTTTTCAACTTAATTACATGTGTTAGTTTGATGTTCTTGAAGAGAAAAAAGATGTTTCTTTTTCTACAGAAAATACCAACTACTAAACCCAAAAAGGGCAGCTCTCCTCTGCTCTCTTCCACCTTCAGCACTACTTGGAAAAAAAAATCCAACAGAGGTAGATGCAGCTATTACACTGAGCAGAAGTTCTGTTCTTGGACAACAAAACACATAATCACATAACAGTCAGGACTTTCCATGTGCATTCTCCAACACATAGAGCACTAGAACAGGAGTAAGGCAGGTCATTCTACGTTTTTGGTATCTTTTTGCCAGTACATCAAGGATTCACATCACGTCCACACACAGTTCCCTCCTCTTTCACAGTGGCAGATGCTCTGTAAAAGCAAGACAGTGACCCTCTCTCCCTGCCCTGGACCAGGAGAGGTCAGCAATGCTTTAGAAACTTCCTGAATCACAGCCATACCAGTTTGCCTGTCCACTGGATACAAGGACTAAGAAAAGTGGGTTAGCAAACTTTGTAATTACACAGCTTTGGCAAGAAAGAAATTTTCCTGTGCATTCGCAGAACAGGAATTTGCTCTTCAGCAGTACTTCAGTGGACTACTGCGACAGATTACTCCAACAAACAACTTCCTGTCACTCACTCAAGACACCAAGTTTGATTGCAAATTCAATACAGGAGAAATATGAACAATCTTTTTTCTCAACGGGGCCGAAAAGAAGCAGCCTAGCTGCAGTGACCATGCAAGCAAAGCCAAGCAGAGCTGGGTTGGTGAGAATCAGTGTCCACACGTGATTAGTTCAACACTTCAGCTGTTTTGGGGGTAGGTGGATGAACCCCACTGAGTACTGTTGGTCATGCTCCCAACCAGGCATCTAGATGCAAGTCAGTAGCTACACCAAAAGAACAAAGCTAAGAAAACTTCTCCTTCCCATCTCTGTTAAACACAGTTCCATGGTTATCTCTTCATGGAGATGTAACATTTCCAGAAGCTGATATTCTTGTTTCCTGGGGGTTCACAAGGATATTTCTGCTAACCTGTTTATGTTCCTTCCAAAGCTCTCTTCCTTTTGGAATGCATTAGACTGTTCACACTCTTCACACCCCAACTTCCACTCACCGCCTCCTCCATTTTTCAGCTTGTGAACAGGTTTCCCTTATCAACAGATGGGAGAGACAACCACTGGAAACCTGCTGTTAGACTATCCCAGCTGACAACTCTCAGAGTCTAGTTTTAATATGAAATTATTTTTCAGCCTCTCATTTCAGTTATTTTCCAATGAGATTACATCACAAGTTCTGCCCTTCTGGGTGATTTATTATCAGTAACATAGGGAAATAGTACATAAGGTAAGATTTACAATAACAGACTGGGAATTCTGACCTGCTCCTCTAACAGCAGCCCAGGAAAAAGTTGCTTAAATGGAAAACTCTTGCCAGTCACTGCAGCAGGGCACTTGTTAATAGGCACTACCAGGAACAGGACGTTCCCAGGAGGTAACAGTTTTTCTCTGACACTCAGAAATCAGTTCTAAATAAGCGGTGTCACCATGGATGCCGATCACAAATGTGCAGTGTAAAGATGTAATTACAAAAATGATAGTCGTATGGACTGCGCATACTGAGCCAAATCCCCTCTTGGTATTCATCCGAAGTAGCCAGGCTGTGATTATTCACAGCACATCAGCACCCCAGGCTCCAAACCGCTCTCAGCACAATTCAGGTGCCCAGTAAGACCACTGCCTCTTCCCCAAAGACATCACTAGCTACACAGGCAATCAGGCGAACAGTAGAAGAGTCAGAATAAAGCCTGGTTTACAAATGAGCAACTTAGATCAGAAATCAAATATTTTCCAAGATTATAAAGGAATTAGGTGGCAAAACAAGTAAAAGGCCTTGCAGGACACCAAAGTTGAAGACTACAACCCTTAATGATTATAGTGAACAGGGGTTTTAAGCATCTGGCTATTCAGTCATACAACAGGGTATGTCACGGAAAGCACAACTTATCAGTACAGTTTGAAGAACAAGCAAAAGCCACTAAGGAGAGACACTAAGAATAAGCAAAAGCCAGGTAAGGTCCTGTATCAGGCCTGGCACTTTTTGAGTTTCCAGAATTACTACAGAGTGCATCATGCCAAGCGGCATGGAAATAACACAATCCAAACATCACAGTCATTCCCACAGTCTAGACAGTCTCCTCTCGCAGGACATGCGAGCAAGTCTGATCGCCAGTTCCAGACTTGGAAAACTATGTCATGAGATCCTCATTATGAAAGATCCCATAGAATACCCAAAGATGCCTTATCACAATGCAATGGACACAAAGCCAAAACAAACAGAAAGTATGTAAAAGCAAATGCCTGACAAAGCAAAACCTGAATTAAAGTTTATGAGACTGGAGTAGAGAGGGAAAGAAACAAAGAATCGCAGTTGCTAGCTCAAACTACACCAATCTATACAAAGCTATGTTAGTATAGGAACACATTATTTCCTTACTATGTTTTAATATTACTTTTAAATTCTGAACAGAATTTGCAGAGAGGGGTGATTATGCAGTGCCAAGAGAAAAAAAACCCAACAGAGCTAATGGGGTTAATGCCACAAAGAATATTGACAAGTTCAAATCCTGCTTAGATGAACTGTGACTTGTTTTCATGTCTACTTGCAAAGTGTTCAGTGGTCAGAAACTGGCCAGTAGTTTTTCCCAGTTTCTGCTGTCTCTCTTTTATTCACCTCCAACAGACTACTTTCTGTATATATAAGTATTTATATGTATACACATTTTGTCTCTGCCCAGAGGGAACTGGACAAGATAGCAGTACCATACCACGCTATCTTAGTGTTGGGCAGCAATTATGGATCAGGGCTCCACTGCACAAAGTCTTGTTGCAGTAAAGAGCTTTTAGTCTAACACGAGGCAATCTAAGGCACTGCTTCGGCCGACTCGTTCCGAGGGTCAGCACCAACTTCACAGTACAAGCTCTGAGAGCACTGCACTCATTTCAATAAACAGGCATTTAATGGGAGCATCACAACTGAGCAATACTCCTGGTACATAAATTCTGTCCTTCCTTATAAAGAAACTTCTTCTCCCTCCTGATAACCTTTTCAGTCCCATCTGGGGGAAGAAGGGTCATTCTTCTGGACCCAGACAAAAACCCCTCTGGTCTGTGCAGGGACTAGTGCCACATAACACAAAAAAATAAATATCACGAGAGTGATATTTAACCTCACCTTTAAATGATGACCACAATGAAGAAATTAAAGACTCCCTGTCCAGCAGTGAAAATGCTCACGTACTCTGACCAGATCCATTAGACTGAGGCAGATTTGGGGAATCAGTGTTTCTGCACAACCTCATCCTCTCTAGAAAACAGGTTTATTTTTAAAAAATAACTATGAACAATGTCTTAAGAAGATAAATTAATGGATTTTGCTCTGTTCCTAGAACTAACATTGGAAACAGACCTTTTTAGATGGATGTTACAGTTGATGGTAAGCGTTATAAATTCTGCACTAAAAACCAAAACAAAATCTAGTGATTTCTTCTACTTTTAATATGCTATTTCCCCAGCTACATCAAGAAAAAGAGTTGCAACACCAAGTATATCACAGCAGTTTCACTACTATTCATCTGTACAAATATTCCTTCCTAGTTCACATAAAATTCAAATTGTTGGCCCAGTGCACACATTCACCCTTCCTCTTCAGAACCTCAGATGTTGTGATTAATTCTGTCCTAGCCAAGATCCCGTTCTTGCACTAGATAAAACCTGACTGTAAACGTCCTGCCTCTTCAGCCTGCAGATCGGTGGCTCTATTCAGGTCATCTTTGGAAAAATATTAATCCAGTGAGCATGTGGCTTCCTCGAGTCAACGCCTGCCATTGCCTGGAGGAGCTCAGGATTGCAGAGCTTAACCTTTGATATGAAAATGCCTGCAATTCACTGTTATTAGTGCATGGGCGCATCACTCCTATCAGGCGGCGAGGTATTGCCTGGAGCAGGATACATCTGTTCCCAGTCATGCAGCGGGAGTTGCTTCATGCTGGAGCCAACTGCCACTCTGATATTACGTACGCCCAGAGATGCTATGGGGCTGCCTGCGCCCTTTCTGTGCTCAACATCCCCTGCTTTTGTCATCTGATGTATAAATGGCAAGTCCTACTTGAGGGCAATTGAGTTGGTATGGCATACTTTCTACAGATTGCCTGCTTTACTTGCAGTTCTTATATAAACGCATTTTTATGTATGTATATAATTTTATTTTCTGTGTTCAGTGATTCTTACATGATTTATTTGACTCTTTTTTAATGCCAACTAAACACTCTCAGGAACTCGTGGAGGAGACAGACCACTTCGGCGAGTTCCAGCTGAGGGGCAAAACTTCTTTCCGCTCCTTTAGATCCATTAACGGTCCTCGCCGTGCCCACGGCAACAGCCCTGGCAAACCGAGCACGAGAGCACCGAACCCAAGGAGAGAACACCCCTGCCCTCGCAATGGCAAGCACCTACAGCCCCTTCGAAGCCCTGCGCATTTCAAAATAAAAACCTAAATGCCGGTGAACCCCGGCAGGACCGCCCTTCAACGCGCCTCCCGCCCGCCGCCCCGCTGCCGCGATGGCGCCGTTCCCCATGACCGCAGCTCCCTCTCCTGGCGGGAAGGCACCGCCAGCGCCACCACCCGCCCGGGCCAACCCCGCCTTCCCGCCGGCGCTCGCAGCCCTTCTGCGACGCTTGGAAATGAAAGGAGATGGAGGCTAACAACGTATCGTGGAATCCGGTGAAACGAACCGGGATCTGAAACTAATCAGCCGGGAGTAGCCCGGGCACGGAAAGGCAGGCGGCTCTGAGCAGCAGCGCTCAGGCTCTCGGTCCTTCTGTCGCAGGAAGAGAGAAACCAGGGTCATTTTTTTCCACCAGAAAATGTCTGTTGAAAGCTTCCAGAAGTTTTAAGTCATAAAGAATCCTTAGGTTCATAAAAGCCTTGAAATTTAAAACTTGAGAATACCCACATACTCGCAAAACCGAAGCAAACATCAAATCGGGACGCAAGAACAACTAAGAAAATCTTTTCTTTAAAAACCACTGAAGATAAAACCTGCAAAGTTGTGACTGAGGGCATTTGGCCTAATGAAGTGTGAACAATTAATGAGGTCCAGGAGTATTAAAGTAGGCTTGTAAAGAATTTCAATAATCATTATTGATGCTAACTACTACTGCTGTCGCTGAGCTTCGGTGAGGGCTGTACGAGGAAGCTCCTGAGAAAAAAGAGCTAGAGAGCATGTACAAATACACAGTTTCACAGAGAAGGCAGCACAAGGGTCAGTTTACTTCCTTCCAGTTTAGGATATTTTAATATTCAGAGGCATTTTATAACGGCACCTTTGTGTATTTCCCTGTGTCTGTTGCTCTCCAATTAAAGCACAGCAAGATGTTTTCCTAGATGGAGACCCAGAACTTGGGAAAGACAATTTAGCCTTTTGTATCTCATCTTTAACACTTCATTTATTACTAAATACCATCTATTTTTGAACGACCCGGGTGCTTCTGCAACAACAGCCTTCCCAGCTGCTGGAGGCAACGACAGAGATTCATCACGCCGGTGACGGAAAGCGCTTCCCTGCTAGTGGCAGGACATTGTGCTGCCATCTGTAAGACCCCAGCTCAAGAGCAACCTCCTCCCTAAGAACAAGGTACATAGTGCAGATGTTAGGAGCTCAGCCTCTGATCGCGCTGACCGTGCTCCTTTTCAGAGGGCTCCCTGCTAGCTGATGAATGGGGCAGCATTAGTTATCAGCTGTGGTGCTGGCCACAGAGCCAGGATGGTGGGCCAAGGCTGAGTGTCCTGGCAGTGCTGAGAGACAGGAGAACTAAAGGCAGCTGCCAGCAGAAGTGCAGAAAAAGCATAATTTCTTACAAGCATGAGCTGACACTATAACTGCACTTTTAGCTTCCTATGAAAGAAGATGGAGATTTGTCTATTTTCAGTTGCATTTCACTCAGCTCAACAAAGCATCATCAAGCCAGGATCTGATCTCCTCCTCAACCAAAAACTAGCACCCACATTAAAAGTTTAACTTGGAGTGAAAAATCAAACAGCTAAAATTACATACAAAACACCGTGGAGTTTGGAAAAGCAAGAGAGTTATGATCAGATTTTCTACCGATTTTAATACAATTTCAATCAAGACATTTCCTGCTCTTCAACACGTCCACCCCCATGTGAGCGCTCCAGTCGCGCAGCGCGTGATGAGGAAGAGACAGAGAACTTCTCAAAGCTGGTTACTTTAGAAGTTCAGTTTCATCTGAGAAAAGGGATGATTTGCACCTCCCATGGTTTCTTACGAGGTTGTTACATACACTTAAACACACTGCATTTAAGAAAGTTGTAACAAACAGAAGTGACTCGGTTCCTAGTATTAATGGAATATCTTACTGATGCTGCAATTTTTTTCCTCCCTTTCCTTTTTACTTCTTCCAGTCTTTTATTTTAAAACTTGCAGTCTCTACTGTTTTACAGCAAAAACTGTTTGTAAAGCAAGAATTGTGCTGATCGCATCAAAACTCATTAATATAACTTGTTTTTCCATTATTAGCACCATCTGAGCCTGTTGAAAGCCTTAACCAGGGCTTTAATTTTTCCACAGAGAGCTTTAAATTAATTAGTGGTTTACATGCTAACAAAGAATCTGATACATTCATAAATCAATCTGATGCAGAAGGATTACCAGAGGGTGGAAACCTATTCAGTGGGGACCTCACATTCACTTAACATGGTGGGTTTTAACAAAAGGGTGCAGGTGTGGAATAGACGGGTACCGGGAAGAGCCCATGATAATCACTTTGCATCACTTAAAGGCGCAGCAGGACACATGGTAAATCAGAGCCTCGGGCCCACCCTAAGTGAAACCCATGTACATATAAAAGGCAGTATCATCCCACTTTAACCTTCACAGCTAAATTGCCAGAGTGGTACAATTTCTTTTGTGTAGGTTACAGGCCACTGAACTAATGGAAAATAGAGCAGAATTAAGGGGATCGGACGCAGAAGTACAGGCTAAGGAAACTGTGTAACATTTATCTAAATAAAGGTGTTGAATACAAAATTTAACATTTTGGGGGTAATTATGAAACAAATCCAAGTCATTAATTTACAACATAATCATGTACACTTTTGGTTCATTTTAGGTTTTTAATCTAGTTTCTGCTAACGTAGCTGCCACAAGAACTCTGCTAGGTAACTATGGCAGCATTTTTCTCCTGTTTTTCCTAACCTGGCACTGTTAAGAAAATTTCAGGAAAAAAATGACCTGGCCTTCTCCCATGTCCTAAAGGTCCAAAGTAAAGGACTTACAGTATTTAAAAAAACCCAAAAACAACAAGCCCACCAAAAAAAACTTTGATAACTAAAGCTGTTTTCAGTCTTTTATGTTTCGAAACAAACTTGTGATGTTTTGAAAGCTGCTCATTTTAATAATGGAATCTCTGTCACCACAGACACCTGCACAGTCTCCATCAAATGCAGTAAGGACTGCACACATGAAGTGATCATCATTTCCTTTACAAAAAGGCAAAATATCCATGATGACTCAGAAGAAACATGACTAAGAAAATTGCAAACATGCAGATTAAGAAATTAAAGGCCATAAACTACAGGAAGAGCCACCTGGCAATGTAGGCTCAGTGCTGCTGAAACTTTTAGTAGATGGATTAGCAGTAATAGTGCAGTTTGATAACGAATAATCAATATTTCCTGATGGTGGTTCATAAAATAAAGAAACTCGAGCAACTGTCAGGTATTCACAGTCTGAATTTATTCAGTTCTCCTAATTCAAGCAATTTATAAATGCATACTCAAGCCTATATATGAAGTATCAGATTTTCCGTATCATCATATGGAAAACACATATTACAGGTTATTCATATATTTTTGGTGATAAGCATTTATCTTGAAATGCAGTATCTTGATTTAATTATCTATAGTATCTTCCAGTAATAAATCAGCCACGAAAAACATAACTCTGGGATATATTAAAATAAACATTTCTTATGGGGAGTAGGGCGCACTGGTACCACATCCAGTACAGACTGCCTGATCTTCAACCTCAGCAGAAGTCTCCTCAGGAAAACATCTCCTCATAAACATGCACTTCATCATCACTTGCCATATGTTATTTGCACAGATGTACAAACCCAGTTTCTCAGCAAAGATAACACAGAGTAAGTAGTTTGTGCAGCGCATGCTTCAGATCTATTTGTCATATTTTTTATTTTATGTACGTGTTCACCTCACTGCAGCAGTTCCTGTGACAGTGGGCAAACCTGAGCACCAGGAGCCTTTCCCACCCCTCACTTCCATGGACCACATGCAAAAAGGCAACAGCTGTTTGCAGGTTACAGCAAATGCTGACAACCCCCGGTGCAGGGAAGCAAATCCTCAGTACCGCGTTCTCCCCTTGATTTGTGCTGAGAAGGCAATAGGGAAGAACACCCACAGCTTCTCCTCACGCTGTCAACGGAAAGGTGCCAAATGGGAAGCAGGAAGGAGCAGGCAAACCCAGAGCACCACGTATCCCTCCAGCACGCTGGTGGCAGGGCAGCACACACAGGGACAGGGCACACGCTCCCCGCTCACTGATTCTGCTCACACTAAAAATGAGTGTGGGTTGACATAACGTGACCTATCTGCGACTGCAAAATGCAAATAAAATTAACTTTTTTTAAAAGCCACGAGAAACACTAATGGCTATTAAATAAGGTGCCATCCTGTAAAAGGCTTGCGCGATGCTCTGCCCAGTTGCCGGGAGGCAGGGGAGCGGTGCTGCAGCACAGCTCCTCCTGTGCCCTGCCCTCGGCCCCATCACGCCTGGTGTAAGAAATGGTAAGAAATGCTCTCCCCCAGACTGAGCGAGGCACAGAAGGAAATGCTCTCCCCCAGACTGAGCGGGGCACAGAAGATGCCATTAAAGGTGCCAGGCGCTGTCACCTGCGCTCTGCCCAAACGAAGGAGTCCGTTCACTGAAGACCTTCATGCCAATCTAACTAGCACAACAAACAAACAAAAAAATGGAAGTAAAGGCAATTAGCTAATTAGTGATGAAATAAAGCTGTGGCCTGTCACTAGCAGAGGGCTGCAGGGGGTGCCATCCCTTTTATCCAGAGGCGCAGCCGGTGACAGAACAGCAAAAACCCCCCAGGCACCCTGCAGCCGGCTAGTACCACTGCCCAGCATCCTCAGCACCAGCCCCACAGGATGCCATGCTGTCCATCACACCAAAAAGAGCAGCACATGGGATTCGGTGCCTTGCGGGCACGCTGCTGGCTGCCAGCATTCTCCGGAGGAAGCCTCGCCATTTGCCAAAGACTTGCTGGCTCAGAATCCCTCAAAGACATTTCCCTGAGTATCTTTGTAAAGTGTTTGCCGCTGAACTGTGCGGTCTGAAAGGTGCTGCAGAGTCCTTGCTGCACACCCTGAGAATGAAACCTACATAAGTTACTTCATCTCTGGCACCCTCTGTGTTCAAAAACTCCATCTCCTGGCCCCTTACTGCTCTCATACTACTCACAGCCAAGCGAGTTCGTTAATGTTAATTAATGACTGCTGTGTTTCATATTAAAATCACCACTTCTGAGCTCTGAGACACAAAGAAGTTTCCATACATCAACAGCTTCAAAGCAATTGTCTCTACAGGCACACTCATCCATAGCTGTAGTTGCAGGCTAATTGTGGAAATTACCCCTCAGGGAAGAGGTGAAAAACTACCTAGTATTTACCTGGGGGGAGAGACTGCACCATCCAAGAGCTACCTATCAGCTCCTAACGGGTTACAACGCTCAGTCACTCAACAAATTACACAAAATTACACTCTGGTTAGCAGGGCTATGTGATTAATCCCACAAGCCCAGAATGAAAGGCACCAGAAGTGTGTGACCCTCACGAGATGAGACCACAAGGTGGGTGCACATACCAAAAGCCTTACCAGCTCTAGAAGGTTAATCAATATTGCTCATAATCTTGGATTACCTCACCAAGTATATTTTACACTCCATACATTATTTCTCTGCCTCCAAGGGAAAGCTAGTTTAAAAAATAAAAAAAATAAAGGAAATATTTGAAATAAACAACTCTTCTCACATTTCGAATTTTTTTTAAACTAAAAAGCAATTCCTCCTGAAGGCAGCAGGAGTTTTAGCTCAGTCACGGACTGTGGTTAACTTCATAAAACTTTGTTTCTTAGCTCCTCCAGGACTTCTGCCCCAGTACACATAAAACATCACCCAGTACCCAGTCTTCCCAACTACTTAAACTCCATCTCCAAGTCTTCTGGTGGCCAACCCACAGGCGATGTGTTGGGGTTGGTGGGATGGGAGAGGGCAGAGGCTCCCGTGGCCCACCTGGGCACGCAGTGGGGGCTCAGGGCAAATCAGCAACATTTGCCTGAGCAAACCCTACTCGTCTCCTTCCCTTCTCTACAAGGCAATCAGAGCCCAAAAGCCCCTGTTCCAGCAGAGCCCCCTACAAAGCACCCCAGCTCTGCTGGACCCACGTGTGGCCACAGTGGCAGGTTCATGGCAGGTGTCTCCTACCTCTCACTTAGGTCCCTCCAAATCTCATTTCATTGCATTAATCACTGATGATTTATGAAATGCAGTCACTGGAAGCAGGCAGGGTTTTAAGGACCCTGCACCGCACAGCTAATGGAGCATCTGCTCCTCAGAGACCCTCTGCAGCTTCTCCCCACTCAGTTAAGCACACTTTGGACCAAATTCTTTCACAGCCTACTAAGCAATTCACTCAAATCAGGAGCAATTTTGTGAGTACGTTCAAGGGGACTGCTTTGGGTTTTAAGGTTTTTGAACGGGTCTGCTTTATCCCATGGAAGCCTAAGACATTTTATCTGAAGACTGGGACAAACAAACTCCTCAACAGATGGGAAGAGTTCCTTAGATATTAAGTAATTAAGCACACTCAGCACATGTTGGCTCCTAAAGAAAACTGTTTTGAAGAGATAAGGCATTCTATAAATTGAGATTTGCGGTTAACCAAAAATCTGCCATTTCAACTTTTGCTCACAAGCCTAATCTCATAAATTGCTACGTGAAAAATGAAGATATCAGGAGCATTACATGATTTACAAAATTATCAGATTGAGGGTCTTTTTTTAAGCTTCTGTGCTTGCGTTCTTCCATTTTTCTGCAGTTGGGTAAGATTTAACAGGCAACTAAATATCATGCACTTTGATCTGAAATTGCCTTTCCATGCTTGCCTTGCTTCCAATTCCAGTAAGCACCATTAGCAGGGAAAAGGAAACAGCTTTTCTCCACCATGGCTTTTCCAAGGCAGCCAAGATACAGCCTTGAATTTCCTCAGATTTATGAATACATAGTTGGCAAGCCATCATTATGTCCAAGGCAGCCTTAATGCTCCGGTGACCATCTTCAGCAAGACAAAATGTACCTAAGGCCTGAAGCAGTAAGACAAGAATCTCAAAGCAGCGAGTTGCCACAGCTTACCATTGCTCCTTCACTCTTACTTTGTGCAACTTCCCGCTGCAGCCGAGCCACAGACAGCTTCTCCCTACGGAAAGAAAAGCATGTGAATAGCAGTTCATTTTTCACCACTTGCCCATCGGGGTGACATTCCTGCACATCGCTCGGGCAACCCTCCCAGCAGAGCCCGCTCCCCTCGCCACGTTTCTCTGCAATATTTAGTGGCTCCGTTATTGTTTCATTTTGTGGCAGTCTGACAGAACTGTCAATAAATCAACTGACTCTAAACATCATTTGCTCCATTCAAACGACAAAGTAGCTCACCACGCTGGCGATATGGAAACAGACCATGCAAAATCAGATTGTGTTATTTATTTTCCTACGGCCTCGCACATCGGCTTTATTCCGCGCTGCGTTAACACAAACTAGAACGTTGTGAGATCATCAATAAATGTATGCACAGAAATTAAATTTAAAATAAACTTACTCTATTCCCAAACATACTGTGCTGCCTTTTGCAACTATTGAAATTAGTAGACTTATTTTTTTTTTATTAGCCTTTTCATGTAAGATCCTTACCCAAATGTTTGCCTCAACTCAAGTAACAAATAATTTGCTTAATTACGGGTCTGGCAATCGCAACACACTCTCACCTCAACACTTAACAAAGGAACGAAAGTAGGGTTTTAGTATGTGTAGAAAAGGAAAAGGATTTTCAAAGTGTCTGGGTTGGGAAAATGTAGCATGTACCAAGTATGTGAACTGCAAAACATTTGGTTGGTACAGGAACCAGCCACTAGGAAGAGGAATTTTCTGTGGAAGCTCAGCAAAGTAGAAAGTACTTCACAGAACAAGTGTGACTTAAGCAACCTACCATAATGTAAAGGAGATTTAACAAAAACAAAGACAATTTTTCAAGCAGGCTATTTTTGAAGAAGAATGTCTACTTTTGAAAGAAAAGCATCCTGCAGAAACACCGGAGGGATTTATCAGCACATGAGGAATTTATCAGTACACGGCAAAATACACAATTTGCAGATTTTGCTAAAGGTGATCCGCCCTGGAAACCTCCAGCAAAAGGGTTTTTAAAACAGAATATATCCAGTATCAGATTTGAAGTTTTCCCTTTACTCTTGTTTTGCCCAGAAATTCTACTTGGTCTAATTGGAAAGAAAGAGCTGAACCATCCCAATGCAGCATCCTGGCACTCAACTGGGATATTTAAAATCTCTGCCCCAGTGACTACTCAGTGTAACGTAAATGTCAGCCTGCCAGCGGCTCAGGCCTGCCGGGACGTGGCCCTGGGCAAGCAGCCTCTGCCCTCACGCAGCCGCACCGTTTGAGGGCTGGCAGGACTGGCCCTGGGCCACCTGCCAAGGGCTGCAGCCACGAGCCTGCCAACCACACTGCCCGACTCTCCTAAGAGCATCCCGACTTCGGGAAAGAAAACCATGCAGCACGCTGCAGTGAAGAATGAAGTCTTGAAAACATGCAGACACATTGCCCAGCTCTCTTACTGCAGAGAAGAGCCAGGGCTGGAAACTCCTGACCCCCCAAACCCCTGCAAAGGTGCCGAGACAGGGGCTAGGGAGGACCCAGCAGCTGATGCTCTCCCCAGGCTCTGCAGCCACTGCTGTCTTTGACCAACTCTCATCCAGCATGAAAAGCTAAACGCTCTAGGACATTTTATTCCAGATCTTACAGTAAAAGTAGCCTTTAAACCATTTCTCAGGAACTGTTTCTGCCGAGGAAGGAATCTCTGCACATACCTGTCCTGACTACTGCAGGAATGACAGCACTTGTGTCACTCAGCCACACCTCAACGTACGCTTGGGTCACTAAACCAGTCCTTCTCCATTTCAGCAGAAGACCTTGTATTGAAGTTCCACCTCCCTAACAGTCACCTGCCCCCACACAGCCAGCTCGGGGCACCCGGCAAGCACCGCTCCCAGATGAACACCAGGCACGGCCAGCATCGGGATTTGCACACGGAGACGATGCAGAAACCACTGAATATCGGCAAAACCTAAAGACACCACAGCCAGAGGCCAGGGGAAGTTGTCTGTGTGTTACTCCAGCACGGTATCAAGATCCCATTTTGCGCATCTGAAAAATTACTGACTACTGAAAGTGGAGTTAGTATGGCACTGATGGCCCCCAACACAAGTGTCCTAAAAACAGCTTCTAAAAGACATCCTGCTTCTTCCTTGCTCAGATACTATCACAGGCAAATTACAAAATTACTTAATCCTATCTTAAGGATTTAGTTCATCTGCTGGAAATAGCCCATTGCATTTCTGCACTGCTTCAGTGCCCTTCAGTGTTTTAGCAGAAAAAGTGAGTATAGCCTTTGAGGGGGTTTGACTTTTTCATTGCAAAACAAATGCCTAAAGATATTTTATGAGACAAGATGATGGGGGGGCAGGAGGATTTGGGAATAAACAAACAAAACTCCCCACAGATCACTCCTCCGTACCCTCTTCCTGCCAATGGTCTGCAGAGATTTATTCAGTTATTCATCCTGCGTGAGGAATACTCATACTTTTCTCTCTCTCTCTCTCTCTGTTACCTCCAACACAGGATCAGTTCCACATTTCTGGAATCCTGCAATTTTATCAAAGTAAATTCCTTTCAAGCTCCATCCACAAAGAGGGATCCTTCTAACTTGTCCGTCTCCAGGTAAGGATCCCAGCTAAGATTCAGAAAGGGCTTTCTTAACACTTCTCCCAGCGAATACAGCAAAGACTGTCATTCTCTTACTGTGTTTACACCATTGCTGCTATTAGGAATAGAACCACTGTTCAATAAAAGACAACGTGAAAGAAACATGACTATCACGTACGAGGAGAAAAACCGGCACTAGTGGATACAGAAGAGCCATCTAGCCATCTGTTCCAGCAGCGCCTAAAATTAAGTCAACTTTGAGCCAAGCAAACTCTGCGCTCCCACGTCAAACAGGTCCCAGAGCACCTTCTCCCTCCTGCCCGCATTCCCTGGGCGAAGGAGCTGTGCACTCGCAGCCAGACCTCCACAGATGGTTCCCTTCATGGAGGCAGCCCGCATGGCAGAGACTCAGCCTGCCTCCGGACCACAGGCATCCTTGCGACTCTTCCAGAGAGCTTCATTTGCGATGCACTTGGCCCCTCGCCCACAGTGAGCCATTTCCCACCACCTCTGTCCAAACGTATGCTGGTATAATGGGTGAGAAACGTGGGCAGAATCCTGTTACGAGCCAACAGCGTTTAACACCCATTTGCAGTGTTGGAAGTTTTCATATATGATAAATGACAAGAGAGAACAAGGACCTTCATGTCTGAGCAAGACCAAATAAACCCATTTGTCACTACCCACATCTTGGGCAGTTTTGATTAAGACAGCGCCTTCACTGAGTATTCCGAGCCCCCATTTTTTAACAGTGCTACAATTGGATAAGCATTTTACTACAACTGAGCTGCAAAAAATAAGCTTTTAGCTGCTTTAGCCTTTCAGATGTTTCAAATGCAAAGAATATTTGACATGCAGCTTCAAAGTTAATCTTGTTTTCCTTAATCTTTGTTTTTAAATGGCAAGAATCAGTAGCATTACTTTGTTGCTATACAGTTTTATTTATTTTTAATCAAGCATGTTTCATCCCTACAGCATGATTAATTAACAAAGTTAATTAGCAAACTACAGCCAACCTGCAAGCAAACAAAATCTTCTCTAAGGATTAAAAAGTAGCAAAACATGTTCATTGAGAAGTTCTCATGTTCGCTTTTGAAAAACCACCAAATAATAAAAGGTTTACAAAAACACTCTTTGAAAGCACAGTTTATGCTCTTAAGTTTGAATATTTGCATTGTAAGTGGCAAAACTCCGAGCCAACGACTTTGGAAAGAGATAATTAAAGGAGCCAAACAAGGATTCAATTATATCCTTTCCAGATGGAACCAAGCACACAAGTAGTCACTGTGTGGATGGAAGAAAGATACATTTCAAGTCTCAGTATCACTAGTAGATACTGCAGGAGCTTGTTCGAATAAACAACAGTTTGAGAAAAGCCCGTTTAGTCCAACAAAAACATGAATGTGCTAAATAATCCTGTAAATTTTGAACTCTCCTTAAACTAAAAATTCCTCTTTCCCTCTCCCTTCCCATGAATTTGACTCATTCAACTACCAGACAAAAAAAAAAACCCTGTATTGTATGCCAGTGACAGCTAAAACACACAGTTCAGGGTTTCACTACAAAACTCTGCTACCTGAACCTCTCCCAGTCCAAGGGGATAAAGGCAGGGAAGTTGATGCAATCACAAGCCCCCACCTATGACATAATTTTGAACAAATGCTGATACTGTTCCTGACCGGATAACCGATACCCTCAGATCAAACACTACAATAAAAGCCACACTGAATGCGTGAAAGACTCCCTTTTTCTTAGTTTTCCTTCTTTATATTGCTATTTTACAGCAATACAACAAAACAAAAAAAAACCCCTCTGGCAGTGAACTTCAGGCTTCCCAAATTTTGAAATAAGATTTCCATTCTTATTTTGAAACCTCAGATTCAGAAGCTTTTAGATACAGGGCTTCGCTTTCCCATCTAGCTCCTGGATGAATTTATGAAACAAAGATTCCCTTAAAATGTGCTGAATTGTTGCATGCATTTGCTAAGATCTCAGCCGTACAGAATCAAGATATATTCTCAGTGGTAAATAATAACTTTACAGTTTTAATGAAGAAAACTAATTTTATAATTATAACGAAGAACAAATAAAAAAAGTGGAAAGTGTCTCAGTAACATCTCTAGTCTGTGCAGGGAGACGACACAAGCCCATCTTCCTTCAATTTCTGCTTTGCCAGGGAGGTTTCCCATCTGAATGCTGACCAGGCTTGACCCTGCTGAGTCTATCAGATCTGACAAGGGAACAGCCGAGGGTGGAACGGCTGCAGTGAACTAATGCACCTCTTTCAGCTCCTATTGCAATCCCAGTGGTTAGTGATGCTGCAACCTTCCTTCCTACTGAAGATCACGTACCACGAAGGCACTTGGTGCTTTCAAAACGTCAGCGTCGTCTGCGTTTTGAAACTGGTCTTTTAGAGGCTCAAGGGTTTAACTGGATCTGGCAATGAGAATCATCTTGCAAAGAAAGATTCACTGCAAATTTAAAGCAAAGTACGAGCTTTATTTAATTATTTTTACAGTAACTGCAAAGTCTGAAGTTACAATAACAGAAGTACTAACGCTGTCAAGCAGAAGCCAAATAGATTAGGATGAGCTACAAGCAAGGCACAGGCTTCTATTTATTGCTAATTTATATGTAATAAAAGATAAGCATACAGAAAACATAATTTACATCAAACTTCTCTTCTACAGGACATGATACAGCTAAATCCAGACAAGCAAGAGAGGTAGTAACTTACTTAAAATGTGTTTCCTTTAGGTGACACTAACAGTAAGGGAAAAAAACCCCATAGAATTAGAACTATAATCGAAAATAGGTATCAGCAATCCCTAGGGGCTCCTCACCAATTTCCCATGGATGTATATGAAATCTGTAGCGAAAATTGAAATCTAGTTACTTTCCAGAAGCATCCGAACAAGACACCAAACACAAAAGAAGTACCACGGAAGAAATTATGGGGTTACAGAGGGCTGAGCCACGTGCTCTGGTCAGAAAGGAGAATGGAAAGAGAGGAGCACAGTGGGGGCAGAGCCTTTATTATAAAAGCAAAATGGTTGCCTTTGGCAAAGAAATCAGAACAGGAAAGGTTATCAGGAGTCCATGGCAGATTATCATGGGATTCTTCTCCTGACAAATTGCTCTCTCAGCGCCGGCACGGCAGCCAAGGTCAGATGGGCACTTGAGCTCAGTAGCTCTCCTGTCCTAAGCACGTGCGCAGGGATGGATGGCAATGCATTTTCAACAGAAGCATCTTCTCCCACCCTTGTAATCTTTATTACTTCATTGACACTTATTGTCTTCAACATTGAAATTATGGGTGCAAGACTGCACACACTTCTATGATTCACTGGTATTTCAGGCAACATTTCAAATACATCTATTTTTTAACATTGGTGTTGTCTCCTTCCACTATTAGAGCTGACTCCGCAGCACAGTCCATCTCAAATTCTGTATAGATTTGGGGCAACAGTATCAGACATAGCTGGGGAGGTCTAGACCCAAAGTTTAAAATATGGGGGGAGAGGGGGGGGTCCCCTCTTGAGCTTTGAGATGGGTTTTAAGCTTGGTAATGTATAAAAGCCAGCAAGTGAAGAACAAAAGCTTTTTTAAATAGACACCTTTAAATAATGTTCCTTAGAGAATGACAATAGACCCATCATCCCCCCTTTCAGTTTCTTGACAAGACATGGAGATGGTACAAACCATCACACTCAAGGCAGTATCTTGATTAAGAAAAAAAAAAGGCAAAATAAAGTTACTCCTTCCTGATGACGCACACATTCAGTTGTAGGATAAAAGATTAATGCCTGTATGACACAATGCCAAATCATCGGGATAATTATGAATTATACCAAGCTATCATTTTACAAATCTCTTGGAACATCTCACTTATGACCATTATTCACAAGATAATGCATTCGGTTCCTTTTTTTTTTTTTTTTTTAGATATATTCCTCTGAAGCCTTTCTTTTGCTCTGAAATTCCAGGTAGAAGAAAATGGGGTAGAAGAAAAAGACAAATTTTCTTATGAAACACAAAAATGGAGAGGGGAAAAAACCCAAAACAAATAAACCCAGAAAATTTTCCTACTAATTTCTAAAATCTGCAGACAGTAAATACTTTCTGAGAGATATGGACAGATTTAGTTAAAATATCAGCCAAACACAAATCAGTAAACAGCAGCAGGTAAGACCTACACCTGGCTAGCAAATTTAATACAACATTGAATAGGAAACATTGAATACCTAAGTTCCAAGAAACACCAAGTAAACAGCACTACAATACTGAACTCTGAAATACACCTAAAGTACAGGTTTTGATATAAATTCAATATCCATGCATTATATAAATCTTGCATTTATTGAAAAGCACAGTTAAGTTTTTAGGAGGGGCAAATTCTGCACAGATTTGTTCCCTGTTTAAATCTCTAGTTTCAATACATCCCATAAACTACTGAAAGGCACTACAACAAATAAATGAGCACAGGATCTGTCCCACAAAGTCTGTTATTATTAAAAGTGGTACATTAACCATAAACCTTATTGTCTCTGTTCTGCAACCCCCACCAGAAAATGCCTAGCGAAAGCAATTATACAGATTCACACTGTTGTAGTTTGGAATTTCTTTACAGAACTGACTGATTTATCAATTTTTATGTTACATTAACAGTAATATTTGTATTTAATGTTGTATTATTTCTGCCAATAAGTTGCAATCCAAGAAGCATACAGTGGGAATTTGCACAATTAGGCAAACTGCCAAGTTCTCAAAGACTTACCATTATGGAAAACCTCAGTGTTCAAACAGGAGGAAAAAAAAGAAGAAAATGACTAATAGAAGACAGTTTGTAAAGAAACTTTATAATATAGGCAGCGGTGGCACACCGATCCCCATCCTTTACTACCAAGCTAGTAAAGGGTTTGGAGCATGTCTCTTATCAGGAAAGGCTGAGGGATCTGGGGCTGTTCATCCTTGAGAAAAGAAGGCTGAGGGGAGACCTTATTGCCCTCTGCAGCTACCTGAAGGGGAGGTGTAGCCAGGCAGGAGTTGGTCTGTTCTCCCTGGTGACAAGCGACAGAACAAGAGGCAAAGGCCTGAAGTTGAAGCAGGGGAGGTTCAGGCTGGATCTCAGGAAGCATTTCTTTCCAGAAAGGGTTGTCAGGCACTGGAACGGCTGCCCAGGGGAGTGGTGGAGTCACCATCCCTGAAGGTGTTGAAGAGGCAGTTGGATGTTGTGCTCAGGGACATGGTTTAGTGGTTTTGATGGGGCTGGGAGTAAGGTTGGACTTGATGATCTTGAAGGTCTCTTCCAGCCGAAACTATTCTATGATTCTATGAACAACTGTTTGCTCTTCTGTTCAGGTGCGACTTTAAAATATCTTACACAACTGAAAGCATCTGTTTAATGAAAGCCATAAAACGCTCTAAAATGATACCAAATTTCTTTCTGAGAATTCTTTCACAGCACAAGGCCTGCAGTTTGCACTTTTCTAATTAAAACAAAACAGCAGTGTTTATCTTCTTTTTGACAGAATCCTCAGAGCCATTGCATTATTCTTATGACCTTCTCCAGTACATATCAGCGTGGAAACCAAATTTTACATTACCACCTTTCCCTTCTGGTACACATCTAATTCACCTGGTCCTCCCATAGTAGGAATATGGCCCAGGAGCCCCACTTTAAATGAGATAAGACAGTAAGACAGGCTGCTAAAAACCTCAGTTTAGCTTGATAGTGCAGCTGGGTTCAAAGTGGGTAATGAGAGAGGAACAGGGTAATTGCTATATGAGAATTTAGCCGATGGGAGAAAACAGTTTAAGCCACCACCTTGCAGTCCGTCTCATTTCAAACACAGACAACTGTCACACTGCACTTCAAATGCCTGCAAGATGCTTTTTGCCATCCTCATCCCCAAATACACCTGCTCTTCTTGCTCTAAGTACCAAAGCTGGTGACATTTGGCTGTGCAGTAGAGCTGACACGGACCTGGCAACACATCAGTCACCAACACCAGGAAGATGCTGCTAAAGCAGATGCTACTTTCAAAAGAGTCAGAATTCGATTTCCGTGACTCAGTGGAATGGAAAGCAACACCAGAGATGTGAATGCAGCCGTGCTCTCTGCATAGCCCTCAAAAGATTACTTCTTAATGCACATTCAAGAAAGAAGAGACACAGCAAGGACTAGAAAGACACCACTCTGTGTAAGGGTACTTTTCGCATCTTCAGCACATCATTCAGTACTTTTACTCTACTCTAGATTTAAAACCAGCCTGCTGTTGTAGGATGTGCACTGCATCACCATTAGGGAATAAACTCACTTTGTGAGTGTGTAATTTCTTACTTGGTCTTTTGCTGTTCATTTTTAAGCTGGGTCAGGCCATTCTCTAGACTAAACAGAATCTCAGTTCTTGTGTTTCTATTGCAATATTCTGTATGGTTTGAAGTGCTAGATCTTTACAGCATACAGATTTGCACTATTTTTATTAGATCCTTTACTTGTTTAAGGTGGGTTTTTTTAAAAAATAAATATTTGTAATTCAGAAGATACCTTCTGATATATCAAGAATTGTCTGGATTGTGACCCAAACAGAATAAGCTGTGAATCCTTGAACCCCTTCAGCCAATTCCTAGCGAAAGTTAATTCTTTTTTTCACTAAGCCTGGACTTAGGAAAAGCTCGAAAAATGAAGAACAAAGGAAGAAACAAGCAAACAAGGTTTTCTTTTTGGAAAGGACTTGGAAGATAAGCTAACAAATCCCCCCATCACTGGTTGCTCATATATATTTTTTCTCCTGAGATTTGTCACATGGAGATGATGTGCTGTGGAAATTCTTTTGAAAGGATATGCATTTCCCTAAAGGATTTTTAATGAGAATTTATTGCTCATGAAAGATTCAGGATTGGCAGCACTTCAGTCTTCAGTTAATGATCTTTGTTTATTAACATAAACCACATCACTCTTAACAGGAGTGTAAGTTTCCCAACCAATGCATCAAAGCACGGAAGAATTCTCACCCCTTCAGTCTTATCCCCTGAGGCAGTCTGAGAGGGTGCTGGCTGAAGTTTATATGGTTCTCCTCTACAAAAATGAAGCCAGACCCTTTGTTCAACATAAGACTGAAAATCATGGAAATATTTTTTCAGAACAAAAATATCTAACATAAACTAACAGCAAGAAATGGCAGCAAACTGATATTATTTCTCATAGTGTTTTTTCCTTCCATGCAAACCTTTTCAGGGTATCGGAAGATTTTTGCTTAGGCCTAATCCTAATTGTTCTTAAATTCTGAAATAACATTCATGCAAAGTCCTGATTCCTGTCAGTAAATTACCACCTCCTGAAACCCCATGAATTTGCAAGAGGTTATAGGCAACTGGGCCTGCAAACCAGGGATCCCAAAACACACCACTAGGCCATCTCTGGTATTTCCATTAAAATAAAAAGGCACAAGTGTATTTCTTCAGGGGGAAAAAAAAACCCCAAAAATAAAAAACCAAATGCACAATTGAAGAAAAATGGGGTGTAAAGGAACAAAAACCAAACACATTGTTGTGGACACTAAGCTTAACCAAACTCTTAGATCCCACTGCTTTCTTCATAACCAGCTTTCCTTCTGCTCTGCTCCAGTGATACATTCACCTCATTTTTTTATCTGAGAACATTTAGAAAGTTTTTTTTCCTCCCCGTTCTCTACAAAGCTTTGCAGTTTCGCTCTCACAATTCAAAGAAGCTATCTGATTTTGCTTCATTACTGGTTGACCTCTTACATCTTTTCCACTCTTTTGTTCCCAGACAACACATTCCCAGTGTTCTTTCTAATCTTTTTTTTTTTTTTTTTTTGGGGGGGGGTGGTTACCGTGTGTGATGGGTTTTTATCCATCCAGAAAGCCTTCAGCATGAGGACTTCTGTTTTTCTAACTGTCTGTACTTACTATGTCTTTTCTCTCTCTAAGCAACATCATTTATGGCACACTCTGTAACCTTCCAGCTGTCAATCAGGTACTGTTCTAACTGAACATTACAATACTTTGGAAAAATCATCCTGGTTTGGGGTTTTTTTTTTTGTGTGTGTGGACAAGGAACAAAATCAATATGATTTTATTCTGTTTCACCCACTAGACTTCTCTCTTTTCTCTTTACACAATTGTTCAATATTTAAGTATTCTGGCACACAGTGCTAGCAAATCTGCAATGACCTTCCCCTCAAAGAGGAAAAACAGAAAAGAATCAGTTTCTCATAGTCCTTTTCTTTACTGCTTAAATTGTTTTGTTGTTGTTGTTTCTTGTAATTTCATATTGCACCCTCAAGAGTAAGAATACTATTGTATTAAGACCCAGAAACACTGCTCAGTCAGGTGGACACTTTTCTGCTGGGAACTGTCTCAATTTATAGGCCAGAGGTAGCTGAAACTCAGATCAAGCCCCTAGAGTAGCATTTTGTGCTGTCTTCCCATTTCTGCTTTCCTCTACCAACTCACCTGGGAGAGGAGAGAATTTCTTCTCACATCATTTTATGGGAAATCAAATAAAGTGAACAGTGAGATGCCATATATACCCTTGGGTACAGCAGCAGAAGATCAACACTGATTTCCATGGGTATTACCTGTGCACTTCTACACTGAGCACTAGGATTACAGAGCAGTAACACGGAGTCCTTTATACTTAGGAAATCATCAGAATGGGTCAAAGTATATGCCAAACCAGTCTATCGTATATATACATATATATATATATAAAAATAGATGTTCTCTATACAAGAGAAAACATTCACATATATACCACATAGATCCTGTATTTGTACTTCTAAATCTCCAGTTGGTGATACAGTGTACAGAAACCACACAGGGGAAGCTGTGGGTGCCCAACCAGAAAATGTAGCAAAGGGAGTGGAGATTAAAAGCTAAACAAATGTATACAAGATAAAAAAATTGAAGCAGCAATCAATATAATGAGAAAAAAAAGATAGAAATATGGTTTGCAGCACACAATTTAATAATTGATCAATAGTGAGCATGTATGCTGAACAAGATGCAGTATTTGCCATAACTAAAACATCTCTGTGAAATCAGCTATTCATTTTTACACATGTATATCCATGATCTGCTTTTGGTAAAAATGTAAATGCATGATTTGTACTTTAAGAGCAACAGGTCATTTAATCATTTGTGAGAGCTGGTTCTTGGGCCACGTGCAAACAGGCACCGGCACGAAGCATCACTCGCAGCATGCAGTTAGTATCAATACAGAACCTGGAAACACTTCCAATAGGACTCTCAACAAGCGATAAATAAATTAAATATTTTCTGAGAGAATTTCTCAAATGTCTACATAAAACATATTTTGGAAGTACTGATTACCACTCGTTTTCAGATTCAGGCATGCGATCCTGTTTACTGACTGCAAAGATCTGCAGAGAGAATTTAGTGGGAGAAGGTAATCCAGACTTTTCTATAAACCTCTGTGAACTTCAGTAAACTACTAGATTTGTGAAGAGAAAAAAAACAAAACACGCAGGGATTTCCACCCCCCCCTTATTTAAAGTGATACTCTAACAAATTACCTTGGAGAAAGCTATAAACTGCAGGCCTTCCCTCAGTCCTCCCCCAGGCTAGGGAACTTGCTTCAGAATGCCCTACACAAAATAACGTTCTCTAAACCACATCTCACCATGACAGAAAGAAAAAAAAGCAGCACGTTGAAAATGACTTTGAAATATCCTTTAGTAACCCAACACATGAATCCACATTCATGCACTCTTACAGCAATACACTCAGTTCCAAGCTCACGATAGAATTGTTTCTTCTATCACTCCGTCTATAAAAGACGACTAGATAAAGTCAAAGGCAGTGGCCTCTGGCTGATGATGTGTTTTGACAAATTAGATATTTAACTGGAACCTCAAACTCGAGCTTTGTTGTCTCAGTAGATCTAAAAGAGGAGAGTTGCTTTTGAAAAGATGTGGATCCACGGGGACCCCAGCCCAGACTGAGAGTTCTACTCCAAGAGCATTATTTGTAGGGAGCCAAACAGCGGCTGGCAGGCACACACAGAGGCTAATTTTAACACAGAAATTATAGGTGTCACTTTAAATAATGGACACAGCATATGGTAATATATGCAAAATGCTTTCCAACATGTTGAGGTAGAGATGGAGAAATTAAGTTATCAGTGACAGTTTTACCATATAATATACCAGTCTAACACTTAACAGGGAAAATGAAATCCAGAGCTCATCAGAAATATTAGTGGAGCAATGACAGCATTTCTGTGTTTATTTATGAAGTCATTTAAATTCACATATGGTCAAATCACAGCCTCGGTGGTTGCCTAGGAATGAAACAGAGAAGACTGAATAGCAATAGGCACAAGATCCACCTGTGTTACTCAAGTTGTTTTACTGAGCTTGGTTAAAAAACTCACATGTGGCATGATCTGACCTTGCTTCAGCACAGCTTTAAAATTTGCTCTCTGAATATTAAAGGAAAAAATATTATAAGATGAAACTTGTGTATTGTCTATCCTTTCAGCTAGTACAGCTCAACAAAGCTGGGTCATAACTGTTACTCTAAACTTTGCCAGTTATTCATGATGTGACTGAAAATCCTGTTATGAAAAAGTGTACTACCATCCTTTTACAAGTAAACACAACCTAAAAAAACAGCGTTCCATTTAAAACCTGAATCACAGAAGCAATCACCTTCAAGAAAATCCGGACAAACTAAACCCTCTTGGGGTATTTTAAAATTATTTTCCCCAAGGACACCAGCCAGATCTGTCAAACAACTAATTTAAAAGATATGGGTGAATAAGGATTAAGTTGTGTTGGTGTTCAGGCACTTCCAAACACATCAAAATGCATATAAAGAAATATTTAAAATAATAACCATCAGAAGTACTGAAATGGAAAGATTTTCAGCAGTTCAAATGTCAATCAGACACTTAAACAAATCTGCTGTTCTCCAGCTTCCTAAACAAATAGCATATTTTGAAAACAATTTGATGTTTGAACAAAGCTCCTTGTCATCTTTCATAGCAGACAGATTCCAGCAGTGTATCTGGGTAATGAACTGTATTCTGAAATGACTTATCATAGCCTCCACAACAGCCAGCTACATCACCTTTGGTAGGAAGCAAAATAAAAATGACACACGGTGCTCACGTAGCAATTACCTCATTTATAGAACCAGGAAGAGTCTGGCTCAAATCAAGATACAGACTGTTTCAAAATGTAATTCCCCAAACGATATAACAAGAAAATAAATGCAATAAAGGACAGCTGGCAATTAAGTGAGCCTAATCTTGATTTCAAGTTACTTTGATATTAGAGATCATAAAACTAGGACCATACTAATAGACTGGGAAGAAAAATAGCCACATATAAAATTTGCAGTTAACTTTGTAGATAAATCTCCTGTGTCATTACATGGCCAGGCCTTTAAATGATATGAGATCAAAATAGCTGGCAGAAAATACATACATGGGCATTTTGAATTTTTGCTACTTAAACCAAAGGTACTCAGTTAAATTCAGAGGATCAGAATAAGGCTGCAATAAGCACCAACTTTAACATTCACCACCAATAATTAGCAACATTCTGAGAGAAAGACAAGAGAAGCAATCACCTTGATACTCAGGGTTCATTAGCAAAACTGTAACAGCGGCTCTTAACAGTGTCTTACAAGAATGCAAAAAGAATCAAAAGTACTTTTATACACAGAATATATGTTATTAATGGTCTAAGTTGCTACACAGGTGTTAAGAGCTCTTTTGAACTCAGGGGATCAATATCTAAGAGAAATTTGTATTCACTTTCCTTTCTGGAAGTCCCCAAAGCAGAACAGAATAGCTTCTCCTCTTTCATCATTCTGCAAGAACAAGCATATTTTGATATGCTAATACTTCCATGTTGACATATTCTTCTTAACAAGATATTGTTTTAATTAGTTCCATCTATCATTTGGAAGGTATCCAGAAGACATGTTAAGGATTTTTCCAGTGAAGCAGAAAAAACCCATATGGTTTTCAACTGCATATTATTCCTTACTATAAACTCAGGACCTGCTCATTGCTGCACATCCCACAAAAGCAGTTTTCATCTCTTATCCTCTAATCTCACGTGGAAATGAAATCCTAGGATTTTAGCCTGCACAAAATACCCACATATTCTTTCCTTCGTTAGACGCTGTTGGTGACAACGCATGACCAAGACACAAAAGGCCTTGCTCTGCCCTGCTGCTAGCTCTGCCCACAAAGGTTTGCACCAGCAGCTCTTCTGCTGGCCTCTGTCTACAAAGTTCTCATTTGGCATCAGTATAATGTCCCAGTACGTTAGATGATTACACAGCTACTTGTTCAATTCAAAATTATTTTTGTTAGCACACTCCTGCTTTTTTCACAACCTCAGATGTAGGAAAAGACAAACTCTAAATGTACATAAAGTCTCTCAACAGGTACTTTCCCCCATTACTGTCTTGGGAAAACATTATGAAAAACTTATTTATAGATAGTACTTCTGTATGCACCTATAAAAACTATAGCTTTACTGAAAAAATCCAAAACTTCCAATCTCTCAGAACTGCAAGTGACAGATAGAGAAACCTATTTATTTCCTAGATAGATACTGAGTAATTTCCATTTTTCCCTATATACAGGTCATGGTCTACAAGGTTTCCCAAAGATGCATTTTCTTAAAAAACAGCAATATCTTTTAGAGCATTCTCTGCAACAACAACGACAATCAACTTTCCTTTAATGAAGAAAATGTTTCTAAGTGAACACAGGTAAGCATAAGTTTTTAAGTAAACTTTTCTAAGTGGACACACAAGTACCTCACAGTGCCAAACGTATTAATGAAGCAAAGTATTTTAAAATGCTAGAAAATTCTGCCCGTCATACCGAGCAGCAATTTAATGCTTTAAACAGGCAGCCAGATGGCTGGTTTCAGCCAGCCCATTTTCACTGACCTGTATTTAATCAGCTGAGTTACCCGAGACAAGCAACTAGCCCGGATTTTTAAGAGATAGACAGAGATGGAGTGGGACAGCTAGAGCTGGAGATCAGCAGGGTTTAGAAATTACTTAAGGCTGGGGCTGGTCAACCCTTGGCAGGCCAGAGGCAGCAGCTCCCAGCCCTGCGATCCAGTGGGACAATTCAGGCACCTGCTGGAAGTCCCAGAAGCTCAGCAGGACCTATGGGACATTCCTGCAGCCACAATCTTCCAGCTGGGCTCATAATAACCGCCCCGATGCTCTGCCACCTCCTGAAAGCCTGAAATCCATGCAGCTAGAGCACCAGCAGCCTCAGACATGTAATATCTCTTCTGGTAGTGCCTAACTGGCCAGACAAAAATCAGACAGGCAGAGTTTTGCTAGAGAGGAAGGGGAAGAACATGTTCTCATAGCCACAAAGCAAAATTCCCCTCTTGAGACTTTTAGTTTGTCTCCTTTTTGGTAGAGGCCTCTAGCCCCCACTACGCTCTGGCTGGTGCTTTTGATTTTTAGTTATAAATCTGCTCCTTTCCCAATGGTCAGAGGATATTCCCAGGAGTTCAGTGGCCACACCGAAGGGCAGAGCCATGCTTTCACCTACTAACTGCACTCTCCAACACCCATCCTCTCTGTCTCTAGCTCTCCAAAGCACACTGCTTTTCACCAGTATTTTTACATTGCTGAAGCTAACACGTTTTCACTAATTCTAAACACTTGTTTCAGTGATTGCTCTAAGCAAGTTTGGTTTGACCTAGAAGTCAATGACTGTGGTCAAAACCATCTAGCAATGTCTGTGCACTGTCCCTTCACATCACAGAAGAGGAGAAGCCTGGGGAGTGAGAGCTGACATTCAAATCTCTGAAGTTAGACCATGGAGGCTACCTGGGAGTGCAGTAAAACAGCAGCTGGATCTGTAACTACAAGGAGCAGAAAGAGCCCCCTCCGTTATTTAAATGGAGAGAATGAGAAAGGGTGCCATAAATTCACACAAATTGCTCAAATATTACAATCCGAGTCCTCAAATACTTATTTCTGCCTCAGCAATCCAGGGGAAATGTGCAGTTAGAGCTGCTCATACAACCACGTGTTAATGACTCCCCGAACCAGCCCCAAGTGCCAACCAGCGTGCCCGGATGGCTCATTGCAGAGTGAAATGAAGACATTACCATAACCTCAAGAAATAATCTCATGCTTATTTTTACACAACACATTGCCACAGTATATTACTGCCCTTTTTACACCCATCTATACACAGGAAATTGTGAAAGTTTGAGGCAGGTAAGGGACTTCTTGATTTTTAATTCCTTTTAAAAATGAAATCTAGATCACAACATTCAACAAGAAGCAACAGTGAAAGAAGCAACGGTGGAAGTCAGTGCCGGGCTGGCTTATTCTCAGAAATAAACTTGAGCAGTTTCAGGACCTTGTCTTTTGAGCATAGATTGCGTTCTAGCCTATCAGATGCTGCAGTAATGGGATTTTGTAAATCTGAAGCGCCTTCATATCGTGTACATAAAGAAATCTCTTGATGTTTTACTTTTTTTAATGCTCTTTTTCATCATATGTACCCACCCATGCCCCCCTGCTTTCAACAGCTAATAACCAATACATCTGATGAAAATTAATTGTCTTGACAGCTTGCATAAAAACCATAAAGGTCCAAAGGAAAAATGCTGTGGCAGCATTTTCTTTCTATGTAGGACAGTAGCTATGGAAACTATCTTTAGAGGCCAACTGGCCTTCATCCCAGTACAACACACAAAAAAATCAAAATGCTACTTTCACCGGGTTAGTCAGTGGCACCAGTCTTAATTGTCAATCCCTACAACATTGTCACATGTTAGCTAGAGCAAAATATTCATTGATTTTGTTGGGAGCAAAGCTGATATCATATTAAAAGTACAGACTTGGATAATACGGAGCCTTATGAACTGTGTTCATATTGATAATTATTATGATAACCTGTTACAAAGAATATAAACCATGTAAAACTAGACAGATATCTAAAATACCAATGTACAAATTATCCATTTTCTTAATAGAAAATAGTTATTATGATAGAAATAATTTAGTCTCATCCTCAAGTAAATACTTGCAGCCAAAGAGGATCTCTCTAATCTTCTTTAACTGTCACATTTCACTAACTGGAAATCCTATCCTTTTGGAAAGGTTTTATCCCATACAGCCAGCCTGAACAAAAGCTGTGGTTTCCCATACGGTCTGACAAAATCATCTTTTTTTATGAATGCTGAGAGATTATGAAGGGTTCTTTCCTCAGAAGGAAAGACATGGATGAGCCAGAGGTTGACTATTGCAAATGCACATGGCAACTTCCATTGCCAACCACAGAAGAGTTCACACAGAACAACAAGCACGGTCATTAATGAGGCTCTGAAACTTCTGAAGAAATAGGTCTTTCATCCAGAACAGTATTCAAAAAGTAGTGGAAGGTTTCAGTGATTAAGTACCTATAAGGAAGGAAGGCAGAGTATACACACATTTGCAGCTCTGCAGAGGTTGGTATTTCACTCAGATATGATACTGCACCACTGAGGTACCCTGATACCTTCCTCCTGTTTTTCTGGAAATCTGCCCTCACCAGCAATTCTTAGTTAAATGGCTTGGGGAGATGGGGGAACGTGGACAGACACACAGGACCACCCAGGCAGGACAGAATTATACAGATCAGATTTATGTTCAGGCAAGAGCCAAATTCTCCCCAAATTCTCTCAATGATACTAGCTGGGTGTGGGTCTACTGGGGGCTATGGAAATGCAACATCTTGAGGGATCTGGCTTGAAACATTGGTACTTTGAAATGCAGTACAAAAAAGCGTGAGTGTATGATTCACAGGGTAACACACCACAAGAGGCACTGGGCTGGCTGTTAGCTAATTATCCAGGTAACCACTGTGTATCCACACAGTACTTATGGTTGCAGTCAAAAAAGTCTACGCCTATTGGCAAGAAGATAACTAAAAAGCAAGACACGTGCCAAAAATACAGGATACCTACAAAACTTCAGAATTTAATTTACCCCACAGATTACAATCACCACTATTCCTGGACATCTAGATCTCCATCCCACTGCTTTCACAGACATACACTGCTCTAAACCAAACTACTACACTGGACAACTCATTTTAAATCAAAGCCAAGCATGCTACTTTCGGGCCATTAAACCAATGTGGATTATTATAAAATCAGGCAGATCAAGACCCCACTCTCTGCTGCTTTTTCTCTTGCTCACAAGAAGTGCTCAAGTTATGACCCCTGCAGGTCCTTTGTCAGGATGGTACAACGATCCCTCTGGGGAGGATGGGGAGCAGTGACACTTCCCAGGGGCAGCCCTGGGGAAAGACCACACAATACTTTCTGGCCACCCCAGTCTGTCTCCCTGTAATCTTAGTCATGACCTTCACCAGTATTTCAGGTGCTATATGATTTTCCACAGGTGAAAGCTTCTCTCTCTTGCTAGAGGGAAGAAAATCTATTTGCTGTATGTAATATGGATCTAGCAATTAATGTCCATTCCTTCTTTTTAATAAATTAGCACAGTTTCGAGCAGCTTTGTCTATAAAGCAGCAGATGTAGTCTCTCAGAAATACGTATCTAGTTGCACCTCATATTAGACAGTCAAGAAGTAAGTTAACGTCTTCAATACAGTTTTAAATCAAGTTGTTTCACTGGTTGACTGCTTGTCTCATCACATGGGACAGGAGCTTTTGTATTTCCTTCTCAGACCTCGCTGATGGGATATTTTGCAATATCACTGTAAAAACAAACAAACAAAAAACCAAACCAAAGTAAACAAACAAAACAATTGAAAAGTTTTTTGATGTCAGTGAGAAATTCACTGCTGATCCAAATGGGAAGAAGGTACAGACATCTGGCTGTAGAGCTGTGATTTCATTTGTCATGTAGGAGCTCTGCATCTGAAATATCGACTGGGGGGACTGCAGGGCAGAGAGCCATGCCATGCTTAGATTCCCTTGGTGCCATCAGTAAGTCCATGCTGAGTGGAACTATGGGTTACATTTTAGATCCAACAATGGTTCTTGTTAATTTACCTGTTACTTTTACACAGACTGCAGCAAAACATGCTACAATTTTTTTATTATGTGCCTCACACTGAGGTTTGATCCAGCTACTACTAAACAAACCAAGATAGGTTTCAGCTAGCTTGGATCTGACTCAAAAATATGTGGTCCATGCTGCCATCATAAAATAGAAGAGATTAACAGAACTGAAAGGACAGACAATAGAGCTTATGTGCCAAAGCCTGACTTCTTTTCCCATGTTAATCTCCCAAGAGACACCCATGACTGAAAACCTTGTCTTGCTTTACCACCTTTAAGACAACCACAGCTACACCACTGCTGAGTGAAGATGTTACAGAGCTTGATCCAGACTCTAATAATATTTATCTAAGTATTGCTGTAAATACCTTTCTTAGAAAAGCCTTTTACAAGACAAGGAAGAGGTAAACTCATATATTGAAACATCCCAACCTATCCAACCTTCACCCTTGCACAAACCCCAAAATCAGTCCATCGGGGACCACTGCCATTATTTTCTTTATGTTAAGTGCATTCTACACCAATGAGTTACAGCATTAGCTTTTATCAAAAGTATTTTTAACTAGCTATGAAAAATCTGATCCTTTCTTCGATATAAGGATCACCACCCCAGAAAACAAGTCCCAGTAAAATAAAAGACTTCTAACATCTGTTAATACCACAGTTCCTCTCCTCCAGTTTTACAATGTGATCTCCTCTTTCTCTGCCATAAATGCTGTTGCAGATCCCTGTATCTTTCTCCATTCTTGCTTTCACACCTCGTAACATCTGTATCATGAATCTCAAGACCTGACATCCTGTTCCACTGCAATTTTTTATTCCTTTAGTTCTGACACTTTTGTAACACAGCTTTTCAACAGAATAACCCGTTGCAGTGAAATATTTTCTTCCTGGAAACCTGCAGCTCTCTTCCTGAGCACAACTTTACTATTTTCTTCCAAGAGGAAGTAAATAAAATCCAACAAGGCCATTTTTTGTACTCTGTAGTCTACTTCTCTGACCATTTGCTGACCTTAACCTCACAATGGATGTGTGAAGCAATTTGTCCCAGACATTCTTTCTGATCATATTTTAATTCACTAGGTGCATTTGCACTGGTAATTAAATGAGCCGAGGGGCACTTCTTAGGTGAAAACTTGTCTTCAATTGACATTAAAGATCATAAAAAGGTCTTAAAATACATCATTCGTGATCTTGCAGATTCCCTCCTGAGCTGTGCACCAGGACAACAACCAGAGTACCCCAGATAAAACATGGATGCAAGGTCCCCAGCAGTTGACTCCTTGACGCATGCCCAGGACCAGCAGCTTGTGCAACCTCTTAAGCCAACTGCGAGACAAAATAGAGGTGTAGTCACAAAGGATCACAGCGAATCATCAAGTTTTTGGTCTTATTTGTGCCAAGTCAGTTGATAATACAAATACACCTATTGAGTTCTTGGCCAGACCTCTACTACAGTGTCAATACAAATGTAAATATACATGTTTTAAGAGGAGTAAGCATTAAAAAAAAAAACTAAGATCAAACTATACTAGCATACTACCATACTGTAATTATTCATTTACATGAGGTAACTCTGAAAACAACGACTGGATACTTACTCATCTGTAAGACACAAGCTCTAGTAGTAGTAGTGAAGCCAGTGTTGTATGAGGGAGAACCCTGAAGTAAAGCACACAGCAAGCTGTTCCTACTTCATGAACTACAAATACCCATCTAGAGCTTAGATACCAGAAGCATTCCCAGCAGCCCACTGTATTACCACATGCTATTTATGTGAAAAATCATTTTTATATGCTCAAAAGTTGGCATGTCAGACTCCCCTTGACACCAACAGGAATGATATGACTCAATCTCATTTTCAGTAGCCACCGGGAATCACTTTACTGCAGATGTCAAGAAGGCAAAGACATCCCACATGTTGAGTATGGCTCCACTGGTAGCTTTGGGCTTCTCCCAAGCTCAGCAGAACGATGCACACTACACTGGGTTTGGCCCACATTCTCCTCTCACTGTATTTTACATAGCTACATTCTTATTCAGGACATAGCTGCCCTTCAAGCTACAGGAAGTCACCAGGGTCAGCATCTTACAGACTGCAAGTTGGCTTTTATAGCCAAGTCTAGGAACGTACAGTGGAACACAGACATACACGGTGGATGAGGAGAAGAGGTACCTGGGCAATTAGTTCAAAGGAGAAAGGGAAGTTTGGAGAAGCTAAATGTCTAAATATCTCAAAAATGGCTGTACTTATGTCAGCAAAACCTGAAGTTATCATTCTAAAGGCTCAAAGCACATAGCTCATCCTCAGAAAAGAAGAACCACTCAGAACAAGGAAGTGGTATACTCAGACACAACTAACTTTATTATCATCAAATATACAATGGAATAAGGATTTTAGCTTCCTGCAGTGGCTCAGACCAACAATATAGGCAAAATTTTGGCACAGAGAAGAAGTGAAAAGTCCAAAGGATTCAAGTGAACATAATGAGAGAGCAGCTGCATTGTCTATTTAGAACAACACAGGCCACCAGGAGCCAAGAGTCTATTTAAAGGGGTTTATACACAATGCAAGGGAAGTTATTAGAAGATGGAACAAAGATGTATGTGGAAAGCAACTGGTAAATGTTTGGCTCAGATACATAGAACTACATGGATTTAAGAGAAATCCTAAGAGAGATGGGAAAAAGAAGAATGTCTTTTTGCTCTTTCACAGCATACAGCAGTGTTGAAAACTTTGTTTCTGTGATATATCAAACTTTTTTCCCATGTCTTGGTTTTTCCTTCCTGATCTTACTTGCATTCTGATTATTCTGAGAAATAATTTATATTTCAGATGTGAACTGTCATTGCACACACTACAGCAAGAGAGGTAGAAGTACTTGACTCTCCTTTATGAGCCATTAACTTCTGTATTTTAGAGATTCTCTCCTGAAAAAAAACCCTTCCAATTTTCATTTCAAGGGATAAGCATGTAAGAAAAATAAATTCTCAAAGCACAAGAGAACTCCAGGTCCTCTGACTTTTAGAAGAATTTTGCATATAGGAGTCTTGCTGGCAGAACACCCAGTCTCTCTCTTAATGTTTAAATCATTTGAATATATTTTTAAACAAAGGAAAGAAACTTCTTTTTAAAAACTCCATCCACATCAGCTCGGGACTGTATCCATCACCTAATATCCTAATGCTATCAACTCTTTGGTCATTCCTAGGAGTTTCCATTACACAATATAAATGAGATCTAAATATAAAAGAGTGACAAACACTGAACAGACTTTTGCTGTAGTAACCCCTCCAGACCTTCTACAGAATGGAAGCATAAATGCAAAGCCTGCCAGGCTTCCGGTCGATGCTTTACACAACTATTATTAAAATTGCCTTTTCCTCACCCCATTTCCAGGCAGCGGCAATTCTGCGTTAGCACTCTGACAACCAAAACTTCACCACAGCACAGCTTCCACTTCAAACCTTCATGTAAACACAAGCCAAAAGCAGAAACACAATTCCTGTGTCTTAAATATTAGTCCTATACCAGTTCCATCACACTGTGTTAGCTCATTCTAGCTCAATAACCAAACTAATGGCACCTACCTGCCGTAATTCTTGAGAAGGGGAGCAGAGCGAAAGGGGTTTGGGTTGTTTTGGGGTTTATGTGTGCAGCACCTCTTTGGAAGCTTTAATCCTGTGAACAGCTACACGCACACTTAACTTTACAGGCTGAGTAGCCTATCTATTTCAATGCTGTAACTAAGGTTAAGCAGGTGTCTAGCTGGTTGCAAAATCAGGGTCTTAAGTGGAAAATTAATCAGTGTAATAAGCGGATTTCTGCACAACACCTGGCTGCTGCTGCTGAGCTTATCTGCGTAGGGATTTATCTGGCAGAGTTAAGCAGTGGTGTACTTGTAACTCTCTACAACAGTTGGAACTAAAGTTAACCATTTGGAATTACTGCAGAAAGGGAGGTTCTTTCTTTTTGTAAGAAGGCAACACCAAGTACCTACAAAGCATGCACTTCTGTGTCACTCCAGCAAGAAAACCTTGTCAGTAAGTGTGTGCTACATGCAATGAACAGCACAAATACACATGAGAAAAAGCTGAAGCAGGAACAACTTTCCTAGGAAACTCTCTAAAAGCACCACAGTACAGAGATAACAAACAGAAAAAGCCAAGAAGTACAACATCAAATACTTCTGAGCTAAAGGACGTAAGATACCTGTCCACAATCTGCATTGAAAGGGTAAACTACACAAGAGATGCCAAACTTCATCCTGAAGTTTTGATTTTCTTTTTAGTTTTTCCATCAGAGCATCTGCACTGAACTCCCAATTCATCCTTAACGATCATCAAACCACCTCACTGGGGGGGGGAACGTACCATATGGCTCCCTTTAACCGCGTAAATTGTATGCTGTGACATGAATGGAACTGCTCCGTGGACACAGTCAATCACTGGTTTCAAGGATTTGGCAGAACGGGCATTACACCGCACGCTGCGGCCACGCCAGGAACGAGAACAGCTTCAGACAGGGGTAGCACAAAGTGAGGCTCAGGCTTCTGTTCCCCGTGTCTGAAATCCACTGGGTCACAACAAGTTCTGGGAGCATTTTAACTTAGATGACTCAAAATCTTATTAGAGCATTTTTAATGCCACGGCAATCTAATAATGTACTTTTTCATAACGTCTCCCTGTACAGCACATTTCAAGTTTTGGAAGAAGCATGTAAATCTACAGCAGTGGAGACCTGGTGTCATTTTTATTCTTGCTACTGGCAAGCTTCATCTAGTGCCAGTGGCATTAATACCAGCGTTCACTAGCAAAAGGAATGAAGTCTTGGTAAATTCAGCTAAGGGTACTGGTCACTTTATCCTGAAAGGGAACACTGTAATTTAGCTTATACGATTTGTTTCCTCTTTTAACAAGAAATGGAAAAAATTTGCAGTATTCAAGGCACAAAGTAGTATTTTTGGTTCACCACTGACGACCAGCATCAAAATTCACCAAAAAAAGAAATTCCTCATCATTCTGATTCCTGCCTAGTTATTCCCCAGCCACGTTTAAAACGCTAGCCCGCCCATTCCAGCATTTCAGTGCAATTTTTATTGACCTACTAACCTGTGACTCTGGAAGCCTGGAGCTAAGAATGCAATAATGGCAAGCAAATACAAGTCTCCAAACAGAGTGTAATAACCTTAAGTAAACTACTGCCAAGCAAAGTCCCGCAGATCAAACAGTTCCCACGAAGCCTTATGCTATTAACTAGCAAAAGAGTCCCATGATATCTCCATAGCCATGCACAATAACAGAGCACCGTGCTTCTGTTTACTTACATAGCTTATCTGCAATCCAGTAATGTATACAGTCAACCCCTCAGATGTAAATCACTTGGCTATTTAACGTTACTTCACTTGTGAAGAACTTTGCCAGCCTTCTAATGATAAACAAGGGCTTTATCTGAATATCAGTTTTTAAGGGATGTGCAATGGACATGTATAAACCATTTCAATTAGGGACTCAATTTTATATCATCACATGGAGAAAAATAATTGTAAACGTATACAACAAAGCAACGATGGTATTTATGTGGGTCTGCTTTTCTCCTACAGGAAACTGCAAGGCCCACTCACACTTATTCTACCTTATTTCAGTCATTTACTGGGTAAACCCAACTCAGAAGATGGATAGTGCATCTAACACCCTACTAAAGCCAGCAGAAGCAACCACTAAAAGCCTTTTCGGACAGCAGCAGGTCACTCTGCATTTACTTTACACCCTATTGCTTTGTACATTTTCAACTCGAAAACGTTCCAAAAAGATTTATTTTCTGACTAACGCAATTCTTCCATCACTGCAATCCAGGGATCTGTACAATGCGCAGGAGTCGCTCTTTAAACAAACAGGAAGATAAATAAGGAAGAAATAAAGCTCTTTAGGATGCGCCTGCCCGAGTGACAGCACAAGAAGCAAATTTGCTGCCTCTGAAGCAACAGGGCTCAAGTGCAGCCACCGCCGGCTCCCCTTCCTGCGGCTCAGGGAGGAAAAAAAGACGGAAAGAAGCGCATTGCACTTTTTTCCCCCCGGCCGAGGCGGGGCAG
>JANVCC010000022.1:35233361-35452306 GCA_025345505.1 Todiramphus chloris collaris
CGCCTCGGCAGAGTGGCCGCCGCCCCCCCGGGCCGGCCGCCCCGCCGCCGCCGCTCGCCTCTTCCGCTTTGTTCCGCCGCGGCGGCTTCTCCTCCCGCTCCCGCCGCAGCCGCGGGACGCGTAACATGTGCCTCGGGAGGGCGGGCGGGCGCCCAGGGTGGCACTTTCGTCGGGGCGGGGAGCGCGGCGGCCGGGCCCCTCCGCCCCCGGCCCCGCGGAGGAGCGGGGCTGTCAGATCCAGCCCATCTGCCGCGATCGCAATCGGTCGCAACTGAATGGCTCCGGCAAATCTGCGCCGGCAGCAGGGGCTCGCCGCGGCGGGGGGGGCGCCGGGCGGGGGCGGCCATTGTCTGCGGCGGCGGGGCCGGGGCCGCCGGGCTCCCCGGGGCTCCCCCGGGCTGGCCGGAGCTCCCGGGGACAGGGCGTCCGGGCACAGCGCTGCGTCGTCCTTGCGGCATCGGAGCAGCTGCCCTCAGGCCGCCCCTCTGGGTTTGGGCAGCTCAGCCCCGCCGGTGTGCACGGCACCAAGAATGCCCTCGTTCTGCACAGTCCGAAATTAGATGCAAATCTCCGACTGATACCGTTTCAGCAGTCTTCGAAAGTTAGGAAGGAAGGCACTCGGCGTAGAAGAGCCTCCTGGCCCATGATGGTGACTTGGCCTTGGTAGTGCTGGGTTAACAGCTGAACTCCATGATCTTAAAGGTCTTTGCCAACATCAACGGTTCTGTGACTTGGGAACTCAGTGGCTGCAGCTCTGCCCGAGGAGGTCCCTGCCAGTCAGGCTCCTGGGGGCCTGATTGTGCAACATGAAGGCAAAAGACTTTAGTTGGATGGAGACTTGCAGCCACACATGGCATGCTTTTAAAACATCATGTTTTGTGGAAAAGCAGTTCCTAAAGAATCACTGAAAGCTTTGTCATCTGGTAGTCAAAAAATCACAAGTAAAAAGTTTTTCCCGGTTCCAATAGATCACACTGGTATGGGATCAGGTTATTTGTAGACACAATGCATTTAAGAGTACCAAAGTGTATGGAGGAAGAGCTCTGGCAGCATTTTATGATTTAATTAAAGAGTGAAAGAGAAGTCTTGGAAACAAAGTGAGAGTACCTGAGATGATGCAAACAAGAGACAGCTGGGTACACTGGAGTAAAGAGACTGCAGGAATTGCAGGGTGCAAAGTAAATCCTCATTATGCTGAGACAAGAATTAAAGGGTAGGGCTTTATCTGAGAATCAAAGACGAGAAGTAAGTACTGGTGAACTAAAGCTTTAGAAATGAAGGTGGCAGGAGTTCTTCTGGATTTTGAATTTGGAGGTTTCTGTGCAGAGGAGTGACACACTCTCAAGAATTAATGAATCATTGGAATTAAATACACCACCAAAAATAATGCTCAGATTTTACTTAACAGGTTGGCTGCAGCTGAAGATGGTGCATTTTTCAGAAGGAACCTCTTCCTATGGTGGTACAAAGAGCAATCTTCACAGCTGAATATGTGACTGTGGTGTCTTAGATAGACCAGCACCCAGGTCTATTTATGAAGATTTTCTTCCAGGTTAGGAATTTCTTTTTCCAGTGTAGAATGAGAACCTCCAAGATTACTTGAATCTGTCAAACTTAAAATGTCCCTTTCAGGACAGCAGCATAATTATGCAGGCGCCAGGTTCTCTCCTGATGAGACACAATGGTTCAATTTTCTGAGGGCTGCTCTACAGTCCTGAGCTAGTCAAAGTCCTTGAGTTTCATTCAGTGTAATTGGGTCAAGTATGAAGCCTATCCAACGGTGTCAGAGTAGATGGTATAGTGATGTTCTTAAATACTACAAAACTCTGTGAAAGAAAGCTGCAGAGAAGCATGAGATGGGAGATAAAAGGTCAGTATCCAAATCCAGTAGCTTTTGGAGTCTCCAAATGGATTCTTCTCCAGTTGAACAGGGTTTCATTGTTTAAACTGTGATCCTGTAGCAGTCACATAGCACTGAAGTAATGTCTGCTGACTTGTTTAATTGCTTTGTTGTGCAGGGAAACACCTTGAGAAACTCTCCTAAGACCTTTTTTTAATTATTGAGTTTTTTCTGTTTAAATAGAAATAATATGTCAATAAAATGCAATCATGTTATAATGCCTGTTGCTTGCACAATCAACCTAAATTGCCGATCCGGATCCCTTTCTAAGTAGTGATTGAAACTGCAAAGGTTAAATGGTTTTCGAGACTTGGTTAACATTTGAGTGGCTGTGCTGGATCTGCCCAGGAGGCATGTGTAGATCAGTATCATTTCTCTTCACTGACAAAACCCAAATATCCAGGGAAAGATACACCACTTTTCCACTCTCCAGCCACTTAGGAGCTCAGGGACATCCTGAGCCAAGCTTGCCCTCTCTGCATTTAGTACATCTTGCCAGATTTCTTCCATGACTTTGTCTAGTCTCCAGCTGAACTCAATGTATCCTTTTAAAATCTATGATACCCTTTTGCAGATGCTCTGAATTTTGTTTACGTGAAAAATCTCAATTCATTTGTTTTTTGATGTGCCACCTCACCTGTTAGCTCCATCTGATACTCTGGATTTCTTGCACTGAAAGAATCAGTGGACAATCCACTCCTCTCCACGCTACTCATGTTTTTAGCTCTGTCATTCCCCTGCTTAAGTTACTTTTTCAGACTCAAGAGTCCTACTTGTTTCATAAAACCATCTTGTGCTTCTGATTACCCTTTTCTGCCCTCCTGTGAACGTTTCCAGTTCTGTTGCACCTTTTCTGAACTGGGGCACCTGAACCACAACTGGTATTCAAGATGCCGTAAAATTACGATCCCTTCCTAGGTGTGGTACTGCAGATCTTAAAATAATGTTCTAGTCTAGTCAGTAAATCTTTTTACCAGTCTGTAAGTTATTGCATAGAAAGCTTTTATTTAAAGACCACATCTATCTTTCTACAGTTCTCCCTTTCTGAATTCCTAGTGAAATCATTGAATGATTTCACCAGATACGCTAGATTAACCAGAGCTACAGGAATGAAAAAAATTATTGCCTCTTCGTTAATTATTTTCAAGTTTGAGCTCACATCCACAGAAATCAAGAGCAATGGAGTTGATCTCTTACTCTGTAACTAGAAGTGATTTAGAATTAAAAAGAGCCGGTATTTATCTACAATTTAAAGCTATAATTATAACTTGAAAGTACTTTTTATGCCTATTGAGCTGTACTGTTCCTGACAGCTGAGATACTGTTCTTCTGTGTCTCTAAGATTAATTGTGTCTCAGTTTCATACACAGCAATGAGTACATTCCAAATCATTAATTATTTCGTGTCCCTAGGCTTGCGTAATTTTATCTAGCACAGACATTTACAAGATAATACATTAGTTTTCAAACAAAATTCATGACTTTGCTTACCATTGCTTCGGAGTGATACTGAAAACGCAATGCTCATACTTCAGAACGCTAAAATGAAGTAGATGAGAGCGTTAGCTCCATACATTAATGGCAGCCATCGTTTTAAATATAGAAACCTCAAACAGCTGGCACTGACAAATGCAATAATTGCTCAGTACAGGAATTTTCTCATTTTCTCAGAGACACTGAGCTACTGTTGAAGGGGGAGATCCTTCTCAAATAGATTTCTGATTCTCGACTGGCATAATGTACATGTGGAGGTGGCTCTTCTCTGCTCACTGATGCAGTCTGCAGCTCTTTCAAATGGGAGATACTTGGGAAAGAACAGGTACGCTGACAGGTTGGAAGTGACCACTTTGTACAGTAATCAACGATGCCAGAATAACCGTGGGATCTTAAGAGGGTTTGTGCTTCAAGGAGGAGCTTCATACTTAAAAATCTGGGGGGGAAGAAGCCTCCAGAAATGTAGTTACTAAGTTTAACTTGCTTCTTGTCCTCTTTTATTAATGATTTATTTCCTTACATAGGACTGAAGCTATGTATAGGTGATGTAATAGTAGATTTTCAGATATTCTACCTATAGGTTACTAGCACTTAACACTAGCAGTGCTCCAAAACTCTGTTTAGGGTAGAAATCGAGTTTACTGACGTCATTTAAAGAAACAGTTCCTCTTTCAGCCTTACACAAGACACTGTTCAGAGAAACCCTTTCTGGGGACTTCAACTCAAATATAGGGATGCCTGCGTATCTGTGAAGACTTCCAGGCCAGGCTATTACACAAAAAGCTGTGCAATAGTAGCTGTCAAGGACACTTCTTGAGTGCCCTGCGCTGGCATAAGAAAGCAGAGCTCTGCTGCTGGAGTAGAGGTTCAAGAACAAACTGGTCCCCAGTAACTGTGTTGGTATTCCCCAGTACAGACTGATAAGCAGAACTACAGAAAGACTCGCAGTGTAGCTGCTGCCTTGTGCTGATACCTGTTACCGTCAGCTCCTGCTGCTGATGGTTTCATCCAGCCTATAAAGGGTTCTATAAAGTTTTCATCTCAATAGAAGTTTAGAATTTAGATCCTTCATGGGAATTCTGAGTATCTGTTAAATTGGCTGAAGAAAGGGTCAAGTGCTGCCATTTGCACATTTCCACATTGCAGAACAGAAGCCAAAAGAAATCCTGACATTACGGTCACTGGGAGAAGGACAGCGTTTGGCTCTTTTTTTCAAGCATTATAGTAGAAAAGAAGAAGGATTGAGAGTGCTTACAGCTTCTGATGTGTGTTTATGGATCGATCTCTGCCAGGGCTCTGCAGGAAGACAGGTACTTCCTTTTCATTTGATCTCTCTTCCCCAACTGGGAAGAGTGGGAGATCATAAAAATACAGGAAGCTTTACAGGAACCACGCATTACATGCTTGTTTCTCTCAAAAGAGCTCAAGGGGCTCTTGACTTGCCTGGTAGAGGACTAAGAATCTGCTGAATGAAAAACATTATTGCATTTATTATAGCATTGTCTGGAACTGAGCTAGGAAGAATTTGAGAGGCAGCATCAAACTAGCATCAAACCTCCTTAAGTAGTGGGTAGTACAAGCCTGTGCATGGAAGCAGATAGGCTTATCCCTCTGCCATCTTTAGAGGTGCTGCAGAAATTACAGCAAACTAAGCATCCTGCAAAAGCTGCTATCTTCTTACTGTTAAGTGTTTGCTGGAGATTAATCTAGGGTTTCTATTTTTTGATTATTTAAATTCACTTTTTAGACAGTGCTTAGCTAATTATGTGGTAATAAAACTAAGATGTCTGTATTTTGCAAGCTTTTATTAATCTTTTTAAATCTCAGGAGAATATCTACGTGAACAAGAGTCTGCAAATTCTGAGTTATGCTGATTTAAGTAGGAAAAAAATATGCTTAGGTCTTTAATATCTGATGAATGCTGCCTTAAATTTGAAACCTTGTCCCTAGTGGAACCCATTACAATAACATTTATACAGGTTTACACTATAAATACGTGATATTTTTCCTACAGCAGAATATGTTGGAATTTACTCCTGATTAAAAACAATAATGTGCAAATGGGCCATGTCCCAGAATATAAGTTGCTATAGACATAATTATGCCCTTTTATTAACAAATAAAGCAATTTATTAACATAAAAAAGCTTCATGCAGCAAGAAGAATTGATAAGAAGTGCACCCTGGATCTCCTGTAACGTGTGTAAACAGGAAGCCAGCCAAATCTTCCAGAATTAAAGGAAACTTTCAGAAAGCTGTGATGTACCTCCCCAAGCTCTTCCCACCTGATGACAGTCAGTGTTAGAGCTAAGTGGGAGATGTTGTGAGCCTCCTGGATAAGGCTAGCTGCAAAAATACACTCCAGTACATCTGGATCTTCAGCTGCCAAGTGCAAACCGTGCCTGGAGAGAGATTCTGACTGTCACGGTAGAAAGCAGGAAGATGACAGTGATAGATCAGTGCACACTTAACATTAAATAGCAGGAAGACGTGATGTCACAGCAATATTTTGGTTGCACAGGTGTCCCACTTTCAACTCAAGTGGTATTTGTCTTGTACTAAGCCCATCCAGATGACACAGGTATCTACACCCATGGATTTCTCTACATTAAAAACGATTGCACGAGCACAGAAACACTAATATATGTTATAATAAACTGCCTCAAGAGAGCAGGACAGAGCCCTTCTCTCCTTCTCCCCTTGCCACTACCCACCCCCTGACAGAGATCATTTATATGGATCTTTATACTGAGGAGTGACAAGGGTCAAGGACAGGAGTTAGAGAGGACACTGCCAAAGATAGGTCTCCTCTTCCATGCCTTATCATGCTATGAACTGTAGGCACAAGAAAACACTCTCCCATCACGAAACACAGCATAAATTGTCACCAAACTTCCTTTAAGCCATAAAGGCTTTTAAAGATTCAAGTAGTAATGTGGGAACTTCATCCCCCAGACTGAACAGGCTGCCAACACACAGTGCATGAGAAATACAACCTTGTTATTGATACACTGAGCCTGAACACAGAGAAACCCCAGCTGAGACACAGACCTCTTGTATAAGCTCCCTTACTTAGTGTATTCACAACCTTATTTTCTCTGTAAAAAGGGAATTATTTTATTTCTTGTTTCATCCTTGGGGCAGAGGGGGTGAAAACCATTTCTCACTTTGTGTGGAACAATGAGGATGTCTTCTTACTTGAGATCTTAAAGTCTTGCTTTAATGTAACTTAGAAAAAAAACCCCAAAAACGTTGAGCATTACAGAATGAAATCAAAATGCCAAACTTGATTATTTAACTTCTCTTTCACAAGTGAAACTGATTTACAGGGAAAGGTGCTAGCCTGACTTGCATGACTTCATATCCATTTTCTTACTGGCCTCTTCTACATCTGCCATCAGCACTGCCCTGTTTGTAGACATGGCTAGTGAAACAAAACAGTGACATACCATTCCTTTCAAAATAACAAATTCATAAGTTCTCCATTTTTCCTTCCTTAAACCCACCACCCCATCTAAAATCTCATCTCACAGCTTGTGTTGGGGCACTACTCCTTTCTATAATACATTTCAATATCCTGTTTTTATAACAGCCCAGATTCATATTTGTTGCCTTGATGAAAATCCATGATGTAAATCCTCTGCCAAATAGGAAACAGAGGCTCTGTGTAAAGATGCAGTTGTTTAGTCTTAGAGAAGACTTCAGGGCAATGTCACTGTTACTCAAAGAATTATTTTTTGTTTTGTGAATAATTCCAATAAAAGAATTCTACATATCTGAGGAGTGAAATATGGTTCAACATGAATAAGAATGTTGATCTGTTATTTGGTTTTGTATCTGAAAAGTGTGGTACCGTTTCAGACGAGTAGGTGGTCTGACGTTTCCCCACGTGACTGGTCCTTTTGGGTCAGCCTGTGTTTCCCCCAGGCAGCCACGCAGCCGTCGTGCAGAGCATCTGTGGCGTGCCTGGTGCCTGCTACCTGAACCAAAGTCTGCACTTCAGGAGACACAGACAAAAAGCCTGCCACTTACACTTAGCTTCAGATAAAATCAGCTCAAAGCATTTATTTCTTTTCTAGACCTAAATAGCCACTACAGTAATATCTGCTTACACAAAAGAGTTTGTTCTTACAAAAAATCTAAAACAAATGCAGAACCATGCCAAGATTATACATTTCATTTCCCAGCATACAAATGAGGATCTAATTTACTCTGAGCTGTTCATGCATTTTGCTTTTAACAAACATCCATATGTCAAATAGACCTTCCACATACTTCCCTGCTGGAGTTTTTTTCCTTTCAACTTGGTAGGGAACATTTGTGATCCTTATTCTACCAAATATATCTAAAGAATATATTTTGCTCAAGGCCTTCTATTTTTTAATTTAAGAGAAACAAATCAATTCATGGCTCTGGCAGCCTCTCTATTATGACAAGCATACATCTGTGCAAAAATACTCCAATCCCTAATTAATTACAGAATGTTATTAACATTTTTAAATTTAACATTGGTTAATTTATTCAATTTTATAAATATGAACATATGAAGTTACTTTTTAAAGAACACTTTTCCATCTTTTGCCTGTGTGGTTTAGCATAGATACGGAGATATTTTCTTCTATTAAAATTATTTTCTATTTAGATTGTTCCAAATCATTTACATGTAATGATTTCAACAACTGGGGCTTGACACTTCACTCCTGACTTGTGCAGCAGTGATGGAGAGTGTTAATGGGAGTTTTCTCCAATTGAAGGAAACAGGCTGAGAGTCATATTCTTTAAAATTAATACTTGTTATGAATGTATAATGTCAAAATCATCCCAGGTCATACTCATATACCACAGCACATAGAATTCAGCTTAATTTTAAGTCAGCTTAGTAAATGCTCCACAAAAACATGCTCTATCACAGTTAAAATGACTCACTGTTAAAGGAGATTTACTAATTGATCAGGTGAAGAGTTGCAAATAAAATGACTATCAACTTCCATCAACTGAGAACAACAATTTTATATGACTAACTAGTGGAACTGGTAACAAAAAATGTGAACAGGTGTAAACTTCTGTAAGGTGTCTGTATTCCTTTTCTTAAAAGACAGTGATCAGTTTTGATGTGAACACTGAGATAAATTATACTCATTTCACTGTGAACTGCTGCAACTGCAACAAGTGTTCTAACAGCTATCCAGTCTTTTCCCTCGGTTCCAAGTTTAGTGTTTATAGTGGACTTATGTTGTCCATAAGGTCCGTTTGTAATCTTTAACCTATTCTCTCTTACTTTTCTGTGATCCAATGAAAAATATGATTTAAAAGGCAAACATTAAAACACTTGCTTTTCTATATACTTATTATTCACGTTACTCTCACCCAGCTCAGTCATGAAAAAGTATCTTTAACAACTGTGGTGTGCGATAGGCATTGTACCCGGGAGTCAAAGGAAGCGAGCCGTTTCCATTCACAGATAATACAATGGCCCTGCTTTTTGTGGCCTGTAACTACATCTGCACTGCTCACTGAACCATCCAAATTTACACACAGCTAAAGAAAGGCACATTTGGCCAAAAATCTGATACATTTTTAATTGGTATCCTAATGCCCATATTCAAATACTAATCCTTGATAGAAATGCATATCTGAAGCAGTATTGTGAACTCTGTTACACAACTCAGTGGCCCTGTATGTTTTCTATCTACATTTTGTGTACTTTTTTACACATAAAGTCATAAATCAGAAGCCTCAGCTTTGGAGACACATAGATGATGTTGTAACTTTAGTTGGAAACATCTCTGAGTACCTGTGGTGACTGAGAGACTCCTAATTGCCAAACCTCCATCTGCTCTGCCTCAGCCAGCCTTGCCTCCAAACGCTAGGGAAACTGAAAGGAATGCATCTGTGTTTTTGAGGATTTTACAATTTTATCATATACATCCCCTGCTATATCTCGCAGTGTTGCAGAGATGTAAGAAAAAAATCCCAAACACCACCATCGCCAGCAAAACAAAACACTGAGAAAGAGATGAGAGGCAGGTGTTAGTGGCTAATAGCACAAAACATGTTTTTCCTGGCCTTATCCATTGCCAAGATGGTGTGACCATACAGGTGGGTCAAGAAGCAAAGAAGAAGGAAGCCTCATGCTCTTACAAACCACACCAAACCAATTTCTTCCTGCTGATTATAGGCTACAACAATTTTGCAATATAATTCATTCCAAGTACAGTCTATAACTCGCATTAGCATCATGAACCAGAGACAACTTTTGTTATCAGAAACTTCCAGAATGGGTTAAAATGGCTGCTTTGACCTTAATTCTCCTCAGGCCAAGTTACTAAGCCCCTGACAAGGAAAAGATACTTGTGCAGAGCATGACCTTATTTAGCTCGGGTAGCATTTGATTTTTTCACAGCCTTCATTACCGTATCATACATAGGGTTTTTAATTCATTTGCCATGCAACTTATTCCTCTAAGATTAGTCTTTTTCTAGTCAAGCAGTTTAAAGCTAATCACAGTTGTTATTTTAATCTGTGCTCACCATTAAGAATTCTCGCAGAGCTGTTTTGCTTGTTAGCAATTATGGTCTCCCAATGGAAGTTCATGATCACAGCAAAAGCAACCTGTTTAATACTTGGCACCTCTTTAGTATACAAGCATTAAACCCAGAAGCACAAAAGCACGTTAATGCTGGTGATGAAAGTACAGCAAATCTATTTAAGAAACTCTGTTTTAAATACAGCATTGGAGAAATGCCATGCACATTTGTGGGCCTCTCCCTCTGTGTTTGTCATTGCTATGATAAGGTAATAAGGTGCTATTGATCCTTCATTCATTTATTAGATGATGGTCCTGTCTGAAATGCAGCATATCCTCACACTTTCACCCACACAGAGTAAAGGTTTGGCCCTGGTTCCAGCAGTACTACTAATAAAATTACCTTGGAAGATCTCAAGAACAGGGTCTGATCCCTGCATATATATGAATTCTTCCTTCTGGAAGGGAACTAGTAATTACTGTCACTGATCTGTATGTCAAGACTCAAAAGTTATGATCTACTGTCAAGGTCAATTAGCAAAGCCCGCAGGAGCAAAATTCTCCTTCTCATGTTGATTGTCCATGTGATTCTGCCATTAAAATTATACATAATAATACACATTAGCTGACTTAGATGCAGCATTAAATTACTGCGTGAGAAACAACACTGCATGGTGATCCCCCGACCCAACCCAGCTCTGCCCTATTTATTTTCAGCCAGGATAGGGCAGAGAAGTCTAAAATAATCCAGTGTTCTGGTTCAAGCTGATGCACTGAGATGCGCAATCACTGTTGTGCATCATCTCCAGTGATAAGTGTTGGTGATTTACTTTGACAGGGGTCAAATTTGTCTCCCGTTGGATACATTTATTTTGTTCAAATTTGAGAAATGAGCGAAGCACTGACAAGTGAAATATGCTATCATTTTCATCGTTCTTTGTGTGAAAATAATTATTGTAAATTGTGCAGTGTAAGAAAAGCTATGGTAGAAAAGTCTGCGTCTCCACATACTAGCGAGGTACCTTCACTCCTTGTTGTAGAGGTTTTAAAGAACAAAACATCTGAAAGCTGGGCTAGAGGTCAATTTTAGTAGAAAGCTATAAAACGTGACCTAACCATAGTCGGTTCTCCTGGGACGGCAATTACAGCAATAAATGTTCCACAGCAGATGCTAATGCTGTGTATAAACAGTCAGCCTCTAAAATGAAAAGAAATTTTTTGCCCCCGCATGTCTTTTAGGGTCCCATTGTACGTGTGGAAATGTAAAGGAAATGTAAAATTGATATGCGCACCATGACATCGGCTTTAGTCTCCTCTGTCTTAGCCTGGCTGCTATAAATCTGTCCCGGCTGTAAGTAACGCTGAAGGAGCCAAATGGGCAGAATTTGTGTCTGTCTTTTTTATTGGCTCGCCTAGAGTAAAGTAGGGGTTATCGGTCAATGTCAGGTTCAACGCCCAGTGACCCACTGGGTTAAAATCATGGTAGTCACAAATCAAGAGCATAATGAAGTCTGAGAAGAAGGCTATGCTGATTTATTAGGACATCTGTCTGGCTGTAGACAGCCTAGTACTGCCCCTGCGTAGCACAAGCTATTAGCATAATCCTCACCATGAAACATCTTAGAGATTTGAAAGAGAGAAATAAAGTGTTCAAAGAAGACCAGTAAAACCAGAAGGGTTTATCTTGTAGTGCTCATTGTAAGTCTTAACTTTTTATGTCAATACCCCATAAAAAATAATATTAAAAATAAATTAATCTTAAAAATAAATTACTGTCTTCAGTTGTCCAAAACCATTGAATTTTCAGAACACATCTGAATGTCTGTTCATAATAAAATAAAGTTACTACCCCTGATAGTTTTCAAACACTTTTTCAGCTTTTAATTTTTTATTATCCATTTATATTTAACCATGGTAGTGCTATCCACGTATAATATTATCACTTTCATTCTTACAAAAATAATCTCCTGAATTCTGTAATCTTAAATGTAAACTTCAATTTTTTGTGCCTATTTCTTTGACTACTTTTAAAAGAAAGCAGCGATTAAACACAAGCTTTCTGAGTTTTGACTATAAATAAGACTAAGTTCATATCATAAGTGCTATATGCTGTAAATGCTGTAGTACTACTTTATATCCTACAGGTCAAGAAGTTTGTGAGATGATACCAACTAGTACTGTCATGTGCAATGTTACTTTTTTTGTACATGGGAAGCATTTAACTGAAAAATCAGATCATTATGTCTTCCATGATCAGAACTAAGGTGAAATAGGTTTCAATATATGAAGATTAAATTATTCCCTGAAGATTACTTTATATTTGTCAAGATTACTTCATATTTGCCTATGTATTAATAAAGATTATCACTGCTCATATGCCTTCAGGGAAAAAAAAAAGTTAAATACTGCATTTAAAAAAAAAATTATGTCTGTGAATGTTGAATGAGTTTCATCATTGGCATTATTCCATTTCTTCTGTATGAAATATTTTCTCATATAGGAATTTAGCTAGTAACTATAAAAATATGATCACAGAATCATGGCATCATCTAGGTTGGAAAAGACTTCGAAGATCATCAAGTCTAACTCTTAACCAGGCACTGCCAGGTCACCACTAAACCATGTGCCTCCACAGTACGTCTACATGTCTTTTAAATATCTCCAGGGACGGTGACTCTACCACTTCCCTGGGCAGCCTGTTCCAAAGCTTGACAATCCTGTAGGAGAAGAAATTTTTCCTAATATTCAATGTAAACCTCCCCTGGTGCAACTTGAGGCCATTTTCTCTTGTCCTGTCATTTGTTACTTGGGAAAGATAATGAGTAGTTAATAAATAGGTACAAAATACTTGGAAAATACAAAGTGTAAGCAAATACTGCAAAGCACTGTCCTGCAGATCTTTTTTAGCCCAGCTGTGATAATAACAATTCTATACAAATGGAAAGTCTGGAAGAATTAATTTTAAATTGAACATGAGGAAACCTGTGCATGTGTGTAACTGCTGTGATTAGCAAAGGCAAGATTCAGCTTGTGTGCGATGCTCAAGTTATTTCACTTGGGTAAGATTTGCTAGCCCACAAAGAATTAAAAAGTGGAGAATCTGAATATTCAATCATTTACTTGAACTCGAGAATGAAAACTATGGAGAGACGTATTTTTTTTTTCAAACTAGCAACATAAATAAATGTGTATTCGTAGTACTTGCCTCCATAAATTCCAGCGTTGTTCTTCCAGTTGAGTCACTAAATGCTCTATGTATTTGTTTGAGTCCATATATTCCTAAATGAAAAATTATTAAAAGGTTAGTTTTTCAAAGTTCAAAGCATTTGTAAAATTTTGAGTCAGACAGTTTGTGGAGTCCACTTCCGTTGTGAACCCAAGGTTATCTCATCTACACAGAAATCACACTGGTGTAAAAGTCTAGATTAAAGCCAAATTTGGATTCAGACCAAGTGAACAGAGCAGTAGCCCAATACACTTTTCAGAGATTATTTTATGGGAAGACCAAAGGCAGCAATGATATGCAATCAGCACAAATAAGTTAAAGTACATATAAATACACATCCATATTCTAAGCCCAGAATGATCTTCCCTGGATCCAGAATGAGAAGTAAGAGTGCAGTCACTGTTTTGGTGTACATTTTGTTTATGTTAGGTATAAATCCAAGTGAAATGAATATTTGACTCAAATATTTATTGCATGGATGGTATGAAAAATATTATAGCATGTACCCTATTTGAAGATGAAACTATAACTCAGCTCCTATGTAATTTTCTAGTTCAACTTTTGCAGATGCTATAACTTGAAATATCAGCTATATGAAAGCTACTGTATATGTGTCTAGACAGAATTTTTGATAATCATGATCAGATGAAAAATTCAGATTTTTTTTCTTATTCAAGTGTATTCTTTACACTCAAAGCAAAGAGATGATATTTATTCTCAGCAGAGAAACACATCAGTAATAGAAATATACCACCAATATAGAAATATCATTTCCAAGAGGAAGGCAACTTCAGTGTTATTTATATAAAATATTTCAGACTGAATCCACAGAATAACATGATATAGTATGATATAGTGGTACCAACACAGCCACATAACTATTATTCTGAAAGCCTATCAGTAATAATATATCTCTCTTGAAATATCTCACGGAAGGAAAAAAAAAACATTTCAAACCTCATACTTCAGGAAATAACAGGCATGGGAGTACTATATGGAAAAGAAACCATGTTCACTTTCTGGAGACAAAAGCTCCATTTCTATAGTTACACTCTTTAAGCTTTGGACTCATTACAAAACCACTTTTTGGGGTTCTTGTTTGCATTAGGATTGTTTCTTTACTATTATTTTAGGTACAAATCTGGGGTTTTCTTGCAACGTACTTGGTTCTTCTGAGCCATGTATCTTTGAGACCAGCAGTATGAGATCCCACAGGGACAGTAGCACAGAATCACAGAATGCTAGGGGTTGCAAGGGACCTCCGAAGATCATTGAGTCCAACCCCCAAAGTAGTACATCAACACATCTCCTCCAGGAGGAGATAACTGTTAGCTGGCTTTAATGAATGTAATTTATACATACGTGTAAATTTTTCTTTTTCAGGACTGAAATTCTTCTAAGTGATTCTCTGTCTCTGCCCACAGTAATTATTCTCTTGTTCTGATTGAGAGAGACAGATAGCAGTTCCTCAAAGGCTATCGTGACACAAAGAAATTTGAAGGAATAGTAAGGTGTTGCTGCTGAGGAGCCTGTGCAAATGCATCTCAGACATATCCTGTCCAAATTGCCTTGCTTGAAAACCTTTGGGTATTGTGAAACTTTCCATTAAACTCTGTGCTTGCCCCAAGCTTACATTTTAATCTAACTGCTGTAGATAGATGTATCTTGTAGATGTTACTTTCAGAAAACACTAAATAATGTAAGTCCTGAGAAACACCATGAACTTCAGTGGCATTAATACAGCTTTTACACCAGTGCTGCTTAGCTTAGGTGCTGGCGTCAGCATCGGCTCTTACTCTCCCAGTTACTCAACTGAGTTGAATTGTACTTGGAATAAAGCACGTTGGTTAAGCAGCAAGCTGCTTCTAAGCCAATAAAAGGAAAGTCACTCTGTAACACAGATATATTACAGTTCAGAAAAAATATACTGTAGAAATGGCTAATGATGATTAGTTGCAGTACCAAGTTCTTTAAAACAAGCTGCCTTTTTTTACTTACTATTTTTTACTACAGTGAACCTGATATAAATTGGTATTAATACCTTCACATCTTTTTAATGTAATATTAAACAATATTCCTGATTTATTCATCAGTGCACTTTGCCCTACAGGCAAAGATAGGATCAGCAGTTTCATTCTGCATAATTCTACTATGATAATGCAAAAAACTCATTCTGAAGCAATTTTCTCAAAAATATTGTCTAGAAATAAAGACAATGGGGAAAAAGAAAGCAATGTGTTTATCCTGTGTGACTGCTGCCTTAATGTTAAGTTTTTCCTGTGGCAAATCAGATATATTATTCTGTTTCTCCTTGAAGACCTGCAAGTCAGAAGTATGGAATCTGTCAGTGTACAAAAGTGACCTAAAAAAACCAACCACGATTTGATAGAAACATTGTGATCAGAAGTACCTCCTTTCTTCTATGCTGCCACAGCACAGTGATGTGCCAGCCGTGTCCAAAGCAAGCCATCTGCTTCAGACAAGGTCCCCCTTCCCAAGCCCAGGTCTCTGCTCTCTTCTGTTACCAGCTATGCCAATAAGCCAAATTCCACAAACACTGGATCAGAACCCAGCATTATCATTTTTGTCAGCAAATTTGTGAAGCAAATAGCAAACAGTCACTGAGATTTAGAGTAATTTTGTGATTTCGAATAACTTGGCACGTTCAGTGAAAACCTAATGTGAGAAAAACCCCAGAGTAATCACACTTGTTTTCGAGTGGACTCGATGATCTGAAAGGTCTTTTCCAACCTTAATTCTATAATTTTTGTTCAGAAAGATTATATATACAATTCAATAAAGTGCTGATGTTTCTCAGTACCCAATAGATCGCATCAAGAGGAGTAATAAAGGTATTATGTTGCTTCCTTGGAGCTGTGTCATACGAATGCTCACACCACTCAGGCTTTGTGTAGCATGGCTGTGGAGTGAAAAGTTACACACAGCATGATTTCCTGATGCGAGCGTACGACTTCAGGAGTCTGCATAATTGGAAGGAGAATCCAAGTGACCCACACATACATTAGAAAAATAGGTTTTCCTTATGAAAAGAGGCAAGATCCAATAACTGTTTCAGGATAAGAATCATTCAGGTAGACAGGACTGGTACCTATACCAGATACTAATAAGACAGATCTATCAAATAGGAGAGAAAGGCTGTGAAAGTGCCACGGCCCCAGGGTTTCAGAACCTTACCTTACAATTCAGAACCTGCCTTACAATTCTGCCTGTTCCTACTAGAAGACTAAAACCTGAGCACCTGCAAAGCAGGAGGGGGTAAAGCTGTGTAAAGCCACATCAACATTTCCAACATGCAGTGTTTTTTGTATGAAGTTGGAGGCTCAAAAGTAGCATGCTTTTACAGATCTGATGATATTATACAGCAATTGTGCTGGTGTGGAATTGCCATCCATGCTGCTGTTCTCAAATGGACTAGACCTCAGCAGCCTGAGCTGGGCAGGCTCTGCTTTGAGTCACCCTCCAGTGATTCCTCCCAACTTGCCAGATTTTTTTTAAAATACATATTTTTTTAATCCTTTTCAGAATAATGGGTGAAGCCTGTCCCCTTCTCAATTCGTTAGCTTCCAGCCAGGAGGATTTCCATCTATCCTCCTGTAATGGCATATAACTGCACTGCTTCAAGGAAAAAAAAACCTTCTGTGATATGTTTAATGTAGAAAATCTTTCTAACAGCTGCGTAGATTCTGGCATCCAGGAGGAGCTGGTATGCAAATGTCACATACCAGCTCATCTAATTTAAAGAGCATTAGAGAATTGCTTTACCAAAATTGTCACTGTTTTGAGCTGAAGCAGAAGCCTACAAATATACCTAAGTATGTTTGTTTGACAGAAATAAATATCTAGCTTTGCAATGCTTAATCACTCTGCTTGCTTTCTTTTTTTTTCTTTTTTCTTTCTTTTTTTTTGTTTTTTTCTTTTCTTTGTTAGCTGGACAGCTGTCAGGACAAAAAGGGGAAGAGAAAGGAAATGAAGTGCCTCCAGTGAGGCCCGGGATCCACTGCTCGGTATTTTGGTTGGTTACGTGGGTATTTGTTCTGGCATATCCATGCTGTTGTGCTGGGCACAGTATCAAAAATTATACAGCACACAGAACATTTTCCCATCCATTGTTACAGAGCAAAACCTTAGGGCAACCTTAGGCCTATAACACAGGAGTCCCTCGCTGGAAGCCGGAGGTGATAAATTTAAGCTAAAGAAATAGCACGTCGTCTCTGCCTCTCTTAAGGAACTTGCACAGCTTGGTATCAAAGAGAGTTTAATGAGCTTAGCGATATGTGAAAAGGATTAAGGATACAGTCGTTGATCCAGCAAATCACTTGATTACGTACTTAATTCAATAGGGCTACTCATGTGCTAAAAGTTAAGCATGTGCTTGGGCGCTTTTATGGGGCAGTGGGCACTGGGAGGCGGGCAGCGTGGCACTGGGACTGGTCCATTCTTCATCAGGGACACCCCAGCTCTCCTAAACCCACATGCCTTATCCGGGCACATGAGGACAGGGCAGCTGCCCTGCCTGCTGCTGCTCACCCTGTCCTGAACAAGCTCCCAGCATAGGACGTGGGTACACAGCTGGGATGCCTGAGTTGTGCAGGAAACAGGGAAATTGGATAGAGACTAGGCCAGCACTCAGCTTCCTGCAGACCAGCTTTGAAGCAGGGCTGGGAGGTAAAAGTCATATTCAGCCCTGCAGAGCCCAAAACATCCCGTTCTCCCCCTGGCACATCTAATTCCTGCTTCAGCTGGGATGGACACTGAGCAGACAGCCCTTACAGAGTCCTCTGCAACGCTACCCCCTGACTCTGCTAATACTTGTATTTGAAACCAGGAAGGCATCATCATGGATTCAGGCTCTTCTGCTTCACAGGGGAGGAGGGCTGCTGTTGGGATGTACAGAAAACCACTGAATGAACAACTTCATAAATGCACAGACGAGTTCCTGCTAATGTCTGGAGACGTCCAGCCCTGGAGACAGGGAACTCCAGAGAGAGCCCACAATCATTTGTAACAATGAGGAAAGTTGTATTTTCACAGGGAAAGGTTATTAGAATGCAAACAACAACAAAGCTGTCTGCAGCCAAACAGCAGACTGTTGCAATTAGGAAATGATAACAAAGCAACGAGGGGGATATCTAAGCTGTTATCCTAAGTGTGAAGACACAAGTCATCTTTGAAGGATTTTGGAAGAGTGCCCTGGGGTAAAGCTTTAGATCTAGGGAGAGTGCCTTCCGAGAATATTACAACTTCTGTAAAATATTTATTTTTGTTATCATCCTGCTGCATAAACCTTTGATAGAAAACAGGCTTTCTTCCAGCAGCCCAAGAGGACATATATATTTATATATATTTATTCTTGTCTGGACTATGTTTCTCACATGTCTGAAAGCATTGTAAGTGAGGATTTGAGTGAGCTGTCTGTTAATACAACATTACTTGGCTGCACACTAAAAATAAATCAGGTATAAAAAAACCCCAGCTCTTTGGATGAGCTGTTTTTGTCACTCCCTTCAATACCACACCTGGCTACGCTGCTCACCTTTGGTGCTAAAGAGCAAGAAAAGCTAAACCGTGTGTCTTGAGAAAAGATCTTTTAAAACTGCCATTGTTGCTGATTTATTCTTTTCCTACCTGATCACAACACGTCATTTTAATTGTCAGCTTTATTAACAACTGGCATGAAAGTGTAGATTTAGAGCCACTTCAATGGAGCAGAAGGCTGGCAAGAGCCCTCGTGCACATACTGTGGAATTACACCATTATGATAAAAACAGTAATGATTATTTTAATAAACATGTTGAGCAAATTTCTTAATTGTTCAAAATCACTTAAGCCTCAGTGAACAGTTCATATTACATCTCAGCCGCAGTGATTAAAACTGATTTACCAACTCATCTGTAGCCAGTTGTTTTCATAAAAAATCAGCTGGGTTTTCCTCCTGCTGCTGCTTGGCTTCCACTTTGCACCCTATTAAATGGCACTATCCACAGATGACAGCAGAGTTTAATAAAGCCTGAAATAGCACAAGCTCATTAGCTAATGGACGGATTCTGCACCCTGTGCTCTCTGAATCCAGGGTTGCAGAGATAGTTTGCGGAGGAATGCCATCCACATTTGCAGCTGGCATGCAGAGCCCCGCTGCATTTGAATTTTTGCCAGGTTTTTTTTTGCCAAAAAAGCACAAGCTCTGGGATAACAACATGCTCTGCTACTCTGTGACACCTGATGTTTGTGGTTTTCCCACATGGGGCCGTTGAGAGTGCTGTAGTTTTACATTATCTTCCACTAGCTTATAGAACCTTCTGTTTTCCAGCAAGACATTTTTTACTCACAAATCTCATGGCTCTGGCAGGTGTGTGCAGGAGAGATGTATGGACCAGTATCCTGCAGGTATTCCCCGACTTAGTGTTCATAGCTGGCAGATGAAGAACAGACCTGGCAAGAACCACCACCACCATTCCAGATGCTTGGCTGGTTTGTGTTGCTCACCCTTTAAGGGTTACAGTGGTTGTACATGTGAGTTATACAACCCACACGGGCCCTGACATAACTAAATCATAGCAGCTCAGAGGATAGCAGTGATGCTGGACTTAAACTCTGGAAGAGGAAAAGCTAAAAAGTTGGCTTAACTGAGGTTAATTACATTAAAGTAGATTTGCAATAAATCAATCAAGTATCTCCATACTGGGAATGAAGGAAAGAATCCCAGAGCTTCCCAGCTGCTACCCCATGATTCCAAGGAGTGAAACTAAAAAGACAAAAATATATGTTTCAGCTTTCCAAGGGGAAGCCTGATAACAGCTTCAGGCAGCAAAACAGCACAGCTGTTTTCAAATGGACTGAATCTGCTGAATTCCACCTTTTTTGATACAAATGAGTGTTGTAATTTTGTAGGATGCTTCAAAATTCACAGTAATATGATATTGTATCTCCCTTGTATGACCTCTCCTCCTAAGCAATGCCCGCTGTCCCCTAGCAAGAGCACACAGCTTCAGTTCAAAGGTACATGATTTCACAGTGTCCTGATGCCACACCACAACCAGACTGACTCAGCAGAGGCCACAGCAATCCTCGCAGTGTCGCTTAGAGGCTGCCTGTCTGTGACCCAAGCCATTAGGATCATGGTAAAAGGAATGGAGAAGCTACAGCAGATGCTCATTTTCCCCGGCCCTAGAAAATCTCTGGCAGTGGTAAAGCCACCGTAATGGATCTCGTGTCAGTCTAATACTCCAGTCCCTAACTTTCAAAGCAGTTAATGGTTTAAGCAACAGCTGGCTGAAAGGACAAATGTCAATTTATAAAAGAGCATGACGGTTGTCCTCTTTCAAAGCAATGAAACAGAACCCAAGATAAAGTAGGTGAGTGTTAGGATAAATTCCCAAGATCAAACAGATGAAATCTGTGTTTTTCAGAAAATAGGTCCTTGGACAGATGAGTTCAAACTGGGATCCATTAAGAAAATATGTGCTGATTTTACAGACTGGACTATTTTTCAACATAAGATAGGATATAAAGATAGTGGGGAATAAAGTCAGAAACCAAGAACATGGGTGAAATAAAAGAGGAAGAGAGAACTAAAACCAGAAAGAAGAACAGCAGGAGTAAGTACAGTGAACAAGTCTAGAACTTGACAGAATTTTTTTTTTTTTACAGATTCCTTTTACTTGAAAAATCTAACATTCCTTGGGCCTAAAAGTCTCAAAGCAAATAACAGGCTATGGAAGTTTTGTCATTTCAACCAAATACTGAGCAAATTTTTCTGTTTGGCTGTATAAGTAAAGAAAACTGGACATTTTGTCCAGCAGGCAAATCGATGCTATTTTTAGATGATTTTATTTCCCTGAAAGAAATATAAATCAGTAAAAGCAAATACAAAGCATTACCTGGAATTTACTAGAATGATCTTGAAATAGAAAAGAATGATATCACACCAGAAAAGCTTGAATTTATTAGACATCCTCTAAGTCATGGAGCTTTTAACACCAGTTAACAGCTTCATGGAATAATACATCAGAGCTACACACTGGTACTGCCGGATCAAAAAAACCTGAGATCATATAGAAGTGCATCTTACAGCATCAACAGATGGATGCCCTTGGTTTGTTTTTGGATTCAAATCAGGAGATACTTTTGGTAATCAGTCTGCATAAAGGCTGAGTGTCCAGGGATACCCAGCTGCCCCCAGTGTAGCTCACTGCAGGGAAGTTCAAGCAGGCCAGTTAGGGACTGGTCCTGAGTGGCAGGTGGGGCAGGGACTGCAGCAGATGCAGATGTTGGTGCAGATTACAGGCTGTGCTCATCTGCACTAGTCCCAGAAGCAGCAAAACCACCGAGAATACTTTGAGCTTCTAAACTTCCAAAAAAATCAACAAGGCCATTGCAGCAGGCAAGGATTTCAGTGGGAAATGGGAAGAACCTGACTTTTTGCCAGGAAGAGGAATGGATAAGGACAAGCAGGTTGTACCACAGGGACCTTACCATGTCTCCTGGGCAGGTTGGGAGCTGCTAACTCAGCATATGGGAAGTTCTCATCCTCAGTCGTATAAAACCTCTCTATACAGTCAGTTATGAAACAAACATACAAAGTGAGTCTTAGCGTAGTGGTACATGTGACAGTTCCCAGTTGTTTGAAGTTATTGATGACTATGTGTAAGTTAAGGAGATTTCAGTATGACAGAAATGTTTATATCCCATCCCAAAAGGTGTCAGTGTTATTTAGGACAATAGGAATTTGCTATATAGCTAAACAGATACTCAGGGTAGAAATTAAAAAAAAAAAAAAAGACTGCAAGAAGATGTGCAGATTTTATGAGTTTGCTGCCACACAGTGTGTATATTTACATGAAATAATTAGCTGTGGTCTTGTTTATGTCAAATCAAATTTACATTAATAAACCTTACCCAGCAAAGACACTGATGGTGTAAGAAAATGCCCAGAAATGTTAGCAGCCATAAAGATGCAGAGTAAACACTGGTGCATTTAATTAATCAATTTCTGACATTACCAGGTAATTACCATTTCTGAATCATTTCTTGGATGTTTTTTTATGAATATAAATCAACCACAACACACAGAAGAACTGCTGGCTGGAGGCGTTTGGCTTCCATAGACACATGGCACTTGCACGTGACTTGCACTGTCTGAAGAAGACCAGGATAGAAAAACATTCATGGGATCTATTGCAGAGTTGGGGAAATCTAATTCTAAGGTTATTATTATTCTATGGTGTTTGGGATTCACAGGTAAAGATGCTCCATTCTCAGAATGTATCAGACTTGTTAACTCACTTGGAATATCCACTAGCATCCATCCTAACAACAAATACCTCAGTACCTAAAGTTTTCTACCAATTTCTTTCACTGCTTCATTATCACTTGTACCTCACATTTATTCTGGCAATTTCTGATAAGGAACAAAGTCCACACACACAAATCTTGATATGGTTTTATTTCTATTTAAAAACAAACTAAATAAAAAAGTAGTGGATGGTCACTAGTTCAATCATTCTCTTATTAAAAGTCCATAGTAAAAGATATAAAATATAACATATATTACATATATAAAATAAAAGTAAGAATCCAACACAATGCTATATAGGCATATCAATCTGATGATCCCTAAATGTGTCCAGGCATCAGTGGGCAAAACATAGTGAGAAAAAGTTCTGGGGATTTCTAGCTCCTGTCCCCTGCTCTAAATACAAGGGTAACATGGGTTTAGCAAAACCCAAATTATCGACCCTTTAAGTTTTGGGTGGATAGAAAACAGAGAAACCAGAGATGAGCAGAGAGAAGGCAATGGGTAGAGGCTAACAAACTCCTTTCCAGACAGGTCGTGCTTGCTTTCTGCAGCCATCCCTTTTTAGCCGCCATACTCTGCTCTAGCCACAAACTTTTAAGAGGAGGGAACTTGTTATAGCACATTTGGAAAATTAATCTCTGTGTATGATGGCTCTGCTTGCAATGCCTCACACATGCATATCTATAGTCAAGAAAAGCTTATCTCAGTGTTACTAATGTAGCAATGCTCAAGAAATCTCAGAGGCTGCTTCCATCACTCTCTCTTCTGGGTATGCTGAATTCCATGGAACTACCCTTAGAATCATAAAATACTTTAGGTTGGAAAAGACCTTTAAGATCAAGTCCAGCTGCTAACCCAGCACTGGCAAGTCCACCACTAAAACCTGTCCCTAAGGACCACATCTACACGTCTTTTAAACACCTCCAGGGATGGTGACTCCACCACTTCCCTGGGCAGCCTGTTCCAGGGCTTGACAATCCTTCCAGTCAAGGAATTTTTCTTAATATCCAGTATTCCTCACATTCATCCATCTCATCTATAAGATACACAAACATACTGTAGTGGGTCTGTCTGAGCTGCTTTTCCCCATCCAGCCCTCCTGCTGCAGCGCTGGGAGCTGGAGGGTGTTGATAACACACCCGTGTGATGACTGCCAGTGCTCACACGGCACCAGAGGATGGGGGGCAGGATGGGGGAGGGGATACAGCCGACCCGAGCTGACCAGTGGGATATTCCATACCATATGATGTCAGCTCAACTATAAAGGGAGAGGGCAGGAGGAGGATGGGGGGGCATTCTGCTTTGTCCTCCAAGCGGCTGCTGCGTGTTCCTGAAGCCCTGCTTCCTGGACTTGGCCTGACGTCGCCTGCGGACGGGAAGTAGAAAATAACATCTTCTCTATCATAACCCACGTCCCTTTGCTTTGCATCTTATTCTCTCCCTGCGTGCCGTGCTGAAGGGGGTTGGGGGAGTGATAGAAGGGCTTGGTGGGCACCTGGTGCCATGCCAGGGTCAACCCACCACACATACACACAGAAAAATGATGGAATACGCAAATAAATAGGCTCCTAAACATCCCCTGTTTGTTGGTTTACTTTTTCACTTTGTGTTTGTATAGAGAAAAAAAAGAAATGAATCAGAAGCTAACACAGAAATATACCTATGCATTTTCATCACTTTATTATAAAGAAAAGAGCAGCTGTGCTCACAGGGAGGGCTGACGGTTCATGTTCTACCTGAAGCACATTTATTGTCAGCTGTCATTACCAGGGCTTGCAGCTGGTTCAACTTAGCATATGGATTGATTGTAGGGCAAGGCATGAATCAGCTGTAAACTGTTGCCCAAATCACATTCTTTCTTCAAACAAAATTCCCACTAATATCCACGAGATATTCAAGAAAATAAAAAAACATTTCTAAATGCAAAAGGATGTGCCCTGCTTGTAGTTATCTGCAAAAAAAAAAAACCCAACTCTACAACTTTCAACATGTTTTCTTGTAGGTATCAATTCAACTCAGTGCATGTTTGGAAGGTAACCTTCCCTAACAGGTTTGCAAAGCAGGTTCCCCATAAGGAGCTCTGATCCCAACCACTGCAGCTCTCGGAAAGCCGACCGTCGCCGCTAAGATGAGCCCAGAGTCCCAGCACAGGACAGGCAAGGGCACTGTGTAACCTGACTTTCTGCGGTCGGGGGATTAATCATAAGAAGTTTGGCATTTCCTGAGTGGTGTGTAGGGTAGGCGACATCATGTGATACTGGTCGGAGATAAACTTTAAGTATATCGGGGATTTAGTGAAAGTGGATTTAGTGGAAGGAAAATGTTTCGCTTTGATGGTGAGCTATAAGCAGAAGGTTCAGTAAAGTCCCAGAGAGGGAATAAGAACTGGAACATTTGTGTCAGCAAACAGCATACAAGCATGCATTTATGTTGTGCGGGCCTGTTAAATACTTAAGCCAAAGCAGTGCCTATAGTTAGAGCCACTAATTCTCAGTAAAATCTGTGTGGAACAGAAAGCACAAAAGCAATTTCTTGCTGGGCTGCAACTCCAACCCTGTTATATCTCCCGATGCTATAAAACACAGTACCAGTCTGGGACAGTAGCGGAAATCAGATGCACTGGCGAGATAAAAGCATACATGGAATAAATCATAGAAACATAGAATCATGGAATCATGTAGGTTGGAAAAGACCTTTAAGATCATTGAGTCCAACCATTAAACCTACTCTACCAAGTCCACCACTAAGCCACATCCCCAGGCACCCCATCTGTACGGCTTTTAAACACCTCCAGGGATGGTTGACACAACCACCTCCCTGGGCAGCCTGTTCCAGTGCCTGACAACCCTTTCAGTGACAAAATTTCTCCTAATGTTTAAACCTCCCCTGGTGCAGCTTGAGGCTATTGCCTCTTGTTCTATCACTAGTTTCTTGTGAGAAGAGACCAGCGCCTACCTCTCTGCAATGCACAATGACAGCACAGCGTGCTGCTTGGCTGCAGCTCCCTGCAGGTGTGGATTTGGATAGGAGCACAATGCTCCAGCTCTTCTGCTGGCCTCAGTGACAGGCGTGTTGCAAGAGGCCACGCAGCAGCCTCTGTGTCCTTTGGAAAGACAAAGCAAGATGTGCACCAGTTGAGGAAGCCAAGTATGAAAGGTTGCTTTGATGGAAAGCCAAGAGCTAGAGCCACAGTCCCAGAGCCTTGAGGGACAGCTTTTATTGACCCATAGTCAGAAGTGGAGCAGGGAGGTGCTGCATTTGGATGAACGTGGATGCAAACTGTTGAGCTTAACACGTAGGAGTAACTGAGCCTAACATGAAGGTTTTCATAAAGTAGAAATTGGTAGTTTTTCCTCCTCGCTTATGTTCCAAACAAAGCAAAGAACTCCCCCTTCAATTCCTGCATATAACTGTTGTATTAATAATCATTATTATCTTGTGCTTTTGAAAGAGGTTAATATGCATAATAATATGCATTATGAAATTTTGTCTACTGAGCACTTGTAACTTAGTATACCATGTACAGTAGATGCTAAACAAATATAATGACTATTCAATGTAAAGATAATCTATTTCCTCTTCATAAAAATTAAAGTGAACCTTCAATTTCATCCAGCATTTTAGAATTCACAGGTACAATGCGGTGCCAGTGAAATCAAAGCTGTAATTTAGCTCCTGGTTAACGCAAATAATTCTTCTTCAGTTGAGTATTACTGCACTAAATTGCAGATCCATCTCAAATGTTCTGTGCCTAGAGATATTAGTTACAGTTATTGCAAAACATTCTGTTTATTTAAATAAGACTAAAACAAACACAAACTGTAGCACGAAAGGCTTGAAAATGCTTGTTTAGATAAATATTCATTGCTGGCTGCTACGCAGGATATATAGTGAAAAATCAGATTACATGATAGCTTTTTGTTTTATGCAATATCGTGCCATTTAGCACTCAAAAATATAGCTTTATAAATGCCCTTAATTTTATGTGTGAAATAGTAAGTGATATATTTAGCTGTCCATGCCTCTTAGATGTGAATCTTTCAATCCACAGTGAACTTAATGTGAATTAACAGAGAACACAAGCATAAAGCTTCATATTTCTGATAATCTAATTTTTGTCACTAACTGTGGCTTACTGGAAAAGTTCTTGACAATATTTAACTGAATGACATTTTAAAGATCTTTATTCTCACCAGCTATAAAATCCATGGCAACAAGTGATGAGTTACATTAGTGTACCTGCCCCTCTGCTGCTGACCTGGTGATGTTTAGATATTACGTGTCTCTCTTGGGAAAAAGACATGGACAGTTTCCTGCAGAAGCCTTGGTTCTCACTGGTCTGAGACACAGAGGACAAATTAAAACAAAATACATATCAATCCTGTATCTAAAAGCATTTTTTTACACGCAAAGTTGACATCCCGTTTCCCATGTGTAAGGGTGTTACGTGTCAGCTTCAGCTGGAATTGTGCTGACCGTGGTGGAATTAACTGAGAGCACGCCAGTCCAAAATAAAGACAGACAAGAGATACACAAAGTAATCAGTTTTTCCTCTCTACTGTTAGTGGGTGATTTTTAGATTAATTGGACAAAAGGAATTTTAAACATTTTTTTTTTTAAAAGAGTCATTTGGGGATACTAATTATTTTACATAAACACTCTGATACATACTGACCTCTTGCTGTCATCTAGCATTTGTTGAGCATCTCATGTTTCTGAGTAATCAAAACTAGTGGCAATAATTTATATACAACAGAGAGGTCCAGATACTGCATCTGAACTGTGTAGGTGCTCCATGCATGAATCACAGACAATATGATTTAGACTAATTTTCATAAGCTTTAAGATGTCTGCGTGCATACTCCAGATTGGAAATATTGAGCTTATATGAAAACACAGGGGAAAAAAATAAATACCAACTTTAAGAAATGTTAAAAGAGAAATTCTAGACCAGAAGGTCCTAAAGAATAAGGTAAGGTATGTGTTTCCTTTCAGATCTTGATCTTCTACCTAACGTGCATTTCATACCTATTATTACAGAAAAGGTGGATTAGTCCAGAAGGCTCTGTCCTGTCTCATGACAGGCAGTGGCAGAGCCCCTGGCAGGCAGTAAATGCAGCGGTGGTGGGCCCGGGTCACAGAGGTGTCCAGCTCCCACAGGAAGTCTGCAGAAATGGCAGGAACTTCTCACATCAGATGAAGCCTACCACATCAGCGTGGTTTTAAGGTGTTACAGATATCAAGGTAGTCATAAAACAGGACCTACTCAGTCATACTCATGTAATCTTGCATGGCTTCGCTGTGAAAGGTGCTAAGCATCTGCAGGTCTCTTTGATACTGCAGAATTACACTTACTCAGGGGAGAAAAAGCAATTTTCAAACTTTAGATACAGTCCTTAATCATTCATTTAAAAAGCATTTTCATAGCCGTCAACTTGACAGTATTTAAATGACTCTGAAAATCTCTTGTTTTCCGACAGGAAATGTTTTCAGGGATTGGCATTTCACATGTATAGAGAAATTTACAGTAATCATATCCTGATGACAAGTCTAAGAGAGAATTTACATCTAACGGGAATGATCTCATTTATCTGCATACAGTAACACCCAGTGGCTACTGTGAACATTTCATTATCAAGGAAATTAAAGGCAACACAATAAAATTAATGTTTTAAGAGAAAGTCATATGGTCCATTTAACTCTTCTCTTGACTGTCCACATAATGTAATAAGATAATTTGCTTCTTTTCATATGCCCGAGTAATAGAAATAACACTTTTCATAAATCATCTACCAAAGCTTTAAGAACAAAAGCAAGGCACTCAGTATAAAGCTTTCAAATTACTTCTGTGTAAATGCGTATCATGTGTACTTCAGCAATCCCCCATCTAAAGGAAAAAGCCCTTAAACTGAATAATAACCTTCCTCCTCTTCTCCTTTCCACCTGTTTGGATATCAAACATCCTCACTGCACACCAGCACTATCCTCTGGCCAGGTGGGACTCAGTGGAAATGTCCCAAACTCGCTATTAGGATGTGGGGACAGTGGCACGCTCTGACAGCACGCCAGACGCCTAGCGGGAAGATGCCTCAACACTTGATGGTTGGAGACTGGTAGGGAAGTGTTCAGAAGTTTTCCTGCTGAGTAGAACCATTTCTCTTGGCTTACCTCCCTTTCTTCCAAGCACCCTTTATAATTACAGGTCTTGTAAACCAAAATTGTTCGACTTAAAGGCGTTTGCAGTAGCAGTGAAGGAACTGGGATTTAAAAGAGAACGTCTCCTCCACGCTCCATGCATCTGGGATGTGGCTAAAGCAGCCTGCCTGCAGAAAAGGCCCTAGGCTTGGCATACCACTGAGTTCTCCTGCTGTAGGCTCTCCCGATGAGGATGCTGAGGGAAGGATTTCAGATTCTGCTCAACCCTGCAGCACCTATCTAAACAAGCGTTTCTCACAGCTTGGTATGGCCTGGCTCTAGCAGTCCAGCCACTCTTGCCTGTGTCGTTACAGTTATGGAAAGGAGGAGCACAGATCACAAAGGAATCAAAACAGCACGGGGCTACATGGGGCATTTAAACATCTGAAGATGCAGACAGGCACCTAATGAGATCTTAATGAGAATGTGCTCATTCTGCTCCCTTGGAGATTTCTGAAATCACTCTAGACTTTTTGTAAATTTTCAGATCTGCCTTCCCATTCCTGCCTATGTATCCCACAGCTTCTCTTTCTGAGAGCAGGAGGGAAAGGAAGCCCAGAATATAATTTCCTTTCCTTTGATACTTGTATTCATACTGCATAAGGTAAAAAAAAAAATTCTCCTCTGTGCATATTTGAAAGACACAATGATTTATTGGGTAGCTGGATTCCCCCTTCTATTACTTTGCATTCGTGCATCAGATGCCTGTGGCCAGAAGGACATGCTGAGTAGGAGAGTATCTGTCTAGCCACAAAGTACATAGGGTGCAAGGGAGGATTAAGACAAGGCCATTTCAGACTACAAAACTTTGCAGGCTCTCCTGCAATGCCAAAACACTAAAGAATTTCACAGAGATGATTGGACTGATCTCCATGCCCAGGGAAACTGAGTCACTGAACAAGTCCCATTCTCTGAGTCATTCTGGCAGGACAGTGGTTGAAAGCAAGATGTCCCCAGTCCTTCCAGTCATTTAGTCTGATTACATCCATCTCCCTAACGTGGCATCAGAAACATGCCAAGTGTGTTGGTGCATTATACATGCTCACATGCACCTGTACAAAAAATAAGCTAATTCAAAAAGTGTATATTTAGTTAGGATCCAGTGACTTAATAGCTCTGAGCACTGGAGAGGCCCTTTCCAGAAGAAGAGTGAAGCAATTAGCTCTAGCGATGTCTCAGGGCCAAGGGATTTGCTGCTGCTTTGACAGATTGCACAGCCTATGCTGAAATGTATCAGGTGACAGATCTGAAGACATACTGAATTGTTTATCTTTTAAATTTCAATGAAAAAGACCTTTAGATTATTTATCTCCTAAAATTCTCCTCATTAAAGCTAATACTAAGTTATTAAGCAATGCAGTTTTCTGTTTTCCAGAAATCAGTAATTATTCATTTAGCTGTGATTAGTGCTACATGGGGAAAAACTTTGTTTTAAAAAAGGCAGCATTCAACTCTTAACAGATACAGTACATCGTCAGGGTAGCTTGGAGTTGGAGTAATGTAGAGATGTACCATCTCCGGGGAGATCTGATGATTTCCTCCTCATCTAATTTTGATTTATAGCACCGATATGTTATAACTGCTTTATATGAAAGTGGTTACACACACCAAAGGTATAAGCCACATGCTAATATCCACCAAGAGGAAATTCTTGAACATGACTGCAAACTCCAGAAGTATTTACTGTGTTATAATCTATACAGGAACACTAATTAGTTCCTCAGTGATTATTTGCATCCCCTCAAAGCTTTTGGAAAGTTTGCAAGATGGGCTTCTTTCTAGTGGATAGCACTGCAATTCCAGTGGCACAGGAGTACGATACTAGGCTAGATTTCACCACTCCTACCACCAGTTTCCATCAGTGTTTTCATCAGCATGTATTAACTCCCAGAGAAACAGTCAGCCGGGGACCTCACCTATACTGCTGTGCAAAGGCACCGTTCCTGCCTTGGCCACTCCAAGGTTGGAGGAAAACCTCAGCCTGAGCTTGCAGACAGGACCGAGCTTGAAATGAACTCTGAGTTCAGGGTCTACGTGAACAACGACAGAGTCAGAGACATCAGATATCCAGTATGAGCAGTAAAATATTATCTCTGCCAATTAAAATGATAGAACAGCTTGTGTCTGCATTGCTAAACATGAAGAGAGGCATCAAAGCCCTTTCCGTGCTCATGGTCTCTCTGGACCAGCCTGGGGAGCTGCCGTCTGCACTCACGGTGCCCGGGGCACGCACGTTCTCCCTGCTCACTCAAGGTGTGCTCCCCAGGGCAACAACAGCAGGGAAAAGGAACGATGAAGAGTTCACACCGTTCTCTGAACTTTGACAAATTCAGTTAATTATTAAATAATATCATTTGGGAACTTGCAGCTCATGGAGAATAAACACAGAACCTGTCAATTAATGTTTTAATTTGTGCACTTAGAGGCTCGCTCACGCCTGCAAATGGCTTTTCCAAGACACAACTGGTGACATTTCCCACTTCCTCGTCTATTTTGCTCCTGTTGCTCCTGTTATGATTAAGAGCAGCAGGATTATATTTTTCTCAGTGGGGAACGCGTCACCTGCTGCTGAAAGGAAAGCAATTATTGTCTCCTCGGTACATCTTGGGCCTATTTGTGTAGAGCTTTAGAGCTTAAAAATATAAACATGCAGCTCTGTGCCAGTGTAAGTGGTGAGGCACTTCGGAAGCCCAGCTGGGATCCCCCTGGATGTCACCTTCAGCGCCTGTTAAGCACAGGGAAAGATGCCAAACCCGAGTGCCTTTCCCGTAACTGTGTCTAATCAATGGAAAGTAAAAGTGAATTATGTGCTCTTAGTTCCTGCACAGGACACCTCAAAACATTACATTCTCCCTCTCCCCCCCTAATTCCAGGAGTCAGATTATACTTTTCAGCTTTACTCAGACAAGATTTATGTCTTCTCTGCATTTGTGCAGTTGTTTTCACTCCTTTTGTGTGTTTTTATGTGACTGTAAAGCTGTCTGACAAAGGGAAAGGTATTTTATTTGCACGCTGTCAGATGCTGTTTCTCTGCAATCTCCTGTTATCAAACAGAAAAAGTCTTCCGATCAAAATGGGAAATAAAGCAAATGGACATTTACATTTGCCCCCAGACAGAAGCAGAAAGAGCTCCAAGCTCACAAAACATGTATAATTATGTATGTATGTATACACACACGGGACAGGATGTATAGGTGCATGCTAAGAGATGGTAGCTTTTAATACAGAAAGTTGGTTTCTCATGAGTCTATTGCTGTTTAGATATTGATTTCTTTCCATGAAAGTGAAGAGAGTGCATATAAATACTTGACAGGGAAAGAACAGAACTATGAGTGGATTTAAGAAAAGAATAATCTTAATACTAATTATGAAATGAAGTTTCTAGCACTACTGATCATTGTCCTAGCACCTAGGGAAGTGGATCTAGAATCCTCTAGGGAAAGGATCTGCAGCCTCAGTATCAGGCAGCATTTAAATTACAAAAAAAAAAGTGTTCTCCATTTATGCTGGAGCATGATCCCTGCCAATAAGAATAACAGAAACACAGAATTACAGAACGGTAGGGGTTGGGAGGGACCTCTGGAAACCATTTAGCTCTAACCTCTGCTAAAACAGTCATGAAGATCTATTTTCCCCAACATAAATTAAACAGTTACCTAATGTTTAAAATAGGGATGATCCACAAACACATTTAGGAGGTACTGTCTATGTAACTGTGGATTTTGGAAGAAAATACAGCTTTACACTTTTTCTAACAAAGCATGCAAATGCAAGCTGCGATCCAGTTTTTATATGAAGCACTACATATAGTGACCATATTTGTAGAGAATGTCTCTTTATAGGCATTTCTAAAGTATCTGTCTTATGTTAACCACAAAGATCTAGTATCTGTTTACTCAGATAATAATTATACTGATACTTTTGCTGTCTTCTGTATCTTAATAACAATGGATATCTGAGATTTACTGAACCCAGTTCATCTACTCCATTGGTCCTGTCTCTGATAATGGCTTGGCCCAGATATTTCAGACTAAGGTACATGAGCCCCAGGAACAGAACAGAATAGTTCAGGTTGAAAGTTACCTGGTGGGACCTCCCTACACAAAGCTAGGTCAGTATCAAAGTTAGATCATGTTAAAGAAGGTCATATCCAGGCAAGGTCTGAATATCTCCAAGAGTCCACAGACTCTCTGGGCAACTCATTTCAGTGTTCGATCACCCTGATAGGAAAAGTTTTCTCCTAATATCAAACCAGAATTTCCCTTCAGGCAACTGTTGTTCACTGCTCATTCTTGAACAGCATACCACCAGGGTGAGACTAGCTCCATCTTTCCCACTACACTTCCCTTAGGTAGACGTACACAAAGACAAAACCTCTCCTCAGCCTTCTCTTCATAGCCCTGAGCAAACCAGGTCTCTCACCCTCTCCCATCTGCTGTCCTAGGCCCATCTTGGTAGGTAGCTCTGGACCAGCTCCAGCACGTCCAGAATGGACCAGTAAGGAATCACTGTGCAAGATGGACTCTGGTTTCCCATCAGCTAGGCAGCTCCTGCTCTGAAGTGCACAGCTTCCTATTTATTCTTCAAAATACCTGTTTTATGTTAAGTAAGCTGTGGATGAGCTACTTAACATAATATGTGGATACAGACATACGCATGTCTAAATCCTAAATCTACGTAGTTCTGAAATCCGTGGTAATGTCACAGATGAATTATGTAAAATCTATAGTGTTTACAATATATTTTCTATCACATTTCTGTAAATCTTGGGTAGAGCCAGCTGACATCAAAACACACACACACACAAATTTTCAATGAATACACATTAGGGAAATTTTACCCCTATGCAAACTAGCGCTGAACAGAGAGATTCAGAGAACAGAATTCGTGTAATAAATTAAACATCTTCCCCAGTTCAGATGCAACATAAAGGCTGCTCCTTCAACAGCAGCCGAGAACCAGTCACCTATTAACTTTACTGTTGAAATGCTATTAGCTGTGGTGATACAAACACTATTTACTTGCTGATAGTGTTTGGCAGGATTCAGAAAGGACCTGAAGTGCAACAATCCTTCTCCAATTCTGAAAGCTGCTGTTGACATGTGTTATCCTACTACACAGTGTACAGCATACATAGTATCCTGAAATTTAGCATTGAAATATGTGACATTAAAATATTCAAGGCAAACTGCATGAAGAACACTAGACTTGTGGTGGTTGTTTAAAAAAAGATCCCGAATTTGATTTGCAGTGTTTGTATTACTGACAGCCTTTTCTCTGTTTTGTTCTACCCTGAATGTATATGGTGTTTCATGTATAGTCAATGTATACTTTCCCAAATACACCAATTCTTGCTGACCAAGAATTAAGTTGAGGTTACAAAGCAACGTTGTATAATAGATTATATACAATATTACCCTAGCTTTTCCCTTCCTCTACCACAAAACACTTTTCTAAGAAAATTCTTCTATCCCTAAATTAAATACTGTGCTTTAATATAGTTTATTACGAGGAAAGACAGATGAAAATTGCCATGCTGAAGAGCAATTTCCTGTTCACCTATTTTTGATGATCCTTATCTGTTTTACTATAGAATTTCTGGTCAGAAGCCCAGAAACAGATCAGTAAAATACAGAGAGTACACATCACAGATCACAGAATCACAGAATAGTAGGAGTTGGAAGGGACCTCTAAAGACCATCTAGACCAAACGCCCTGCCAGAGTAAAATCAGCTAGAGTAGATCACACAGGAACAAGTCCAGGAAGATTTTGAAAGTCTCCAGAGACAGAGATTCCACAGCCTCTCTGGGCAGTCTGGTCCAGTGCTCTGTTATCCTCACAGCGAAGAAGTATTTCCTCATGATGAGGTTGAAACTCCTGTTTTCCAGTTTGTGTCCATTGACCCTAGTCCTGCCACTGGACACCACTGAGATGATCCTGACACATCTTCCTGACACCCACCCTGTAGATACTTATAAGCATTGCTAAGATTCGCCCCTCAGCCTCCTCTTCTCCAAGCAAAACAGATGCAGCTCTCTCAGCCTTTCCTCATATGGTAGGTGCTCCAGGCCCTTAATCAGTGGATCATGTTTTCCTTCACATGATCTGCTAGAAACAAGAGCTTTTAGCATTTGGCCAAATTCTCACAGTCTGGCATATGCATAGGTAACTGTTCAGAATTGCAGCCCATGAACTAAAATGGTATATAACAGCTTGACCTATAAAATCTTTCCTAAGCTGTGACTTTGAAAATAAATAAAGCATATGATCTTTCCTGAGACATATCAAAAGATTCAGTGATAATATAAACACAACAAGGCTGGGTGCTTCCTTTCCAAATAATTTTGTATATGAGTCTCCAAAATCTATAGCATATGGAAGTATTTATTTTATTTTATTTTACTCATTTAGTTTCATTTCAGTTATTTAATTTAATTTCTCTTCTGTTTTCTTTCGCTTTTCTGAAAACACTCTGGAAAAACTGACTTTTCATTCCAGATTGATTATTACACCCACTTTGATCACAGAATCACAGCTGTCTCAGTATGCCCCGTGAAAGTCCACGAGGTTCACTATGGCTCTTGAAATAGCACTTTGTATCCTCTGCTTTCTAACTTCATATGACCTTCTGATGTTGAGCCACAACTCGCATCACAGTCACATCTACAGCAGATTTGTACTGGATTTCTCTTCTTTTCTCAGATGTGGATTAAACTGGTAGCAGACCACTAATCCTTCCTACATGGGCAGATGGCCATTTGATGTATGTACTCATCTACAAACAAAATTCTGAAATTCATTTGGCTTTATCTACATTCATTATTTATTATTGGTCTCTCTTCATTTAACATCAAAAGTGCAAGTAAGAAGACTGACATTCTTTATGGTAATTGTTCAGTTGATTACTCGTTAATAATAACACTTAGCATTTATATAGTTCTTTACATCTCTAAATTACTTTATAAAGCTTAGTTCATCAAAAAGTCTTAGGCTTCTTACCAAAACTTACCTTCTAGGAATAATGTCAAACCAAAAGGAAAAAAAGGCCCAGTGTCACAGTGTTACGTGCTAAATATTTAGTGGTTTGAGGTACCAAAGCAACGGAGTGCATGAACTTTGACAAGGTTTTGCATTTCAGTCTCATGTCATAAATTCTTCTCTTCTGTGTACATGAGAAAAAGGAGACTACATAGGGGATGAGACACGAGAGAAAGACCAGGGAAGTATTATGTCACTGAAGATTAATTTATTGAAGGATTTCATACCACACCAACTGTTACCTGACTGTTCTGTACAGGTCAAATATCAAATATCAAAAATAACAAACTTCACCTGCATTGTGGTCCTATCTAAGCCTAACTTCACCCACTTTTGATGGTGAAGACTAGGCATGGATAAACTGCATCTCTGTGGCTCCCCATACTCCATACTGCTTGCTAGGAAACTGCCACTGGTGTTTGGCAGATTTTTGTTCATAGATTCAAGGTAATAATCTTCCAAACCAATGGCTGCTGCCCTTCATACATACAGAGCTTCTTGCACCAGTTTTCTTTGCATACAGCTGCTAAATTACCCAATGTAATGGTCATAAGTGATGAGATCAGGGACTCAAATGAGCACGCTCATGAAGTTATAGATGTCAACAAAATGTCCTTCTACTAAGAAGGAAGAAACATGAAGCAGAACACTGCTGTAACTCAGTGGCCATGTAATTCAAGGCAAGTGTTCCTTGTGGGATGCGGGTGTCCAGCTGGCAGCCTGGGTGCCTGTCATGCCTGAGACAGGGTGTCAAGGATTTTCCCTTTGAATTAGTTCAAGTAAATGAAAAAGTTTGTATCACCTCAGTATATTTTGTAGGAAGTTTTAAGCGTGGAGTTTATCCAGGATGATATAAAACCTAGTTTCTGTTTAAAGCAACCTATTCTGTAGGCAAAAACAAAATAAATACATTTTGCGTGTTTATTTTATATAATGGAAGACAGTTTACGTATAGATTTGTATGAGAATATATTTTGCTGAAAAAAGTAGGACTATGCTGGAAGTGGTCACCCTGTCACAGAGCAGTGCCTGGAAATACGTTAATGAAAGAATCCTAGTCCCTTCTGTAGGGAATTAAACACACCTTCATGCCAAGAACAGATGCACAGACAGATGCATAAAGGGCCCAGTGCCTTTTTTGGTTGCTGGCCCACCACAATTGCTGGGGCTGGATTAGGTATATGTTGCGGGATCTATATGTTGTGACACATGTTAGAACCAGCCGTGCTCCTGCCCGCTCACATTAAATACTAGGTGACTCTGCAGCTACTCTCTGCCTCTGCACTGCATAAGAAAACTATTAAAATTTGTCTTCCATGGAACAGCGTGAATGTTACTTATTGTCCAAGCATTTGTCAGGCAGAAAATTCAAGACGTGTAAAAAGCAATTTCTTGATATTATTTGTACAACCAATGTTTTAACAATCATAAAAACAATTGCAGGCTTCAAAATGTGCTCTTTAAGTGAGGCAATTAAAAGCAATGGTCCAGCGTCAATGATAGCTTCTAGGGGTTGAATGAAATAAATAAACCTATTAAAAGAAGTGAATGTTCAACCTCAAATCATCACAAGACTTTGGGCATTATTCATGACATTTCTGCTAGTTTGTAAATGACTATGTCACTGCAGTGTAATTTCTGTCCAAAAATCAAGAAGGCCCCAACAATGTGAGGTAAAATGCAGCCTCACGCCTGCTGTAAGGGTAGGTAGCCCTGGCTGCAGTTACATTATATTATACAACCTTTCAAACCAGTGAGTCTAGCTAGAATTTGAACTCAGTGCAGATGCCACAATGTCATCATGCCACAATTTTCACATGGTGACAAGCACAGGTATAGTATGTTATTACTAAGCATTAAAAAAACAAACAAACTGGAGGAGCAACTACAAAGAAACTTCCTTTCCTGACCTTTTTCCATATTTCTTTTTTTTGTTGTTGTTTGTTTAGTACCAGCTTGATAGAAAACCTGTTGGAAACTGCTACAGCAAACAACCAGCCCCCCAACAAATATCAGTATGTCCTTGGGGACAGATGTGTGATGTGAGCTGACTTATATTATTGAAATAAGAATAATATCTTGTGGGGTGTAAGATGATTTGTATTATTCAAATATGCAATACAAACCAGTGGTTAGGTATTTTTTATTTGGGCAACAAGTTTGCCAGTGTATCCAACTGCTTTCAGAAATCCTTACATTACAATAAGCAAGCTTTTATGGTGCAATTGAGTATGTGCAGATACATGAATTTGTGTACATCTGTAGAAGTATTTGTTCATGCAAACTTATAACTTTACAGCATCCCCCAAAACTGCGCAGGAAACAAAGCCACCAACTGAACGTTGCGTAAGCAGCGACTGATGCTGAAGTTTTCCATCTGGGAATGGCAACTGGGAACATTTTAAATTACTCTGATTCTCTGTTTCCTCTATATGTTACGAAAGTCAGGGCTCATAAAAGCATCTCCGGTCAGATACTTAAACTTTGGAATTACGGAATGGTCACTTCATTGAGATTAAAACCTCATTTCTTTGATGGCAATGATTGTATAAGGAGGAAGGAGTTAGGGAGCCACAGCAATTGGAGATGCCTGCAATTTTAGGGCCGTTTTCAGTCCACGCAGGCAGATTCTTGTCCCATGTCAGCAGAAAACTGCAAAACCAGAAACACAAGTACGTGCAATCGTTTGTAAGATCAAGACTCAATACAGTTTTCTAAAGGAATTCTTGATTTCCTAAAACTTTAAGTTTTGGTTATACTTCTTATCTTCTTTGTTTTAAAGTGGTTTTATTGCCACAGTAGTTAGAGATGTCTTTTGTGAGGCTCTGAAGCACTTTAGCCAAAAGCTGAGTACTGTGAATGTTTCATTTCATCCTGATGGCTGTTAGTGTTAGGTTAAATATTAAAATGCCATAAACCCCTATGTTTAAAACAAATAATAATGATTGAATTGACAAGAAATAATTCAAGTGTCTAACTTCTGTTTTGCTTGATGGAAAACCTGGTCATTGACTCCACTAACAGTGAAATGGTTGGAAAAGCAAGAACAGTACCAACAGTCATGCAATCCATCTGGACCATAAACACTTAAAAAAATCTACTTTACCAAAAATGTTTTGGTTAAATAAAAGTGGTTTCCTTTTTTAAAGAACTATGCATTTCATCCTTATTATAGTTAAAGTGAATGTATTAGATCCTTCACTACACAAGAAACTACAAAAGTGACTGAAGAGACCCTTTTAGACATCTTGACATGATTATAGCATAAATTGTGCAACCTACCAGTTGCACTGTGGCTTGTCAAAGAGTCTGTACATTACAAAAATGACAAATATTTAGTCTCCTGTGCATTTTTTAGTTCCATTTTAAAAATGGTGTCATAGGCTTTTGCTTAATTAAAAAAAAAAACCAACCAAATATGTTGCTCTAGTTCTAAGTTATAAATAAGGCTGGGCCTGGGTCAGGTCTAGCACCCTGGACTAGGATCCTGGACTTCAGAGGCAATGAAGAAATGCCAATGACATCTGACATCCTGCAATTTTTGTGCATGACTTCATGGGGATGGGTGGGTGGGTTCGTGTGATTGCAAACAGTTGAACAAATTTCACTGGGAGCTCTGGGAGCTTCATAGGAGGTAATAAAGTATGGGCATTCAGAAAGAAACACGGAAGGGAGATCATTAAGATCTCTAAATTACTCAAGAGAGCCCCATTACAAGTAAGCACACCCTTCCAAACTGACCTCTTCTGAAAGGCTTTTAACATTGGGCTGTCCCCAGCCTTCCAAGCAGAGTAATCTGAGTTTACTTTCTTCCCGTATTTCCTAAGCATTATGTGCCAGAGAATTTCTTATGATTTCTTTGAACTAAAATGCATTAAAGATTGTGATGGAGAGAGGACAGAGCTGGAGAAGTCTGGGTCCTCTGTTTTCAGCAGTACTGACTACAGGTCTTTCAGAAGAAGAGGTGAGTTTCAGTGCAGGAGTCAGGGAACTCTCCGAGTCTCTTAAACAGCCATTTAGTTCCATGCAGGGCTTGTGATAATTAAAAGGTAGCAATGAACCCAGACAAATTTTGTCTTTTTTGCAAGCATGTCAAATATTTCTCTTCATTATAGGTCAGCAATATATACTGTGCTGCTCTCTCCTTCCAGCAGAACTGAGTACTACAGCAACTGGACCTGCCAGTGCAGGGAACTGGGGCTGGGAAAGAGTACGTGGCTCATTGCTATAAGCTCCCATTTCATGAGCTTTGTTGCTGACAGTGGTGTGGGGCAGGTTTAGACTTTAGGTGGGGGGCGGCAGCATTCCTGGGCATGGGTTCATGCAGCCTTTACACCGAAGGCTCAAGGTTTCAAGAAGCTCAAAACCTCCTCAGGTTTCAGGGAAGAAATATGATCTTTCATAAAATGGGGGGGAAATTGTGGGGACAAGTGTTTGCCTGAGGATTACCTCAATCCTCTGCTGTCAGTTCCAGAAGCAAAGTCCATTATTACACCTCTGCTGCTGCCTTGAACAAGTTTCTACAGTGTAAATGAAACGATTCTTATTATCTGCCCACAATGGTGATTGATAAGTTTGCACTTTACAGGAGCAGCTCACTGCTCTCAATTGCCTCATCATTGATTTTCTCTAGGCCATGCCTCTCCTGTCATACTGCAGACAGAAAGCCTCCTTCCGCGAGGTTAGGCCAGATGCAATGAATTTTACTGCTGAAACGGCTGAAATCCTCTTACCTTCTCCTCGCCAGCTCTGCCATTTCCTTCCTGCAGTGCACCCCACTGTGTTCCCAACCGAGGGCTCAATTTTTCATCAGAAAGGTAAAAACCCATCACAGAGGACAGAGCAGAGAGAGGACGAGACAGCGTGAGTCCCTCCGGAGACGGGAGATGGGCCGGATCGGAACCGCAGACCTGCTCAGGCAGAGGTGCTGAGCACGCATCGCCCTGCGCCTTATGAGATAGGTGTATGTGTAGCAGCAGAAAATCAGGAGTGAGAGAACCTATAGAGCTCTTAGGAGAAATGTGATTACATTTTTAAAAGCTGCTAAAACTCAAAAGCCTGAACCCTATATATATATATATATATATATATAAAAAGCAAAACATTTCACCCCATGCCAGTTAGGCTCAGATTTTCCTTCCCGCTGATATGCCAAAATTAGAAACACATTTTCAGAGAAGGCCTAAGTCCCAAATAGCTATGTGACCTTCAGCAAGGCAGCTCTGTCCCCACTGCCTTCTCATTTCTCTCTGAGCAGCCATCTGTTTGGCCAATTAGATTCTGACTATTAAAAATCCAATCACAAGGAAAATGGTATGATTCATACACAGTGGCTACATACTTTTTCTCCCTCACACAGCCTGAAATGCACACACTAACACCAATCCATCTGCCTTAGGACACAGATATACAGCCATCAGTTCCTCTGTCTATCAAGCTCCAGCCAAACTCTGCTTCCCTCCGAGTTGAAGCGCTGTGATAATAAGAGCATGACAAATTGATCTTCTGCTGTGGCGAGTCCTTTGACACAGCTCTAAGAGCAGTTCGGATTTGTTGGGAATTTGAGATTAAAGCAAATCTGAAGTTTAAAGATCAGATTGAATCACTTGCTGCATCTGCAATAACGGAGTGGTTCTGACTGGTAAATGTGGGCTGTTGTTTTCTTCAGCTACATCCACAAAATACACAAAATAGATTATAAAGGTGATAAAACGTACATAATTAGTTACAGTTAATCAACGTATGAAAGGTTTGAATTGTACTGTGATCAGTAATTACCACTTATTTCAGATTCACTCTCGTGACTGCTACTTGTCTGCTACTTGTCTATGTGTGGTAAGCCAATTTATCACACGGTAATAACAGTTCCTCAGAAGTGGCTCAGAGTCACTTTCTGGGCTTAAACAGTATCTGTTGGCCCTCTTGTGCCTAAGAAAATAAAATAAATATTTTAAAAAATTAAGTGCAGTGTTTTTTCATAGGGCACCAAAGGCAACTGGCCTTAACTGGAGCTGAGTGCATAGGCCTGAGTTCGTCCCACAGCAAAATAGTGCTTTTAGCAAATGCTTCGTTGATTAGGGGCTTTTGTAACTTAGCATTATCTTTCTTTTTTCTTTCATTATTTTAAAATCTGACGTCAAAACATGTACACGTATAAACTCAGGTAGCTTTGATTGCCTCCCCCATATTTTATCACACACCCTCTGCATGTAGACCCACTTATCCTCCCCGTTACCAAGCTGTGTACTCCTGGGCACCGACAGAGGCATTGCCTCTTGGGGAGTGAAGAGCCCTGGTTTTGAAAGCTAGAGCCCTGTTTATGGAAGCTCCAACAGCAGGACTGAATTGAAGAGTTTTTCTATGAAATTCTCAAAGATCATGCATAGCGAGTGGCAACAGACTGTGCTGAACTTTGGGAGACCTCCTTGCAAAAGCACGTAGTTTGGGCCCTTGTTCTCGCGTCTGCTAGAAACTAAAAGCAGAAGAGAGAGGATGTGCTCAGCCTGCAAAGGCAGCCAGAGCTGTCTTCCAGTTCAGAGAGCAAGTGCACTGGGTGAACTACAGATATTCTGACCCTGCCTCTTGGAATATGAATTAGTTTATGACTATAAACTGCGGGGCTGGAGTTATGGAAACGGGCCAGAAGGTTTAAATCAGATCTCAGTGCAAAACAGTCCTTTCCAGAGCAAAAGTGCTAAATCGACTATGGGAAAAATTAAACCAATTTGGATCTCATTTATGATCTGTCTCTTTGCACAGATTCCGTCTGTACATGATTTGCAATTAATATGAACCCTCCTTGCAGCTTAAGTTAATAGACACGGTGAAGAGTAAAGAAACACCCTGCATGATACTACAAGGGGGTGGAATACTGCAGCAGACCAGAGTGTTCCCTTACACACTGCCCAATTCCCACCTCTTTTCCTCTTCAATATACATAACTTTCAAAAAGACACAGAAATAGCTGAAGTTTATGAAACCACGTGTCAAGACCCCCAAGCCAAAGTCACATGAAAATCTATTCAGAAAATGCCTTCTCTTTTGGCAGACCTGCTGAAAACCTTTTATCATAATTAGAACTACTACGTAGCTTTATAACTGGTTTCCATATAAGGTGGTCATAATATTTGAAAAATAGCAAAATTCCTGTACGCTTTTCAAGCTCTCACATAAAAGGATGGGTAACAAAATGCATACATTATTTAAGCACACTATGGAACAGAATTCAGCATTGACACAGAGCCAAACATAAAAAATCCAGAGGACTTTTTTGTTAAGATAAGTCTCAAATCGCTGTATAAGACAAACATAAATATTTTCTTTGACTAAAATGACAACATTTTGTCTATCCTTGGCTTTGCCAACTCAGTCTAAAGTATTTCAGTAATGGACATAAATGATTATGAAAGTTGTCTTAGATGGTTGCTCATTGCCCTGAAGAAAATGTTTATGACCTGAATAGATTAATTATGTTCTCCTCTTAAATATCATTCCTTCAGGACTAGTTATTGTTGAGTGTAAATGTGCCACTTTATATGCAAATAAAATGAACTGAGAGTGGAATAAAAAGTTTGGCATATATCTACTGACAAATCATCTTATTATGTTTTATATTAGTAGACAGAACATCTTGTGGTATGAAATGTTAATAGAGTTCAACAGGATGCAGTACTTGCATCCTTGTTTCTAGAAAATCGTAGTCAAAATTTCAATTATTTTCTGTTAGTCACCTTTGCTTCATTTGGAAAAGATCTTAACTGTGAATAGTAAGAAAAAGTGATACACTGAATGCAAGAAAAATATCTAAACCCCATACATACTTCATATTAGTAAACTTACTTAATAGAAATGACAGAAATTAAAAATAGAAGCTAATGTAATCTTGAATGCTCTATAAATGAGGATTCAAACCAATTAATTCATATTAGTGCAAGTCAATAAATTGAAACCCAGAGGATCCTGGGATAAACCTTGCTTATAGTTAGCAGAGTGCACTTTTAGACAGCCAAAGATATTCCACTTCAGCACGACACATTTCAGTCATGCAAATGTTCTGATATTCATGAGAAGAAGGAATCGCAAGACACGGGCTTTAAATTTTACCCTCTTACTTGTATGCCCGGGTGCTGACCACCATCTGGCTACTGGCAACACACAACTGGTGGTAATTTTCAGATACTTTAAACAAAAAAAAGGAATTGCTTGCACCTGCATTCGCAGTTTGTCAGTAGTCCAGGTAGCTCTTTAATTACTACCTGTCTCTATTTGTTTAGCTTGTTACTCATTTTCATAGAAAAAGATGCTTTGGAGTTTGCCATGACATGACATGTTTCTGACATGCCCAAAGAAACAGGTCACTGTCTACCATCTCACAAAAGGAAAGTGAAGATACTTACTGGCTCTTGAAAGATAAGACCATTGGTTTTAAATAAAGGAGAGATCCAGGGAGAAAATGAAAAAAATGATGTCTCCAGAAGACTGGAAAGTGTAAAGGCAGAGAAATGTCTTTGTTTGATTCACAGAATCACAGAATCACTCAGGTTGGAAAAGACCCTTGGGATCATAGTGTCCAACCATTAGCCCTACTCTACAAGTTCACCCCTAGACCATGTCCCCCAACACCACATCTAAGCACTGCTTAAACACATCCAGGGATGGGGACTCAACCCCCTCCCTGGGCAGCCCATTCCAGTATCTCACCACTCTTTCCATGAAGAATTTTTTCCTAGTGTCCAGTCTAAACCTACCTTGTTTCAGCTTTAGGCCATTCCCTCTGGTTCTGTCCCTAATTACCTGAGAGCAGAGACCAGCACCAGCCTCTCTACAATGTCCTTTCAGGGAGTTGTAGAGAGTGATGAGGTCTCCCCTCAGCCTCCTCTTCCTCAAACTAAACAGGCCCAGCTCATTGGGAGTTTCACATAGGATCAAAAATTATTCAAATTAGAAGTTACTAATTGCTCCGGGACAAGAAAAACACAGATTAGGAATCGTGATCAGTTCTTGGTTTAACTTATCTCATTTATGAACAAAACTGAGAGTCTTCAACGAGGCAAATTAGCAATGTGAATGCATTAATGGGGTGATATACTAAACCCACCTCTGCTATCGCTGTGATCTCTATTTGAGGAAGACAAGCTTGGAATGAATTTGCATTGTTGCATAAAATATTTAATGTAAGAAGTTATCCATTTCTATGGCTTAAATTTGTCCAGTATTGAAATAAATCTTTGAATTTAAATAAAGCACATAACATTAGTTGAATGGAAATAGAATGAAATTTATGGATCAGTTTAGTACATCTTCTTCTCCCACAGTTTTAGCCAAAATTTTAATTGATGTGATTATACCATTTTTAATATGGTATTAGTCAAAATCATCATGTCAAAGTATCTGACCGAGTTCAGAGGAGCCAGGTTAGATATAGAGCTCTGGATCAGGCCGTGATAATGAAAAGAAAATCACCATCAGAATGATTTAATCATAGATATATCTTGACACAGGATTATTACCCTTGAAGGGTGAACTTAGTTATTGAATCTGCTGCTGGGAATCCTCAAATACTGTTGAAGCTGAAAATATTTAGGGCCTCTCACTTCTGAGACGGACCCACTCCAACAATGGGATCACTGGGTTCATTAGCACAGGAATACATAAGAAGAATATATAATCTATGTGTCTGATGATAGTAAGAAAGAAAAACATGGCAGTATGCACACAAGAATAATCTCACTTGTTCTCCCATCCTCTCCTTAAATCCATGTGCAGTTTTGAAAACGAAAAATATGAAAATGCCCTTCTTTCACTAGCAATCTGCTCATGAGGAAGATATCGGCAATCTTTGAATTCCAAAAGACAGAAAGATAAATCAATACATACACAGATGGATAGAGAGATAGATAAATATAGACAAATAAATAAAGATGATGACAAAACTCCCCATAATATTTTTAAGCTCCTGTTAATCAATCTGTCCAAACAGACTGAAAAAAATTGGAAACAAACCAAACCCAAACAAAAACCCCTGTTGCACTTAGATTTTGCATGCCTATTACAGGTGAGAGATCATTTTTATAGCTGTAATAATCCCATGAAAGTGGGGTAAAACTTCTGGTGGCACTCCTCAAACTGTTGTGGCACTGTCAGGAATCTCTATATTACGAGGAGATATTTGAGCCCATCATATCCAGTTTCCAGATAATGTACTGACTTAATCACCACTCTCCACAATACAAAGCAGGCAATCTTTCAGTCTTTTATTCATTTTTTACATCTTAGAATACTTGCATTTCAGTCTTCTATACACCATCTACTCCCACATCTGTCTCACACTACATAGCTCTTCTTTACAATTCCTGCCGTGCTTATTTTTGTTGCTACATTGAAATCTTGTGCATAATTCTGTGAGGTTGCTATGGAGATTATGTGTGATTTGTCATGAGGAAAATCTATTGTGTTTGAGATAATTCTGCATGCTAATGACCGCCAAATCTTTCTTCTCCCCCTCCCCAGGGATTAGGAGAAACTACCTGCCTGGATGTTCACAGCTACAAACCAAACAGATTTTATAAACAGGAAAGTTTGTGTTCTGCCAGAGGACAGGGATTTTCCCTTTCTTATGCAAATGGATATGAATTGGTACAAGGTGATGGTTTCACAAAATGTTGATGTCCATGGTTTTGAAGAATGCATCTGGAGTAGTTTTAAAGTCTTGATAAAGTTAATTTTTTATTCCAATTCTGAAAACATCTTTGGTTAATAAGAAGATATGCTGCAGTATAAATTCAAACTGGATACAACTGAGTGGACAGAACTTTGAGAATTATATAAACAGCAGTATTTTGAAATGTACTTCTCCATCCCTAGCTCTGTACCCTTTTCAGAGCTGGGAAAGCTTACGGTATGATTGATTACTGCACATCAGTCACAAGCAATTCAGACCATCCAGCTTGGGCTGAACAATAGCTAGAGGCTTACATGCAGCTTTCAGCCAAGGTCATGGGTTAGTCCTTCCTCACCCCAGCCAGAAACTTCCCTCCTTCCTGAGGCTGGGACTAGCTCAGAAAGCATACACTTATTTGCATAGCAAGTGGACAGAGAAACACAGAAACACACCAAACATTTCCACCATGGAATATCCAACTGAAGAAATCAAAGGGATTGGGTAGGAAAATTATCTTGTGATTGCTGCTAAATTTGCAGGTGTGATATCCTTTACTATGCTGGCAATGCTGGATGGAAAGGAAGGGGCAAAAAGAATAGACGCAGAAAAATAATGAGATCTTTAAAAACTTCAAAACATTCATCATCTTCTGACATTCTTTCATTCCTCATAAGTGACCCTCATCATTTTTGCTGCCCTCCTACAGAACACCTTGTAATTTTGACTTTTATGCAATTAGTGATGAATGTTTGCTGTCCTAAGCATTTCTCAAATCACCAGTAACATAAAAAAGCATTAAGATGCAGCTTGTAAGTGAAGGACAAACACACCCTGAGGTGTGTGTTTCTTTATGCAGAGCAACTGCTGTCTTCCCCGCATAATCTCATATTAACCTGCTGCTCAAGACTGCTGACTGTGAGCACAGGAATACAGCTGAAATCGAGAGATTCCGTAATTAAAATCTGACTTTTGATAAAAATATAACTACTACAGCCAAGTCTTTAAAAAAAAAAATCCACAGGACACTCTTTCACTCGGTGGTTTAGACTTCAGAAGCAACAGGACTTTGAATGATTCTTTTGTATCTTCCATCCCCTACGCTGCATGCTTACCATACAGCCCGGCTAATGTTTGCAAGACTTTGATTGCTGCCCTCCCATGCTCTGAAGGGGTAATCTGCTTCAAAAGCTCCACAAACTGATTGGCCTGACTTTGGTGACATTAAAAAAAAAAAAGTGGAGGTTGCTCTGGAAGTTCATACTCTTGCCAGAACCCTAGCAGGAATTTACAACTTCATTATGCATGAATGGAAATACATTATTCTATATATTGCTAATGTTACAATAGTGCTGAATAATAGAGCTTTTTAGTATTTCAAAAGCTCTTCTACAGCACCTTTTGAAGGTAGATGATAAAATACAGTCAGGTAAAGCCAATTACTGACTTTCACAAATCTGTTATACTAACCTGTGCATTACTAAGCACCGGGAGTTTTTTTGTGTGTTTAGAATTAACACATAAGTCTGAAAGAGTTATTTTAAAATAAGTATAAATGAGAGGAAAGGAAGGCATGGTGGTTAAGCACTCAACTACGTGCCTTCCTTAAACAGCTCAGGCATACAGGCTTTGAAATGCTGCATACAAGAAAACCGTGCAATTCATTGCGTCCCAGATATACGCCAAAGATGTTCTCCAAAAGAAAGGGTGAGTAGAGGTGATCTGGAAAGCACTTTTAATCTGTGTGATAAATTGCCAAATGCCATTACATCTAATGAGTCCCATCAATGCAGTGCTGGAATAGCAGAAATAAATTAATAAACATAAAAGCCCTATCAAGAAACTACTATAAACAATTACATGAATTCATAATAAGAATCTTATTAATGCCTGCATAATTTAGAGAAGTTAATGAAGCTAAATTTAAGTTTTAGTAATGTATATTTGGTGCTTTGATGTCTAATTTTCTAAAGAGATCTTAATGCTCCTTTCCCTATTTATTCCCCCCACCCCCATTGAAGGAATGAGCTCTTCTGGAAACAAGCATGAGCTTAATGGAAAATTGTATTTTCTGCAGAATTTTAGAGCTGTATTGTGAATCTCTGTTTCCTGCAGAATACCCAGTGGCTTAAATAAAGACACCAATGAGAAGCACAGAGTCATCATTTACATCTGTAAAGAGCTGACAAAAATGTTCATACAACCCTTGGAAGCCTGGTAGAAGAATCTAGATCTTATTACTGTCATTTTATTGAAATAAAAAAACACTTCATATATGGCCAAATGTTAAAGAAATATTCAGTGGGGAACCATTATGTATATACATATTTTCATAAGATTTTTATACCTTAGCACCTTCATACAGGAAAACAGAACCATCTTGACTTGCAATGAAGAAATGGGTTATGAGTTAAAATTCTCCTACACTGCTTTCTAAGCACTAGATATTATTTGTGCATTTCTGAACAGTAATTCCTGATCACTTAAAATTAAGAGAGTAAGTTGTAAACAGAAAATCAGACTCATGAACAAGAGGCATCTATACATCATTAGAAATAACGTAACCCAAGCCGTGGGTAGTCCTACAGCAAAAAAAATTAGACAAATGTATTGTCTGGCATCTGTGTGCAGAAAAGATTTGTTGTAATTTTCAGGTACTGGCTGTGGCAAATCCCCTTTTGTCCCACCTCCAGAAATGCTGACTTCTGTAGTGAGCAGTTGTGAATGAGTGGCAGTTAAGGTACTGAGCAGTGCATGGGATGAATCCGTGCATAGATCAATGTCTAAAGCTTGCACTGGCCTCAGCCAGGTCACGATGTGGTACCCTATCCTCACCTCCCACAAACACAATTTACTTGGAAGATCGTAAGTCTGCCTATAAAATTCTTTTAGTGAAGTAGTTTCCAGATGACAGTGAAAGGGACAGTTCTACCCTCAGCTAAGCTGACATCCAGGCTCCTACCTTTGCTCCACATCTAGTGAGGGCAGAAAGGCAGATTCCTTCAGGCTAAACCAGAAAGGTGCAGTTAATGTGAGGACCTTTAAGGATCCCATTTGCTCTGTGTCTCTCTGTTTAAACACTGTCTATAAATATTTCTTCAAATCTGGTTGTTTACAGCTGACACCCATGCTGTCAGGAACTAGAGGTTTGACTTCACCTCTGCTAGCAAGTGAACTTTTTCTTAAGTGTCTGTACCGAGGCAGTGTTGAATCAGTCTGGGAAATGTTCCTGCACATCACCTTCAATCATCCTGGTATTAACAGGAGATTTATAACCTCAGTTGTTCACCTCATCTCTAAATAAGGGGATTCAGGATTCTTGGGCCATCCTCTTGGCACCTCCCACCAGGCAGCACATTTGCAGGAGGTAACTTCTGCTTTGCCCAGTTAATTTGGGGCACTTTTACCTGTGAACATTCTTGCATATGACACAGGATTCTTTTGTTTGCCTTTTCTTAAGTAACCTATTGTCTGAAAAAGAAAAAAAGTTGAATTTGAACCGCCAAAGCTTTATGATAGCTACTGTAAGAGTGCCAGAGATGAATGATGAGGGCAACAGGTATCCTGTAAGGCACTGGGCTTTGTGATGGAATCACAGAATGCTTTGGGTTGGAAGGGACCTTTAAAAGTCACCTAGTCCAACACCCCTGCAGTGAGCAGAGACATCTTCAACTAGGTCAGGTTGCTCAGAGCCCCTTCCAACCTGACCTGTAATATTTCTAGGGATGGGGCATCACCTCCTCTCTGGGCAACCTGTGCCAGTGTTTCACCACCCTCATTGTAAAAAACTTGTTCCTTATATCCAGTCTAAATCTACCCTCAGACTCTTCTGAAATAAAATGACATTTAAAAACTCCTGGTGATGTCTTTTTTAAGTTGCCATGCAACTGGCAGAGATGTTACTAGCTGACATCAATCCCAGACCTACAGTTTAACAAGGAAAGAATTCACAGATAGGTATTCTCTTAAAAGCACAGCGCAGAGATATTGTTTGCTGCTCTTTTCTCCCCTCAAGTGGTATATTTGGTTATGCTTTGAAATTCTTCTCTTACATTTGGTAAGCATATTCTATTCCTTCTGTTTTGCTGGGCAGCAAATGGTAATTATTTATCTGTTATGAGAATGTGTTTAAGAAAATGTAAGATATGAGACATTGCTGATGAGGATCCCATCTATGGCAAGGGCTGTGTACTTATACATTTACACTTCAAGCTAAACTAATAAAAATAAGTACATAAAAGTAAGGTAGAACCTGGTTTATGTGCTCAATAGATTGAAAGCAACGATGCTCAAACTCACCTAAAAAGCTATGCATCATGTTCAGTCCAATCACACAGGAGCGAATAAACATTTTAGGCTTAAGTGATTTTCATCAAAGGCAGCAAATACTACAGAGAAATGTCTGAGAAGTATTTCAATGAAATTTGTTTTTAAATGAGGTATTTCAACTTTCTGTCCTGCAAAGCCACTGGAGAGAAATCCTGACCACAAAAGTTGGTGTAAGAGAGTAGTGCCTTAAGAAGCTGACTCTGCAGCTGGATCAACCCTTTATATTTTGTGTGGCTAGAGTTGAAAAATTAAAGTCTATCTTCCAGTGTTCAGCATTTCCAATTAGCTACATTTGCATAGCTACATCAGCCAGAAAAGCAGAGTTTTTGTTGCACTTACAGCTCTATTTTTATCTCAGTCTGAGTCAGGGTACAGCACTCTAGTATTGTTTCAGATGTCTAAAAAAGCTACTTCTGATCACCTCTATTCAACCCTAGTTTCCTAGGAACTGAAGGCACCTTTTCAAAGTGTCACAACACTGTTTAACTTGTTCAACTGCAAACCAGATACTAGAGCTCTACATATGCTCTAAGGTATCAAATTTAATTCAATAGAGTTCAAACTCTCCTTCATTTCAGCAATATTTTTCTCACTTAGTTGCTTGCAAAAGCATAAGCTCATTACGCGCTGTCCAACACTCATCAGAAGATTATCATGTATTAATTTTCAAACCTAATATTGCATTTCTTCCTTGTGATAAAGTTTCTCAGAACAAAGAGCCAGAAATTACTTTAGAGTGGCAATTTGTAAAGAAGATTAGTCTGGCAAAGTGGATCTGAAGAGTTTGGTTCTAATTATTTCCATAAATGAGCTTTACAGGAAATTCTAATAGGAAGTTCCAATAATCAAGCAATTTATGCCAAAATAAGCTCTAGTATTCTCCACCTTCTGATACTGCATTTATTCATTAGGATCTATAGACATTTGTGAATAACACCAGAGCCCTAAAGTAACAATGAACATTTATTTTATTATCCAATTTATAAAGTACACACATCGTGTGCTTGCATTCAGATTCTGTGTAATTGTGCCTTACACCAAAAGGAGTTTTATCACATTAGGTGGACTGTGTTATGCATCTGTGATCAATTCCAAGCATTATTTCACAGCTCAGTGCTTTGAGCACAATGAGAAGCTAAAGGCTTTGGCTATCACTTTGCATATGCATTAAAGTTGACCTGGAAAAGAACACAGCCTTTAATAACATCTTGCAACTTTTAGGTTGCTCATGACAGAACAAGTAATCATTCTGGGATGCACCATTTTCCCTCAGTATCAGCTTTCCAGACCTCAGAATTACGAGATCAAAGTGACAGCAAAGAAAACTTTGCACATGTCACACAGGCTCAGCCAGGACCCTGAACCACACACGTACCCTGCTTTCTAAATATACCAGCATTCACTGCCTCCATTTGGATCTGAATTATGAGAAGATTTAACACAGCAAATCAAAACAGAACATTTTACCATCACTGAACCCATCGAATGCCTCACGTGTGGGCACCAACACTGTTTTCTGAGCCAGTCCTTTTGTGTTCCTACCTTATATAGCTATATGGACACCAAATAGATCTCGGTGAACAGCCACCTTGCCAGTCTTTGACTAGCCCTTATCCCAAAGCAGAAGAACTAGAAGGCTGACATTTCTGAGGCAAGCTTCATGTTGAAATGCCAGCTGCCATGTGTCACTAAGCACCCAGCTGAGGATCTGAGGGGACTGATCCCATCGAGGCTAGCACATTAAATATTTTCTAACTAAACATGAGATTTCTTGCCAGTCAGGACGGCAGTCACATTCTTAGATCAAAGCAACTAAGAGAGAAAGTATTTCCACAGTTCAGTCTTTTGGGTTAATTAAGAAAAAATAATAGATTACATCTATTATTTGGTTGGAAGGCTTAATGGTTTTGTCTTCAGTGATGCATCCCAGATAGCTTCAAAGCAAGCATGAAAGAACAAAAGAAAGAAGGAACTTCTGAGACTCATTAGTATTGCCTGCTCACACCCCATACATGCACATACGCCCACTGACAGGTACTGATTGGAAATCATGGAAAAGCACCCAGCTGCAGCTCTTTCTGGATTATTTCATACATCTTCCTTAAGTTGCAATCTAAAAGTCCCCTCCACTACCTTATCAAAGAAACTCAGGGCATCTAGAAGGAGAAATAATAAACCATCCACTTTATCTTTCCCTTCTGACTCTACAGGAGAAATAGCCTAATTTACTGAGTGTCCATTTGTGGATGACTGAGGCAATTGCATAGGTTATATGGGATGAAATTACTGAGGTAAATCTAAAATTGAAGAAACAAATATGACCTTTAATTCTGGGAAGGGCTGTTATCTTTATTCTATGTGGGTTCTGGGAAAAAAAAAATGTATTTCCTACAGTCTCGAACTTCCCACAGTAAAAAAAGCAGCTTCTCTGCTCTTTGGGATGCAGCTGTTTGGAAGACATTAGTCATGAAAGGAGGAGCAATCTCAAAGGTAGCAAGGGCCAATCAATTGATAGCTTCTAAAGATGAGGGGCTGAGACTTTGGACTGATCTATCTACTCAACAGAGAGTCAGCAGAGGGAACAGAGAACCAGGGTGATGACCACAATAACATATACTGCTATGTGGACTGGCGCTCTGCTTGTAGATTTTTCAGGCTACTTGGCCTCTCTCCTATAGGTAATGCTCTGCAATAATCAACATTATGAACCATGAAGGGGTTCGTTGGTTTGGGCAGTTGTATGTCTACATGGGTTGCAACCTATCGTGGGTGAAGCTTAAAAATTAGCTGCCAGAGAGCACTTCCCACAAGTGCCCAAGTAGCTCCATGCAGGGGAGTGCAATTAAAAGAAGAGGCCGTCATGCTGTTGTAGAAAGCCTCAATTGTGCATTCATCAGTCCTCCAGCAGAGTCCCTTCATTTCTGCCAAGGTTCCCTCTGTGCCTCTCTGTCTGTTTGGATTGCCGTGCAGGAATGTAAGTCAGCTAACAAACAACGAATTTAAGGGCTAACGAGTAGTGCTTTGTTGAATGCTCTTTTTGATATAGGTTCAACCATGGTGAAATCTGCTCACAAATGAAGCCGAAAGCCTGGTAAATACACTGGAGAGAAGAAAATTGCAATGACCTATAATATCAGGACACACTGAAACTTGCAATTATCTCATGCTTTGGAGTGAATTAACAGAGAGAAAAAGAGTGTAAAAGGGTACCTAGGAAATTCTGATAGATTACAAAGAAGCCTGGTGATATTGTTCTGATGCTTCACACAAGTGTGACGTAACTGTTCATTGCCAGGAAATGTTTTGTGGGGTTTTAGGACAACATCCCCCCCCAGCTTATAGAAAACAGGCAAGAATTTCAGCAGGACACCTCAACTTCTGCTGTTTGTAGACTGACACATGATCTTTGAGATGTTACTTGATTTTAATGCCATATCACCTCCACAAATAGTGGGTGCAGTACGTAACCCAAGCACTGTTCAAAAAACTGAAAGGAGTTGAAATACAGAACCTTTCCCAGTGCTTTCTGAAGGTAAGAAAGAACTTTGTAAGAAGCTGAGGAATTGAAAGGCTTCATTTTCTGTAGTTCAGAGAAAGGTTTTGGACTTTTTTATCACAGCTTTTTCTGTTGTAATAACCTTACACTGATTGAAAGGGTGTTAAATCCTGTTTTTCTGCAGGAATCCAAGAATCAGCTACGGACCACGTGTTTTATTTATTTAAGCTTCATGGCAAGACATGTAGGGCTGAAGCCATCTCAGCAGTGCCTACAAAAGTACATCATTTGTGAGCTTTCTGTGTCTGACACTAGTAGAAAGTGAACAAAGTATCATGGATGGTAGAGACAGTGAGGAAAGGACTGAGCTGATTTTAAAATTACTTCTTTCCATTTCATCATGGAGACAGAGTAGTTATTTTCTTTCCCTTTTGCATACTGAAAATAAGTTTTCATAAAAGTTTTTAGCATCTAATCCACATTTTATTACTCTCTTCTCTAACTCTGAGGAAATACATAGCTTATTTCAGTGAAAATTCATTGTAGATTACGGTAGCTTGAAAATTAAGTGATGAACCCAAAACCAGACTCAGTGGTGGAGATTTTCCACTTCATTTCAAATGAAAGGTGTGCCAAACTCACAAATACTCCTATGAAGGCAGCCAAATAAGTGCGGGATAAAACAACATCTGAGTTCCAAACAGCAGTTGGAAAAACGCTCACAAAGCCTCTGTTACACTTCTGATTTGACTACCTGGTTTCCCAGAGCATCCTTCAGGGTACAAAGAACAGCCAGAGTAAAGTACCTCCTCTGTCCTGCACTGAAATGAGTTGGACAAAACATGTACGCAGCATTTAAAAAAAATTAATTGCATATTCAGAGTAACTGTATATTTGGTCACATTCATTCTGGTTGAATAAGAAATATGTAAAGTAAAGCTACTGTGTTTCTGTGAAGATCATGTCTTTTGTCCAGACTGCAACACACTTTGGGATATATTTGTTGTAGCTTTTGCTTAAGACTGTCCCCACTATGTCAATTCATCTACAGAGCAGCATAGTCTAATTTATTTACTCCAGAAAATAATCTACCAGGTCTGGCTCAGTAATACAGACTACAGCATTTTACAAATGTTTGAAATATTGCTTAGAAAGGTGAAGAGAGAACTTGCTGAGTCTCCCTATAGCATGTAATCAGTAGATACTGATATCGATACTCTGCAGGTACTATGTTGATCCTTGTAATCTCCAGCAGGAAGAGAGAGAATCCATTCATCATGGAGTAGATTATTTTTTGTATAAAACAGTCTAACTCTATAACCTCTCATTATCCAAGTTAGAACAGATCAGTGAACCGATAAACACGGCTGGGGAATCCAGATGTGCCTTTCTTTACCAGAGCAAAGCCTGCCTGCTCTTCACCCTCACATATACAGCCAAACCCCTTCTTGAACAAGGACAAGCTAAATGGATGTAGGGAAGTTACTGTCCAAATGTTAGAGCTGTTGGCAGTATTTAAAGGTGTAGAATTTTAAAGTTGGATTGATACAGCCTTTGCTACAATAAAAGGATGCCATGATGGATTCATATAATCATGGAAATGCACATTCCAAAACAGTGTGTAGTACAAAAGAGTTCCTTTATTATTCATAGAATCATAAAATTGCCAGGGTTGGAACGGACCTTAAAGCTCATCCAGTTCCAACCCCGCTGCCATGGGCAGGGACACCTCCCACTAGAGCAGGTTGCTCACAGCCCCATCCAGCCTGGGCTTGAACACTTCCAAGGATGGGGCTTCCACCACCTCTCTGAGCAACCTGTTCCAGTGTCTCACCACCCTCATGGGGAAGAAATTCTTCCTAATGTCTAACCTGAATCCACCTATCTCTAGTTTTGATCCATTCCCTCTAGTCCTACCACCAACATTCTAAAAAGTGCCTTCCCAGCTTTCTTGTAGCCCCCTTCAGATACTGGAAGGCCACAATCTCCTTGGAGTCTTCTCTTTTCCAAACTAACAACCCCAGCTCTCTCAGTTTGTCCTCACAGGAGAGGTGCTCCAGCCCTCTGATCATCTTTGTGGCCCTTCTCTGGACATGTTCCAGCACGTCCATATCTTTCCTGTAACAGGTGCTCCATTATGACTTAACTATTTTAACAAACAAAGATTTTTAGATTTAATCTGAATCCCACGGCATGTATTATTCATTATTATGGTCACATACTACTTGGCATTTAATTCCTTCACTGCATGACTGAAGCACTGTCAATGGGAGTGATGCACTGAGAAGCTCTGGCCGTTCAACCAAAGCAACATACTGTACATTGGTGAGACATCTCAATACATGACACCAGGTACCTGGGTATCTGAACCCTCCGATCTAACCAGCCTGACACCGCAAGATGTGCTGGAGTAAAGAACAGAATCCCAGGTGGGAGACTCAGTCTCCAGGAGGCAGACAGGACCCTTCCTTGTTAGGTAACTTCTAAGTTATTGCTTGTCTTACTTTTGCTCTTCATACAGAAAAACTGCAAAAAAAAAATAAAAATTCAAGCAGTGCGAAGTACTTTAGAAGTGTAATATAAGGTATGAAGAGAAATATGACAAGCACTGATTGTCCTGTGTGGCATTTCTTCTATTCCTGAGGCTGTGCTCACATCCTGGCGTGCTACCACAGCTTTGTTAGCTAAGACTTAGGAGATTGCCATATTGCATCTTATTTTGTATTTGCAAAGAAAGCACACACACACCCTTACAGTGAGGTCCTTGACCTCAGCTAAAGTAAAACCGCTCCCTAACCTGCAAGCCGATGGCTTCCCTACTGAGGAACGGCACACTGGAAAGAGAAATCATTTTTAAGTTGTCATTTTTGTCCGGCGTCCTTTGCGAGCTTGATATGACTTAGAGTTTCATTTCACGCGCTTTTAAAATGTAAGGTTTCTCTTGGTAAGAAAGAACCAAGCTTCCCTAAAGCATGCAAGGATGCAGACTTCCAGGACCGCTTGGTATGCAGAGATTCCCCCTGGGATGAGCAGGGAAGAAGGGTAGGACTGAGCGCTCCCACACCACTCTCACCCTTCTCCCCATGGGAACTGGTGTTCACTGACACACTGCGCTCATCTGCGCCCTCTCCATCTCTTTCCTCTTTCAACGCTCTTTATAAATACTGTCATTTCCTGATAACTTGCTGTGCTATTTGTGCTGGGTTTACTATTTTGTTTACATTTAAACTTCCTCTTCTTTATAATTCCCTGGATATATTTACATTCACATTGAAGAGTAAACCCCCTGGGTACAGCGCAGCACACTGGGAAGCTCTGGAGGGCTTCCTGACCAGGGGGAGCATCTCGTTGCCATTCTATTTTAAACTCAATGTTTATTCGTTATCTCCAAGATAACATCAGACTCCGACTTAGATGGATCAAGGAGAAAAATCCAGTTCTCCTTCATTAAAAGTGTTTGCACTTTTCTGCCTGAAGCCAATACACAGTAGACATAAATTTCAGAGCTAACGAATGGTATCTCAAGGAGTTGAGCTTTATTAGGGAGCATTGCTAGTGCTCTGTCATGAAAGTCATCTCTGTCCTTGCTGAATCCTGGGTAAACAGAGGTTTTAAATGTTGGAACAGTGTCAAGGGTTTTATAAAACTGCCACCATTTATTTACTTGTGCAGCAGAGTTTGAAAGAGTCTAAAGGAGTGTATGCTTGTAAATTATTCTGCAGAGTGGGAGACCAGAAGATGTGTGACTACTTTGTGTAATTAAGAGGGAATCAAGGAAACTATTAATAACATATGAACCCTGTGTTATTAATACCTCATCTTATTTCTGGTGTTAAACAGGCAATGTATTCAACTTCACGTCTTCAACTCCACAGCTCCGTTCATGGCCTCAGCTTTGCTCACCGGAGATACCTCTGAGCAGATCACACGGTTTCATGCACAGCTCAGAAGGAGTAACCAGTGCATCTGTCTGCCAGAATGAATTCTGATTTTTAACAATGGCTTATCACATTACATTCCAAGTTGGGAGTGCAAGAAGTAACCAAGAATTGATAATCGGAGTGTAAAGAAAGCACAGATTAATGTCAGGTGAGAACAGAAAAACCTTAGTGATGCTCTCCGGATTTTCTATTCCTGGTCTGTCCCTGTACAGTACAGAACTATGTAAGATGTCTGTAACACAGAGCTTTGGCAAATAAAAGACTTTCCACTTACTATTTTCCCACTCTCCCTTCTCCTTGTAGTTACATATCCTACAAAAGGAAGATATATTGAGGCATGTTCCAATAAACGCTGTGCATAAGCTATAGCTGTAGATATGTTCTTAACATGTCAATCCTTGAAGTTGTGTACTTGACACAAATTTTTATTGCAGGAGCCCAACTCTACAGCTCTAGCATTAAATGGTCCCTAATCCATGAAGCATTTGACAGGGTTAAAAGTCTGCTATGCAACATGGTCCTCCTGGCAGGACCCTAGCTAGAGGATGCTCTGCTACAAAGGATGAGCCAGAGTCTTTGCTTTAGATAACTGCTGAACCAAAAAAAATCCTGTAAAGCACAACTATTAGGCACTGGCAGTGATTAGTAAACATTTTGCCAAGCATTTGTTTGATTATTATTGTAGGATGAATGGACGTCCAGGGAAAGCTCTGGACTCTTGATTATAAGTGTCTGGACGGTGCTTGCGTGCAGCCTCTGGATCGGGCACCCGGCACGCAGTGAGCAGACCAAGGCAGCTCCACACTCAGCATGCTGGCTACGGGGCAGCTGCATCTGAGGCATCTCCCCTCCTTGTTCTATGAAGCCTCCAATTGCAGCAGAAATGCAGCACCCCACACCTCATGCTGAGCTCTGGGCTCCATAGTCGTGGAGTTCAGACATTGAAACAGCTGAGACTTTTATGGACCCCAGTCTTAAATGCCCTCTTGGAGAACAGAGCAGAATTCACCCAACAGTTTCCCCCTTGCCTTGTGAAGCTCAGTGTGGGATGATCCTTGTTTCAGTCCTGGCTCAGACATCAACAGGGGCCAAGTGAGATATTTCCCTACCTAAAATGTGAGCCTTTACTGAGCCTTTCTTGAGGGTCAGGTTTTGAGCCCAGTTGCTCACACTTAGGAACTGACAGAACATCCATACATCATGCCTGGGCTGGTCACAGAAAGGTGACACAAAGTGCTGAAAGCCAGCTCAAAAGTACAGCTCTAGCTCAGCCTTGGATTTATCCTGGCCCAGCAGAAGCACTGGGGAGCACTGCACAGTGCAGCAACAGACTTCTTATCTTCACTTTTGTCACAGGCTGGTGGGTTTAGAAAATTTAGGGGAAAATAACAGCTACCTGATAGATTTTCTTCAGGATTATGAAATTCCAATTAAGATTTTCAATGAAGTTATTAAAAGTATGGGTTAAGCTGTAGTCCTTGTCACCAAACATGACAGAGTATTAAAACATTACACAATGAAGCATAAACAACAATGTGCTTCATTTGTCCATTTACTTTACAGTCAACTGAAAGAGTATTTAGGTCATTACATTTAAAATGCCATTGCATTAACTCATCTCTCAAACAACAAAATATACAGGCGTTAGCAGATCTGCTAGGATTTCTGATGCCTCCCTGGAAAGATAAAGAAGTTCTGATTACTACGACAAAATATTTCATAGTTGTTCACAGATATTTTGGTGACTTCTAAATCAATGTCTTATGTCAAGCCGCATTTCAACTCTATGTGGTGTAGTGATGTACATTGATAAGACAAGGAAGAAGGTGGACTGACACTGCGAATGTAGCTGGTGCCTGATAGTGAGGATAGTGATGAGGGGCAAAGATGTTTGGCTGATGTAAAAAATGTGATTTCAGGATGTCAAGCTTGAAAAACAATCCCACAGGAAACAAGCCAAGATCTGGTCAGGTGGAAGGTGTCCCTGCCTGTAGCCAGGTGGTCGGAACTTCATAATCTTTAAGGTCCCTTCCAACCCAAAACATTCTGTGATTCTCTGGTTCTGAGAGGACATATTACAGAAGAGCATGAGAGATAAAATAATACAAATGCTGAGCATGAAAGAGAGAGAGGTACCTGCACAGAGCCTCTCTAGCACAAGCTGGAAGCGCAGTGCAGTGCCAGGGGCTGTACCCAGGAACACAGTGGTGTCTGTGTGAAGCTGCTAGCATTGACAGCACTCTGCAATTTAGATTGCAAGGGTAAAAAACACATAAAAATAATACCGTTCTTAAAACCATTTTATAAACCAGAGACAAATCCAGGATTTAGATGTATGCCAGGATTGGAGCGGAAAATAATTCAGAAGACATCTCCCTGTCTGTATTACATTTGTCTGCTTTTGAATATCGCTCCATCAGCATGCCAGCAAGAACTCTTACTCCTAGTATAAAAATGTTCTAAGCTGGGAAGATTTTGTTTTTGTGTAGATCAGGTCTCTACCTGCCCTGTTTCTTCAGGTTTCCTAAGCTTCTGAAGAACTGACTTGTATATCACACCACTGCAGTTTACAACATACACAAGTGATAAACACTGCTACTGGCAAATGGAGTGAGAAAATTAATAATATCAGTACCAACTTCCGTGAATATAAGTGTACATATAGCATGGGAAGCAAAAGTTCAGTTTTGAGAAAAAAAAGATACAATGTGAATAAGGAGCTAAAGCTGTGTGTGCGCAGGGCATGGAGCACCACTGCCTCTGAGGTCCATAGCAACCCACTTTGTCATACAGTCCAGGCCACCAGCAGCTCAGCAAAGCCCTAAAGTTAATGTTTGCTAGATACCAAAACATCTTTAAAATCGTGTCCCTGACCATCAGTAGCAGTTACAGAGAACATCCACCTTTTAGCAGTTGTATTCACCGAGTGTCTTTTTTTGTCCTGTTTTTCCTTTACTTCTTTCAATCAGTGTTTTCTGTATGTGCATTATTAGGTACTGGCACTGACTAGTAAGTATTTTGCCAAACAGATGTTTGTTTCATTAAAATTGTGGGGGAACTAGGTTGATTTCTGCGCCTATGACTGTATACTGTAAATAATTTCTCAGCTGCTGAATACCTACTAATTAAAAATAGGAGATGTGCTGTAATAAATCGATAAGGCTGGAAACCTCTGCAGAGCCCCACCTCACTACCAGCACATTCAGATGTAATACAGAGAAAAACAAACCCTTTGAGCCAAACAGACCTTAATGCAGAGTATCTGAAGGCTTTAGCTGGCTTGTAATCATGTGTGCAATCCAAGCTTTTCTTTTCCCATATGTCTGGCAGTCTGCAGATAGACCATATGGAATCACAGCAAACTGCAGTAACCGAGGGACCATTGCTATCTGGATGAGATGCTGAAGGGTCACAGAGGCTTTGTCCGCTGTTTGTGACAACAATTTTACCTGTAGGGTGCTACTTGATTGTTTTCCATAAAACAGACAATAATTCACAAGGCCATTCTTTACTTTCATATAGAAAATAAAAAGTCCTTAGCACAAGGTAAGATTTATTTACAAATAAGTAAGTAACATTTACCATTCTTCTTATTTTTAGACATAAATTTCTTTTACTACACACTGCTGACACACTGCATTTCTGCTCTTGCTTCTAAAAACACATAGCTGTTTCCAGAGTTTATTTTCCTATCAAGCTTTGAAAATATTAAACATAACCTATATAGTACATCTTTTAAAATATCATTTTATGTCATGTTGCAGAAGCCTGAAGAGTGGATTGCATAGGAGAAATGAACACAGCAGATGAAGAAGTTTGAGAAGGATTCAAGTCACATTTCCAAACTAAAATCCCCAAATTGGATTTTAAAGCCCCAGTCTCAGGGAGGAGTTGCCATGCAATTTTATTTCTGTCCTAAGCAGGGCCAAGGATCAGAACACAATCCAAAGAAAACACAAGTTGTAAGAGTCTTTCTTCAAAACTCAGCCTGAGCTGAAACTCTATGCTATGCAGAGATACTACAGTTAGGGAGAACTACACAGTACTGGAACTGGAATACCAAGAACGTGCAGCAGCTGGATCAGTAGCACATTACTGGTACATTACTGCCACAGACAACCCTGGTTATTTGCGGGAAGGCGGCTGGTTCGGCATGAGGATAACACGCTGCACTAATGGACAAATCCATGTTTCTTTCCAGGGCAAAACTCCTTTCAATGCTAAAGGGAAACACAAAATGTAACTAAAGAAAACTGTTTTCTGTAGCATTTGCAGGGAGATCCTGATGAAACCCCTTGTGTCTTACCCAAATGTGATTACATTATACTGCCTGCTTATGTTGAGTGGTTATTAATCACTTTTAAAGCCAATTTGTGAACTTGGCTTAGAAATCTGTTCTTACAACATCTTTGCTGTTCTCCTTGGCTTTGTTTAAACTGGTAAAAAATACAATGAAAGACATTACCAAAGCAGATGTTGTATTCTTTTTCAAACTAGCATGAAAACTCAAGCTACCTTGCTTCATGCAGAAAACTTCACATGCAATTTCATTTTCACCCATTTAATCACAAAGTAAAACTTTTGTCTCTCTGAAGCTTCTGTTTCCATACTTAAACAAAACCAGACATCAGAAGGAGCATCTTCTAATTTTTAACATCCCTATTCTGCTGCCAAACATTTGGTTTAGCTCAATCACACCCAATAGCTTCAGGGTTTTCACAGCAAAAATAGGAGTATGATATTAAGTGACAGCTGACTAAAAAGTAATATGTTATGTCAGATTTTTCAAAGTTAAGCTTCCCCCAAACTACAATACTTTCTTATAAGTTTCTGTGATGAAGATTAGAAATATTTCTGGATTTGTTCAAAATGTTTCATATGCCTCTGTAAGCCAACACTTTCTCTGACTACAGTGAGACAAGCAGGAGAATCAAATCAACTTCATTATATTTATTTCATGTCATAACCTCTGGGACAAATTCAATAAAAGCTCTATATGATTTTAGTCTGTGTGACAGAACATTAAAAAGACATGGTATTTATTTAATTTAGCACTCACTACTTTTTGAGCAACAAATGATAACTTCCTGCTGACTCTTGTTGAGTATGACTTATTCATGGGAATTGTGCTTTAAATAGCTGAAGTCCATAGGATGTCAAAATCTGGAGCTTGGACTGGAATGCACACAGATCTTATTAATTAACAAGGCCTGGGAAAATAAATGAGAGAGAAAATGTATTTGGGCTCTGGATTCAGCATGAGAACGGAGTCAGCATTCAGATTCAAAGCCAAAGCAGAGCTAATATCCAAGTATGCATGGAATGAGGTCCCTAGCAGTGGTTATTGCAAGATTCCTACTCTAACCGACAGAAATCTCCTGATATTTCCTTAATTTCTAGCCAACTCAGAGCAACATTCTTAATATCTTTGTCCCTTTATTAACCTGGTTTTACACCCAAAAATAGATAGCTGTGCCAGTCCTGCAAATCTGAACTATTCACCTAAGCCAATTAGGCTTTTTTTGGGAAGAATGTTACCAAGAAGAGCGGCTATGTGCATCACTAAGTGCTGTGTTTCTTTTGGAGACAGCTTAAAACAAGGAGCTTGTCTCATGATAAGAAGCTCTCTGCTACTTTAGCCTTTTTTTCTTCATATGAGAGGTAAAACCAAGCACACTCTGTCCACTCACAGCAATAAAAAATGAAAAAGTTTGAACCCTGCCCCAGCTTCATCTTAAACTACGTTTTGTCCACCTGTATATGTACTTCCTCTGGTTAATGCTTATTGCAACATTTTGCAAGAAGTTCCCAAGGAATGGATAGAGGTTATCTTACACTCACGATATGGCTGGCCTTTGTTTGCTAAAGAAATTATTCTTCCTTCAATAAAAGCCAGAAGAAAATGTAGCTGCTCATTGTACTGACTGTCCTGCACGGCCTTCGTGACTCTTCCCTGGAGAATGGGTGATAATCTCTGGGTTTTTTAATCAGATTTCCAAAGTATTTGCACAGCTTTGATGCATGGGAACATATGTGGGAGCTCTGTGATCACTCCCAGCAGACAGCCCTCTATGTCCACACTTCTGCCCATAATGTACTTTTCTGCATTTTAGCTTGTGCTCTGGCAAAGAACATGCCTGAGAACATGCATTTCTGCTTCAACTTCCATCTACAGATTTTCTTTCTTAGTTTCAACCATACCCAAAATTTGAGGGGTGTTTCTTTTCTTTTCTCTTCTACATGAAGTTTCTGTTTAAAGAAAATCACTGTCCTTTTGAAAGCTTGAGGGCACGCAAAAGCAGTCTCTCTATATTAAGAATCCCCAGTGGGAAATTCATAGTTGCATTCCCTTCTGCATCAGCACCAGGAAAGCAGGAACATGAGGTCAGCACCAGCAGCATAGAGCAGATAAATCCCATGGTCACACACTTGCCACAAGAGCATGAAATTCAACCTAACAAGCACTTTGAATGCAAAAGTTTCATGAAGATACAGTATTTCTGAGTATTTTCCTTAAATCATGTCTGCCCTTCCCCATGCATATATATATATTGTTGGATATATCTTTTGCTTTTAGCATTCTTTTATATTCTTAACTATTATTTGAAGTAGGTTGTTTGAATTGTATCACTAAATTGTTTGTAGAAAAGATGTCATTCCATTATTTGCTCTTTATAATAATGTCAATTCCTTATATTGGATTGTATCCCTAGCCCCATTTTTCCTTTCTGAAAAACTATGCTCAGTTTGGAAGCCTTTCCATGTGCAGAATTCCCTCCTGGATTAACAAGGCTGATGTCACCACTGTGCAATTCTGGGTTAAGCCGCAGTAACTCCCCTGATCAAAATAAAGCTGCAGCAGCAGAAAACTCCAGTAACACAACAGTGAGTCACACCCAGGCAGCTCGACATGTGGAAGGGTTCTGGATGTGTCCAAAGAGTAATTAATGAATGCTTTTCATTTTTTACCAAATGCTGGCTGAATTACACTGCGAAACATGGATTCAATATGCCAGTGCTCACTTGGAAAACTTGTAGAAAACAAAAACACAAAGCTGATTTTGATGTTAGTGATCAGTACACATCAGCGACCTGAAGCTGTTTTGAGATACCAAAGGTTATCATGTTATAAGGTAGCAAAATTGATTACATTTTCCTAATGAGATGAAGTCACAGCATATTAATCCTTAATCAAATAGTGTCACATATGGCTTTCTTCTCCATTTGGTACCTTGGCTATAGCACCATGGGACAGGCTCCAAGTTTTTTATCAAGAACGTGCTTGCGACTTCAGTCTAAGAACAAAACAGGAACTCAGTGTTGCACTCAGTGTTTGCAGAACCAGGCGATATTGATTGTACATCGGTTTGCATATATATGTTAGACCTCCCTCTTTCCATAACCCTCTTCTTTTCCTGGAACAATTCATACAGAAGGACTGCTAACAAAAAAAAAAAAAATGAGTGCAGGGAATTTCCCAGCTTTAGAAACAACAAAAAAAATTTAATGTGCCCAGCATCGTTCTATTTAAAGCAATGGTAAATGAGCCAACAAACTACTGTCCATGAGCATTACATCACGTGTTGCCACGTTTCTCTGAGGCTATATAAAGCTGTAATATGTTCACTAATGAATTGCATGGTTTGTTCAGGCCATATGGCACACTGGAGTTGTACAGGACAACGCTGTAGTTATGGGGGTACATAACAATCAATATCTGACATCTACATCATCGCATGTTTATGAAATGTCTCCCAAGGAGATGTGTTAAAATAAACAGCGAATACTTTACTGCTTGCTCTCTTGTGTGCTTGTTACAATCTGGTTTATATGTTATTTGTTTTAAAATCATTTGTGCTAATAACCCGAAATGCCAACATATTTTGTATTTTCCTCTACGTCCTAATTTTCACTGCTGCTGCGGGAATAGAGAGAAGGCGATTGGCTCCTGTTATTTTATTTTAAAAGTTCCAGCTGCTGACTAATTACTCTCTTGGAAAAGCAAACACGTCTGTTTCCCGTATCTACACTACATTTTCTTATTTCCAAATATGAAACTACAGGAATCCAAAGCAGTTAATATGTCAGGTTTTATTTACATAGCTTTTCAGTTATCATGTGGAGCAGCATCTCTGCCCGACCTTTTGGATTATAAGAGGATTTTGCTAAAAGATAAAATGCTAGGGAATGGGTTAAAGTATGTAAATAAATTTAAACAAACACATAAACAAAAAGCAGAACACTTGGACTATCTCTGTGCATTATGGTAAATGAAGCTGTAATCTCCTAATACCCCTGACAATAAGGTCTCTCCGTTAGCTAATAGCTGGTTTGAAGCACAGACTTATAATAATTCTACCAACTAAATAAACATTTTAAAATGAACACACACACGTGTATAATTGTTCCAATTTACAAGGTAGAAAATGTACCACATTATGTTTCACTGCCTAATTTTCTTCATTAAATTTTGAACAGTGTAAGTCTGCATGCAACTGTGAGATCCATGGTGAAAATACCCCCTTGCAGTGAAACCAGCCCTGAGCTATCCATCCAGCTTCTTCATGAGGTGCTGCCTTTCTGGGCGAGCAGACCTACCTTTAACAACTGAAGAAATGATAAGCCACGCAGGTGATTACCCTGGGCTGGATCATTCGGGTCCCTGCAACCATTCATTCTGGGTATGGAAAGCCTGGATGTGCTCAATCGGAAAAGCAAGCGTGCTTTTCTCTTCAGCCCGAGCGCTGCTGCCCTTCCGCTTCTTGTCAATATTTAACTAGTTTGTCAAGTTGGATTATATCGCCTGTCCTAAGCTCCTACTCTTTTAATTCCAACTAAGTGGGTGTGCTTCCAGCGCAGCCTCTTAGTCAAATATTGATAGCTTATCAAAGTCATTTGTTTGATCTGAAAGGTTTCTTCCTGGGTGCATTATCATATATAGGTGATACGGCGGCCAAACCAGTGCACCCGAGAAACCAACAGCCGTAATTTCTGTGGTCCGTAGCAACATGCCCAGAAAATGATGACTCGGTTGGATTTTCAGGACTTCTTGATGATTATTTGTCACAGAATGAAGACTGTATAAAAACATCAGTCACAGCTACAGAAGGAATTCCAATATACATAGTTTTTATTAGACTAGTACAAAATAATGTGGGTTTTGGCGTGTTTTAAAGGAGGCTGAAGGAAGTGCTTCCACAGGGCTGAGCCCACTCACCAAAGCACTCAGAGGTGACCTGCAGCTGCCCTCTCCCTGCCACTGCCCCACCACAACCAGAGCTATTTCTGCTGACTGCGAACAAGCCATTTCCATCTGACTTGCTGGAGATGCAGCTACGCACTACAATGAACAGGCTTCTATGAATTAATTTTTTGTTCCACTTACGTACATTTATTTGCAGGCTAAGTGTGTTTCTCAGGCACAGGCAATTTGCCAACCCTGTTCTCAATGGAACAAAAGTTTGCTCTCCAAATTTAAAGGCACTAATGATATCAAGCAGCAAAAACAATGATGCAAAGCCCGTATGCTGTTTCAAGCTACGGTAGTTAACATTAAAAAGTCAATAATTACCAGCCCACTGCAGTATTTGGTCTCAGGAGGTAGAATTTTTTAGAGAAATGTTACAATGTTTTAGTTATTTGGGGGGGAGCGGATAATGAAAACTTTGCTTATTCTACAAATTTTGCTTATTCCAAAAAGGGATAGGATGCAAAAAGACTACAGGATTCAGAATAATATATAAAAATGTTCCTCACAGATGTCTTCTTCCCAGCCCTCCTTCTAACCTTTCTCACAAAAAAAAATAAAAATAAAAAAACCCAAAATGGACATTTGGAGCCAAAGAGCTTAGTTCAACTGAATCATGGAAGGAGATTCACACGGTTTTCAAGGAGCAGTGAAGGTACAAGAAGGTGAAGTCTACCGAGTCATATTCCTCAACTAAACTTCTGGAAGCTTGTGGCTTCAGTCTTGCATGTCTTTGATAATACAGCATGTTTACATCCCCATAAAGTTATTTAAAGTTATCAAGTCATTATGGATAACTAAGCCAGGTCTGAAAATGTCTGCCTACACATGGATGTACACTTGGAGTTCTTGTAATAAGTCACTAGGTCAAGATCATTATAACTGTGCCTGAGGTCACCGAGGCAACTGGAAGTTTTCCTGCTTATTCTCTGAGCTTTGGGCTGGGCCAGGCTTCACCCACACACCTATACCTCTGCCTTCAAGAGAACAAACTCTCTGTGTCCAAAAACACTACAGGATGGTTCAGGGTTGATGTATAGGGTGATTTCAGATCACCAAACCTGGTAGAAACTCACATCTGCCATTCAGATAGATAGCCACTAATTTTCAGGTTACTGTTGTCAGCCAGTGAAATCATATATGCAATACAGCGAGTTATTCTCAATATAAAGAGATTCTTAACCTATACAGAATCTCTCGAGCAGCTTCACGCCCCACCCCCTTCCCCAAGTGCTTCTCTGAAACCCACAGCCAGCACTGAAATACATGCTAAGTCTCAAACAGTCAAAAGCAATTTTGTGTTTCTAAATCCAAACCACGCACAACTGGTCTCTGAAACTAGTGGAACAAATGCTGCTCTCTTCCAGCAGGATATTTTTGTCTTTGATAAATATTAACTGACGTGCAATATTCATGGCCAAAGCAGCTGATCCCATATTTCATAACTAGTGGAGCTCTACAATGGGAAGTTTTCTTTGACACTATCATTAGAAGCACTCAGCTGCTGGGGGGCTGTGAGCTGATCCCAGTGCAAAACTTCTCAGATCACTGAGTGCAAGACCACTGCACATGGCCTCAATGGGAAGACATACTTTGGAGCTCCCTTGACAGAAGAATTTAATGTGGTTCTTTACGTCTTTTTAATTGCTAAAGAAGAAAAAAGTGGAGACATCCCAATTATGTCTCACTAAGTGTTATTTTTCACTGGGGAAACTCTGTTGACTCATCACTATCAGCACATACAATCACGGGGAGGAAGCGGGTACTGGCCTGGGGGGAAGGGGGAGAGTTTTGTCACAAGGATACTGTGTGCCAGAGCTCACCTAGCTTCTGGGATTGCAAGATAACATACCTCAATTTGTCACCAGGTCATCTCCAGTGTAATTGAATTGCTATTTTGAAAAAAAATTACCACTGACTGTAACTTCAGTGAATATTATTTAACACCTGAAATCTGCAGATCTGAACAAGAATGCTAGACATCAAAAAGTCTTTAGAAAAGACTACAGTCCTGAGCCTAGGATGTGGGGTTTTTAAATTATTATTATTATGATGTTGAACCACTAATGTTTCCAGGCTTGTGTTGATGATAGGGTGTTTTTCTACTTTTTTGCAAATGAATAAATAGCTTCAAGGTTTGCAAGCAAAAAGGGAAGTGCAGAAAGCCTGAAAATTGTCAGATTCTGCCTAGTATTTTACGTAATACAAAATGCCACAAACCTCAAAAGAAAATACTACAAATCTGGTACAGGAAAATCTTTGTTCGTTTAATGCAATTCTGACTAATTTATTATTTATTTATTTAAGTATTGCGTGAACTTCCCTGGCCAAGCTGTTCAGTTTGCCAACATGAATAGCTTTCCACATCTGCTGCCAACTGATGTCTCCCCTGACGGTATTCAGAGCTGATGACCAAAAATTTCACATCAAGCCGAATTAGCTCTTTAATAAATGGGTCTGTGGTGCAGTTCAGCCCAATATAAAGCAGCTGTTTCAGAGGTCATGTGGCTTCTGGCAATTGTCTCCAAAACTTTCCTTTGCCACATCATCCACCTCAAGGAGATACACAGTGCTCCCACTTCTGTATCCTTAAAAAAACCGGGGACCTTAAAGGCTGTATTTATGATGCTTGACATTCTGTATTATTTGGGGAACAAGAATAAATCCTGACCTTTACATATCACTGAAGATTTTTCATCCTTTTCTTGAAAGCCGTTTACATATGTTAATGGTTTTGCACGTTCATAGAGGCAACATCTCCTGGTATGTGCTGCAACGAATGTAACTCACAGATTCACTTATGCATCTTAGAGACATCAGCTGAGGTCTTACTGTCTTACAGTGACGGCTCAGCTAATTCTGTCAAACTCTCACTGTCCCCAGGGGAGATTTGTCCAAAATGAAAGGAAAAAAAAAAATGGGACCACGCTCTGTGTTTGGGAGAAAAATGAACTGTCTTGGTAGCTGCCACATTTGTGAGCCAGAAACAGTTGTATGGGATTTTAAAAGGTGCTTACTGTTGGCCTCTGTTTCCAGTGAAATCAGTCAGTGATTAAACTTCCATTGACCTCAGTGGGAACAGATTTAAATTCACATTAAGCATTTTAAAACCCAAGTATTCATGTTTTACGTACTGGACGACATACCTTTCTGAGCACTATTATAAGCCTTTCTCTCCCATCAAATCTATTGGCAATGCATCTTTTGCAGTAGATGTTGGAAGAGAACGAATAAGCGCAATTGTTTTTTAATGTCACTTAAATAAATTGCATGTAACGCCACAGGCTGAATAAGAAGAGGTGATTTTTTATAAGCTCATGGGTTTTTTCTTTGTTTTAGAATGTGCTCATTAAACTTTAAACAGTGTACAGCACACAGCATCCGATATAACCGCCGTTCTAACACTGCCACGTCTGCCCCATCACACAACAAACGGAACATGACTTTTTCATGAGAAACAATAAAAAATGTTCATCAATTATTAAAGTTTTCTTTTCAGTATGTATGACTGAAAAAACATGTAAATGAAAATAAAATATCTCTTCCTACATGTCACTTACACAAACACTAAATCCTTTGGTTTTCTCCTTGTAGGCCCAGCTACCCCAATGCTTTGTTTAGAGCACTGTCTGACATCCACAGTTCACTTTTTTAGGTATGGAAGGATTTGAGACCCTCACTGCTGTCCTACACACTGATATGGCCTTGGGCTAAAAGATAAATATTTGCCTTTCACAGAATGAAGTAGACAGTTTAGCAGCTCCAGAAATGAAATATTACTCTCTCCATAGCCTCTATTTTTTTTTTTTTTCAGAAAGAATCAATTAGGCAAAAAATCTCTGAAACATTAAGTATTTTTGAATACAGCAGCGTCAATAAAACTGATGGTATGCACAGTGTGGAGAAGATAATTAGTCCTGTAGTCCAGCATTCTCTCATGAGTGGGAACACTCTGCCTCTGCAGCTTTCAGTGACCTGAAGGTCATTCTTCTGTATGAGGACATTTACCACAAGCAGGTCACTAAGATTTTTTTTTAAACCAACAGAGAAAACAAGGAAACTGCTTTCCTCCTCTGCCAACTTCACTGCAGAGCATCACCGCACCCATTCCAAACTTCCCTCCTGCCCCATACTGTAACTTGAGCAGTGCACACTTCCATTCTTTGCCCTTCATTGCCTTTCATGAAGAAAGCATCTGGACTCTTCTTGAGGTGGAAAAGACTCTCCTTTGACCTCACTCTTCTCAGTTTTTCTGTATTCATGGATGCCAAGGGAAAATTGTGAGAAAATTGGTTCTTGCCCCCTCTTATTCCCACTCATGTCTCCCAATTTCCCAAGAGTAGTCACAACAGTGCTTGTAAAAGTTCATCTCCTCAAAGCCTCACCCTATACATCTATACTTCCCTTATCTCATCCAAGAGATAGCACCTCAGCTAGTACCATAAGTATTAGCTCATTCTGGGGTTCTGTACTGAATCAGAGATGAGCGTGTCACCCAAGAGCTACAAACACCATTTCCCATGGTATCCATATATTGAAAAGCTGGAAAACCTGGAAAACCTAACATCCAAACATTGGCCTGCCAGACTTGGCTTAATGTGAGATTGAAAGAGATCACAGCCCAGGGAAGGACGGCTGCGGGCCATAAATGCAAATAGCTGTGCGATTAACAACATGTTATACCCATAAAATTTAAATCAAATGTTGGGCAGCTGAAGGTCATTAAAGTAAGACAGTCCCTCTGTTCTCCTTTACTCTGCTCTGAAAGGCTGAAACTTAGCAGTGGGAAGTACAGTGAACTAAGAGGCAAACCACACAGATTAGAAAAGATTTTGTTTCAAAAAAAAGAAAATGGATTTGCTGAATATTATGGTGAGCCTAATCTGTGTAAGGAAAGCTGCAATAAGCTATAAAATACCAGGAACAACAAAAATAAATCCTTGTGCACTTGAGTGACCGCTGTTCAGTATGTATCACTTACCTAGCACCCGGAGAGAGTACTCACAGCACAAACATTATAAAAAGGCCAAACTTTCTCAAGTGCTCTGGATACTTTGCCAGCTTTTGTAAGCAGAGTTCAAGAAATGTGAAACTACTCACTGTCAAACGACTGCCTGCTGACTGTGAAGAGCCACCTTTTACAAGAGCTAGCAGGGATTTGAATGTTATTTCTACAACACTTTACCTCAGTGCTCCCCAAAAGCAGTGGAGCAGGCTTTGCATACCTAAGTGCAGGTACCATCACCCATGCAACACATCAGGTCACCATAATATGATAGCACTCCTGAATAAACAGGATCTGCTCAGTTTGACCACTCTCTCCTGTATGAATCAAACCATGCTTGCTGGCAGGACAAATGTCAGTCTTTTTTCCATCTCCACTGCTGGACTGAGTAGAAAAATTTGCTGGATTTAAACCAAATGGAGACTTTTACTTTTTATCCTTGATGAAAATGCCTATGAACAAGATATGTCTTCTGTATCTATAGTAAGAGATAATGAACATTTAACTAGTAAGTTCATTTAAGAACTACAAGCTAGTGAAATAAACTCAGGGAAATTGAACCTTTTGGTCAGAGTAGCACGTCACCATGATGGCTACAGCAAATGAAATGCTAATATGCACCTGAATAGCTGGAGGACAAATTATTTCTATTATTTCTATGGAGACCTCATTAATGTCTATAAATATGTTAAGGACGAGGGTAAGGAGGATGGAGCCAGACTCTTCTCAATGCCATCCTGTGTTAGGACAAGAGGCAATGGGAGTAAGTTGGAACACAAGAGGTTTAGGGTAAACATAAGGAAAAACTTTTACACAGTGAGGGTGACAGAGCCTGGAACAGGCTGCCCAGGGGGGTTGTGGAGTCTCCTTCTCTGGAGACATTCAAAACCCACCTGGACACGTTCCTCTGTGACCTGCTCTAGGTGATCCTGCTCTGGCAGGGGGGCTGGACTAGATGATCTTTCTAGGTCCCTTCCAACCCCTAACATTCTATTATTCTATGATTCTATGATTTTCTTTGGAAGGTGTTTGAGCTTGTGACTTTTTCAAACTTTATCAAGGGATTCATTTTCCTTAGAAGTCACCAAACAATAGGAAAGACCAATAAAAGTGCAAAGCTGGCCCAGGATATGACTGCAGAATGTGTGAAAAAGTCCAAAGAGAGATGAGCATCTAAATTGAAATTACCAAATTCGTTATGTTCACGTAAACACTGATATAAGTATGTTCACACCAGTTTATATTTATGAACCTGTTATTATTGCATTGTCTTCCTTGGCTTCTTTGTGAAGTTAAAAGGAAAACAAAATCATTCTGGTCTTGTTTTTCTGGCACTGACTTTATTTATTTGTTTATTGCCAAGTAGAAACCTTAAGGATGTGTAAAGTATCTGTTGTGACACACAATGCTTTCTTACTAGTTCAAATCTAGGTCTCCACAGACAGCAGATAATAGCACAAAAGGGGAAGCATGAGATGAACTCACACTAGAATTAGAAAAAGAAAGGATTTAAGGCTGAAGGATTTGAGGGAAAACATCCATTATGATACACTTCACATTCACCATTAGGCTGCCCCTGGGAAGGAGAGAATCAAGAAGCTGTAAAACAGGGTTTAATATGGGCTTCCTGGGACTTGAGGAACCAGTAGACCGCCATTAGACAGACTTTTGACAGGTCTCTACATTAGGATATCCTATATATAAAAATAAATACAGCTCGAGCTGACAGACTATTGTTTCTAAGGCAGTGTAGATCAAGACCAGTCAGAACTCTTGGAAGACTTTGAAACAGAACTATTTTCTAAACCCACAGTAGACACAGGGTACAGGTACAGCATTATTCGTAGCTTGGTGTTGGTTAGTGACAGCTGCCTTCTTTCTTCAAGACCAAGCTCCTGGGGCTGGGCAGGACATGCAAGCTGCTCTCTCTTTGCTTTCCTGGGGAGGCATGTGAGTATCTGGGACTCTGAGTACTCAGCAAACATAAAATGAACGTGCAAAGCTCCACGCGCAGCCCAAAAGATCTGAGCCAACAAGGCAAACATGACAAATCTCAAATATATATTTTCATCTTCTTTGTAAATCAGTTTTGTCATTTTTTGCATGGTAATGTTAATTATTCATTTTCCTTATTCTAACCATGCAGGTATAGAGTAGAAAACTGATGAATCCATTCAATTCTGCTAAATTTGAACACTGCTTTGTCAGTAACTTCAGCTTCTATCATTCTCTTCCATTTGGGTAAGACTCTACTCAGACTTTTTTTCAAGTCTCTGGAGAACATTTACAGCAAGACACCCTCCACCTTGTGAAGAAATGGGTATTGGAATATTGCTCTGTAAAGGCAAAGAAAAGGGCTGATTTGAAAGTGATTAAAAACAGGGAGGTAGAGAAGGTTTGAGGATGGAACATACTATTTTACACAAAAAAAAAAAAAGTTCCTTGTTCAGGCTTCCTTGTTGCTTTACCAGATTACAAAGGGTAAAATCCTCTACATGGGTAAAAACCAATGGGAAATAAAAGAAGGGATGGGTTGAGCTCAGGGCAGTGGTTTTAAATGAAGGTTATATTCTCTTAATCTCTTGTTTCTAGAAGAAAATCCAGCAGGAGAGATATAAATCCATGGCAATGAATATATATGCATTATAACAGTATCAGCAAGTATATATATTTATTTTGGAATACCCTCAGCAAACGTAATATGAACTGACTGAATTTAATAAAGGAAATATTTGCTTTCTTGTTTAACATTCATGTATGGATCTGCATCCTTCGCTTTCCACTTTCAGCCTCAGAAACTAAGCAGAAACATTGACTTCTCCTCAGTATTATTTTTAAATAGAAGGTTATTTGCAACACCCAAGTTAAACAGCAGAACGCAGCCAGGTAAGGCAAAGCTGGATAATGGGTCCTACCAGTAACTAATAAATATGTAAGAGCAAACATAGCACCTTGGGACAGAAGCAAACTATTCATTCTTGCAGCACCCAGGTCTCCCGTAGGTAGTTCAGAGAACTGTATGGAGTTCTCTGAACCTACCTGTACTATAGGTTTCTGAACAAGGTGAAAGGGGTGCTGTCCTGGGAATGGAAATTGAGGAGAGCATTTCAAGAGCAGAAAGAAGCAGAGATTCAGTTAATTGGCTGCCTCCTGGACTCTGAGTCATATAAATCTTAGATTCAGGAGCATCCTCTGAGTTCACCAAAAACATTTCAGTACATTTGTCAGGATGGTAACACAGAGTTCAAACAAGGAGATTTGTTTGTAAGTAAATTCTTCTCCCACTACTACATCTGGGTCAAGGCTTATGCCAACTGGCACTTGAAGCAGTTCTACTGCCAAAATTTGTTGTCTCCAAAGCAAATGGGAATGAGCCAACATCCTGTGGATCTCAACTGTAAGCAGCCATCTGGAACAGGCTGCCCAGAGAGGTTGGGGAGTCTCCTTCTCTAGAGACTTTCAAGATCGTCCTGGAGCTGTTACTGCATGGCACGCCCTGGGTGATCCTGTTCTGGCAGGGGGCTTGGACTTGAAGATCTCCAGAGGTCCCTTCCAACCCCTACCATACTATGATTCTATGATCTAAAACAGAATATAAGATGAGTTTGCAGAAGCGACTGGTGATCTCCATAGGAACAAAAAACTCAGACACAGAAAGAGTGAGAAAGATAGGGAGGTTATGTGTATTACATAAACAAAGTTCATTTTTGTCTCCTGACTAATATTTAGGATGAGATTCTCCACTGGGATAAATTAGATCATCTTTAGCCCTATGTTTGCAAAAATCTTGACATCATTGTATAAACCATATGATTTGAAATGATAAATCTGGGGTCTGTTTTCTTTGCTTTATAGTTTAAGGGCCTCTAGGCTATTGTTTTTAAGTCACTTTCCAACACCAGACAGGCAAGACTCTTAGTCACACTTCATCTTCATACAAATGGAGACTGTGTGTAGTTCCCCGAGTCAGTTTAAGGGAATGAAAGAAAAACCTGGAACCAAACACCACAAGTCAAGTAACAAAACCATGAGAGCCAGTGGCTGTAAAATCTGTCCAGCTCACATCAGTGTAAGTATGTGATTTTGTGCCAGCTGAGGACCCAGCCCTTAGTCTAAATATTGACTCACTGTTTGGTCTTGTGGACTAAACAAGAAGTTTCATGAGATATTTCCCAACCCAGTTGAGTTTGGAGAGCCTGAAAGCCTCCACTTCAGCCTTTAAGTGATCAAAGTTGCAAGCTGTATTTGAGTCTGCTCCAAAACACAATCAAAAGATTTTTCAGCTGCTCTAAGATTTGGTTTTTAGATATACTTGCTGCAGCACCTACAATCTAATAAGTATTCTCCACAAATACAAGAAAAAAAGAATGCCTGCCACTGTAGTCATACTTAAAGCTGGACAAAATATTTAAGAATTATTTTTCCCCTCAAAATACAAGTGATTTATCTGACTCAGAAAAACAAAATCAATCTTTACTGCTATGCCTGTAGTGAAAATTATCTTCTACCCTACTGAGAGCTTTGTGTTTTAGTTGGCCAACTATGTTCTGTAGGAACTTAGGAAAAAAGGCAAATTGCAAGCATTTGAACATTCATCAAATTCTTTCTGAAATATGGCAATATTTGTAAGATTTATATTTTTTAAACATTAAAATGGTAAAAGGATGTTTCTGTAACCAAGGAGAAGGCATCAAATATTATCTTCTGCATTAGATGTGTGAGATCAATCTTACCCCAGGATCATGAGCACAGCAGAGTATATATCTTTGCTTAAGAATTTCATTTCTTCAATCCATTTTCATCTCTACAGCCACCAGAAATCTGAATTTTCTTTGACACTTGTTCTCTCTTGAGTCTAATTCTCCATTCTCAGCATACTGACTATACTGCAAATTTTGCAAAAAGAATGACTCCTTACCCTGAGCAATTGCCTGTTTCTCTGATACTGAGTTTGGTGCCTCTGAATTTCTACAAACTGCTTTTCTAGATTGGACTCTCTTCTTCTACAGGCTCTGACAATGATATGCTGCCACATCACTGAAGTAGATCTCATCAGTGTACCACCCTCTGTTCTCACCACATTTTAGTAACTTCCGTAATCAAGGCAAAAGGTCTTAGGTAATTATTTGCTTCCTTAAAGGGTCTATATTATAGAAAGAAGGCAGGCACGTTATTGTTAGCTATAATACCACTGCTGCTCTCAAAGGCCATCAAAATCTCTCTCAGATCAAAGTTCCTTACTGAGAATTTACATTGTGCCATATCCTAACGAGTATAGACTGGGATTGTGTGACTTCAGGGCTCATAAAAGAAAAATCACCTCTTTTTATCTGTAACCTTTTATTGTTGCTGTTTTCTTTGACTACTTAACTCTGGCCTTAAGTGCTCTTGTGCATCAGATTCCAGCCTGCATTTACAAAGGGGTTACCCACTGAAGGGACAAAAGCTACATTACCCTCAGCTTTGAGAGCCGCCACATATAATGCGAATTTTTTCCAATAAAAAATATAAATTCTTTTTGCTACTCAGATTTTCACTTTGCCACATCTGCCTAAGATGTGATCCTTTCTGTTCGCCTAGTGATATCAACAGTGAAAGCAAGAACACGTCCATCCCCCATTCACTGCCCGGCTTCCTGACACCACGTAATGGACATCACCAGTGGGGACACACTCGGATGAGTGCCATCTGTGATGAGGGAAGTGCCTACGTACAAATGGGTGAGAGAAAATGTGTGTCATAAAGAGGAGGGAAAAAAAATGCATCTGTTTTGAAAGGCTATCAAGGATTTCAATAAAAAGCAATAGATGCATTGCCTTTGATTAGCTCACAAACCACCATATTACCATTCTGATGAAATAAAGCTCTACTTAGCAGTCTCTGCACTTTCTCATAGTGATGGGTGGAATTTATCTCTGATGGCTCTTCACTGAAAACTAGGAATAATTTATCTCCCAAGAAATACTAGGATAATGAAAACTGCCATACACAGTGCAGATACTTCCCCCAATTTCTTTATGGAAGCTTATTAATTATCAGGACTTTCTGAGAGGTTTGTAAATCAAGACAGAATCTGCTTAAATAATCTATGAATGTGTGATAAAGCTCATTATTTTCAGAGTTTGGAAAAACAAGTCTATTCCTACCCAAAAGCCTTGTACACCAGGCAATCCCATCACCACAGCAGAACACTTATTCAGCCTCATGAGTGTGTGAGGATCCCTGGTCTGCAAATACAAGAGTCCCTTTCTGTACTTCAAATTAAATGATAGAAAGCAGCAGTGATTGTTTACCATGGATTCAGATAAAAGTCCTTATTGTAAAGTATCTGTGTCCTTTTAAGCCACTTGTTTGAACTTGTCTTAGGAGATGTGCTACCTTCTAAGACAAATGCATAATGGTAACAGATGCCTGGAGAAGACCCACGTTGCAAGCAAAGGCTGAAGTCTGCTTAGGAAAAGGGATCAGACAGGCACACCCTTAAAATAAACAGCAAAAATCTGCAGCCTGTGCCTGATCCCCTGCCTTCCTGCAGCTCCCACCTGCGAGCCCGTGCTCAGTCACTGCAGGGGCAGAGCAGCTTGACAGGGCTGCCACCTTGCCCTGGCTGCCACCTTGCCCTCTCCACTCGGACCCAGCCAGGGACACGAGGTGTCCCACACACAGGTCACAGAGATGCAACTCATAGATTTGTGAACCAGTTTGAAAGAATACAGCCCAATAATTTCACCAGGGGGTTGGTGGGAGGAGGCCCAAGGGGCTCAATCACTTAGGGAACAACAGGATAAAAAAGAGCAGTGCTGACTTTTGCAGTGCAAGCATTTACACAGGCAGATCACAACTCCAGTGGGTTTAGCTGATCAGTCAAGGGGAATGACTTGGTAAGGCCAGAACAAAAAATAACACTTGGGAAGAGCTTAATTTCGTTGTCTGAAGGTTTCTCCGATGAGTTTAACCATCCCTGCTCTCCACTTGTTTAGGCAGCTTTTCTTAGTAACAAAAGACTTTCACACTCAAGCGTGCACGAGAGATACAATTTTCAGACACACTGACGTGATGCGGGCTTGGCACTGGCTTTGCTTTGCTCAGACTGAATGTAATTAGGTTCTGGTCACTGGGCTGTGGGCAAACACCAGCTTCCAGTCCACTGATTAATTCTTCTTTAGCCAGCACTTGTGACATCCAACGTCGACACGCTCCAGAGTGGGCAAAGGGGATATTTGGAGGTTAGAAAATTATCTGTTATGATTTTTAGAAAATCCTGGGGAACAATACTGGATGCCACAGATGCCCAGAATGTGTATCCCAAACTGAGGTGCTGCCGAAAAGCACAACCCTCCTTTCTGTATGGTACCAACAAGTGTACAGGGAGTAACTCACCCTATTTTTAGGTTTGTCAGACATTCATCTCTCACTTCCCCCTATCCCTGTCTCTGCTGGCACTACTTCCTGAGTGTTGCTAATTAGTGTATTAAGCCATACACTTGGATATATAAATATAGATTAGATATAAAGACCTTGTGTTTCTGAGTTTTAAGAATACCACTAAAAATAGATGGCAATTGTGTCTAACATGGAGCAATGTTCTCCATATTTCCTTCCTTGCCTCCATCTTGTGAGTACAGTATAAACAATGCTTTTACCATCATAAATAATTCAAGTCATTCCACGAGATATCAGTAATGTCAATTAGACATATTTCTTCCCATCAATGAGAATTTCCTGTTTTCTGCTACACTTTGGGAAAAACACTCTTAGCCTTGATGCGTAAGGAATTGAAAAACTGTCTTTTGTTTCTCATTCACGGCATTTTGAGCTCACTTTGTACACTGTGAGCCCAGGTTCAGAGGTTTCTGCTTCATGAAGTTTGTATCCTCATTTTGAAGCACTGTCCTTCAATTCATGGTGCTTTTTATGAAAGCAGCAAGTGCAAATTACTGGGCACATAAGTGACACATGTCCTCACACCACCAGCCCTGAAAAATATGTAATCCATATTAAATAAAACCCTGAGCCATCTTCAGTACTGTTTGCTCAGGTTTAAAAGGTCATTAGGTGAGCAAAGGTCGAGGGAGAACTTGATGCAGTGGATAAGAATAACTCAGTACAGATGTAATGTTTCTGGTGGATGATCCAGCAGGTCTTTACAAACATTAATTAAGCTTCACATTTTCCATATGAGATAGGTAAACACTGTCACTGCCTTGCTCTCAGATCTGTAAAACAAGGCCAGTAAAGACTTGACTCATATGATATCAGAAGAGCCAAGAGCAAAATTAAAAAAGACTTAGCAGCCAGCCCACATTCTAGCAACTCGAATTAATTCAGTCAGTGATGGGATCCTGTGCTCTACTCATGCAGGGTCAGGTCCCGTTTCCCTTGCCAATGACAGCAGATTCCTGGCTGTATTTGACTTCCAGTTCTGCATAACTATAAATAATCTGCTACATCTCATTCTTCCAGAGTCCAGTCATCTATAATTTCTAACATGACTTATTTCCTCCTCCTCCTCTACTCCACTGCTTTGATGCTTAACCCCTCAGTTCTTTTCTTTGCAGCACTGTATTAGGAGAAACCTCTGTAGAAAGGGAAGCTGTGAACCAAATGATGAACGTGTTCAGTGTGGAGTCCATAGCTGTGACAAATTCAATGTTAACAAAAGGCAGCAGGAAAGTGTTTAAATTCTCCTTCTGTCCTCAGACCTGAATATCAGCAGGGTGTAAGTGGTTCACGGACGTTGTACCTCTCATCTTCACCATGGGATGAATTTCACTTAAACACCACAGTCGTATCTCACAGCTTTGGCCTCCATTCCTACCTATTTTCAGTTCTGAGATATATCCAACAAAAACTATATCTAATAATAAATAATAAAGCACACTTGTGCTAACTTTCAAACACAGCTGTGTACCTGTAAATCCTCAGTGCTGCACCAGGCGCATGGAATCAGAAATGCCACAAAACTCAAAATGAATGCATAAGCAAAAGAAGAAGCAAGATCATATACTGCTACTCCAAATTCTCTATGCTGCTGGGCTTTATATATTATATAAAATAAGTATATTTTCTCTTTCTGTAGTTGGTCAAAGATATTCAAAACTCTGTCCTCAAGAGGACTTTTGAAATAAATGCACTAATAAGTTGCTTAGGACAGGATTTTGACTAAGAAGTGCAGGTTCATAATCAGAATTACTGTCAGGGTAATTGCATATCCAATTATTTAATCTTAAGGTCACCTTTGCCCAAGTTATTAAGAAAAACAAGTTTTATTACTTCTAACTCTTTGAGACAACAATCCTGCAGGAAAAAACTCCACTTTCACTTTCAAACACTAATAAAATAATTGCTGGAAATTTTTTATCTGTAGCATGTCCATGATGCAGACACAAACATATTTGTCAGCTCTGAAATCAGATTCATTGTGCTGGTCATCAGAAGAATCAAAATGATGGTGGAAAATGGCGATGAAATAGTTATGAATCCTTTACCTAAGAGTATCAGGGCATGATGAGCTCTAGAAGCACCACTGCCTTATTTTCACGACCAGATCCATTAAGATCAGCAGTATTTGTGTCATTTTTTTGATATATTGTATTAATATCTACTTTCCAGCATGGAGTTCCTGTTTGATTCTACAGTTCAGTAGAATGGAGTTCAGTGTGCACTGCTGAGGGCAAAAGAGGGTCAGGTCACCTCTTGACCTGTGCATGAAAGTCCTGCATCATTAATGAGATGAAAAAGGAAGGACCACATTTAGACAGGTGATCCAGCAAAATAAGTCTCTTCAGCTGGAACCACGTAGTTAATTCCACTGCATCAATATTTCAAATGCATCAGGTTCAAAGGAAAATACACTTGCCAAAAACAACAACAGTTTGGCTTGCAATCAATATTTGTAACCTGCAGTGCATTAAGTGCCAATGTTCCTGAAATGCTTCCTGGTTTTACAAACACAACCTGCAATTCAAGCACTATCATATAACCAGGATAAGAAGATATTTAAAACATAAAGGTATAAAATGCAGCATACGAGACAGACTGGCTTAAGAACACAAATAAATACAGAGTGAAGCCATTGCTCATAAAGTATCATTTCAATAATCTGAGTGCATGACCTAGACAAAGAGATGGCTTGTATCTGGTGGTAAATATATTTTAAAAGGCTCCTTTAAGACTGAGAGCATTGGAAATCCTGAGCTACACCATGCCAAACAGTGTTCAGTTTATTCATCTATAATGTGTTCTGGGATCTGAAGAGATGTGTTCAGTCTTTTAGTACAGGATGCACCGAGCTTAACTTGCTTTTTCAGTTAAATATTCACTGAATATTACATTTTACTCATGTTCTTCTTGTACTGGTGTGACAGTGTATTGCAGCTGCCTGGCACTGTCAGCACCTTATTTCTCCAGACAGCGAGGCCACAAATTCATTTCAACACTCTGAGAAAAAAACAATAGAAAGCAAAAGATCCAGAATGCTGGAGCCATCCCATGCGTGGGACCAAAGTGTGGTTTGGGCAAAAATGATGAACTGAGAAGATAGAACCATCATTTCAGTAAGCCTGAGATAAGTGATTCTTGAATGGGTCTCTCCTTCCCTTTGTGTTCAAGCTTTGCACAGAATACTTAATTAGGCAGGAAGATTTTCTAGTTCTGTAGTGGGAGATTTAGATTCCTATTCCTGTACCAGTGGACAGTCAATTATTTATACAAAGTAGAAGAGAGTCAACAGAAGGGACTGTGAATGCCCTTTGCAACATAATGACCTATTGCTCAGAGGATATGATGCTCTCAAGGCAGAGGAGAGAACTGAATCCTGTAAAAGCAGGACAAAATCATCTCCTTATCTCTGGATAATAGAGCTCTTTTGCTGTTCAGCTTTTTGGGGGTTTTTTTTAGTCTTTTTTTCTTTTTTTTTTTCTGAAATGAGAAGGAAAATTTGACCCAAATTCACTAGCAGTTTCCAGGCAACTGAACTTTGCCAGAACATGTAATGAATCTCTGAAATGCTACTTGCCATCCTGCTGTAAAAACTTAATGGGCTGCAGTCGTACCATGAGGTAAACTAAGGACAGCCAGCTACTTCTGAAAGGCAGGGAGGAGAATTTTCTGTCACTGAGGAAACAAACAGTAAATACTTATCACCAGAATGTATTTTCACCTCCAGAGGATAATGATCCAGATATTGAAAGCGATGGGTATCCTTCCCCCCAGCAATCAAGAATCTTGTTTCCATTTCTGCTTTATGGAATTACTATTAATTCCTTCTGCTATCTCAGGATCTAGAAGACCCACACATTATCTGGAATTCTCACTACCTTGGTGCTGTGTGAACTATGGCTTCAGGGTAATAAAGTAAGCAGGGATTTCAGAATAGGAGCCATCCTAACCTCTTTTTCAATACATGGGGCAGTAGAGATGTGTTTTAAAGGCTTTTGAAGGAGAGCACTGAAATGTCTTTTGGCTCCTGATGGAGCATTTTTCTGAAGTGTGAGGAAGGCCTGGGAAGCAGTACAAATGCCTTTCAGTAACTCTACAAGCAGAGTAGGGAGTTGAGCTTTACATTAATGGCAGGTCACAGAGCCAAGACAACTCCTCACAAGAGGGCTCAAGAGGTAAATTTCCTTAAAATGCATTTAGGGAAAGCCAAGCTAATGAGGGACCACAAAGAGAGACAATCTGAGTGAGCACACAGGAAAAGGAGTCCATTAGACAGATAAAATATTGTGTTTTACCTGGCTAAGATTCTATGATTCTCTGGTTTTATGATAATAGATTACTGAAAAAAAACCCAAACTGACTTCTGTTGCATTCTCTGACCAGCTTAGAAAACTGTGCTCCAGTTAAGTTCACATATTTCATTCTCTCAAACTGGGTGACTATCACCATACACACTGAGAGTCTGCTGTGGTGGCTCAGCCTTGCACACTGGCAAAGATCCTCAGGACTTCCAGTGAGACTGCTTCTGTTAGGAGGAGGACTCGGATTGCTGACATGTTAATGCTGAGATGGTCTTCTGGAGACAAGCTGTGCAGCTTTAGCACAAGGCTATCACAGCAAAAAACCAGAAGTCTGAGATCTTTTAATATCTTAAAATTGAATCAATTTATTTCATAACAGACTTCTATCCATTTCTAATTCTGGATCAAGCCACGTTAATTAGCCCTTGAGTTAAATGATATGCCAAGTACTACCAGCTGTCTTTTCCCTTTTCTTCCTATGTGTATGTGTATGAAGACAGAGATACTGAAGACAATAATTGCACACCAGCTCTTTGTCCATTAAAGAAATCCCACTTTGGTTTGTGCTTCCTTCTCGCACTGAGAAACCCGACAAAGCAGCTCATTGCAGAACTAAGTAAGAGGATAAATAATATGTACAATTTATTTTGTTTGCCTCACTGTGGTTTTAATTACCACTAGTAGTCCAGTCCTTAAACTATATTCTTTGTCTTGGAGAACCATACATTTACACAGATGCACTAATCGGTACTTATATACTGTGCAACTGTGCACACTGACAAGAGATTTTAATGACTCAGGTAGCCTGTCATACTATTGCAATCATAAATCATAACAAGGGGGAAAAACCTAAAGAAATGTATATGCTGATCAAAGACAGGCAAAAGAATGATACTTTCTCTCTCAGTTTGACCAATAAATACAGAATATATATTGTTCAAGAAAATACCACCACCAACAACAATATACATATATATATATATATTGTCTTGGATAAAAACACTTCAGAAAAAAATGTTTCCTCCAACTGTGTTTTACTTTGATCATATTCCACATTAAGATAGTTTTACACCCGTTTTCATTTTAGTTATTCTACTGACACTGGTAAAGTGCATCACTGTTAAGATAATAACATCTAACACTATGTCAGTTTTGCACTTTCATTGCCCCCTGCCATTCAGCATGGAGGGCACAGGAGAGATCTTCTCTCTTCAATTAAATATATGGCTATTTATTTCTTCTGCCCTCAGAATTTTCTTTATGGTCTCTCAGATAAAGATGTGGGAAACAGTTTGTGTCCAGATTTGCAAGGCAAAACAAAACACAGTATGACTACTGCCGAGTATTACATTCTTCTGTATGTCACAGTGAGTGAACTTAATTATGGTTCATTAACCCTGAGCTCAGTTTCTCATTCATGTACCCAACAGAGTGGTATCAAGTCATCTCTCATAACTTCAGCCTGATGTTCTTAAATCAACCTGGACTTGTTTTCTACCAGCATACCCTATAGCCCTTGCATTTTTCATGAAACTTATAAATGGAAACACGGCACATAATAATTAATGATTTCAGAAGCTAGTTTTGAAGAGAAATACACTGGGATTATCAAATCTCTTCCCCGAGGACACAGACAGTCTGATTAAGTGCTTCAAAAAGTTCCTTTTGGAGATCTTTTGCAGCCCGTGCCCCTGCTGTGGCTGCCCTCTGGTTACTCGTTTCACCTGTAAACAGTTCACTGCCACTGCTGACTCCCCTAAACATCTTCTTTGGACTGCAATCTGCGTTTTATGTGAACTCTGGAGCTATTAGCCACTGATATCCACAGCACTGCACAGTCTAGGAACATTTATTGCTCCCCTGCTTAGTTTAATGTTTCTGCCTTAGTACCATAATATTATTAATAGTCACAAAGTACAATAAAAGAAAATTAAGTGTTTATTTTGTTTAGGCTTTCGCCACTCTACCTGCAGCCTTTTTCCATTACATTTGCACATAAATGAGCACACACTACATTTTTTAGTGCATCTAAAAATCAGGGTTTAACTCCTCTAATCATATTGTTCTATTTCCAGTCATCTTCCAGGCCACTTTATTTCTTATTGCAAATGCAAGTATATTATGGTAAATTTATACATATATTTTTTATATAAATGCATATTATGCATTTGGTAGCTATTCACCTTGCTAATAGACTTCATTTGTATATTTTTCCCTCTTTTAAAATGAATAATTTGTTCGCATCACACACATGCCAAAATAGCCCATTTGCTGCTTGTGATGATGCTTTATTTTCCCCCTCAGTTTCATAGAACTAAAAGGTTTTAATGCCTATTAAGACAGGCATTGATTCAGGCATATTTCAAACTGATGTGCGTGACATCTGGAGACAGTCGCCCTGCAACTAGACACTGAAATTCTGAAGTGTCCACTTTCTTGAGAAACATTGGTCTCCACAGACCATGTGCTGATAAAACGTGAGCCAAGTCATAGCTGGCCACGAGAGTATAAACTGAAGTGCTTCCCATGGATATACACAATTCCGTGTAAGAATAGCATTAACCGCATTCCTTCCAAAGGCCAGCTCAAAGACCACATATGCCTGTGAAAGTAGCTAGACAGTGGCTAACGTTAAAGATTACGTGGTTCATGAGTATGTAAAACTGCAGCTGGCTCTGTACAGTGCAGGCTTTGTGTGGCACTGCGGTGGGCACAGCCCAGGCTGCTCCTGTCCCGCTGTGTGGCAGAGGCTGCTGGCATCTGAATAGCCAGTCTGAGAGATACCTGTAGGGAAATGGGATATAAAATAACACTTTCTGGGTCCTGTATACTAACAGAGTTCAAATTTCAGCAGTCTCAGAATTTCTTTAGTAGGGAGAAGTTAGTCCTTTCCCCCGTCTAAAGAGTCTGGCAATGCAAGCGTCCCAGTCAGCTCTGCAGACCTTGCACAACATTGTACAATGGCAGCATGAATTACCTACACCACACACAATCTTGGTGGTGAAAGTGCAGATCTAGGTAAGCTTGAGGGGCTCTGATTTGCCAGTTGGTCCTCAGAGTGGCCTCCTGCCAGCATGGCACAAGTATCTAGTATTACTGGACTCTGCATCTCAGATTCAGCTCTCCATGGTTAAAGCTTCACACTTCTAAGCAGCTTAATGAAAGACAGTAGGTGGCTTACATTTTTTCTGAATTGTCTCCAATTTGACAGTATTTTTCCAGTATTCAGCATCTTAGATTATATTCCAGGAGTCCTGGCACCATAAGAAGAGTATTAGGTTCACTATTCTTTCACCATTGATCTAGATTAATAGCCCCAAAGACCTGCTCGCAGTGGATTGAAAAGACTTGGTTTGAAATGTATGCATTTGTTGGGCTACATTCGTTTGTACACGTAACTAATTATAAAGTAATTAGTATTATCTCAACACATCTAAAGAGGCAGGCAAGGGAAGACAGAACCATTTATTATAGTGACAAAGGGAATCAGCATTTTCTTATCATAAAAATCCAAGTTATCTTGTTTTCTTGTATGCAGTGTAATTAATCACTGTATTTAGCATTCATAGATAATAACACCCAGTATCTGCTTTGATGAGATACAAACAAGCATATTATGAATCACTTCACATCCAGACCATCTTAATTGCTAGAATTACTGTCTTCATGTCTGCTGCCTCTGTAACAGCAGGTAACTCGATGAAATGCCTAAAACACCCTCATGCTTTGGCAACCAGTTTAGCTACTGAACTAATGTGGCATTTGTCATTCTTATTATGAAGCCATATTCTTCCTTCATTTACAATCCAGGCAGAGAAGTCCACGGGGTGATGGAGGGCATAAACAAGGGCATAATCAGACTTCCTATAATGGATGACTGAGGGAGTGAAAAACACCGTCAAATTCACTAATTCACTAATCCCATATAAATAAACCTCTTAACTGGATGGAACACAAAATGAAATCTTATTTTTATCTTTAAATGAGTAATAAAGTAAAATTAAAAAATAAAATAACCCTTATCAGTTAATTGAGATTGTCTTCAATTATATAAATACGACTAACTAACCTTTAGGGCTTTTCATTAACAAAGGTTCATCAATTCTAATCATCTGACACTCAAATACTCTAATGGCCATGCCAATGTAATTAAAGTTGCCAATTCTGCTAACAGACTTCTTAGGTTACAAGCACAGTTATCAATGTAGGATAAGTAATCTTGTACCACACTGCTTTCACAGATACTGTCCTATCCCACTAATGTCTTAACTGGTGACAGATTTTATTAATGAAATTAATCTTCAAATATGTATGCAGTCCTTACTTTTTTGTTCCGAACCGGAAGTAGCCACCACTTCATAATCCCGTGTGGTATTTTATCACAGTTAATAAACACAATAGGAGCCCACGTCGAATGAACCATCATCGTTCATCAAAATAATTAAGGTTTTAATCTTCTAAGGGTAATTTGTTTGACCCCATCCTACCAAATACATTCTCAAACATTCTGCTGCATGGATTGTGACTGTGGGCAGGAGGAGAGTCAGGGTGTAAGAAATCAATTCAGCACTTGCTTTACAGTGTATTTCATATTGTATTAATATCCACATGCAAGGCATAAAGATTTCTCATTGCTACAAGATGACTTTCCAGTTAAATTGTATATTTGCTGCCTATAAAATGTGCATAAATTCATTTAAACAGCACATAACACTATCCATTAGAATAATTGAAAAGCATTCTACAAGCTACTATGCTGCTGGAGATATCCAAGAAACTGCCAAACATTACACACTGGAAACTTTCATTGACTTCCATCGTCCTGATCACAAGAGTAAAATTACCTTCTACTTCAGATGCGTTTTTCCTTTTCCAGAGTCACTATGGGATAGTTAGGAATAAGATTTCAACAAGAGGTATCCCCTTTCTTCCTGACATTCAGCATTGTTTGATTTTTTTTTTTTTTTAAATAGATCAAGAAGAAAAGAATCACGGGAAATCTTACACCATGTGATAAAAACACTCTACAGCAATATGATTTATGACAAAGCACAGCCTGAGTTTCAAGTATCAAAAAAAAGAAAGGACAGCCAGACTGGGTCAGATCAAGGGTTCTGAAAAGGGCCAACAGAAGATGGCAGAGGGAGAATGTAAGAGGATGGCAAGCATATTGTCATATATTCATGGGACACTTTCAGACAGTTCTGGACTCACTTTCTTGTCTAATAATTCCTAAATTAAATTTTCTTTCTTGAATGCTACTGAATGTTGAGATGACATTTTCATTAAACTGTCTATAGTAACTATAATGCCTCATTCTTGAACAGTAGTATGTAGTATTGAATATATTCCAACCCTTAACATTCTGTGATTCTGTGATACTGAATGCTTTCATCTAATCACCAATCCCTATAGCAACTGTAATTTAAAAAAATTAAAATACAGTTCTGGAATATACCTGAGCAATAAATATATCCAACAATCTCTTGGCTGCTTCCAGACATTCAAAAGCAGAAATAAAGAGATGTTCTAAGAATTTTGAGGGTTTGGTTTCGGTTTCTTGGATTGTTGCTTTTTTCTACCAAAATGACAGAGTAGGCATTAGAATTATTAACTCACAGGTATGTCCTGAGAGTCTCACCCAAGCAATCCCTGGCTTTCTGACTGTTTATCATAAATAGCTATAAGATAATCAAAAGGAAAGTAAAAGAAAAAAGACTTAAGATATGACTTCCTAAACATTGTTGCTCATGAGCCATTGAAAATTACAGGTGGTTTTCTCCCTGCTCTGCTTGAGGTATTTCTTCGAACAGAATTGCAGGACTGTGCCCCTATCAAAAGGAAGAATACTGATTTAAATATCTTGTAAGAGCTGCTTAGCAAACTCAATCTGAAAATTTCCTTCAGCCCTTGAGCTAGCCAAGAGTAAATAGAAAGCTGAAAGCAGGCAAGGGTTTGGGTTTGGTTTTGTGTTCTTTTTTACTTTCACAAATAAATTAATTCAGTAACTACATAGGGACCTACCTACACTAGCTTCTGGCTCCTTCAGTTTAGGTCTTAGCTTGCAATGAGTTACTTTGTGTGTTCTTTGACCTAGAGCCCATCCTGTTTGCCATACTATCTGTACAACTATGCCGGAGTTAGTGGAGTCTTAAACTTGCAGGCTAAGCTTTTTTATGTCTTACATCCTCTTACATTCTCCCTTTGCCATCTTCTGTTGGCCCTTTTCAGAACCTTTGATCTGACCAAATAAGCTGGCTGATGTCAATAAGCAAAGGCACAATGAATAAGAAGTGAAACATATATAAGTTTGTAGGAGGAGAGCCTATAGAAACAGCATTCAGCTCCTAGATTTTTGGTACTCACTATAAATGTACATTTCCATGTGCATTCCAAGAACATTTGACACTTTTTAAACAATACTGCTCAGAAAGAAAAATGTAAAAGCTATACTGACAGCTTAGTACAAGTTCATGGTACCACTGCATCATTTTACCAGTTATATGCAACTGTCCTCTTACACCATGTATGGTTTTAAGCTGTGCACTCACACAAGGGCATATGAAAAAGCTTTCTCTATTCAGTCTGAACAGCAGCAATGAAGTGCAGCATTGTCTAAGCATCGGCTAAGAGGTTCAGAAAGCCACCTGAAGCATCATATGGCAAATTCAAGAAAGCAAGCCAGCTCTCAAAATACAGCCTCACTTTTTTCCACACAACCACCAAGTTGGTGCACAAGTGAAAAGGAGGAAAATATGTAGAGTCACATTAATTCCTTCCCACAACCTATATGTAAGGACAAATTCTGGAAAATCTATTCCATTCTTACTCAGCTTAACATGCACCCACCCTCTGAAGTGCCTAGGAATTGTTTTCAAAAGGGGGCTGAACAACAATGTCAACTTTTGGCCCAAAGTCAGCTGGAAACAAGCCACAACATAGACACAGTTGGCCCTCAGGACATGCTTCCAAAGACCTTGACAAACTTAAAATTAAATTTTAATTATCCCTGTTCAGCTTGATTTATAATAATTGTCAATATCTGCGGTTTGAAATAACACATTTTACAACATGATCAGTCAGAGAAAATATTTTCCTAATGACTAAAGGGATGAAGAGTCTCCAGTGAGTCCAAGAATTATATTATCAATCTTATTTATTATTTTTTTAAACCATAACACACAAACATTGGGAGACATTGATCTGAAATTGGGGTGAAAGGCTGGAGAATACTTTGTTTTCCTGGTTTTGCAGCAGTCAGATTTAGGAGTTTAATCCTGCAGACATGAGACCAGCTGAGGTGCCAGGAGTTCACAGAGATAATTGATGGTGCTTGAAATGCTCACAAATTTTGAAGAGTCCATAGAACCATAAAAATTTTACTTGCCAATTATTTTTTTTAAATAATTATGATGTGTCAAGAGTTGATAATTTATTCATTTGGACAAAGATCCTTGTGATGTTCTTCACGGCAAGGAAACCCACAACCATTTTGTACCGACAAGTCCCATGAAAATATTCAGCTTTTTTTGTTCCTAAAGCGTTGCATGGGAAAGGTCACTTTTAACGCCAGGCTTTTCAGTTTATCAGTTTCTGGGTGGTGTTTCTGAAATAAACTGCCATGACTTAAAGGATACCAGGCAGAGCAGCAAACAAATTCTCAACTGGTGTCAGTGTTTCTTGCCTTTGAGCAATAGCCACTCACAGAACTGCAGGCTCAAGCTGTGGTTGTGCCAGGAATTTTCTTCATCAATACTTCAGGTTGCCCAGAAATCATCTACTTCCCTGCTTTGAATCTATTTATAATTAAATTAGTGCATATTGTTTTAAACAAGAGGAGTAAAAGGGAAGATTAAAAACCTAAGAGCAACTCAATTCATGTGAAATAAGAACTGCTAAGCTACAGTGAAAAATAGATCCCAATAATGTCAGTAGAGGAGTGTTTAGAGGTCATAAACCACAGAATATTGCAGTTACTGTCCCTGCTCTGAGGAAAAGGCTCACCAGAAACAAACCCCATCATTTGCAACTATGGTATTGGCAGGTAAGTGTGACAGATGATGCACATATCCTCAATGAGTTTTTTTGTGTGTGTATAAAATGGATAAAACTAATATACATTCCTGTTTTGATTTTTTTTGCAACTTGACTCTGAAATTGCTTCTGCCATGGGTCTGTGAATTCCCGGCCATTGCTTGATTCGTTCTCACCAGCAGGCGCTTCAGCAGGAAAGATATAAGCTCTTGCAATTTCATTTTCCTTTTAAAGGTAGCTTCCTGTAACAACTTCTTCCTAATAAGCTATTTGTTTTTCATAATACCACCCGAATGAAACATTTTGCTTCGTGCCTCAAATCTTTCCTCATTTACAATATTTATCCATTTGGGTTAAAAATAAAACTATCTTTCTTTTCAACAGCTAATGCGGCTAAAATCTGATGAACCTGAACCTCATATACAATGGAAAAAAAAGGAAGACTGTCCAGCTTTTCTGCATTTTATCCCTCAGACACACAACTCCTAAACCAACAGGCTTTCTCAAGTTCTCCGCCCAGAAACACTGCATATCATCTGAAAGACTGTGTATTAAACCTATTGATTATCTCACACCCTGCCCTAAAGGAAAATTGCTCCTTTAAGAATTATAGTGCATTATTCTATAAGAATATTTTTCCTCTCCTCTCACCCAGGCAGCAGAAACATGAGAAGGTGATGAAAACCTCGGTGGGAGTTCACTGAAAGCCACAGGAGAGTGAGGTCTATGGCCCAGCTCAGCTCCAGAGTTCTAGCTGAAGTCTGATTCTCTGACAGTAATACAGCTTTAAAATGCTTTTTGACAGCCTCTTCTAAAGTTAGAACATCAGTTATTGCCCATGTATATGTAACACTGGCAGCTGAGATGGGTTGCACAGAGGTCTCAAGCAATCCTCCATGGAACCTGTCCTCCCAGATAGCAGGAAGAAATTATGGCCAAGATTACCAATTCTGAGCACAGACTTTTCTACAGCCTCACAAGCCATGCAAATCCTCCTAGTTTCTAGGCTGCTAGCCAAATCAGTGCTTAGAAGGATGAGCAGGCAAGACTTAAACAGCAATTCAAGGAAACAGAAGCAACGTTGTTCCAGAGGAAGAAGTCTTTAATAGCAAAAGTATAAAAATATTATTGAATGTTGAAATTCCGTGAGGCATTTGGGAGGGGAAGGGATCAGTGGGGCTTTAGAGGACTGTAGGCAGGAGAAGACAAACTCAGTTTGTGTTCCCTAGTCTGTGTGAATCTTGGGATAGGATAGGATAGGATAGGAAGGGTCCTGCCCCTGAATAAATCTTCCCTGTCCTGGAGGTCACAGTATTTGCCTCTTCTTCAGTCTCCTGGAGGACCGGCCTCTTCATTGCCTCCTCCAGATCTGACAGATCTCATCCCTGCCAGAGCTCTGCCTTGGTGCAGTGCTGGCATGTAGGAGGAAAAGGAAAAGCCCAACCTTTCCATGGTGAAGCAGGCACAGAGCTAGCATTCCTCAGTTTGGGGGACAAGGTCATCTGTGCAGATCTGGGTTACCAGCTCTGCAAACCTGGCAGTGCAGATAGCACAACACCATGGTGGTATTTAACACCTACTACTTATTCTATCACTTGATATTGCATATTTCTAGAACCTGAGTATCACCCATTATTACAGGGAAGCTTTGTGACAATTATCTTTTAAAGTAGGAGGTTTCTATAGAATTGTATCTTTAACTGTATGTTCTCACAGTCCAAGCTTCATTAATACAACTGTCAATTTATTATCTTGTAAAAGCAGTGCTCCAGAAGCTACTATTTGAAATAACATTTCATAAGAACCAAACTCCACAGGAAAGAGAGTAACTAGCTGATATTCTGTACTCTTTTGATAAAATTATGAAATTGTAGGCTTGATTGAAAAGAAATATAAGAGAAAAAAAATCTGGTTTTAAAACACATTTTGCCTTTTTATAGCTGTTTATAAACACCAACAAGAGAGCTATATATACAGTATAGAGTTTAAATCTTCATCTGCTTAACATCTTCCAGGCAAAGATGATGTTGTACTAGAGCAACAATCTCAGGATCTGTATCCAGAGTTGAGAATTAATTATAAAAAACTAAGGGTTTTTCAACTGTGAGTTAAGTTGAAAGTTATTAAACTACAAATGAAAAGCTTCTTTCCAAACAAATCATTAAAGCTCTTCCATGGGCAACAGTGAGCTTTTCCCAAATTAATTTCCTAGTGAAACAGTAAGATGTACATTTCCTGCATTTATCTTTCAAATCTGCACCAAAACCCAAAAAAATGAGAAAACATACCAGATCCAGAAAAGTCCACTGCACAGGAGTGGCATCCCCTGATTCAGTATTCACACAAACTGATTCTGAAATGCAGAGTCTTTCAATAGATCAGGATGAAAAATCTCCACACTGCTTTATTTCCTTAAGAAAGATGACTTGGGATCGTTCGAATGGTGAAGGTGAGATGTGTCTCGTGGAAGTCAGTGTGACATGTGCTGTGCTGACACCTTATTTATTAAATCAGAGCATAAAAACCATAGCAGCTGGAGTTCCAGGGATAGCTTCACCCTAACATACAGCATCCCTTGTTCCATCCATTCCTTTTTCATCAAGGGAGTACCCTGCTAACTACAGAGAAGAAACTGAAGAGTTCTGATACACCCCATTGCAAAGCCTTGTAAGGGCTTCTGGGGGACAGAACTTATCAAAGAACAACATCATAACTCCTGCCCTAAGCCTCGAATCACTTGGACAACTTCTTAGCACAGCGGAAGGCAGGGTGCCATTGCAACAGCATGAACACAGCACACACATGCATGAACAAGACTTCTTTTGGCCTTGAAGTCCCTGGTCCAGATTTAAACTCCCAGGCTATTGGCTTGGCATCAGGCTGTCAGTTGTACAGCCTCAGATGGCAGCCTACATTCTCCTGCTAACTCAGTGCCTTCTGTTCCCAAGCAATGGATGTTGGATCTTTACAGGAGGTACAATTGATTGGATGCACATCAGGAAGGATTTTAAAGGACCTTCTGGAGATGGGTGGCAAGTAATCACAAAGGAAAAAAAGTAATTTATTAAATTTGATTTAAGTTTGATTCAAAACTCATCTCTCCCAATTAGACTTTCTGATGTTTTCAATAGATTTACATCCTATAAATACATCAAAGGCAATTGCAGACGTTTTGAGGACAAATATTCATATACATAAAAAAAGTTAAATAAATACCTTTTTAAAGGTCTGTTAAATAAATTGGACAGGAAAAGATAAACACATAAGATTCCACACTTCCTTCAAGGGCCACAATAAGAACTTGTCATTATATGTGCTTTGCTCCTTTCTGTCACAAAGTTGATAAGTTCCATGGGTGTCTAGAGCAAACAGCATAACTGGGAGAGAGGCAAACACAGGGAACAGCCTTTCTGAGTCCCTGGCACCCCCTCCACCTCCAAACTGAATCCCACTTGAGAAAACAGGATTGCCTAATGCCAAAACAGCTTCTCTGAGTCTCAGCAGCTCCTGACTCACCGTTGTAGCCAGCACAACTACAAAAGGTAGCACACCCAACCACAGATGGGCTGTTATACAGTTATACACTATATTGGGACAGTAACTAGCACAAGACAGCTGAAGCTATCCAGTTTCAGAGAGACCAAGATTTCTCTTTGTTTGCTTCCATTTCCCCCATCCTGTACCTCTTCCACTCTTGTAGCTCAAAGTGGGGAACCCACAGGGACGTGGGGATCCCAGCATTCACACAGATACATCCCCACTGTCTTGGGATGCAACCCCTGCAAGGGCACCGAGATTGCAGCATGCAAGAGGATCTTCCCGTCTGTCATCGCTATGATTTTTTACTCCACACTGTAACACATGGTGCATGAAGGATACCAGAAATTATATTGCTGCATATTTTCCTCAGCATGTGGAGAATCACACAACACATAAAGGAGCAGATCTGTGGAGCACCTACACACACATTTTCATTTGCTTTTCATTTCACCCTTAGATATTCAATATTTAAGCATAACCACTCTAAGGCATAAGCTTTTTGAGCAACAGTATCACTTCAAACAAAACAATGTCAAGGATTTGGTGCCAAAACGGGTTTTGTCAGTAAAATTAAGTCTTTAACCACTCTCATGCATTCCTTGAATATATACAAGACTTTCAACTAAAATAGATGCCTTTTCTTTTGTGAAGTGATTTCTTCTTTTGTGGAGTGATTTCCTCTTTTGTCAACAGTATATATGCACTGACTGCTGAGTGGAGGACAACCTGAAAAATTTAACATCAGCTTTCAGTTTTCCTAGCCTTATACAATCATGATAGTTGTGTCTCTCTTGATATCAGTTGACTATAAATGGTTTTGCTTATCTAGAGGGGAAAAATAATAGAAATGGAATATAGCATTTCAAAAGAAATATTATAGCCATTAGTTCCACAAACACACTGTAACTAACTCAGAACCAAATTCTGCCCTCAAAAAATGATGTGTCATTTATAATTCTGGGTATGTGTGTACATACAGAAAGTGAAGGGGACGGACAGAATATGAGAGGACAGTCTAGACCCTGAATTTTATAAAGAAACATCTGGTTCAGGTATCTGGATGTTGTGGAGATCTATTATATTGTTATCCTTGGTTAACAAGATTTACAGTGTATTGCAAATGGAGTTCATCAACAAAATGAATTAATTATTTTATAGAAAAAGTAGGGTTTTATTTTTGAACTGACTTTTCATTTTAATTCAGAATGTTTCTACCAGCTCTAGCTGTCAACATTGGTTAGAATGAAACAGGCAAGCAGGAGATCTGGACCAATTTTATCATACTTTATATGATAAAAAATGTTATCACTTCAAAATAGCTAATAGAAATCTGGCACACTATTCATACATTGCAATTTCATTCGACTATGATTCACAAATCCTTGTGGGTTAAGTATTACTATTTCTGTGATGTGGAAAGACTAGCTAGAAAGTCAGCATTAGAATAAGCTCCTAGCTCATGTTTCTGTGCTCATCCCACTCATGTCATATAGCTCCTCTTTGAAGAAATCTCCCATTTCAGCATATGTTCACACCATTTATGCCAGTTCTCCTAGAAAAAGGTAATTTTTGTGTGATGTGTCAATGGCATAAACTAAGATATCCCACAGTGGATGCAAATACTGCAGAGTTTGGGAAGAAATGTCTCAGAGCACTACACTTCAGAAATTTCTTATGTCAAACTGGGAAATGATAGAGACCTTTATAAAGAAAAATCTGATACATGTCAGCAAGAAATTTCATAATTTTTAAATTGGCATTTTACAGAAAGAAAAAAGGAATGTTATTCCTTTTATTCTACTAGGTGCAAAACAAAGTGATAAAGATATCTATTTTAGACTTATCACATGGTCTGTGCTGGTTGGGACAGTCCTCAAAAATGGTTCCCAAGGTGCTCTTTGGAATGCTTCTTTGTCTTTGAAAATCCATAGCTAAAAATCAAACTCTGGATTTTCCCTATCTTCCCCTTTTGAGTTTTGGCCCAAAAGTGAAGAGCATAATGCAACAAGTTGGCATGTTTCAAACATCATACTTTTCTTATTCCTTTTTCCTTTTATTTTTACCAAACTACCTTGGTCTTCAATAGATCAGTTTGAAAATTCTACTGGAATTCTAAAAGCAAAAGTAAACACAAAGCACATGCAATACATGACGAAGATAAAACAAAGAGCATTAAAAATTGCTGGAGGATAGGCACAGTACTGATAGAGTAGAGAATTAAAAGACAGACATTCTTTAAGGTTTCATTGTGACAGCCCTGCACTGAAGGCGTGAGAAAACTGGGATGAGTCACACTGTGTTATAACATTTATCATAAACCAATCCTATTAATGACAGCAGGCAAGACAAGTCACAAACTGATGCATCAGTCCAGAAAGGACAGGAACAGATAGATTTTCTAGAAACCAGCTTATCACTAAATAAATATAAAAGTATATTTGTTCTTTGAAACAGTCCTCTCATTGGTGAAAAAAAATCACCCACTATTCATATTTTTGTAGAAATTTTGGGCAAAATAAATGTTTTGAGCATTTTCCTCTAGCCAAAAGGTCAAAAGAATTTAAAAACTGATACATTTCTATTAAAAGTACAGTGGCTCTTCCCTCTGTCCCCAAAGTCAGGGAAAGGAGAGGAGCTTAAGGCAATCGGCTGCTGCATTAGATGGTGAAACAATTCTGCCTTGGTTCTTGCCTTAACTACTTGTCTCCCTTCACACGGCTTCCCTTGCTGCTTCCAGCTACTCTTCACGCGCTGCTTCCACTGGGGATGATGAAAGTTTGTCCATGTGTCAAATTATTGATAGTCACTTCTACCCGTAAAATAAAAGTGGCAAACCATAATGATCCCCTGTCCTCCAGAGCACTCTCACAAGATTGCAATGCACTTCAGAAAAGGTATAAATTATCAGCCTCAAGTTACCAGGGATGAAACTGAGACACACCATTAGCCACAGTAAAAGGACAGCCATTACTGGAAGCAGCCACTAACTACCGGTTTCTCTCTTTCACCACCATTTTTTCCCCATCATCTTGGAAAAGTTATGCCAGATCTTGTATTCCCTGGTTGTTTGCTGCTTACAAAGAAGCAGCAACTGCTGCAAATCTCTTTTCCCTCTGAGAGTCATGCTACTGATATTGTGGCTTCAGAGTATTACAGAGCTGAATAAGAAGGAGAGGTAACACCAGGGCATGACGCTGAAATCCAGTTCCTGATCCTTAGCCCTCTAGAACTGCAGAAGTACTAGATTTCATAGGCAGCAGGACCATCATTAACTTCAAGTCTGACCTCCTGCATAATGCAGGCCACAGAATTTCAGTCAGTGGAGGGAACTAATAAGGGATGCTTGATTCTACCTGCTGAAGCAGCTCTTGAGGCCACTGAGGTAGTACTAAGGTTAAAAGGAAGGTAAGGTCATCTTCTGGGTGCTTCATTCCAGACAGTGAAAGTTAGGCTAACTCTGTACTGGCCAAATATAAAAACTGGAAGACTTTCTTTATAACCCTTTATCCTATTTATCTTCTCATTTATCAACAATTCCAGGCAGCATCTACAAGGCTAGAGCCATCACCCTGAAGCCTGCAGCTACTGGCCAGCTATACAGCAGATTTGCTCAAACAAAACCACAGTCTGGCCCAATCCCGGAGCCTTCAGCAAGGGGATGAGCCATCTCCCTTCTGATATACGCTTTTCTATGGTCTATTTTATATTTGTTTGCACAAACTTATGCCATGAGCTCGGAAAGTCTACGAGCAATTAATGGATGGCTACAATCATATAAGCAATTTTGGTGGGGCTACAAGGTCTGACTAGAGAGTTAGGCATCTCTAACATGGCTTAGAGCATCTCAGTTTGGCAATGCTGAATCAGGGCTAGCCCTGTGGAGAGACACAGGCCAGATGCCCTACAAATTCAGCTTTATCTTCTGAATTGTTTTACCTTGTTTGGGAATTTGGGACTGACAGGATGCACAAGAACGGTGCCTGAAAGTTGCATTTGAATTTAATGTTGTTGCCATGTTTAATAGAAAATGCAGCTTAAAGTGGAGTGTTTGTCAGAGTTCTGAGGCTATACCCAACACCCATCTGTGTTCCTGGGTTGCACACGTTGCCAGTTTGCCCTGAACAAAAAGTAAACTATGTTATTCACAGTTACAGAAAGAGCAAAAGATGAAAAGATGTCTAGGGATGCACCACACACTGCTTTTTCTTACTGCTGTTTTCCAGCTCTGGACTGCCTAGAAACCTCAGTGGGGAAGGGAAAGAAAATAGAGGAAAACAGTCTTTGAAAAGAAGTCTGGCAAGGCTTTTGTATGTCAAATATTAGAAAAACATCATAGTAGGAAAACATTGTATAAACCTTGCTTTGAGGATTACTTTTATCCTTATTTTATAGAGATAAAACAATGGCGAATGAGCAGAATGAAAAACAAGAAAACACTGATAGCATCAAATTTACAGGAGAGAAATCACAGTAAAAACCAGGGCAGTATCTCCTTCCTTCAAGGAAGTACCTAGACAGATGTGTGCGTGCTGAACAGCCCAGAACATGGGCCAGTTTATCAAATGAGAAGATTTGACACAAGTTGTCTGCATCTTAAGCAAATAAACAGTAGCCCACTGCAACAGATGCTATCCCTAATACGAGACCTCTCTTGCTGAGCTTCCCTGATTCCCACTTGGGGAGTTTCTTCTGAATCACTTCACCATGGTCAGGATGGGGACAGGAACAGCACGAGATTCCATTTCCCAAACACCCTGTGTGTCCCAGTGAGGACATCCACAAGCAGACAAATCCTTCTCAGAGCTGTGACCTTTCCTTTTCTGCTGGGGCAGGAAAATCCTCCAAAACCCATGCCTCTACCCATGCCAAGGCATCCCACAAACCCGTCTTCCTGCAGTAGCCTATGGTGGTGGTTCCTTTGACAGCTCTACTTTTTCAGGAGCTTCCTGTGAATACCTAATTTCACTTCTTTTCAGAGAGGCCTTGATGATAACTGGTCATGCCCCAGGCCTCCTAATTTGACCAAATGTTACATTCTAGCGTATCAAATGTGCCTCTCATGTAACTCACAGGCTTGTACTCGTCCAGAAAATTGTAACTTAATGATATTTAAAATGCTGCAGTTACTCTTGCTTCATACATATGGAAATGCTGCAGCTTTAGAAAGGTGCCTTTCCTCTATCCATACCATGGTGTGTCAGATGCACTCTGTGGATGCCCATTTGGCAGGAATTGGTTCGGGTCAATGGTTTATTAGCCATTTGTTTGCTGTTTGAAAGCCCACACACAGATGGCTGGATGTTTTGTTTTCTTTTCCTGATTGCTTTCACACATGAAGCTGTGAGGACATGTTGATGTGTCTCGCGGCCAAGAAGGCCAATGTCATTCTAGGATGCATTAAGAAGAGTGTGGCCAGCAGGTCGAGGGACGTTCTCCTCCCCCTCTACTCTGTGCTGGTGAGGCCCCACCTGGAATACTGTGTCCAGTTCTGGGCACCCCAGTTCAGGGAAGACATTGAGCTACTGGAGAGAGTCCAGCACAGGACCACCAAGATTATTTAGGGAGTGGAGCATCTCCCTTATGAGGAGAGGCTGAGAGAGCTAGGTCTCTTTAGCCTGGACAAGAGGAGACTGAGGGGGGACCTCATTAATGTCTATAAATATGTTAAGGGTGAGTGTAAGGAGGATAGAGCCAGACTCTTCTCAATGCCATCCAGTGTTAGGACAAGAGGCAGTGGGAGTAAGTTGGAGCACAAGAGGTTTAGGGTAAACATAAGGAAAAGCTTTTACACAGTGAGGGTGACAGAGCCTGGAACAGGCTGCCCAGGGGGGTTGTGGAGTCTCCTTCTCTGGAGGTGTTCAAAACCCACCTGGACACATTCCTGTGTGACTTGATCTGGGTGATCCTGCTGTGGCAGGGGGGTTGGACTAGATGATATTTCTAGGTCCCTTCCAACCCCTAACGTTCTATTATTCTATGGATCAAATGAAACTATTGGACATTTAAACTCACATTGAGTGTGCCAGGTGAGGAGTCCATGTAATTGCCTGCTCTGGTCAGTGGTGCTTGTGGCAACCTGTCAACTCTCTGACTTCTTCCTCTTGCAGAATAGTTCAAGTATTCAAAAGCTCCAGTCCCATCCCATTTTTACCCCCCCAGAACAAAGCTCACCCCACTTGATATTTGTACATTTTTAAAATAGGCAAAATTTGCAATACACTAAGTCTTCTCTCATAGAATCATTATGGTTGGAAAGGACCTCCAGGGTCATCAAGTCCAACTTTTGTCCTAGCATTTCTCTAACCACTACACCATATCCTCAAGCTCCACATCTAATCGTTCTTTAAACACCTCCAGGGATGGTGACTCCACCACCTCCCTGGGCAGCCTGTTCCAGTGCCTAACCACCCTCTCAGTGAAGAATTTCCTCCTAATATCTAATCTAAACCTCCCCTGATGCAACTTGAGTCCATTCCCCCTCGTCCTATCATTACTAATTTGAGAGAAGAGACCAACAACAGCCTCTCCACAACCTCCTTTTAGGTAGTTGTAGAGGGCAATAAGGTCTCCTCTCAGCCTCCTCTTCTCTAGAGTAAACAAACCCAGTGCCCTCAGCCGCTCTTCATAGGGCATGCTTTCCAGCCCTTTCACCAGCTTTGGTGCCCTCCTCTGCACTCACTCCAGCCCCTCGATGTCCCTCCTGTGCTGTGGTGACCAAAACTGGACACAGTACTCAAGGTTGCTGGGGGTTGTTGTGACCGAAGTGCATGACCCAGCACTTGGCTTTGTTAAACTTTTGGCTTTGTTAAACAACTGAGCTCAGCCCATCTCTCCAGCCTGTCCAGACCCCGCTGCAGAGCCTTCCTACCCTCAAGCAGATGACACTTGCACTTAATTTTGTGTCGTCTGCAAATTTACTGAGGGTACATTCAATTCCCTTGTCCAGGTCATTGATGAATATATTAAACAAGACAGGTCCCAAAACTGAGCCCTGAGGGACACCCTTGTGCCTGGTCGCCAACTGGATTTTACTCCGTTCACCACCCTCTGGGCTCGGCCATCCAGCCAGTTTCTAACCCAGCGGAGAGTCCTCCTGTCTATGCCATGACCTGCCAGCTTCTCCAGCAGAATGCTGTGGGAAACGGTGTCAAATGCCTTCCTGAAGTCCAGGCAGACAACATCCACCGCCTTGCCCTCATCCACTAGGCAGGTCACCTGGTCATAGGAGGAGATCAGGTTGGTTAAACAGGACTTGCCCTTCATGAACCCATGTTGGCTGGGCCTGATCCCCCCATTGTCCTGCACTTGCTGTGTGATCACCCTCAAAATGAACTGTTCCATAATCTTTCCCGGGACCAAGGTCATGTAACTCATGTAACTGTAGTGGAATTACTGCCAAAAAAAGCGTCATTCTCTAATGACTGGATTGGATTTGGACACAATTTTAACCATTTTGCCCTCCAGTGGCTCTTGTTGACAACATAGCAAAAGTGTTCCTTAACTTTGTCAGTTCTGATTTAATTATAGACACTTTGAATTCAAAGACTAATTTCCATCATGCATTCCATCATTGCAGCTATAACACATTAATATGTTAAATGAATACATTAAATAAATTTAAAAAGGTTCAAATTTTTAAACTATGCTCATTTACTTATTTTATCATTAGAGAAAAAATTATTTGATTGTTACATATGCTTTGCCAAAACACTAGGTTTAAAATACAAGTGCTTATAGAATTATGACTGCAATTTCTCTTTCCGCATTTTCATCTCTTGTGAAGCTGAAGCTACAGCTTTTGTAGCAAGGACAGTCATTATGTTTTTGAACAGACAGAATTCATTCACTGACAGGTTTATTGCTTGTTTATCTCAGAAATATTTGCTACAATGGACATCATAGAAAATTGCAAGAAACCGAAATATTGAATGTGTTTTGAATTGCATTATATGGAATTCTACAGCTTGAGTGGTATTTGATAAAACAATGCTCTCAACTCACATTGTCACATACAAGAAGGATGCTTGGGTTCACGAGAAAAAGATGCTTGAGTTCACTAGAAAAAGCTGGATCTTATTTGTTTTCTGTCAATATTTTCAGTTGACTAAAGAAATGCCTGAATCTTCTTGACATCGTAATTTCATTGTATCCCAGGATGTGCACAGAACTGAGTAACTGCTTGCTTGAACTGCCAATGTTATTGCTTTAAAAGTTTACAGAAGAAGGAGTGAACTGTAAATTTGACAATGCTGTAGGATATAGAAATGTCAAATTTAAAAATATCCCTCAACATACTTTTTCAAAATGGCAGGATTAGGAACAAAGGTCGCATTTTTTTTTACATTATTTACAGTCAAGTTGCTTGGATTACTTATGGAAAAAGCAGCCATGAGACTTATTATACCCACAACCACTCATCATTGTGATAGATGTTATGGTGAGAAGATAAGCCCAGCTCCAGGGGGGGGAATGGCTGAGGTGAGAAACGCCGGGCAGTGCATTGGCAGCGTTTCAACCTACAAACTCCCCAAACGTGAAGAGTTAAGAGTCAATCTAAGGTCTCTCCCTAAATACTTTATTCTCCTCCCCACAGCAGAAGAACTGCAGCTTGTGGGAGCACTAAATCAGGGAAGAGACAATACAAGCTTTAAATGAACAAGAGATTTCAAGAGGTCTTAGAGAAGTTAATTCTGTTTCCCACTAGAAAATGAAAATTTGTACCTGACTGGAATATGAAAAAGCAAACTCTGAATGGTCTCTCCGTGTACTTTAACCGAGTATAATTCACCTTATAATTGCTCTGGCATTCCTTAAAAACCGATTTCAGTGGGTGCCCAAGCAGCACTGCTACACAAGCTCTTCAGAAGTATCAACAAAGCATGCCAATGCAATGCTACACTAACCACTGTAATGTCAAAGCTTCTGGCTCAAATTTAAATATACTTTCCCTGCCCCAGATTCTTCCTTACCTCTCCCTCCCACCCCCACCAAAGATGAGCATCAGTAAATGAACATGGTATGTGAATTCCTTACACGGTCACCTGCATTTAGAATTTACAGATGAGCAAATCCTCTCGCCTATCCACTCTGCAGTGTTTTGGAAAGCTGAACTTCCATGGCAGCAAGTCATCCTGAAAAAGAGCTGCACAGTCAAAGGCAGCACAGGGTACCTATCAGCAGCAACATGTTTGAAGGAAGAGCTGAAGGCAATGATTAGATAGAAAAGAAGCAGAGGCTGAGCTGGGGATGTTTAGGTGGGGTGAGTCAAAGTCACAGAATAACAAATTCTAACGGTATCTGACTTGAAAGGCATTTTTTTTACATTATTTTGTTCTGGAACTTGTAATAACCTGACATTTTTTAAAATATAAAAATTGAAGTACAAAGAGTGCAATTAAGTAATCCTGAGACTATGAAACAAGCCAGGTGCAGCAAGAAAATTAAAATTAACACTCATCTCAAGCTTCAAATCAAGTGTCAGTTTGTTCCTTTTTATTTTAATTTATTGTAGTCAACATTAGTTAAAGCTGGAGACATTTGTTCTCCTGCTAATGATATACACATAACTCCCACTTACATCCCCTTGCTCCTTCCAATTAAGAACTTCTTCTGAACATTTCAGCTAGAAGGCTTATCTGGCACAGATTATTCACTGTATCATATGGATTCAGGTTCTTATGTCTGCAAGCTCTTTAGAGCAGCAATTTGTTCTCTGTTTAGCATATTTTGCAGCGCACAGTGCTAAATAAGCTTAGGGAGTGCTATTCACTGAGGCGTGTTTGTGCTCAGTGGATCCGGCGCTGCCTTATGCTTTGTTGTTTCAATCTGCGAAAAACCAATTTTATACATTGCTCTCCAATGCAATGTATAAAATCCAGGCTGCCTGTAAGTCAGTCTGTTTCTTAAGGAAATCTTCAGACTAAACACACAAAAATTAGTGGGTCTGAGAAGCACTGTAGGTGGAAATGTAGCACACATTATATTACCTTGCTATTCCCGAAGTATACAAAACGAGCGCAGGCTCACTGCTTATCTTCCCTGCACAACTAATTGCCTTCCTTAGCACATGGTTCTGACACATCTTGCATGCACACTGGGAATATTTAACACCAATTGAGCAACGAAACAACACCAGTTCCTTGACTGCTTCAATTCAGCACAGCTTGTCCAAGTTAACTATGCCATTGTTGTATTATTTCTTGACTTTTCAGTCTTACTGCAATAAACTTTGGGAAGTACGAAGACAGGGTTTGATTCCTCCAAGAACCACGGAACAGGCTCCCCCTAATCAACGTAGACCATAATATTTTATGAAAGCATCACATCTGTTTGGCTCCCAGGTCCATCCTGTGAACTCTCAGGCTCTGTGATTGAGCGCAACAGGTACGGGGGGTAGGTGCTCCCTGCTGCTGTGGAGTCCAGGGCTGCTTCTTTGCCCCTCCAGGAGTTTGAGAAGGCCCTACTAGCAAACTGCATGTGAACAGGGCTTTGTCAGGTCAAGTTTATGGTCAAATAAAACAGCACTGTCCTACATGGTATGTGTCCTTCCAACACAGACAAGTATCAGGTAGCACCTTAGCAAATACCATTACACTTTAGCACCATTAATCCTGATGTCTTTTACTTTCTTCCGTGCCAAGCTAGTGAGTAGCACCACAGCTCTGGGCTGGATGTGGCACGGACAATGAGGGGCTGCAACAAACACACAATCTTGGAATTAATTTCCTATAAAGAGTGGCATAAATTTTGGTCTTTGAATTGTATGTTCTCCGTGACAAAAAAATGCTTTCCTCCAAGAAAATATAGGGAAACTCTTCAGTTTTATTTAACTAAAGCTTTCTAATCATTACTGTTGTTAAGGGAATTGGAAATGGGTAATTAGTAATTTTCACTCTTTATAAGTTTTCCCTGAAGGAACGGGAAATTTAACGTAGCACATTCTATATCTTGTGTGACACTTGTCCTCCTGACTCGTAGATCAGCAACTGAGCAAGGGGTGTTTAGATAAGACACCATAAGTTGTTATGAGGAGTCTATAGCCAAGGGGTGAAAATATTCATGCTCTCAGTTGACTGATAACAGGAGAGGACTTGTAATACCTACGGGTTATAAGACATTTGAACCCAGACTGAATCCCTAGGATGACTGGAAGGATACTTGCACTGAGCCCTTGATTTCTGAAGTTGCTGTACAAGCCAAGCAATCTGTTCAAAACACCAAAAAAAAAAGGCTTAAGTGCTTAATCTATCGACACTTCTTTCTCTGATAGAGATCCATGAAAACCAGAGATGAGAGTATGCTGATGAGATTTCCACTGAGGGAACAAAGCAATTTCACAGAGCTACAGGGCCAGGCTCCTGCCTTCACTCAGACCAACATCAATCTGTAGAAACTTGACCAGCCTGCCCTTGATGGAACAGCATCACACCTGTCCTTAAACAGCTTTAGCAAAAGGAAGTATTTCAGGTTTCTGGTTTTTCTGTTGACCTGATTTTAGTCACACATACTTGCCTGTTAAGCTTTTAATTGCAGCTGGTTCTCATTTAGTATAAACTGAAATAGCTTGATTATCGTCATTGCCGATTTATATCACACCAGAGCTTGGTCCACTGACTTTCTTAAAATAATTCCTGATTTACTCTGAAGCTTATGGGGGTAAAAATCAGGACTTGTCTCTTCTTTACATTGAAGCTTCAAGCTGCGAGACTAATTTTGAGAAGAGGTTGACAAAAAAGTTCTTCTGTAGTATGTAAATTAGTGAGGCAGAATGTGTGCCAGTTAGCATTAACCTTCACTGCCCTCCCCTTCTCCTGCCTCTCTCAACCTACCAGATCCTTTAGCCTTTAAATAAGCCTTTAGTTCTTTAAATAAACAAGAACTGGTTCAGGTTGAGTATTTTATCTCACAATTGTATCTGGAACTCCAAGATCACATCAAAAGTTATTTTAAACATATATGCTGTATATAGAATCACAGAATCATAGAATCATTTAGGTCAGAAAGGGCCTTTAAGATCATTGAGTTCAACTATTAACCCAGCACTGACAAGTCCACCACTAAACCCTGTCCTTAAGTGTCACGTCTGGATGTCATTTAAATACCTCCAGGGATGGTGACTCAATCACTGCCCTGGGCAGCCTGTTCCAGTGTGAGACAACCCTTTTGGTGAAGAAATTCCTCCTAAGCAGGACAAAGTCTGCCCATCAGAAGTCCAAGGTAGCAGTTCTGCTGACCTCCCTCCTTACTTCTGCAAGAATGGAAAGCTCCATCATTTTGTGATTGTTATGCCCAAGATGGCTCCCAACAAACACTGGCATGCTGCCCCTAGGCTTACCTCTAAACAGATCTTTATACATTCTCTCTGCAGGGATTGATAATTACCTGCAGGGATTGATACGTTCTAAAATTTTACATCTGATTGTATATAAATGAAAATAAGAGCAAGTTCAAAGTCCAAGTAGCGTGCTGAGGACTTTGTATTTTAATAAGCATAACAGGCAATGCTAAAAATAACTATCCGTCTCCAGTCCTAAAGGAAGAAAAGGACTGAAATTACAAACTCAGACAGTCAAAACAAGGTAAACAAGAGTTAGAAGGTTTCCCTGTGTTTATTTGAGACAAAACTGGATTTTTTTTCTCCTACTACTTTCAAATATGGTACATCTCTGCTTCAAAATTGAGAATCCCTATCTCCAAACCTCTATGTATTAAGACAACTCCCAAAATACATCCCAAGTTTTAACCTTAATGTGAGAAAAAGGAACTTAATATTGTCTGTACTTTTAAACCTAGTCCTATTTAATACATATTAAAAGACCAAACTGTGTCTCAAATGTTTGTTTATCTTTTAATCCTGTAGGAATTCACAGGACAAAACACAGACCAAACAAGCTGCCTGTTGAGTCAGGTACCTGCAGTACCTGGACCTTAGTGAAAGTTATGTACCAGGGAAAGAGAAACTCTCTCCTGACTTTACAGGACACCATGTTATACCCTGCAGCAAGATATCCAATTAGAGTTGCCACCATTAGACATGTCCAGAAAATTATTGAATACTATTAAAAGTTCCACAGTATTTGTCTCAGCAACTTCCAGCAACCTTGAATTCCACAGAGGGACAATAAATTGACTCAGTTATTGCCTCTTATTTGAGATGGGCCCTAAGCGAAACATATTAAGAAATGTTTGGATAAAAGGATTTGGGTCAACACAGTTTTAATTTGCAGTAATTCTTTCATTTCAGAAAGTGTCTTCTTTCCTTCTCTTGGGCATCTGTCTGAGCACATGTCAAGCATGTAAAGCACAATGAGCACACCTGACTAAAAGCCCACCAAACAGTGTCATTAATCTTGGCTGATTACACTTACTGCCTCAGGAATGCAGATCGTTGTGGAAATGAATATTGGAGGCTAATTTTGAAAAGGATTGGACACATTTATGGCTGTTAATAAGATGTGTATCTCTGCAAGGTAGGTTGAGGCCTACAGGTAAGAGTTTCAAATGCATCTCACTAAGTGCAAAAAACATGTTCAAATCAGTACACTGAGCCAGCGCCAGCTTAAAGGGCCCCCCATCTCCAGCCCTCCTCTAGAGCATGAGCTGTTTGAGGGTGGACCTGGCAGCACGTCTGCACAGAGCCACAGAACCATACGAACTAAACTGTCAGTGCAAAAGGGATAAAACTAGAGTTGACACTAGCAGCAGAAGGCTATGGGCAAAAGCATTGCAAGAATATTTTAACTACGTTGAAAATCAAGCATTACAAATTTAGAGTCAAAGACATAGATGGATGTTAGGGTATAAAACTCACAGGCACAGAGGTTAGCTCTGGTAATGAGCTTTTGGCACATAACTGTGATCAGCAATAGTGCTGTCTACAGCTCTGTATTTGGCTATTTTAATTTTTTAAACTTTTTTTTTTTTCCCCTCACTGAATTGCATTATCAAAATTTGAGATAGTTTGATTGCTTGAAGTCTATCTTGAATTCAGGCTCAAAGTGGTAACTCTGTTTTTTGACAGCAGCCTACATCTGTGAGTGCCACTGGCGACATGGTGGGTATGAAAGCTGCGGGCTGTGTTGGATTTCCCTTTCCATGGTCTCAAACTGGTCCTGACCAGCAACGTGAATTTGTGAGGGACGCTGTCCTTGTCCCAAATACCAGCAACACCTGTGGTCAGTAACAGGCAGAGAAGTCAGTCACAGTATCCTCCTGAGAAAGGCCTGATGCTGTTACATATGAGATGGGCCAACATGATACACATTGTGCCTTAACTCAGTCTGCCCTTAAATCACTGTGAGCTCTCAGAGTGCTGGACTGACCTTCTACCTTGCCCATCCTCTGCTGGCTGTAGAGACACAGTGTGCATGGATAAACAGCGAGCATCTTTCCAGTCTTGTCCCATCCCAATAGGATGCAACAGTTATTCTGAATAGGGCATTTTTCAAGAAAGCACCTCTGCTCTCTGCTTTATGCAAATAGAATAACATGGAAAATGTATTTACCATTTGGAGGGGAGAATATTGTGCATGAGTCTCTGCTGAAGAAGAAACTTTAGCTATGAAGAACAGTGAGAAAAAAATTTATATGTACTTACTGTAAGACTGACTTCTTTGAAAGTTTAAAGAGTTCATACTATTCCTCAGTTAATACAAGCCCTGAAATACTTAAAGGATTTGTTTTTTAATTTATCTTAAAGTATAAATGAATTAATTTATATAATTGCTCATTTCAGAAACTTAATTCTGTACTTAAAAGAGTAGATGTTGTAATTTTGGTGCCACATAAACTATTCTTTATAGATAATAAAGTAGTTTTAATTGTCAAATCTGAATTAGCATAGTTTTGGCAGATGAAGAATACTTTGATCTGTGCATAATTACAAATCTTTACCTTGTCATGGTAGGTAAGTCTTGCACTTCTGCAGCTAACAGCTCCCTGTCAAACACGCCTTTGTAAATGGAATTTCTGGAGAGGTGAAGGCTTGCTGGTTAAGACTTTTAAAGGAACTGACTTAAGGTGTCTGAATGTTTCCCGTGTCCCACTTAAGGGGACCTGTGTTTCAAGATTTCCAACATCTCCGTAAATAAAGTACCCAAAGTTGAATGCCCAAAGCAATGCACCTGCAGTTGTGAGGCAATTGACAATCAGCAGAACTAAGCAATTATAAGTCAAAAGGCTTAATTAGTTGCTAAACAGTAGTCATAAAACTGGTGAATGCAAAAAAGCAACAAAACAAAACAATCCTTTCAAACACATAGCCTCCATTGAAGGAGATTCCCATGTCACTTAGGACTGACTCTGAAAGGGAACTTGAGTTTCTGCAGCAGAGGGAAATGGGAACATGACACCAGCCTTGTCCAGCTCCCTCAAGGACAGTAAGTGAGCAAAGACTGCAAGACAACCCTCTTTACTGATATGTGTCATGCTCATAAAATTCATTTATACATCATACAAACACTGGGATAGTCCAAGACACAGACACGTGGGGAGGGAAGCATACTTCAAACTTTCTAGGCTTAAGCAATTCACAATTAATTCAGTGCCTCATATAGGTGTGGTGTACTGCTTTCTGGACACATTTAACTCTATGTCTTTAGCACATACAGAGAATTTTGCACAGATTTCTCAGAATACCATGCAGAAGACATTCTGGGAGGCTGTGAGCCAGCTACTGCAATAATTCAATTTGTGCTGTTATCCAGACATAAATCAAACCCTCTGCGCCCTGCTGAGACAGCAAGACCCGAGCTCTTGCTGAATTCCTACACAGATAAAAAAAAGAGTCTTGACAATGTAGTTGATGTGGTACTCAAAGGAAAGCTTGAAGTCATAGATGAAACCGAGATTACAAGGTGGTTGGAAAGTAAATAACAATCCCATCAAACAGAACAACTCATGGAAGAGGGTTAGAAGGAACCTGCTGCTTAGCCAGTGACAACCAGCGTGATTCAGTATCACAAGACAATCCACTTTACAAAGACACAACATGAAAGAAAACTCCTATCCAACTCTCAGTAACAGCAGGAGAAACGGGCATGAGATACTAGTCGATAACTAAAAAATGCTTGAGGGGAAATAGCTATAGAATAAACAGAGGACGTTAGCTTGATTCTTGTCTAACGTAGACAGATGTTCATCAAGAAAAAGTCTATTTAGGTTCCTGAAGTCTAAGGGATGTAAAAGACACGAATGAAATAAGATGCAAACACTTGCAATGTCAGATTCTGTCACCTTAACCTATATAGAGTATGTACTTTTCTGTCTGAGATACCTATCTAATCAGTGCCACTGAAGTTTCTACTTAGTGGAATAAGGCAACAGACAGATTGGCTAAAGGTAAAAGCTGCAGCTGGTACAGCTTTAGTAAAGCTGTTCAGGAATTTTCTATGGACTATTCTAGAGGAGACTGCAGCTTCTACCAAAAAAAAAAAAAAAAAAAAAAAAAATCAGATTTTTTGAAGGAAAATGCCAACATCATTCTTTAAAAAAGTATTTCCATTAGGATAACAGAAAATGTTTTTACTGGGTACAATTTACACAAATTTGTGGCACACACACATGCCCGCATACCCCAGCTTACTATGAGTCAGAAGGGGTTTTTTGTATGCTCAGAAGGGTTTTTTTGTATGCTCAAGCATGGTGTCTTTAAGGTCACAAAGAGCATTGTGTTTCAACTGCTGAGTACCCCCACCTCCTGTACCAGGCAGATCTGGGGTCTCTTCCCCTCCAGAGACAGCACTTCAGAGGATGACGGCTGTGTAATCTGGTGCTCCAGGGGCAGCTGGGAAGCAAGGGAATGCAAGGCATATAAGAGATGACTCTCTGAAGGCATTGCAGCAAAAATGGGAAGAAAGTAAATTCAGTTTAAAAGGAGATATTTTCAACATTTCTAAGTAAAAAAAAAATTTTTTTTTTGACGACAAAATATCACAATAATGAATCAAATTTCCCAGGATGGAAATACCTGTTCTGTCCCAGTCTAATGCTGAAATCTGGGAGGAATTCTGCATTACACCTCCTGGAGTCACTTGATTCAAGCACTTTCAGGAAAGCTCTTTAATAAACAGGTGTATTTGAATGTGCTTACAAAGCAATACAAACAAAAGAATATTCTTTAAGAATCAAATATTGATCTTTTTGACTAGGACTGCAATTTATGCAGCAAAAACTTTGAAAGGAGTTGGGAAGTAAATACTTCAAAGAGTTGTTTCAGTGCACTGTTCAGTGAATAATACACTGGAGGTGAAAAAAGAGTGGTAGGATTTTGGAGAGATGTGTCCCACACGTGTGCATCACCAAAGACACATAGGAGCATTCTGAACAGTTACAAACTGGTTTGGGATTCAGTGCAAGAAACCACTACCCTGAAACACGATCGTATTGTGAGTTATCTTTGCCAAAACTCATAAATTCAAGCAAAGGGAAAACATATTGGGTGTCTGGAAACAGTGGAGGTAATTTTTCCCTTCAGACCTGCTAGAGATTTTCACTATAATGAAAAACTCTACGGTATTATTATAGGTATAAGTTGGGAAACTGTTTCCCAGCCAAAATTACTTGGATTGGCTTTATACGCTAGAAAAAATACCCACTGAAATCGTAAAAACTCTCTGTTAGCTTCCCATAAAGCCAGCTGTTGATACCCAATTATTTTGAATGCTTCTTGATGATCCCAGCTCACTTTCTATCTGGGTCAAACGAGGCCCTAAAAGCAAAAGCAGACGGGCAAGCTCAGAGGCCCAGGAACAGAAGAAGGTAGAAATGAGCTGCTAGCAGAGCCATTCACAGCAATTAGAGCTCCACAAGCACTTACAGACTCCCTAGTAAAGAAAATATGTCTGGTATTGGAGTACCTACCCTTGAATGTTCCTGCCTCCAGGGGTGCTGAGCAAAAGACATATTTACACTGCAGAGTTTTGTGTAGCTCTGTTGACAGCATAAAGCGGAATGTTTTCCATGTGAAAGATTTCGCCAGTTCTTTGGCAGTTTGTTTTTTAATCAGAAAACACTTATACCATAAAGACAAAACATATGGTGATTTAACTGAAATTTCAGTGAGACACTTCATCTATAGACAAAAATTGTAAACTCACGGAGCAAAGCAGTGTACATCATCTCTTTTAGTGACCACCATCTATTATAACTATAGAATTAAACGTGCAATATTTTTAGAACAAACCCAGGATTTTCCATCTGGGCCTAAACCAAGTATCAAAAATGCAGAATTTTTAACTCAGTCTGGAAATTCTGGTCTGCAGGCAATTCAAATCTATAGCTTTGATTTGAGGCTATCCCACATTTACTGCATGTAAATGAACAAAATAAACAAAACTTGAGAACATCTGGGAAAGTCAACTGTAGCTATTTGTGAAATAAATCTATCTGGATAGATACGCCTACATACCTTTTAGTAAAGATATTGTTCCTTTGTATATTTACATGCACATGGGTCTATGAGACAAATGTAGATTCTTCCAGGGATGCAACAATATTCAAAACAGGACATGGGAGAGGATGCCATGACTGAACTAGGAGGAGGTAAAATCACTATTCATTCTTGGTCTTGCAGGATAGGAAATTATATCAACTTTATAAAACATAGGACATAATTTCTCTCTTTCTTCTCCCCAGGATTGTATTCAAGCAGAATCAGGTAACTGTGAGAGACAGAGGAGACCTGTCCTTCTCAGGGGGTGTGTTATGTTTAATTGCTGAAGGCATGAAGCATTTTAAAAGGTTTGTCAATAAAATCCCTATTTAGTTAACCCCAATCTCCTCAGATCTCTTGTTACAGGCAGCCTTCTGCTCTTAACATCTGGTCAGGCAAAGCCTCCAATTACGCTACTGCATTTGGTAGCTTAATAGACCTAGATAAGGGTCCCCAGTATATTCATTTCCCTTGGTAACTGCTTATCTCTGGCTAGGCCGATGATAGGCAGCCTTTATGTCAAGGCACATAATCATGCGGCAGGCCACGCAGCATGTGTGCATATTCACAGTAAACCCCAAGCTTGCCGTGACCTTTCCTCCTCTGGAGCTGGACTTACATCTGTCCTGGCTACACTTTGTAATTGATGGGGAAGGGGCAGGGGGAGAGGGCGAGAGCAGCCCAAGATCGTGGCCAGGAGCAGGCTGGTGCCACGCAAGCTCTTCACCCCTGCACACAGCCTGCTCCTTGATGGCATCTTCTGGAAGAGGGCAAGAGCAGGCAGGAGGCTGCTGAGCTGACTGGGAACCAGATGGTAAGCACCTGCCAGCTACTCCTGGAGGTCCTGGGGAACACAACCTGGTATGCATGCTGGAAATCACCAAAACTTCTCTGAATCATGACATGAGGCTCCATCCAAAACAAAGATCTATCAAATAGCTCCACAGCAAGATTTCACCTTAATAGGCTCCTAACTGGACGATATTGAAGAAAACCTTTAAACATCAGCTCTCAACACACAGTTGTCTCTGCACTGAGATGAATCTATGACTTTTCTTCTAAGCCTTGCTGCCTGCAGCTGTAAATTGCAGATAAATATTTAAAATAATAACTATTACCACAAACTTCTCCTAGCTCAGTCTCCAGAGCTCGTAGACTTGACTATTTGACACCCATTTCTTTATGTTGCACCCAATTTTGTGTTGTACCATGCTGATTCCTTCCTGAATAACCCAGAAAATACCTGCAGACATTTGTCTTGCTTTTTCCTTCTTTTTCATTTTTAAACTCCCCCTCTACAGCCAAATCAGTGTCTTTAAAGGCTTTTTAAAAACTGTTTAAAATTTACTGTTTTCATGCTGAAAGTCTGACAGGGAATTTACTCAGACTCTGTAGCAACATGGACTGATTTTCCTGCTTTTTTTAAAGGCCACAGAATATCATTGCCCTCTGCTTTTCTCAGTCCATCTGCCAGCTAATTTGCAGGCACTAGTAAAATAATCTTTTCTGTTCTCTATACTTCTTAGTTTTCCTCTGCTTTTGCATCAAGTTCTGTGACAATGAACAAGGGTAGATCAGCTACAGAAATTTCTCTTAAAGCTCTTATTTTAACCTTCAAGTCTCATGTTTGTTCCTTTATGTGCCAGAGACATGAGAAAGCAAGAGCCAGCAGTTTGTCAAAGCATGCTCTCTAGGGATTTGGGTTCTGTTTCAGCTGTCACCATGTCACCATATATACCTACTGATGTAACTTCTGATGTGCAGCAACAAATGGTAAATAATTCCTGTCTCGAAGCACACTTCTGCCCATGGTGGTGTCAGTGCTTTTGATCAATGAACCATTGAGGCGTCTTCCAGCAGGAATATTGTTCCAACTGTTGCTCAGGAACAACACACTCCACACACTATTTCCTCATTTTCAATGCTATAAGTGAGCTTTTTACTTTTATTCTTTCTTCAAGCAATATCTTCTCTAGCTTGCTATGCAGCTACTGCTTCCCTGTTTATCCACATCTCTAGTTCTTGAAAAGGCTCACTGGTTTCTATTGGTATGAACTAGCTTTAATCAAAGTAATAGGTCACTATCTGTATCATTCCAAGGAAGGATTATGGTACTTTCTGTAGCAGTGGCCCCTAATTGAGCCATTTCTTCACATTAGGCCCGACACTTACTTCTAACATAATTTCCTGGGCTCACTGAGTCCTTTTGAGCTTATGGCCTTTGTATTTTTTAGTTATGAGGTTAGGTTTTGCCAGGCTGCTCCCACATCCAAGAATAGCACTTATAGTAACTGAGTGCTGCCAGGACATCCAGTGCTTTACACAATTCTTTATTTTTTAATCTCTCTTCTCCAAATGAAATACAAACCAGACTTGTCCACCACTATGTTGAACTGCCATCATCGATCTTACTTTGTGAAATGAGTGACTTCATGCTGTCTTTATCCAAGCTGATGTAGATTCTACTTCTAGGTGTACTGCTGTGCTGGTAAATGATATCCATGCAGACCAGCATTTTCCAGATTATTAGGCATTAGTGATATGCTAATATCAGTAAAGCCTAAACACTTCTGTCCCACACCAGTGGTTTCCCTTCTCTGCTCAACTCTCCCCAGCTTCTGCTGTGAACTGACCTAGGGAGATGATTCTCTTCTTGTGCCCGTTGTACCAAAGCTGTTTTTCAGATTTCCACTTTATTAAAAATGCAAACGCAGATGAGTATGTGCTCTTGTCAATACATTTACGGATAGCTCTGTTTTGACACAGTCCTAGTGAAACAAGGTACTTAGTGCTGGAATAGACTTCTCTAATATTGCCTCAGTAATTCAGTTTACTGCATCCTTATGTTAATTCTATAATTTAGGGTTTTCCCTACAAAGGTGCAAGCATTAACCTATTAAGTTAATAGTACCACATGTACTTTATGGCTGTTCTTTCCTGTGTTCTGTCACATCACAACACCACACTTGTCACCTTTATTAAACTGTTCTCTTCGACTTACATACCCACTGTACATAGTGAGCGTTATGGACATTATTGCCTCTGCAACACACTGTGAAAGCCATTTGTTTGGGGCTCATGGTCTGTGTGGCTGTTGCTATGCTGCTCTCTGCTTTTGCAATGTCTGATTACACCCTTGGCATTTGGGGTTTTTTTTCTGATGGTGTATCCAGCTGAATAAAATTCTAAGTTATGACTTCACATACAAATTAAAAAGAAAAAATAAAATCTACGTTTTGAGAGGATCGAAAAATATTTGGAGATACATAAGGAATTTGAAAGCAGGTTTAGGTGAAAAAACCTAAATCTAATAAACAAAAATCTCAGGTTATAAATGATGAGAGAACATTAGCCAACATTTGATTTTTTAATGCCACCTTTCATTTCAGAATGCTGGATTACATTATGCTACACAGTGATGTTAGAAACATGGTGAAAGTCACAACTAGGAAAAAGTCAGGGCTATTCCCTTGACTGAATTTAATTCCCACATAGGAAGAGCTCCCCTCCTGCCTTGCTGGCACAGCACTCTCCTCAGCTTCGCTATAATGTCCCTTTCTGTGACACCTTTCCTCTGAAGATATCAAAGCGAGCTACAGAAACACGCTAATAACAGACCAGTGGTGGAATACTTATGAGGTAAGAAGTTACTGTAACACCCAATTTATTGATGAGAAAACTGAATTAGACATTTATTAAACTGAGTTAGCAATTGCTTAGAGGTCACAGCCGTGGGACTTCAGCCCCAGCTGCCTGGCTCCCGGCCCCACATGTTCCTCACAGATAAGGGCACACTTATCAGCGACGATCCCCAGTTCAACTCAATGTTTTCGCAGGGCAGCAACGGGCCCACAGGTAGAGCAGATGAAGGTATTACTCCCACGCCCCGGTACAATTCATTACATTATACTGCTACCCTTATTACAACAAAGTGCTGTCATTAAAGCTAATCCTACCGAGCCCCACAGGAGCGTGTGACCAGAATGAAAGCTGCAGGGCACAGTTCATGAGCCACCAGAGAAGCACTTTACTGCAGCTTGCTTTCAGAAGTAAAAGCCTCATTTTAAATAAAACAAAAACTTCCACTTTGATAAATGCTGGCTGCTTCAAAAAGATATTCTGTTCTCAAATCTCCCCAGCTAAATGCCACCACAGCTGCAAGGGCCAACCACATGTGTAGTTAGGCTGAGAATTATCCACACAAATAAAGAGCACAGCTTGAAACATTGACTTTTTTTGTGATCAAAAGGGTCTGGGAGACAACTGGACAGTTTGGATCAGGCAAAGTATAGGGCCTTTATTATTTTCAAAGAGCACCCCAGTGAATAGAGTAGCCAAAGTGGCTCTGGTGGCAATGACACGTTCTAACACTCTCCTCATCCCACACAAGTTACTTAAAAGCTTGGCTTTGGATCTGGTTAGGGTTTGGGTTTTGATTTTTTCCCCCCCATTTTTCTTTTCATTGAAGGAAACCTGAAATACAATCAATCCTTTCATTAGCATTTTTTTTTTAAACAGCATTCCCTGTCTAAGCTGCCTCCCCCATGTACCAAATAATAAACTGCAAACATTACCAAAGAAACCTTGTCGCATCAAAAACATCTTCATTATACCTGCATTAATGAAATATGCAGTTTGATTTTATTAAAGAAAATTTTTTGTGTGTGTTTTCATATTAGTTTTGTTCATATATTTCAACCTGAAGTGAAATAACACAAAAATTAATTTCTCATCCTGTTCTACCTAATTCCATTCACTAGTTATTTTCAACCACATATGCTCAAATGAAAGATTTAACAAGAAAAAATTATTTAAGAAAAAGTTTTAAATCACAAAATACATTATTTCACTTTGTAAAGCTGTTTTTTCATAAAACCTAAAGAATTTAAGGATTTAAGCCACATGACAAAGCAGACTGTTCTTCAGAAAGATATGTTTCTCTTTTAATAGACATATATCCCCGTCTAAAGAGAAAAAAGTCTGACAGAAGACTGCAACAGCTAAGCAATGTATTCCAAATAAATATATTCCCTCAACATTAGAATTAAACTGCGAAATCCATAAGCAGAAGTATTGCAGCAATAACACCAATGGCTTTGGTCTCAATTTGTGCACAGAAACATTTGTGCGTTTATATTTATTTGTCCTCATTGTATAGCTTATTTTCCAAAACACAAACTGGAAAGAGGTAGGGTAGTGTATGAAACAACCCTGAACTCTTCTCCTTTATCTGAGGTGACAAAAAGTAGTTACTCTGCCTGTGGTGTAAGGAAAAGTGTTTTAATATCTATGAAACTTCACCCTGGCACATTGTTAGACAGATGTTTCTGGAATGGAACCTCCTCACCTGAAGGCTGAAATTCATTGTTTGATGGGATAGGTCTGAATACAAAACATTGTGATGAAATTTCTGTTCGTATTTTGAAGGTCCCAGATCCATACTATAGGGGGTTGGAAGCCATGTCTCCCCCCCGCACCCCAAAACAACTCTTTCCTTTTCTTGCTTTTCCATCCAATACCATCATAGCCTATATATTCAGAGTCTAGGAGATGAGGAAGGAAGAGGGATTTTTTTGTTTGTTTAAACACTACTACACAATACTTGCAGCTTAAATCATGGGAACAACACTCCAGAAGACTACAATCTGATGCAGATGAGAAAAGTATTATTGCCTGGCAGGGTGAGCAGTGTTATCAGAAACGCCTGTTCGTAGCTCACGGTGCACAGTACAAAAGTAACACATGCTTCCTTTAAACATACAGAAATCTGAATTCTTTGAGATACAATAATGCTGAGAGACTCCACCAAACCAGGAGAAGCTGCTTCTGAGCAAATTAAAGTCAGATTTTCCAAGCAGAGCATCCAGGCCTGAATGCCTAAGAGGTTAAGCACAAAACTTTTGGAAGAGATATGAGAAGAGAGATGTAGGAACTTGCACAGGCAGGGACTGGACTAAACCAGTGTTCAGAGAGAATTTGGTAACAGAGTAGATACAAGTGTAATGAAGACGGGAGACGTACAATATGAAGGTAACAATTAAGAAGTATGATAGAATAGGAATTTGGGGAAACGAGAGGAACACAAAGTGCTTTGGCTTGCCCAGGGGAATTTTGTGGAGTCACAAGGCACCTGGTGCGATTTACTAACAGGCTGCTGAAGGCACTTGAATGGCAAAACGTCTCTCCCAATTTGTTATGAAATAATAGCTGGCAGTAAACCACGAACAATGCTCACATGCTTCTAATTAAATGTATGAATGACATTCTCGAATCTAATTATACATATTCTACACTATAATAAAGCTTTGATAGGCACCGACCTGTGCTCTACAAGTACTGAAAATGGATGCATGCACCGAGAAACTGCAGGCAAAGCAGAGCCCCTGAACACCCCGCCGAGCAGAAGATACTGCTTTAAAACTGGGTGTGCCAGTCTGACGCTATGATGGGTTTATATGTTCAAAATACTGAAATACTGCAATAGGACTTTCCCCTCACATGTTTCCTTTAACACTTATGCACCAATACGGGCTAATCATCCACAGATCTTCAGTTGGGATATACTGGCATACATTCGTTGACCTCAAGCCAGTGCCTGACAGCTGGTTTTCAGCTCTGTACAATCTCCCATCCTACTTACCGCTTGCTGAAGAGCAGGGTGAAAGCATCACCTTCTTATACAACCACAGTTTGTTTCACCTCTTATTACATCCTTATGGGCATATTAATATGCAGGTAGCACTAATTATTACACAAAGGACTTTGGATTGTGTTACATGCACAACATTCCCCGGGACACTGGCAAACAGCTCTCTGCTCCCCCCTTAGTGAGAGGAAAAGGTAAGAATTAAGGATAGTGCACTACCTTGGCTATAAAGTCCAAACTAGCAGCAGGGGACTAGAAGCCAGAAATACTTATTTCCTTGCTCCCATTCACACAAGAGACCATATTGTCACCTCAGGGAAGAGAAAATTTCTATCTTAATGCATTTAGTAAAGACTGAAACCAGTCCACTACATCAGTGAAAACAATTAGGGGAAAACAGTACTGATTTGCTACACTAAACAATATCTTTGTGCAAAATTCACGATTGCTAGCATTTCCCTTAGCTTTCAGTACCCAGTTTCTATGAGTGTTCTTCTCCAGATAAACACCGATAGATCGTGGGCACAAGATTGTGGATCACAGGAGTACATTTGAGCTGCAGGATTTAGGCTGGAGTCTGCTTCTACAACTAATAACAGAGGTTAGCCCTGGGAATAAACACACTTCTGAGCACACAAAACCTGCCAGATTTGGTTTGAGTATATTAGATAAAACTGAGTTCGTACTAAACCATCCTTCTCTGCCCACAAGCTAGAAGACAGCTGAAATAGCTTTCATAGTGCTGGGAGCATGGCATCTCCTGCTGAGCGTGTGCAAGCTGAGAAGGTAGGGGTTGGTGCAGGCTGAACCACCTGAGAACAGCTGCCTCTCACCAGCAGAGCACTGGGCTGCAAGGCCTGAGCAGGAGAGAGCTTACTTTCTCTGAGACTGAGCTCAGAGGCTGCAGGAGGACTCTCTACTCTTCACTGCTTGTATTTAATCTCAAACTGGTTTTATTTTCAAAATAAAGGGATATAATTCACCAGCATGAGAAACGGTGCCATTCCAGAGCCAAGGAAAAGGACAGACCCCTTCTGAAAGGTGCTCTGCACATTTCTTCACTGGCCAACTGACGCTACCCAAGAAGTGAAGACCTTCTAGATAAGGCCTAAGGGAGACGAGCAGAGTCCTTGAAGGCCTAGGGAGCAGCAGAAACCTAGGGGGGAAAGAGACTGCTCCACTGACCCCTGCTCAACAGCACAGCAGAGAGACACTGGTGGATGGACTGAACCCTGCTCAGTACATGTTCATTGCTTTCAGCCTGTCAGGGGGCCTTTTACTTTGAAAAACAGACAAACAAATCACAAGTATAGAATAAGAAGGAAATTACATAGTTGTGATCTTGTGTAAAAGTCAAGGTAGACTAGTAGTCTTAAATTTGCCTGAGAGAAATGGTCACCACAAATTAGTGCAACACAGAGCACAGAGGGACAGAAATCAGACCAAAGAGATGGGATAGAAGAGTCTATTTTCCAGATAGTCTTTGTAGCCTTTTCGGTGGAGAAGATCTGGACAGCAAGGCACAGCACAGGTGAGGCCAGAGTAGGCTGTGGGCAGCTCTGGTAATGGTGTTAGCACAGTCATAGATGAACCTTTGCTACCCAGTGTGGCAGACAACTGAGATCTGGGGTCTCACAATCACTGCCTGTGTGCAAGGAGGTGTTACAGGAGATGAGAAACATCTGCTCAAGAAGTCAGAGATGCAGACTTCAAATGACTATGGGTACATCCTGGGCAAGCAATGTTTGCTTATTCTATAGTGTCCTGTTCCCTTGCTGCTGGCCTCTTCTCCCTCTAATCAAGTACTGCTTTGTGAATCACGTGTCTTGTTATTTATGAGTGGCACTGTGTAAAGTTTCATGTTCTGTGGCTAAATCTAAACCTAAACCCAGCCCTTGCAGATACCAATGCCAAATCCACCTGCTTCCAACACTTCTCAGCATCAGTTCACACCATATGAATATTTTATAAAAGAGGCAGCTCTATTATCACCCAGAAACAAACTTCTTCCTCAGAAGACAGTGTCTATGAATGTCAAAGAGTTGGCGTGAGTTTCCTTGGCACTCTCAACTTTGCTTGTCTCAGTATTTGTTAGATTTGCATGCTGAGTACTTGCCAATGGCTTGTATATCCTCTTACACAACTGTTCAAGTTCTAGGAGCATTTTCTGGTCGTGTTTCCATACTACAGCTATAAAAACTCCTTGTTGATCTCAGTCACCATTTGAAAACATTAGCTAAAAATAAACCTAGAATATACTCTCAATTAATTGAAACCCTTTGTATAGCAATGGCAATTACTTTACAGCACACGGCATTTGCGTTTCTCTTTCAGGTGATATTAGAGTAGTTTATACATTCACTATGATGAACAAATTTTTCCTAGTATCCTCTATAGTAAAACAAGCAATTCTGATTAGATGACCTCAGCTACCTACAGCTCTCATACACTAAGTATACAAAGCAATATAGAGTGAACCCACAGAGGCTGAGTAGGATTTTAATTGCAAGTTTGGTATATTTGTCTGGATTTCTTTTTTGTGTAAATCCAACAAATTCAGGGACATGCTTCTAAATGAAAATGAGTTTCCATTTAAGATGCTGTCAAATTCCTCCTGTGCTTTTGCTCTGGAGTACCTTAAAAATCAGAAAAGGTTGTGATCCTGTGTCGAACACCTTTAAAATGCACATCATTATGAGTATTGCCTCTTAGCAACTGTATTTTTGTGACAGACGATATATTCCATAAATTCAGTAAATAGTCATTCTTACCACAAGACTGCTGTCCAGAGAAAGTCTTTTTCCAAATTCCCTTTTCTGTAGCTGTCTTTTTCTCTCCATAGCTGAGGTTGTTTTCCTTTTGATCAACCAGAAATGTCAAACTGTTCCCAGCATCACTAGGAAAAAAAAATAAATAAAAAATGAAACGCACATTTCAATATCCTGCTTAACAGCTTCTGTCTTTCATCATTAGGTTTGTAATAACCCAGCAGCTAATGACTTTGCATCTATAGTAGGCTGTGTTCCAGAAACAAATTTTCTGTGCCAAAACAGCTAAACTCTCCAGACAGAAATATGTTTGGGTCACTTCTCAAAGTAAAAAAATAAAAATTTAAAAAAAAAATGCTGCTACTATTGTCTTTATCAATACACCTCATGTTTTCATAGTGTCTTTTGAACTGGGCTGGGAGATGGATTTGCAGAGCCAGTGAACTACCTGGGGCTGGGGAGGGGGAGGGAAACCGTTCGCTTCCCATTAATTGCGCTCCTCAGTAAGCCCTGCTTGTTGGCACATCTGTGCTGCTATATGATGTACAAATTTTGGACCTAATCCTGAAGACTTCTAAAAGCTTTCAACTCCCATTATCCTTAATGAGAGACAAATGCCCTCAGCACTTTCCTTACGTTTTTAAGGTCAAAGATTCTGCTGTGATAATCATACAGTCCCACTGCCTGTACAGAATGGCCAGAAAACTTCACCCTCAAAGCTATCGGAGGGAATTTGTCTTTCCAGTTCTGTAGGGTTTGATTATTCCCGACTGGTGGTTTCTACTAAAAGGTAGATAAGGTAAAATTTATTGTGTGAGATGTAGGAACACGGGCAAAGCAAATGAATTTATTCAGGATATACAGAAAGTAGTAGAATAATAACAGAAATCAGAATCAAGCCTAAGTTAAGGCAGGCAAATATGCTCATAAGCACAGAATCAAATATAGAAGTTTTCTCCTGCATCTCACAGGGCTGACATTTACTCTATCAGAAGGCAACATCCTATCTCTCAATCTGGGACAACTCCCATTATGGACAAAGAGCTTTCACTACAAGAATTTGTCCACATTTTTAGCCAAGGTTTGATGTGGAAGCCAATTTAAAAACATAATTCGAATAATGTTGAGATATTCATACGGTGCTACTTCACACTAGAGAAATTCATTGCATTTGACTGAAGAAAAAGACTAAACAAAAGACCAATGTGTCTACTTCCAATACTTTTTACTTCTTGCAAACAGCACTTTTAGTGACAAACAGCGAGGGGACACATGAATGGCTGTAGGGCAGCACAGCTAGCATTCCCTAATGAAGCCTTGCATGTGCCCTCCAGATGTATTTGCATGCCTATGGATAGACATGACTCCTCATGCACCTGTGAATGATCCTATCTGTTGCTGTGGTGATATCAAGCAGATAAAACCACGGCAACTCTTTCCTCAAGTTGTCCCGGAACGCTCTGCCACAAAGGGACATGGGAGTCTGAATGTGGGCCAAGCACAGCCTGCCTGCGAGGAAAGCAGGATGCTCCAGGCTAAGCCTCCAAACTCAGGCTGAGCCAGCTGAAATTGAGAGGGCTCCCAGAGGCATAAAAATTGGGATCCTCAGATACAATGTGGGCATCACCAGTGGGACCGCTCTCGTAAAATGCTTCCCACTGGGAAAAAGTAATTGGACCAGCACCCAAGCCGTCCAGTGGCAAATCCAGCCTTCTATTCAACAGCACCTGCTGTCTCCTACACTTGTTTTCTACTTCTGTTTTGCTCTTATGTAAGACCAGAATTCAGGCCATTTTCTCCAAAATGGATAAGAGTTAGCTTCTCACAGAGTCACTGAATGGTAGGGGTAGGAAGGAACCTTTGAAGATCAAGTCCAGTCTTGAAAGTCTCCAGAGAAGCAGACTCCACAACCTCTCTGGGGAGTCTATGCTAATGCTATACAATTCTTACAGTAAAGAAGTTCTTCCCCATGTTGAGGTGGAACTTCCTGTACTCTAGCTCGGATCCATTGCCCCTCATCCTATCACAGGGCACAAGTGAAAGGAGATTGTCCCTGCTTTCTTGACGCCCAGCCCCTATGTATTTAGATATTAATTAGATGCCCACTCATTCTTCTTTTCTCCAGACTAAAAAGCCCCAGGTCTCTCAGCCTTTCCCCGTAATGTATGTGTTCCAGACCCTGATCATCCTCATAGCCTTCCATTGGACTCTCTGAAGTACATCTCTGTCCCTCTTGAACTGGAGAACCCAGAACTGGATGCAATACTCCAGTTAAGGACTCACTAAGGCAGAAAGCTTATATATACATTCCTCTAAAAACACATGTAACAAGAATATGTACACACAGTAGCAGGAAAATACAATTTACTGCACTGTGATCATTCCTGATGTGTTTTTTTCCAGGATTACCTGTAAGCCCTTACTACTTTTTTGTAGTACCAATCCTAAAGCTACACACTATTTAATTCAGCTAATAAGGAATCTCAGTGGTGTGCTATCACATAATTACCATTGTTTTATGATTAGCTATCATGTCTCAAAAGAAATACCACATCAGATTTGAGCAAACAGAAAGGCAATGTATTACACTGTTCTTGTGATTATGTCAGAAATTAGCAAAAAGAAAGACCTTATGTAATCTTTATATCTTTCTTCTGTGCATTCATCATGCCTGGAGAGCATGACTTCCACCAAAGGAGTCTTTGTTCATTAGTGAGCGCAGAAGCACTTAGGAGCAAGCTAGTGAGAGCTTCAGCTAGAGACAATTATCGCCATAAAAGGTCAATTATTTAATATCTGTCTGCAGATATTTGGTGGAACCACCCCAGATTCTAGTTTAGAAGTAAAAAGAGAAAAAATTATTATTAATTGTTCCTACAGCTTATATGCTGAGCTGTCTTGGGCAATTCAAGAGAGGATTCACTGTAGCCCTACCTAGCACAGCACATGGACTTACTCATGGAGTGGTGAAGCATCCTCACACCTGCAGACTCCACTCCTTCCCCCACGTGCATCATGGAAGCTCAAATCTCTGGGCATGTTACCATTAGCAGGCTGTCATGGATCTTTCCTGAAGAGTTAACAACTGAAGGCTGAACCCACTTAAAGTTTTGAATCAGAGGTGATTATCCAACAAGACAATATAATACACCACCTGTACCAACATATGCTGGTGCCTCAAAGTACCCAACTCAGGAGGCCCTTAAAATAAAGTCATCATCAGACCCAAGTACTTCACAAAACCTTGGAATGGTCATTTTTGTGGATCATAGTGCTTGTCACCGGGGGGGGGACGACGACACCCTCCCAGGTTAATCTCTATTCCTCTGAGACCAACCAAAAGACAAGTCAAAATGGAGCTAATTTACATCCACTGGGATGTTCAGCAGAGGAGAATAGTCATTGAGGTGGAACAGACTTGAGATGTAAAAGCAGTAAGAATCAGCTTGCCCCATCATTAGAAATACTACTTTTGTGTTGCCAAGAGAACAGACTGTAGGAATTTATCTGCCTTCCCTGACCAATATGCTCAATGCCTTTACAGCAGAGACCCCAGTGATCAGCATTCACACCTTGCCTGTCCCATTTAGCTTGGCTGAACTGTGAACTATTGCAAAGTCACTTCTGATTTACGGTGTCTTCACTGATACTGCACTCACATATGTATGCTGCCAAGTCTTTGGGGGCACAATTTACAGTTCTTTGTGCTGCAGGAAATTTTTCTGCCGTAGGACTCTTCTCTGTGGGACTATTGAGTTCATCTGTGCTGAGCGTACTGGGGAAGGCGCTGAAGTTGGAGGCGCTTGGCAATAAAGCCTGTATCCTCAAGAGGTGTATGGGGATCAGTCCAAGAGAATGCAAGTCCCAGATGTTTGCCTACTGTCTGCTCAGTTTTGCACTGAGCTCAGGGAAGAAGGTTTTGTATGGACACTGAAAAGAGTCTTAGGGGAAGACTTAAGTGGTATCTTGCTCAGTACAGTATACCCTCACTGTTCATAAAGCCAGCAAGCCAGAGGCATCAGCTTGATTATACATCCTAAAGTGCAGTATTTTTAGTATGCACTACAAGAATGTTCATTACTTCAGAAGATGGCTCTAAAACTATGCCCTGGAGAAATGGTGTGATTAACATAGAAAAGCACTCTCTAAAATCTATGCAAGATATTTCTTGGATTATAATACCTTCTTCATTTCTAGTAGTAACAAAGGATGATTGATGTATATTGCTTTAGCTGATGAAAACGTATAACATTATGTTCCTTAGATAAGCATCCAAGATATTTTCAGACAGTTTGAAACTGCAGTTACATTTCAACAGAGCTATGCCAATGTATGCCAGCTGGGAACTAGCACACACTATATCTCTTTGGTAACTGGAAAGGGACTGTATTTATTTTTCTGCCTCTTACAAATTAGTATAAATTTAGCAGTTATGATACACGACAAAAGTGACAGCTCTGCAAACTAGCACCCTTTCGTTTGCATTCAGGATAGATACAATGCAGCCTCCCCACTCTCTGCTTTGCACACCTTACCACTGCCAGCAGACAAAACACCCGCAGGGCAGGCAGCAAGGTGCCCCCTCTCCCCAGTCTGCTGCTCTTCCTGAGGTGTTAACGAGAGGATGCGTTTTGCGATGTGGACACCAAACTGTTGGGTAACAGAACGAGGCCAACGTTATGCAGTGATCACCTTTAAGCACTTTTTTCTGCTCTGATAGTCCTGCTTGTTCTACAGATGTATTTTAAGACTGAAAGAGAATATCCAGAGCTGGTATCAGCAATGAAAGGAAAAGAATATCAGTAGCACAGGTCAGAAAGCAGCTATGAGAAAGTAAAGATTGTCATTAATGCAAATGTTAGTTAGAATGAACAGGTGACCCCAAGGTGAAAGATTTTATATCTCATTACCAATCTCTGGGGTGATTCAGTTTCCTAAGGATCTAATTGAATTGAATCTGTCATTGTCTGGCTGCGTTTCTTTTGCTGGCTCTGTTGCTACCAGCAAGGTGTGTATGCTTGTTTTCATTGTGGTCTTCATAGGAAAAGGGTTAAATAAGTACTGTACAGTTTGTCTGGGCCTTTTCAGAACTGGAAGAATAAAGATTCCAAACTTAAGGAGTTGACTTGTATTCCACAGATCAAATACTGTTTGGTTCTGTAAAATCAGTACAGTTACCTTCTTAGTCATCGGCCAGTTAAAAATGCTACTTTTGTACTAAACATTGAGTATTTCCCTTTGGTTTTTTTAGGTGGTAGCACATTCAAATCACCCAAGCAGTAACAGCAGAAAGCCCCACCTTCACAAGAGAGGAGAAAATTCTGCCTAGTTATTAGAAGTGAGCCATGAAAATGGTTTCCTTGCCACACCCCTATCTCTCGCCATCATGGTATTTAGCCTGGTTATGACTGTGTGATAAAGTAGAAAAATAATTCCAAAATTCTCTTTTGACCCGTTACCACAAGCTTCCACACTTGGGAAATAGAAAACTACTGCAACATGGGCATTTCTGCAACCTGAACCTTCGCTAAATGGTTTTTGTTTCACTCAGTGTATTTGATAGCAATGCTGCAAACGGGGCCTGCCTAATGCCCAATACTCCCAGGTATTTGCTTAGGCTGGTCAGCAGTTTGTTAGTGCTAATGTATACATTGTACATTCACACCCACTGGATTAGGTTGCTATTTAGAAAAGCAAGCCGCATTTTTGTGGAGAGGGAAGGAGAATGTGCCATGTGCCAGCATTAATGAGTTAATTAAATTAGAAAAATTCCAATGCAGGAACCTAAAATGCTTAGGTAAGTAGAATACTATGGGAATTACAAGGCAGCAAACACAGCACTGCTGTACCATTCTGCCTACATATCTAAATATTCTGACTGCCTTTGGAAAATTATACAAAAAAGCCATCGAGTCAGTCAGAAAAATATTCTTAGTTCCTTTTTTTGTTGGTTGTTTTGTTGGGTTTTGGTTTTTGTTTTTTTTTCCTTTGGGATAATTAATTTTGATGCACCTCAAACTTCTTACAATCTCTAAAGCTGTTCCAAAAGGTACTGGAACTGTACAGGCAGCAGAGAGCCAGCCATGCCCTGTGAGTTATTTCGGGATCCAAAACACTCCTTAACCCAGTAGTCCTCTAGTGCTGGTTGAAAAATGTCCAGCAGTCATCCACAAGGCCACAATAACGTAGCCCCAAGGAAGCGTGGGAAGGGCCAGAGATAGACAAGGTACCTTCTCATCTTGTGATTTTCATGAAGTAGGATGGCACTGGCGCATGGCAATCTAAAAAGAAACCGAGGATTGACTAATTTGAAAGCCAAATGCCGTGTATCTCTCCTGCCCTTTCCCCCTCCCTTGAAAGGTAATCAGTAGAACACATAGGATGGTCTCATGCAATTTCTGACTAGTGATAGCTTGCCAGCGAAGAATAGGCTCTTAGTACAATGTTCTAGAAACAAAGCATTTAAAATAAAGCACTTCAGCTACTAAATTCTACCGTTTCAAACACAGATTTCAAAATACATTTATGCTTTCCTCATGCAAGATAATCTTCCATTTATTCAGCAAACTAAACGACCAGTAAAGCTTTCTATAGCATTGCTTATAGGATTTAAACAAGTTAAGATTAAGGGCTTAAATCTAGAAAACCTATCAGCGTGTTCAAAATAATACCAGGAATTTCAATAAATCAGAAAATAAAGAATACGGCATTAAAGATGTTATTACTGTGACAGCTGTCAAGATGAATTGCATGAGAAGCATTTAAAAGATTTATATCTCAGTATCTCACCAGGTTAATTAAATGGATGTATGCATTCATTTAAGAGGATAAGGTGGGCTGCAGTGACATAAAAGGAGAGGGCACAAGATTACGTTCTTTCAGCATTAACAAGAACGGGCTGAACCGATATCATTTCCGTATCCTGTAATAAGCGTGATTCATCCATTGCCATTTTCAGCTCTCATTTTCTTTCTGGCAAAAAAAACCCAACACGTCCCAACACAAAAAGACTATGGACATTTATAGACTAACTTAATCAAAGCTTTAACCTTTTCAGCATTTTCAATTTGGATTGGCTGTCCATTTTTATCATGGGGTTCCAGGGCCATGCCGCAGGGAGGAGAAGAATCGCCAGTAAATTACACCAAAGAATGCTGGAAAGGTCAAAGGATTACCCTCCCCTGTTTGCTTTTATGAGACATATGAAGCAGTCATATCATGCAATAAAATTATTGAGACAAAAATGATGAAAGATAAGCAGACAGAAAGCATGAATCTGTTGTCAGGACAGCATGGAAGGAAAGGATATATGGCAGTGTTATCATCAATAAAAAACAGATTATGACAATGGTTTGTGTATCCTTACTACTTGCACTGAAAGCAAATCCTTCTGAATGTTGCAAGACCCGTATCCAAGACGGGCATCTAAGCAAGGATGAGGCTATTCAGACAGAAGAAAACATTAGATCCAAAGTTCCAGTTTCTTAGGTGAGTTTCTAACTACTCAATACTAAATATTAGTTATTACTACATATTATAAATTACACGCTATAAGTTATTATGCAGTAAAGATGGATCCCTTAGCACTGATCCTCTTTCAACAATGTTTTGCAATCTAGGCCATTTTGCTGCGAAAAGCATGTTCTGAAAACAGCAACAGCACCAGCTACTTCTGAGGGCTTCACCACACAGTTGGTGTGTGGTTCTCCATCAGGAACCACAGCCAGTCTTAGTTCAGGGAGGGACAGTTCCAGGCACCTGAAGAAGCTGAACTCACGACCTGTGGAAATTCCGTTGTTGCTATGCACAGACCTAAAAGGTCATAGGGAGTTTTTAAGGTTCAAAAAATAAATGTCCCCCTTATATCCCAATAAAGATGTCTCTGGCTTCAGCTGGAGGCAATTTCTGCAATCTAGTACCTCATTACCAGAACTAGCTGAGTCTCGTGGTAAAACGGCTGGCTGGCAGCAGAGACACAAATGGGAGTCTCAGGAGGTTTTGAACACTGAATTACAAATATTCATCAAAGGCAGAGGCACTTGGTTTAGGACACCAATAAAGATGACGCACCAAATTCATATGAATTCATCTAATACGTTGACTGTTCAAAAAAATGCATCCAATTAAATCCAACATTCGAGTCAGTCTGACAGACAACTAACTGGAGGGAAGAATTTAAAATATGCCATCGAACTTCCTACATTTTGCTCTGTTTGACTGTGTTATCTTCTCATTTTTCTTTCACTGGTGCAAATCAAGGCACTACTCCAAGTCCAGGAATTTCAATCCTACATGTAAAACTTGTATCAGGGTCTCTGTTGTCAGCAGTGCTGAGTTACCACCTCAGGCTTTGAAACTAGAACTAGAAGCTTGTGAGATGCGTCTAAAGATCCGCCCTTCTCTGACACAGATGCATTCCAGTCAGCATTTCTTCTGCCTGCCCATCTGTCCTAATCATAGCCCAGAGGGACCACTCAAAATCATCAGTTCTTTGTGCATGCTCCACCCCTTCCACCTGCACCACTCAAGTGGGAGATGCCTGCAATGGTCACAGGATGGCTCTGATCTGAACACACTCTGAGACTCAACATTCTTAGGAGCTTTTGGTCACTATCTCCTTTCTCAGTTCTTACTCATTGTACAGCCTGTGCACAATAAAGTATTTTGCTACAAACATTTTCTAACAGTGCATTTTGGTGAATGAAAGCAGTTTTGTGAGATGAAGTGTCCCAAACGAATGCTACTCGGTTGGGTCCTCTCTGGCAGCAGATATGAAAGGAATGAAAGATCATTTATTCACTGATGTATTCCACCTCCTGGATACGAGGAATTATTAAAATCATCTTAACTTAGTGGCAGTATTCAGACATCTGGGTTTACTCCACAGAGCACCGGCTAACACTTCAAATGTTCAAAATGTGCACGTGGTTCAAAGGAAAACTCCCAATATAAACTAAGTGTTGTAAAAATATTTCCTCAGTTACTACTAATATCTTCAATACCCAGCTCTGCACAACCTCCTAAGATAACCAAAGTCATTTGCATCAGAGGGAATATTTCAACATCTAGACTGCAGAATTTGTTTCTAATGAATCTGGGGCTTAGTGGGTTGTAACATGGTGTCTCACATTTCACCTTGCTGTACAACACTCCCAGCAGGCCAGGGCCTATCCTTACATAACAGGCAATAATGAAGGTATTAGTTCAATAACAGCCCAGAGAAGAAGCTGTATCAAGCTCACAATCCCTTACTGTCCTATTAAAAGAAAAAAAGAAAGAGAGGAGAAGATACAGTGAAACATATGTCATCCCTCCATGACCTGGAAAAACGGAAACTGAGAAAGGGCTCAACTCATCTATCTGCATAAGCTGGAAATTGCTCCTCCATCCCAGCGTAACTAAAGTCCATTCTGAGGAAGAACAAGGGGGGAAAGACAGCACTGACCTCTTCCAGTGCCAGCCAAACCAGAGCAGCCCCGTGGTTTGAAAGAACAGACTGTAGCATGGGAAGGAAGCAGAACCACACAGACTCCTTAGGCCAACCAGCTCCAGGTGCTTCCCACACTGCACACTCTGCATATTTCAATGAAGAAAAATACTTCATATATTACTCATTTTGCTGTGCAAATACCTTCACTGAGTCCTATCACTCTATACAGTTAGGCCAGCTATAACTACAGCTGTAGTTCCTTGGACTCTGCGGTGAGCTTTGTTCACGGCTACAGAGAAGACACATAGAAGAGATGCGGTAGCAGAGCTAAATTTGAAGGTGGCAGAACGAACTTAGCTCCTGTAAGGGTGGGCACTAAGGTCCTTCAACAGGCTCCACAGCTGTTCAGCCTTTGCAGAAGCTAGAAGTAATCTACCCTCATTACAGCTGACCTAACATCATCCAAGGAACTCAGCTCCAGCATTCCAATTCGATGACATCTCTCCACACGCATTCTCACAGCTGAAAGGTGACAGGGTATGATTCAGCTCTACCACCCTCAGTTTTGGCATGAGATATATTTCCTATACATCAAGGAGGATACATAAAGAAAAATTTCAGGGAGATTTTCCCAGTCAATTCAACTTCACTTTATTCCTACACAACAGAACATGTAGGACTATGGGATATCAAAACGATAAAATTGAAAGGAACAGATACACACTGATTAAACTCCATTTTCAGCTTATGGCCAAGAAAACTATTATGAAAATATTTCATTTTTAACATGTTCTGTCCTCATCCCTATTTCTATAGACAGTGACAGAAGATGGAACAGTGTTGGCATGCTGAACAGCCCTTCCCCTCTTTCTCTGCAATTGTAGAGCAATCTCATCTCAAATGCTGAGCTCAGTTCTGGGCCAAAAGTATAGATATAAACTTGATGGAATTCAGACAACAGCAGCAAAGACAATTAAGTATTGACTTGGGTGGGAAAGGATTAACAAGCCCCTTCATAGTAGTTTCAAACAATGACAAAGAGGAGACTAAAGTGGGAAGGAATGAACATCTACACAAGTTTGAGAGATGTACACTAACACTAGAGACAGCGAGGAATTGATTACGTTATTGACAATAGGCTGAAAAGAAATAAAGAGGGGGGAATAATGCTGAGTATCTGAAGAAATTACCTAAAGTGAAATCCAATACAGATTGATTCCCAGAGAATCAAAGGAATACATCATATTAAAAAAAAAACACACATAGGGGGAAGTACAATAAAATACACTGAAAGTGAGGATGCTGCCAGTTGTCTGAAGATCCAGGGGGGACAAAAAGAGCCCACTCTCCCTTTCTCAGAGTCTCTCTATACACTGCAGTGGTTGATCCACAGTACAGACAGAGTGAAAGGCATTTGCTTTGGCAGGGAAAAAGCCTCTCCATTCTCCCCCCTGTGCAGTCAGCTGCTGGCAGAGCTTACTCCAGTTTCTCAGCGTGATGACTGCCTGTCACACACTGATTTCTAGTTTTTACATCTGCCAGAAACTTAATAAAAATGTAAATTAAAACACATTCATGAATTTCCTACTTAAAAGGTTCATAACTCTCCTATCTTTTAAGTCATTCTACCAGTCTAACTCATCTGCACTCGGTTCTACCAAGCAAAAATGGGAGAGAACGTATAGTCTGCCATCATAGATAATAATCAGACACATTGGGATTATGGATATAGTAATATCCAGAAAATATTAGAGAGGAGTCACACTATTAAAATTGTTTAGTCTCTTCCTCTCAAGCATATGTCCATTTAGAATGCAGAGTAAAATTAAATACCGAAACGCACTAGACAAGAAAACTACTGACATTCAAGAATTTTGTCCTTCATTACAATCCAAAAGGTATTTTTGCTTACAGTACGAACAGTTGGGTTGGTACTTTTTCCTCCTAGAATTTCTGTTAATGCCTCAAGTGGGATTCCACCCATAGCCTGTTTCTTGGAAGTAATGCCATCCAGGTTTAGATAAAGCTTTTAAGGTTATAGTTTATGCACCTCCAGTCTTTGACTAACTGACTATTGGAATATCACTGGGTTGGTTTTTTTTTTAGCTGAATTTCAAGATAAATAGTATTTTTTATTGAGGAAAGGGAAGAGTTGATACACTTGCATGTTCTAAATGATCCACTTTGAATTTTGAAGAGCATTTTGAGACTAAATATAACCTTTTAAAATATTTTGTTCTGCATAAGGTCTATTCATTTGGGGGTGGGAGGAGGAGGAGAAATGGTTTCAGACCAAAGCAAGAAAGAACAAACGTGTACTTGGTGCACTTCAGGTAAGCCCTAAGTGTATGCCCATATTTTGAGTTGTATCTCTACTCTTGGGTGGGAGGTTTAGGTTGACTCACTAACTTCCACTGTCTCAAATTCTCTGCTATGATGTTAAGTTCGTAACATATAGTATACATAAGTGCCATTTACAGAGTAACTCCTTTTTGTCAAATACTTGTAATAGTAAAACTTTCTATTTGTGCTTATGTTCCATGTCATTACTTTTCTCTGCCTACCAGATGTGTACATCACTATGCACCCAAACATGGAATGATTCTTTCTCCAAATCCTGCACCATGCACCAGAAGACACTCCATTCTAACTCACCTCTTGACTACTCTGTCAAAATGAATCTGATCATAGAAATGCAGCTAGGACAAAATTAAAACCCAAAAAAAAAAAAAGGCAGAGAAGAGCCTGCCACCAACCAACAGAAAGCAGCTACATAGGCAATGAGACACAGATCCTCGACTCCCTCCACCAATTTAAACCCAGCTCCCCTCTCAAGGCAAACCAGGAGGCATTAAAGCAGCATTTTAAAAAATAAATAAGTTTTAAGAAATAGAAAAAGGCCCTTTCTGTCTGTAATAGTTGGGGGTCTTAAGCAGGGTGCTGCAGCCTTTTGTACTGTTCACCTTTGGTTCTCTGTTGGCTCAGTAATGTTACCTGGAGCTAACAGAGAGAAGAGAACCTATGAATGGGACTCCAGGAAGGGGGGGAAAAAAAAAAAAAAAAGAGAAAGCCAGGAAGGGTCCTTATGGAACTTCTTGTCCAAGGATGTGTCCTAAACCCACAAGAAGGTGTCGTATCCTTCCTGTCTTCTTGGGTGAGGATCCTTTCACTTAAATCTTAACCTCCGCTTTGCCTCGTGCCTGGGTAAGCCACCCCAGCTCAGCTGAGTATGACAGAAGCTAAGAGGATCCAGCCTCCTGCTGCTGTTAGTTAAGTTAGATAACCTCAGAGGGAGTATCAAATATGCTCCCTGGAGTTATAAGCTCTTCAGCTGTGCCCCAAAGCTCAGAATCCCCCTCTAACACACGATCCAAACTTGGAGTTCAGGTAAAGAATAACTAAAACAAGTAAAGAAAACTTGCTTCCGCAACAGATAATAGCCAGTGGGTGTAAGTGAGATTTTAGTGCTTTACTAAGGAGACAGGAAGATTACCTCCCTGCCAAGAACAAGGAAAACATTGCCCAGGGTTTGTGGTGCACGTCTGCCTCTGTGCTGTCAGGCAGCCCATGGCTCTGTACCTTATGAACCATTCTCGACTCAGGGCTGTGCTGAAAACTATCATCTTGTCGATAAATTCTTATCAATGTCTGTTTAAAGCTTTTTCTTGTGAGAGGAGATTTTTGTGGTAATCGAGAAGAAAAGCAATTCACTTGATTAAAGATTGGTAAATATAAATGACAGAAATGGTTTCCTATGAACATCGTGATGTATTCCCAATCAATAACACCATGACAGAATTGCAGCTTAAGGGAAGGAAGTTATTAGTTTTAGGAAAGGCACATAATTAAATACAAGACAAGTCTACGGATTCTCAAGCAGAGAGACAAGGAGAATGGCCAGCTTGAGACTTTGTAGATCGTGCTACTGTTGTATCTTTTCAGTTCATTTAGTACTGTCTTTCATTTACTTGCGCAACCTTATAATAAAGATCTTAGTCTCAAATGTTAGAGCTAACAGCCAGTGACATAACAGAGCTGTTTATTAAAATGTTAGACAAGGTTTCACTGTGATACTTCCCTTCAGTAGCAGCTACTAGCTGCTGTTAAAAATCCTTAAAGTTCAGCTGAATCATTAAGTAATTTCTAAATGTTTCTCATGTGTAACTGCTAAGAGCACCTAGGCCTTTTACCGCCAGCATAATATGGGGATTAGATGGATCTGATTATTGGTAATTTGGATTTTAGCCTTTCACCTCTGGATCAGTGTTTCAAACTCAGACACTGTTTGTATTGAAGAAAAGCCATTTCCATCAGCTAGCTGTTCAGTGACCTCTATGAAATATTACAAGTTGTAGTGGACAGGTGTCTATATAATTAAAATACACTTCACAAGCACAGTTGGCACCCTGGAATTTTCTTATTACGAATCTATAATCTGCACCCTCCAGCTCATAAATGGAAAGTATTCAGGAGCACTGAGATGTCATTTAAAAACAGGGAGGATAGAGTGCTCTTTGTTAATCCCACAAACAAAGTATCTCTGTTTCTAGAGCACTTTTGAATCCCCAGACAAATACTTGCAAAGTGCACTGCAAAGATTATTATTCATGCTAACAAAACTCATTAATAAGCAAAAGATCAATCTTTAAAAACTGATAAAAAGCTAGAGCACTGTAGGTTATATTACAAAACCTCACAGCCAGCTCTATGTATGGTGTTCACTGTAAAGAGCATGTATTTCCACGCAGTATTAACAAAGCAGAATCACACAGGATGTCCTACATAGCCATGAATCTGCATTAAGTGGGTCAATATTCCAGACAGACATACAGAACTTGAGAATTTTTGGTAGCCAAAATACAAAAAGGGTTTTGATAGAAGGTAGAGCCAATCTCAACATGAAATGGTTTCTCAGACTAGGAATCAAGGCATAGTTTTATCTTTGAGTAGGATTCGGGTGAAGGGCAGGGAGAACAGCACAATATTTTATGGCTTTTGAATAACCAAGTCCATAATTGAAGCCTCAAGCTTTTAATCCGTTTCTCTTCTTTAACCCATTCAGAGGTTTTATCAGAGAACATGTGATTAAATGCCCTCCATTGACTTTGCTTTCTTCTCACACTACTTCTGAAGTAAGCCAGGCGGAGCAACCCAGGCTGAGGTCCTGCGACATGTACAGCTTCATAAAACTGTGGGACATTTAGAGACTACCATGGAAATCTTTGTGGACTTGCCAGTGAGCCACATCTGTGTCCGTGAAAGATGTAAGGATGACATTATATGGAATCCAAACAACAGGGAAGAACATTTAAGTACAAGTAAATGCCCAGTAGCATCAATATCTGTGCAAAATGTTTCACCTCCCTGGAAAGAAACATTGTTTGGGCTGACCTAGTTCAAGATGCTAAAAGATTTATAAGAACATAACCCAGGAGCTGTCAAGCTCGGCACTGTTGTTCTGTAGGAGAAAGTCTGTGGATCTACTCAAGAAAAGAGCCCTCATCTCAATGTGGGAAGACAACAAATAAGACATTAGTTGGCTCAAGTAATGGGTAAGCATTATTTTGTGATGTGATAAGAGATAAGAACCACAGAAAAAACTTAAGGAAATCAATTTTCGTAATGGTCCTACCTATTAGGTCCTACTAGAAATTTTCTCCTGATAGAAATAGTCTTCTTAAATTGTTTTCCTCAGCCACTAATGTCCTCTGTAAGTGGCAATTGAAATATAGGGACAAAACTACTGCCAAGCACATCTCAGCATTTACTCCTCCAGCCTCCAATTTATATGCATTAATTTCAAACTGCTTTTTACATACATTTCAGACAGGATGGTTAAAAAGAAGTGGAAAACCAGGCATGTGTAGAATCAAAGTAAGTATTTACTCCCTCATTTTTATCATGTTTCTGTCACATTATCCAGAAGAACATCTACAACCTGCAGAGACTGAACTACAAACCTGGAAAGTTAAAAACTGAAGACAGCCACTGTTAACAAATTGCAGATGCATGAGGCTCACCCAGAAAGACCTCACAAATCAACAACGAGGGGAAGAGAGCAAATCATGCAGAAATGATTTAATCAATGAGTAAAGACAATTATAACATCTGTTAATCTTTTGTGTAGGTTATAATTAGATGCTATGGAGGAGTAGCCTTTAAGGGGGAGGCAGGGAATCCTTTAACATCTGCTAGAAGGACAAACACTGTGCAATAAATGGCTTTAAATGCAATCAGCAAAATGAGAGCTGTGCAGAGTTCACAGAAGGCCTGTATAAAAGATTGAGGATAACAAAATATTTTGCCAAAGGTCAACTCCAGCAGCACTAGAGCCTGAATAATGACTGCCAGTTTAGAGGCCACATCAAAAACAAACATGATTGTACCTCTGAAAAACAATTCTTTTCTCATTTGTGTCATTATAGCAAAACCACACGCTGCTGCTGTATATCACGTCAGCTTAATGACTTATTAGGGCTGTATCTATCAACCTTGAACAGTTTAGAATAAACAGGTAGGTATGATGTATTTTAAAGACCAGAATTCAGACTAATTAGACTGACACAGAACTGTGTTCTACTGTAAAAGTGATGTGATTCTGATTTTAAATAATTAATCATTCAGTAGCTTCGAAAAAAATCTAATTATTTACTCATTTTGCCCTTGAAAACAACCATATGCTTTAAGCTGTTACTGAAAATGTGAGACCAAGAGGGAGTTATTTTATCCAGTTTAACACAGCCCTCTACTGGCAAAATAACCCCCAAAAATCTTACCACTATGAACCATTTTGCCAGGTCATTTTATAGCAGCTGAAAAGATCCAACGTTTTACAGCAAGGTTACAGTAAATCTTAGAAGACAGCAGCATGGATCAGAGCTTTAGGAATTTGCATAAATTAAGCCATCACTTAATCTCTCTAGAGCTCCTGCACCCAGAGCACTACTTCCTTTTACCCAGCAGATGCAGCCCTGGACATAAGCAGAGCACTGGAGGAAAAAAAACCCAAACCCAAGTGCTCATATTTATTGGAGTAAGTCATTTTAGGAGCAAATGCAACCCTTTTACTCATGTCAAGATGTGCTGTATTCCTCAAGGACTGCCACAGAGTCCCAACAGGATCAATGCACGCACGTGATTTCCGTTAGCACAATTAGGTAATACTTAGTCCAAGTGAAGCAAGCATGATACAGCCCAGCTGCAAAAAGAATACTATTCAAAATACTCACTACCACCAAAAAAGCAACTCTGCTGCAAAAGAATTCCTGCTTACTTCTCTTTTGCACCATGACTGAAAACCCACAGTGGTGATTCCACACAGCTCCAATCAAACTGAAGCATACAATGAAATTTGCCTCTGTTGTTGCATGCAGTAATTAATTCTTCCTATCTGTATTATGTCTGAGCAACAAAGAAACAAAAGGATATGGTAAACTTGTTGAATTTAACAGCTTAGATAATGATGAATTATAATAATCAATTAGCACTGTCAAAGAAAATAATTTGTGACATGCATTTGGTTCTGCACTGGCCTATTATGCGCTCACACTATCCAAGGCTAGTTTGGCATTGTCCTATGGAAAGCTTATCAAACCTGCTGGTTAACATAGCATTTGTCCTCCCTGCGTGTCAGTACTAACAGACCATTTTTCAGCAACATAATTTTTATCCACTGCTTTAGAATACAACCTGCTTTTCAGGGTCTGCATTGTTCCTAGCCCAGAGACAATGTTACTGCCAGCTTCCAGAAGCCGCTGCTGCTGTACAAACCACATTTCTGCCATTCACCCGAATGCCAGTCAATGGAATCATAAAATTTCCAAGTATTTTTCATATAATAGCTCCCTAACTTTTCATCCCCAAAACAGCATGACTAATTTCTGTAACCATCAGGGAATACCTAATGCAATTCAGGTTTCTGCATGCTACGCGAGCGCTGTCGTTAGACAGTACAGAACAGAGTATTACAAGTGTTAATGGCTCATGTTCTATTTACGTTATACATTTATCCTGTTTTAGTAATAAAACTGCATATTAGATGCTATAACTTTCCAAAGGTGTTCTGGCAGCTTTGCCATGGATTAAGCGAAACTCCAGTGCTGCCAGGAGCTGAACACATGCAGGAGCACACGGGAGCTGCCGAGCATCGCACCGCATTTGGCCCTGGCTGCGCTGTGCTAAGCTCCTCAGCCAACTGTGCTTCCCTTTGGCACCTTTGTTCTGGGGCTTTTATCCCAACCTCAGTCCCACTTGTCAGATGATGACAGGCTGGATTCTGCACTTATTCCGTTTCTTTTCAGATGGCGAGAAAGCCCGAAGAATTGACATTCTGATGACAATTGTCCCCTTTAATGCCAGCCCAGAATGTTATCAGATTGTATGTGGTATCCTTGAGCAGATTTCTCAGACCCAGGGAAAATTTAGCCAGGGGATCCCTCTGCAGAAAAGCGAGTTTGTGCTATATCCTAATTTGCTACATTGGAATATAAGAAAGAAAATGTAAATGTAAAAGAGGAAAATGAAAATCAAATGCCCCTGGGCTCATCAGGTTTTGAGAGTCTGTTTCTGCTCTTAAGGTAATTAGCTGAAGATTTGCTCTTGACTGAAGTGGAATTGTACCCTACCACTTTACATTTACTGAAGCGGGATTTCTACTTGTTTAAATCTAAGCTTCTAAACACTTAAACACAACTCAAGCACAAGAACAGCGTCAGAAAAGTCCATGAAGCTTTCTTAAAAAGCAGTGCAATTCACATTTGCAGGATCAGAACTCGCACTTGAAATTGAGAAAGGTAAGCGGGAGCATTGTTCTAATCTCACTTTGTTCTAATTATTTGGATGATTTTGCAGGCATTTGCCAACTTGAATATTTTGCAGCCGTAAACACCCTTATTTCACAGCCATAGATCATCATTATTGGCCGCAGGGTGACAGAGGGAAGGAAAGACTGGACCACAGGAGTCAGCGTGGTAGGGATCAAACCACCTAACCTTAAACCCATCCTTTCTCCCCAGGGAAAGCCTCTATCACGATTCTCTGTTCTTCAATCTTGCATTCAGCAGAAGGTTTCAAGATACAAGAATATATAAACTTTTTATTTATACTGTTTCTGAAGAAAGAAACTTATACGCTCTTAATGAATTTTACGTTTAAAACCCCCAAAGCCTTTGCCATTCATGTGGTGTTAATGAAGAGCTAAATTTAGGGTATTCTCTTTTTCCCCAGGAGAATACACTACAATGCCAAAGACAGAACAACGACTCCTCAATTGCACAATATCTTGACATGCCAAGCCACATTATGTCATCAAAAGAAGAGACAGGCAGGTTTTGATCTGCTGTAGAAACAAGGTCACTTGAGAGAGGCATCTGCAATTGTAACTACCCAAATGTCAGTAGGAAGCCCCCAAAATCTGTTGCTGTGTAAGACCGAGAGGCCTTGTAAACAAAGTCAGTAGCAAAAAATGCAAAACAAAACCAATAGCTCTAATAATTCAGGGGGAATTTTTCAATTCCTATTTGATTGTTTTGTACCGACTTACTCTCATTTATTTGCCAATCATAGTTGTCTGATTTCATTCTTCAGAAATGCACTTTGTCTCCACAAAGACAGATCATTAAATAGAGGCAAACAGTAATAAAAGAGTTCCTCATACACAGTACTGTGATCAGGTTACTCCCTGGAAAAGCCACTACAACTGAAATTGCAGTAATTTAGAATGGGCTTCTGGTGAAGGATTGCAATGAGAAACAGGAGATCTGGGCTTTGTTACCAGCTTTTGAAGTAGGTAAACTAAGTTTTAATAAATCACATCTATGGGTCAGTTTACCCCCCCATAAGATGGGAATAAGTCCATGACAATTACAGCTAGTTGTCCTGAATACAAGTTAATCGGTGGTCAGAAACATAGCTCTGTCCCACAAGCAGCAGGCAGTAAGTATAGAAAGTTTTTTGCATAGCAGTTACCAGTGTACTAGTGTTTCTGCTCAGATATTTCAGGATTTGTTGCACTTTTAACACAAACGCTCAAAACAAAACAGAAATTACTGTTTCTCACATAACTGACAACTAGTTTTATCCAGACGGTGTCAGATTTCAAAGCACTATATGATTCTTTCTTTTTACTTATATACCTCCAGAACCTGAACATGGGCTAAGAGTTAAAGTAGTCAAGTTTTGCTTTAAATCAATGTCTGCATAAGGAGCAAAACAATTTTTAAGAAAACTAAAGAATACTATAAGGAAATTATACCAAAATTCAAATTAATTTTGAGTATTCAACTAAAAGCCATGAAAATATAAAAGAACAATCTTAAGACAGACTAGTTCTCATCCAGTTAATGGCAGCACTCATGAGATTTTAAGAATCTTACAGTTTCATCACTTAATTTAAGAGAGCCACTTCAGTGCAATCTGATGCAAACAAAAGCCAGAATCAAGTTTCCATTTGTTCTTTACTCTGTTGCTGAACCACACTCAGATGCACGGCTGTAATTACTCCTAACAACTACATACTTGCCACTCTTTTAATTAAAGCAAAACTACAAATAGCAACGCTGACACACTCCTAGAGAAAATAAGCTTTACAGAGATGATAAAAACACCAAAATAGCAAAAGTCTTACTTGCAGCAGCTCAGTCAAAACATGCCAGCCCTGGAGAACTCAGAACCGTAAGAAGTCTTTGCAGTCCAGAAATTCTCTTGAGTTTATTCAGTGTTTATTTACTGAGCTTTAAAAGTCTGTGGTTAGAAGAACAGAGTTAGCTTTCTACACCATCCACAGCACTACTGAAGTCCTCCAGTAACAGCAGACATGAAGTTTGCTGATAGTTGGGTCTGCTGCTGCTATGTAGTTGCTCAGTACTTGTAAATACAAGCTCTGTGGACAAAGTCCCAAATGACATCACAGGCAGCTGCTTATTGTTGAGTCTTTATTAACCGACTGTCAAAAAAGAAAAGCGAAGAGGAAAGAAAAGCGCAACTATCCTCCCTGCAGCACGATTTGCATTTTAGTAGGAGTTGCAGTGCAACACATATAAATACTTCTGTTTACCCAACTGATGTTTTCTTAGAATGAATAAACAGTGTTGGCAGGAAAAGCCGAAAAGTAAGAACAACTTAAACAGCTTCAAATGAAAAGAGCACAGGGAGAAAAAGAAAAATTCAAAATGTCAGTAAAGCCTTTTTCAGAATTTACCCCTGAATTATCCAAACTCTTTTGTTTATTTAAAAAATACATTACAAGAGGTGCAAGTCTGCCTGGATTCTAAAGCACAGAGCAGAAGACTCTAGTAAATCGAAATTAAAGTCTTAACTCATTCCTAATCTTGAAAGTTACAGGATTACAAACTATGAGATTCAAGACAGCTCAACTTCAGTCACAATGTGTTTTGAAGAAAACTCTCATAGTTTCCAAAGACGAAAATATAAGCAAGTAGAAAAACAGCAAACATAGTTATTCACCATGTTTTAAAGGCACAGATACTGACCTTTCCTTCTCAGAGGTGGCGGTCCAAGCCTAAGTAGTGCTTTGGAGCCAAAACACAGTTCCCAGCAAGGCACAGGGTATGCACTTGAGAAATAGTTCAGCTACTGATCTGAATCTATTCTCTGTCACAGAGATCCTGCCGAAGGAGAGGGGCTGGGACTCTGTGCCTTGATTTCTCAGAAGTCAATCCTTTCAAGATAGAACTTCAAACGCTCAGTGAACACCACCAAGGGTTGTGACAAACTGAGCTCTGTTACCTGTGCACGCTTCCACATGAAGAGCTTTGAAACTGGGAAACACCTGGGCACTTGCATCCAAACACCCTAGACTGCACGTTCCACAAACAACAAAACAACCGAAACCTGAGCTCAGTCAGGAGCTAAAGCCAAGTTTTGACTACGTTTTGAATTGCTCTGCATGAGAACATCAAACCCCTTTCTGCCTGTATTTATAGAGAGCAAATCAATCTTGGGTCGGATCCACAGGTGATGTAAATCAAGCCAGATGCAGTAACACACCTGAACAGCAGCAGTCAGCACTAGCTGAAGATCTCAGGTTTGTCTGAGACCCTCGTTAACAAAAAATTGTGGCCTTAATAACAAAGTATCTGATTTTCTTGCTGCTTGTCCTGAGTGGGAGCAATACCCTGATGATGTAAAGCTGCTGGAACTGCTTGCATAGGCATTTGCTACCTCTGCCACTTGCTGCCTCTAAAACCTAAGTTTGTGCTTTTGAAGATGTCATAAATCCCCCTTCATTTATTCCTGTGGCTAATCAGTCTCTGGCACACAAGAACACCACATTCGTGACTGTGAGTTATATTCACTGTCCTGACTCAAACACACGGTGTTGTGTTTCTCTTCCCTTGCAGACACCAAGGTGTGTTCTATCTTGCTCATTAAGAGCTTGCATGTTTGATCCAGGAAGTCTTCAAAATACTTTGAACTGTGCTATGGAACTAATAAGTTGTAACATTTAATATTCAATGACATGAATTTCAAACCATACAGCTTTAATCACAGCTTCACAAACACCATAGTGCAGCTGCTTAATTTAAGCAAACACGAATGAGGCCATGTGCTCACATATACAGATACAGCTCCATAAAGCTTCAGTTCATTCCAGAAGGAACGAGCTCATCCATAATATCAGCAGAAGAGTTAGATTTTGTTTAAATCTGATGATGATTTACAGTGTGCTTTCTCAGACCAAGGATAAGATTCATTTTTTCACCAGCCATGAGAAGTATTTATAAACATTAAATAACTGCAAAACACCGGTTACACTCTAGCTCTCTTGATAACAAAACTGGCTTGTCTCATGCCACTAATGCAGACACATATAGAAGAAAGGAAGAGCATATAGATCCATAAAATAAGGAAACCACTGATCAAAAAAGCCAAATATTTAAAGAACTAAAAAAAGGACAAGTCTTAAGAAAAACTGAAGCTTGTTCCCAAGAAGAATTTGTACAACTTAGTAAAATGTAGCACTTAGTAAACTTTCTAGAGAACGTTACTGAATTTTGAGGCTAATCACACATAGGAGAGCAGGATCAAGACAGCAGACACGCTGCTCACGTCTCTGTGGTCAGGCAGCTCTGCGGAAGTAGTGACTTCAGTTGCCTGAAGATCTCCATCTATGTAAGTTCTATCTCAATCCTTTTCAGAACTGGTGGGTCTTGTAAAAATAAATGTGCAAAGAAACAAGTATTGAGCTTTGTGGGTTTAACCAGCGTGTTATTTTTCCCAAGAGGAATTCCCATGCGGGTGGACAAACAGATTCTGCATTCTTCAAATAACAGCCCTTATTAAGGGAGTGGCCATTAGCTTACCCTGTCAGTGCATTTATCCATCTAATTTCTATTCTAAGTCATCATAAGATATAACTACTGGCTGTGCAGATACAGCTTATTTTGGCAGGAATGCCATGGCTTTTGTTAGAACGAAATTCACAACAGAACTCAGTCCTTGACTAGGTATGGGTTGAGTGAAAAGACAAAGAAGTTGAAGTTGTGAGCTGCAGGAGTTGCTCCTGGACTGATGCCTGGAAAGCTAAACTTGAGTTGTGCATCTGAGTAAATAATTCAGCTTCATACTGCCTCATTTTCAGTGATACAACAAACTGATCTAAGTACACATAGATACTAGTAAAGCCTATCAGTTAACCTATTGCAGTATGGCCAGGACCTGTTAAAGACCCCGTGTCTCGTACTAACACAAAATCCATACTATCTTCAGGTTCACTGTACACATCTGATTTTTCTTTATTATTAACTTAGAAAGTTTCTCCTCACTGAAGAAGCCAAAACAAAGGTCTGATCTTCTCAGAAAACATAGGAAGTTGACGGAATTGAGTCACCTGATCCGTGCAACACTTTTCCTGCAGCACTGCAGAAGTCCCTGCGGTGGCACAAGGCCGATGTCCGTGTTCACTTCTTACCAGCATGAGAGCAGAAAACATGCCTCAGGGTCCACTCCTTCATTACAGACCCGTTGAGCTGCAGCACATGGTGATCAGACTCACAGCCTGACACGTTAAAAGGGAGGTGGTAGGAACTAAGAGTAGTGCCCCTGAGGGATGTCTAACTGGGCTGAGAGTGCTGTGTGATTCAGTACAGCTTCAGGGGGAGAGCTGGGGAGCCATAAAAGCCCTCTGATACTACTCCTGGGGCAAGGACAGGCTAGCTGACAGACTGAAGAGCAGTTTAGTCTAGAAGGACTCCATTTCAGGACATTAAAATCTCAACAGGTTGTAATACAATGAATATAATATAACCCTAAACTGTTACAGGTTTATCCCACAATAAATACTCAGATCACTAGATGGCAAATATAAAAAGCAGTAAAATAAATTGCAGACTGTAGAATTCACCCTCCTTGGAGTTGCACATGGTTGGAAGTCTTGAGCTGGTTCCTAAAATATCACATAAATTTCTCCTGAATGACACCAGGGTACTGAAGAGCAAAATGCTCTTTGAAAATTACCATTATTCTCACTTCTGCCAACACAGCTAAGTGTGTCTCACGAAACAAATACCTATAAGCATGTTGGACCCTCACAAGTTACCACAGGAAACACTTTTCTAAGCCTGGGGTATCCGGCAGTGAGGATAAACAACAGAACCAAGTGAAAATATGGGGAGAGAATAAAAGGAAGTGTGTGGGGGCAGAGTATGGATCTCCTCAGATACTCACTGTCAAAAAAGGGCCTTCAGTTGAAGTGGTTTGATCAGGCTGGTAAACTTTTGATCACGAAGATAGTTTGGTTTTTAACTTTACTAGGTAATTTTTCAAAGCTTTTTACCTCCCCTGTATGTCAAGAATAAGGGAAAGGTCATTAGCAAGGGCAGGTTTTACTGCTGGAACAAACAGTAGCTCTCTCCTATGTCACATTTGTGAATTTAAGCTTCAGAGGAAGCAGCAACAATGACTGCCTTCCGATCGGTCGCTCTGCTACCTGCAGGGTCATGGGATGTTATCAGTCTGGTTTCTCCTTTTCACTGGGCTCAATACCTGGCCCTGTCCTGGACAGGATTCTGTAATGATCTGCATGCTCCCCTGTATCTGTCACTCCAGCAGCTAAAAAGATGATATTCTGCCTCCTGGAATAGGACGTTTATACAGAAACATATACTCTACCACAGCCTACATTACAGGAAATCCTGTCCTTAAGTGTCAGGATGAAGCCTTGACACCCTATTCTGACACACAAACCCAAGAATGACTAAAATGAAATGTTTTATCTAACCTCTTCAGATGATCTGAGAACTAAAATGAGCATATACAATTTTTCCAGACATAGCAGTGATTTGCAATCAATTTCTAAATCTTTTTCAATTCCATAATTTTTGCTTCGGTAGAATTCTGTGAAAAGCATTCAGCAGAGAAAATTGATGCAATGTCTTTAAAAGATATTGGTTTTCACTGTAAATTGCCTCATTGTAAAATACAGTATTAAGCAAATGATACAAGGTCTGGTTTGAGTGTTGCCACTTGAAACTGGAAGAGGTAGGTAGAAGCTGGATTTTTGACTTACAAGAAAGCTCAGAAATGTTTTTAATATGACTACGTAGTAGAAGTATATAGGACTGCCTCTCTTTAGTTCCATGGGTTAAGCCATTGTTCCTTCTTTGCCTTTCCTGTTGTTTCTGGAATCAAGCAATTGATTCAGCCACCACATTATCCAGAGTTAATTGAAATCAATGGCATTAGTGGGTTCTGGAGCAGGCCCAAAACCAGTGTGCATTCAAGGGCTTTTGTATATCCTTAATCACACGGGTCAGCCTCCACAAATTTAGATTCCAATGGATCCAATCGTTACATCAGTTATGCAGTGTTTAACTTCACATATGGACAGTGGTCCCTCACTGGTTATTGAAAGTGGTCTCTATTAAGAGGGGAAGGTTATCTCCATAATCTGTTTCTGATGAAAATGTGTATTTCTACAGGTGTCAGTGTTCCAGAAAGGCTGGCAGCTAATGGGAAGGCTGACTAATTTGCACTCTCCTCCTTCCTTCTCGGACATGTAGCTGTGTGTCAGAAAGCAGAGGTATCAGCTTGTGAAACACGCATTCCTCTGATGCAAGCATCTGGCTTCTTGGCAGCCAAGTCGTGACAGGTTCTGCAGCAGCTGTGATGGCTCTATGTTCTTTCAGATGGTTAAACAGTCTTGGTTTTTAGCCTAGCTGTTTGTTTTCTGCTGCACTCCTGGATCAAAGCCCATTTGCCCTTTTAATCAATGAACTGGCCGTTGGATTGGAGTAATCAGTTACATTTCTGAACATGTCAGAACAGAGATTCTTGCCCAGAGACTGCCAGCTGTACAGACCCGTGCTCTTGACTCGGTGTTTAACCTTGTCCCGCTCCGTCCTGACATCTTCACACACCAATGGAAAGGTCATCTTCCCAAAGTGAGAGCAAGCACTAGAACATCTTTCTTCATCACAGTCACAGGATTTCATAGCTCTTGCTTTGTTACAGGAGATGGTAATCAGATCAAATGGAGAAAATAAGGAATACAATTTACTTATTTCAGATGGCTTTATAAACTGTCCTCCCATGTGCACGCAGATGGAGATAAGAATCTGTCTGGAAGCTTTAGCCTTACTCAGTGTGGCACAGAGGTAACAGCGCATCAACTTCTTAAGAGAAAAAAATCATCAGAGTAGATTACATAAATTAGAATTAAATTTTATTTAAATTGCCTTTAAACATATTATGCAAATCCACAGCATGATAAGCAGTTCCAAGCAGTTCCCCTGAAAAAATAAGCACATGGCGCTCCTAACACTGAGTGCGATAGCAACGTATTAAAAAGGAGCCCTCACAGGGACACCACAAAGACCAAAAGCTGCCATCTACCTCTCAGCCATTTCCAAGCCTATCTCCACCTGTCCATTCCAAATGGTAACCTGTGTCTCTCTGTGATAGATATCATTCCTCCTTTTTCCCATGTACTGCTGCTTGCAGAGGAGAATTAAGTAGTGGACTGACTTGGGCTGGCTATGCTCTCCCTTGCCAGGCTTTTACTCATTGTTGATCTTCTGCTTGACACATGAAACTCTTTTTGTGAGGTGCAACTACTGTTATTTCTACCTTCACCAGAATGGGGAAACTGCACAGACCAAATCCTGCTCCCGCTGCAGAGAGATCTTGAGGAGGGAACAAACCTCCCCTATCCCTTCCTTTGCTATCTACCTTCACACACTTCAGTGATCCCTTGAGGAGGACCTAGTTACAACCTGATCAATCCTACCATCCACTCTATTTGCCACAGCACACACACACACACAGTTAATCAGTACCCACAAGTAGCTCTGGTCGCTGGCCTAAAACAACGCCTGTGAAAACAATACATCAGTGTTACCAAGGGTTCCAACCACACCAGGTCATGCGTAGCCAAGAGTGACCAGAATTGACACTCCACACATCCTTTCCCAAAGGCTGTAAGAAAACAACAATCCTAAAAGTGAAATATATTAGTATAATTTAAAGTTCTCTTTGTGTCTTTCAATTCCTTTTTCAAAGCAGGACAGGGAGGAACCATTACCATCATGTGACTTAGTAAATAAGAGCTGCAACAACAAGCCTTGTTTTAATACCATAGAACTCCATCTTGTGACATACAATAAAGTTGGTTAAAGCATCCCATTTTACTGAGTAACTATTCTTAACAAGAGCCCATCTGAAATGCACTGCCAGTATTCTGACATTCTCTTAACACCCCTGAGATCTACAGAAACTTGATCCATGTCACAGGTAAATACTCGGGGGTAAGCTGCTTGCTTAAAACCCAAGTGGAGCCACCAACAAATCAAAGTCTAGCAATTACCGCTCCCAATGCTGTCGGCAGAGCCCTGGACAATGAAGTCTCACCCAAAAGTCCCTCAATGCAATCCTTCAGGTCTCTCTCTGCTGTCCTCTTGAAAAGTCCTGGGTTGTGGTAGAAAGCAGTAATGAACTGTTACACACACCAGGATTTCAACAATATGCTATGATTACTTTAAATATGTGAAATATAGCAACTCCAAACAGCTAGCTAGACACCTTCCAGGGAAGGAGAATAAAGTGTGTCTTTACAAAAAAGATGATGAAACAGTCTGAAATTATTTTTGGGAGGAGAAAGGTTTCTTAGTCTTCCTGCAAGAAAAACACTTTCCATTCTGTTTGGATAGAAAAGGGCAGGTATGTCAAGTGAAGGCTGTTCTGGTTTATCACACTTCCCTCTCTATTAGAGTGCTGAAGATTTTATTGCATGCTATAAAGAGAGGAAAAACTCATCTTGCAATCATATAAACACAGTGAACAACACAGAGTAAGTATCAATTACTTTTGCAAGTTTCAGTGATAGCCTCAACCCCTGAGGATAATTTCAAATGGTATGATAAAGGCTTCAGTTAGATTAAAAGCATCAAAAGCAAACTAGCATTCAAAACCAAACAATTCTGTCTCTCCTATCTAAGTTTCTAAATAAATTTTCTGAACTGGCAGATTTCCCTCCTAGCTGTTCAGCTGCTCCTTCCCCACAGGTAGAATAAGTCAATCTGTTTGAGATGACACTTTGCCACCCAGCTTATTTAATGCCACACATTAAAATAAAATGACTGAATAATTTTGATGTCAAAGAGCTGTTTGAATGGGAATCCACGGTTAAAAGAAACAACCGCAACAGAGACCTGCACTCAGACGCTGCTGACTTCCATATGAATTAGCTCTAAATGGAATAACTGCCCACCTCTTGGTCTCGTAGTTTACAAATTAAATCCTTCACCAGGTCCCCCCATATATTCTATTCACTGTTTTACTTTAGTCCAAATTTTACTCAGTGATGCTACTATAAACACAAACATGACTAACAGACAATGGTAGATCTGTGATATATTTTTGTGCATCTGGAATTAAGCATGGTAAAGCATCATACTAGTGAGTAAATGTAGCTTCATTTCCCTCTGTGCCAACACACGCGACTATGGAAAGTGCAGAGGACGGGTTCTAGGTGATACTCACACCTAATGACTTTCAGAGGTGTTTGAAGTAGCTTTGAATAAGTTAGTTTGGTTCTGGGAAGCAACGTGGCCACATTAGCTCCCCTGCATGGAGCACAATGCAGACAAGACCCTCAGCAGAGCCCTGTGTGAGCCTGGTTACTGTGCTGCCCCAGCCCAGCGGGCAGGTTCACAGCCAGCTCAGTTATCTCCACATGATGCTGCCATATGACCACTGGAAGAATCAAAAGTGTCCATTTTGCTTTCAGAAACAGCAGGAGAATGCTTTATCTTCACAGTGTAAGTCACAACCAGAAAAGGGTTTCCTAGTCGTGGCGTGAGCTCATTTGATTCACCCTAAAACACCATTCTTGAAAGAGAAAAATCAGCTCTGAGGTTGATCACCAACTTTGAAATGGTCTATGGTAACATGAAGCAAGACTCACCCATGATTTCTGATCAAATAAAGGGCTAGGGCTCAGGTCATTTAACTGTTTTATTATACCTGCTAAAGATCAAGAAAGTGAAGTGCATACTGACCAGCACTGCTGGTGCCTGCTCCAGATTCCCGTGAGTTCAAATACAATCTTAGCAATTCAGATGAGCAACTCCAACCTGCTTTCAAAGGTTGAGTGCCATACACTTAGCCTGCGTACATCCATGGATATAGATGTGTTAATGAAAAGGATTAGCTGTCACTAGCTAGAACCACTTCCTTAGTATATTTGGTACATCCTGAAAATACAAAGCTTTTAGGTTTAACCCAGATATTCTTGCTCTACTTTATGTTCCAGGCTGCTTTGCTGATCAGCTTGGATCAAGTCTTGCATGTTGACCAAGAGGTCAGCCATTGCAGATGCCCAGAACAGCTTCTCCGATGTCTCCCTGTTGCTGCTTCCTTACCTCTCCAACATTACAGATACAGCAGTTCCCAGCATGCAGAACTGTATCTTGCTCTGTATGAGTGGATATTATCAGTTAGCATTGTTTATATGATCCACAGGTAAATGGACAATATCTAAGAATTTTAAATAAGGGCTCATTGTCCACAATATCGACAACTTCCCTTCAGAGCAATTCCAAACATCCCAGAAGCTTGGACATGAATAATTCCTACAGTGCTCTAACTTTTGTACTTGTCTTTAAACAGATGAAAATTACTGTTATGTAGCCCTAGGACATATCAAGATCTCTTTTTGTTTTGGTAATGAGGCCCAATTAATACCTAGGACTTTCTGACACTCAAAGGATTTCAAAATATCAGGATTTCAGCCAGAACTATAATGTTGGTGTGTGCTTTCATTATATAAACTAACTATAATTACCTAAACCAATATCAACATAAATAACAATAGTATTTTTTATTTCTATAAGAAACTTAGGTATTCTACTATATTAAAAAAATATCTGTTCTAAAAGAATTTCTCCTTCCCATTGCAGGCTCAGCATTAGACCTTAGTATGGTTTCAAAGTAGAGAAATTTAATTGAGCTAGACAGGCTTTGGGCCAGTCTCCATCAAAGTTTTGCTGCAAAATATTTGGGAGAGTACAGCTGTCAGCCTGTGCAATCTTGCCACAGAGGGCATCAGAAATATCTGCATAGAGAACTGGTGTAGAATAGCTATTGCGCAGTGATTTACTGCTCATTTTGCAGTAACTTCTCCAGGTAGACAAAGCCCTAAAACTCGGTTTCTGGTTTTAGGGCTTCTGTGTTACAGAAGCTTTTACATAAAATGATACTGATGAAAAATAGTATTTATAATAGATCACAGATTAATAACTTAATTATAGGTTATTTGCCTAGCAGGACCTCCAGGGTTACCACTCCCCCTTGAAAAAGTCAGTTTATGAATGCCTGAAATGCTTACAGTGATTTTTTGAACTTTGTCTTGTTCATGAGAAGTTTGCTCTGATTATTTTTCTTTTGCAGTTCTGGGCAAATGATAAGATGAAACTTAACTTTACAGTTCACCTTTGTTTCTCCTCTACCTGCAGCACTAGGAACCCCCCGAACTAAATCTCGGCATCTTTGCTGCATCCAACAGTACTGTTCACTAATTGTGGTGTTCAGATGCTACCTAACATACCTCAAAATTTCCACCAAACTCAGAATCCTGGCAGATTCCAAATCCTTGAGATTAGACTAGAATAGCCAGGTGCATTATGGAACAGAAATCTACAACCAGGACGAAGCTGAACCGAAGTTATTAAAATATAGTGGAAATTAATGCAAGTAAGCTTGGTATCTTCCTCTCTCTCCTCCCCTATTCTCCTCAGAAAGTTTCAATGACCAGATAGTTGGAAAAAAAACCCCCAGTAATTGCCATTTTAACTTAACGGGGACTATGTAACAGAAATGGTAAATATAATGACAGGAGTTGGTTTAATATTACGTTAAGATTTTTTAAAAAATATATTTAATTACTACTGTCAGAAACTGTGCTAAAAATAGGTTACAGAGTTGCATTTTTTTTAAATGACAGATAACTGAAGGAATGCAGCATTCAGAAGGAACTGTTTGTACTAGTCACTGTACTTCCTCTCCACCCAGAAGAACTTCCAAAAGAACATCATATGAATTGTGCAAATATATCAAGGAGAGAATAGACATCATAGGCTATAAAACCTAGAAGATCACGGACATGCAAGTATATGCAGGTGCTATAAGCTTTCTTCCTGCCAAAAAGGCCTCTCTAATCTCCAAGGTAGAGAGAATGTCCTCATTGCTCCAATATTTTCCCTGCAGCCACAATGATTTTTTAAGTACATGTGCAGCCATTTGATTTTATCACCTAGAATAACAAAATTAGCAAGTGACAGGGTCCATCACATCCCTTAAAGGTTACATACTTTTAATATACATCTTGCAAAATAGTCTACATATTCAGGATCTCTGCACAGTTATTAAAATGCTATCATCAATTTTCGAGAAAGAGAATGAACAATTTTGATTTTAGCTATTCCTTTAGCCCTGACTCGGGCATATTTCTCCCTAAATTGAGTGAAGAGTCAAACCTTATGGGGAGATTAAAGTACTTCAGCTCATTGCTCTACTAGACCATCCCTACAGAGATGGTTTTGTTCAGAAATGTTTGGTTTCAGAGCTGAAACCACAATTGCTCGTTATCCAAGCAGCTGCTCAGGATGAGATGCCCAACACTGAACAACATTGCGGGTAAGGCAGGGCAGCATGCTGGAGGGGGGCTGTCTGATACCAGACCTGTCTCTCAAGCTACTCAAGACAGCACAACTTCAATTTACTCAAAACACGGGTATGGTCGTGCCTTATATATTTATAAGAATGCCCCTGCTTCCACTGTGAATAGCAGTGCTGCCTGATGCTATGAACTAGAAAACTAATTGCCCCAAATGATTTGACTTGATGATCTGAGAGGTGTTTCCAACCTAAGTGATCCTCCGATTCTATGATTCTAACCGATGTCAAAGCAGAGGAAAAACCATGCAGCACTCGTGTCACCCATCCCGTGGCTGCCTCTGCTATTCACCAGCTCCAGGGCTGGCTTCTCCAGAAAATACCAAGAAAACCACCTCAAAAAGATTAATATCACGTCTGTCAACTACAAAGTATTCATTTTCTATGAAAACAGTTGCCCCCAAGATTGCATATTCTGCAAATATTTTTGAGGAAAACAACATGGGTGTTTGGAGGAAGGCAGCAGGTGAGACACTTCTCAGATGCAGATGTTCACCTGGAATATCTTCCACCTGAGCACGCATGAGCACTCGAGCAGTCTAACCAGACACCTCAGCTGTGGACTGACTTTACAGTGATCTTTTCTTTCTGCCTGGCAATTGCACAACAACCAAGTGTCCACGCCTTACCACAACACTTACCCCTTGCTCCAGAATTTAAGCTTTAATTAAAAGTTTCTACACCTTATGCCTGGAAGGAAGATTTATCAAAACATGAGCAGAACATAAACCTTCAACCTATATAAAGCCTGAGACAACAGCTCGGAAATTCTGTTATTCCTCTTATCATGATGCTGAAATTAAACAGCATTTCTTAGAGGAAGCTTCACTGAGAACACCAGCTTTTTAATAAAGTGAAGTTCTTAGGATTTTTTTGCCATGCTTCCCAAAGCAGCCTAACAGATTTTACCTTCAGCCCTACCACTTCCTCCTCAACAATCTCGAATGGAGACCTAAACTTCCTTCCGATCTAAAACATATTTAGAAACAAGATATTAAAAGGCTACATTAAATTGAATTGAACAACAGTATAATGGAGTTATTTAGCAGAGCTTTCCTAAAGGCACATGTTTCTGTATTTGCTTAGCTGAAATCTTCCTCCTTTCAAAACAACTTAACCCGTGAGCAAGAATTGCAGAAAATGCGAGGAGATGTCAGGGCTGGGCAAGGCACAGAGCTCATGGCTCACGGCCTCTCGGCCGTAATTTGAACACCACTATTAGAAGCCTGGTCCAAAGCCCATTGATGTCCATGAAATCCGTTACCTTCGGATTCGGGTAAAGGTCCCATGATCTGCAGCGCGGCCGAAGGAGGAGCGCTCCGCCGAGAGCGTTCCTGAGCAAGACCCAAAACCACAGGGGCAAGTCACGCCCTGCTTGCGGCTGATCCCTATCGCGCAGTCCTGTCCCAGACGGCAAAGCTCCCAGCCTCCGGGGAACGGCAGACAAACGCTGTAGTCGTGGCACGCTGCGGAGGACGTACAAAACCAGTTTTGTTTCGGGACAAAGCCCCAGAAACAATGAGGCGCGGCAGCGGTTTCAGGAATCCGCGGTCACTCGCGGCGCAGTTTCGGGTTACGCCGGGCCCGGTGCTGCGTGGGGAGCTGCCAGAAGCCACGGTCCCCCTCCTCGCACCGGGAATGCTCTCCCGTGCCCCAGCACACAGCTGAAGAGTGACTCAGCTCACCTCCCAGGTGGAAATCACCCCTGCTGCTCACACGCACAAAGTGTATCTGTTCACAGAGACCCACGCACGCGCTTACTCTGAGCGGAGTCACCCTGCGGCCACGTGGTCACAGGACGTGGTGAAAAGGAGGGAAGAGAAAGCCATGAGGAATGGTGGGGCAGAGCTGGACTGGCACATGCAGCCACAACTATCCTAGATTAAAATGAAGCTACATTCAGGTGGCTTTCTAGGAAGAAGGCTGTGATGTGATCTTCCATTGCCCGTCATTCAGCACAGGGAGCTATGCTATGCTTGTACAAAATACTCTCAACTGGTTTTATTCTTTAAGGTAATCAAAGAGATAAAGCTATTAAACTTTCCCCATACAAAAATCAAATTTATCATCTATGCTGAGCCATGTGTATAAATGTTGCATGCCTACCAATACCCACAGAAGAGGGTTAAAGTAGGCAATTCATTTGCTCAGACTGGCTTTAAAATTTCAGACATCTGTGCACTCTCAGAAATCTGTGCAATATTTACAGCTTTCAATCACTTCACTATACAACTGCCTTCATGGCTTTACATGGGGGAAGAGGAAAACAAGGGGGAACCCGCCATATCAGCCTCTCCTCTGCCTTAGCTGAATGTGAAAGATACCCCCTATTCCCAAATCTCTTCCTTTACATATTCAACTATGAATGATAGCACCCAGCAGACATACTCCTGGGAAGAATTGAAATTCCTTTACCGTAGAAATGCAGCTCTTTCAAAATGCTTCAAGCTGCTAAATATCCTTAAAACACACAAGTTTCAGGGACAGAACCTCTGCCTTCCTAGCACTCAGGAACCATACTGGTGCTAGAAAGTCAAATTAAGCTCTACCTGCACACTATGCCAGAAAAGAAGAAAAAAACACCCAAAAAACCCCAAAACAACACAAGCCAGTGGTCCTCACTCCTTTAAGTGTAAATTTGTTTTCTAATCTCATGTTCCAAATCACACGTGTACAGGTCAGCAGTATGCAGGGTCTGGTAAAGGCCAGTTCAAGATCAATACACACCACTAAAAGACCAGTCTAAAGAAGTGAAAGGTTTGGACAAGTAGGAACAGCTTCATTTTGTTGTTAGGGCAGTGCTTTCTTGCACCATACAGACCTGAACAGCTCTGGGAACAAGGTTGGTACAAACATGGGAATTCAGCTGATTCACAAGGAAGCTCTTCCCATTGCTACTGGCTATTACTTGTGTAGCTGCCATCAATGAATGCCTCTCACCTGAATTTTGTAAAGACACCAAAATATTACCACACAAGTCACCATTTCTTAGTTTCTTATGGAACAGGAGCACACACAAAAAAACCTACAAACCACTTTGTGCAACACAATTTCCAGTACATTGCCAAAAACCCAAATCACTAAAAAGCCACAAGCCCAAATGTCACTGCATGGCAGGGAAACTTTGCTGGTTTGAGCTCTACCTATTGTATTCACCAAAATATGCTACTGTAAACACTCAGCACCTCAGGGGAGTAAGGAGTTAATAAAAACAATAGAAAATGCACAATTACATAAAATACAATCTGTCAGTCAGGTATTGGAAATGGACTGTGAAGATGCCAGTATAAGTGCATGTACTTATAGCCAGAGAACACTTTGAAGAGCTGACCGTGATTTATACATGCTGCAGCTGTCACACACCCCGTTTCTGACGTTCGAGAGCCTGTGCATACTGTCAGGTGAAGAAATTTCTAGATATTTGCTATTTTGAAGATCTGTAAATCACATAAATGCTCATATTATTACCATGTGCTCTGACAGTTTGCATCAACAGACCATCTTGGAAGAACTACGGAGATGAATTATTGATAGTATCTCAATGTATCTGGCAAACATTTATTTGAAAATGCCGTGATACAGAACCTGCCTTTTCCCAGTCCTGAGATCGACCCTAATGTAAAATACAGCATACAACAGATCAAAAAATATATAGCCTAGCTCTCATTCATGATCTCATTTTTATCATTTGATGGGTCCCATAAAGATTGTTTATTATTGATGTGAAATGCTGGAACCAAAATATCCTGTAGCTGGAAGCTGGATACTCACTGAGTCAGTGTGACTCTCTTGGCCTCCTCTCAATGTGCTTTATTTCTTCTATTGAATAAACAAACAGTCCCGTTCTGTAATGACAAAGCAAGCCAGGATTTTCCCGTATTGTTTTGACAGATGCTGTCAGGGACTGATTACAAAAACCTATATACCTAGTAGATATTTACTGCTATGATTTTCCATAATGTAACTGAACTACACATAGAATAAACTAATGTCATAGGAAGCTGTGCTAATGAAAAGCCTCTGACTATGGAAATTAAGCTGCAAAATAACTTTTCCAACTGCAGCAAAATCTATTTTTAAAGGCACTGGAAGAAAAAATCTGTTATTTGTCACATTGTACTAACAGGGCACAGAAAGCTATGATGGAGATGAAAGGATCAATTATCAAAACACCTCAATGCCTGGTTTAAGCACCTTGCAGGAAAAGATCAGATCTTTTTCCAAAGGTCTCATTAGTCAAAAGCTTTCAGCGAGAACAGCCAGACCAACCTTCAACTGACTGCTACTTAGCTCAGTACATTCAGTCAGCATTTAGTCTATTAAGAAGGTTTTCAGGCTCTGTTTCTACAGGTAGTTGGAAAAACACATCAAAGTTGGTGGGGTTCAATTACAGAGAAAAATTCTAGAGGGTTTTCTGGGCTTTGCATTGCAGGAGGGTTGGGAGAGGATGCTGTTTATCTGACCACTCCCATGCCTTATTTTAAAAAGCCATAAATAAAAGCAAAGTGATGCCCCATTACAGTTATATACAGAGCAGTGAAACAGAATGATTTTCTGTTATCAGGTGTTAATGTGCCCTTCGCAACTGCTGCGAGGAAGACTCCAGGCACTGTAACATCACGGGGCTTCCTTTTGAATATTACTTTGCAGGTCTGTAGCCCCCACCGTCTCTGACATTTACTTGTTAGGAAATTACAAGTGAGTACCAAGAGGACAATATTCTTTTGAAGATATGGGAAAATTAGACCTACATTGTAGGTGGCATCACAGAGAAGGTATTTTCATCTCAGCAAGTGTGTTTCCATCACAGCCAGGGTATTTGGACCAGCAGGTTTACATGGCCAACCAGGGGCTTTGCAAGGCAAGGTAACTAATAATTCTGGAAATTAAAAATCTGTATCTCTGATATTTCATTACATCTTTTGTCTGTGCAGAATGGATCACTACACAATTTGTATGTAAAAGTGTATTTCCCCAGTATTCCTCTAGAGTCTGCATAGCCACAGAAATAGATCTGCATGTATGTATACATACACATTACAGGTAGGGTTGAAAGAATATTTAAAAGGATATCAACAGCACATTTACAATTACTGAATCCTTGCATGCTTGGTTGGAGAAAGATCCCAATATGCTATGAGCCCAAAGATCTAAACAGTTTTAGTGATCAAAAGTTTTCACTACCCTCTCTAATAAAATACTTCCTTCAGTGAAAAAAAAGAGCGAGTTTTTAATTATCTGCAGAAATGTATCATTTGTCAGCTTTTCTTATATTGTTTGTCTTCAGGTGTGCTAAACAAGCCCAAACCTGAGAATTTTTCAATTTTAGAAGTAATTTTAAACGAAACATACAACTGAAAAAATTCACCACTGTTCAGTGCGAAGGAAAACTGAAATAAATTAATGCAATTCAGTGCAGTTAGTGTCCAGAAGGTGAAATATTTAGGTGGAAAGTAGGATACTTCAGTCTTGCCAAGCATATGGTCTTCAGTGACTTAGGCTTTCCTGGGTATCGAGGATAAATCCAAAGCCCATTTTAAATTCTATAAAATTTTCCAGTGAATTGCATTACCGTTAGACTACAGACCTGATTTCACAGAAATCTCACAAAAGTGGGAATGGCCTTCTTAGCTATTACATGTCTTTTCTTAAAACCTTAACTTTCTTCATACTAAATACATACAAAAAGCATTTGTTCAGTAAACACAGTACCACCAAGTTGAAAGCAGTGCAGCTGCTGCCTGCTCAGGCCAGAGTCATGTGTGTTGCCATACTCTGGGAAGGATTTTAAACTGCATGTCATACCCTGTGCCATAGGTAGGGTCAACATGTCATTCTTTCCATGCAGAATATTATGCAAGAAATTACAAAGGGGCCCTATTTAGATGACATTCCTTTTTATTTCATATTCTAATTTCCCAGGAATGGCAAGGTAAAAGGAACACGTTGTCCCAGAAGAAATTTTAGGACTAGCACTGAGAGAGATGCGCATACAGAAACACTTCACACGTGCACTCTGACCTCTCTTGATGCTCCAGATCCCTTTCCAATTTCCAAAAGCTTCCAGGAGGAAGCAAAGGGAGTCATCTCTGTCTATCTGATGTCTCGGTGACATTTCACTGAGATGATAGTTCACTGGGATTTGCACATCTAAAACCCCCTCCAGGGAAGCTTGTGAAAAATACCAGCCTAACCTAGTTTCAGGACTCTGTGGAGTATTTCTGTTCCAAGCGCCAACGGCCACTGATGTCGATGGGAAGATGCAAGGGAGTGCAAAGGGAATTGGTTCAGCTCAGCCCCGTAGGGCCAGGTAAGGCCTAAAAGCTGCTCATACCAATGAAACGTCCCCATCAACTTACTCAACACTGAAATCTGATTTAAGGAAAAATTCTTTGGGGGCCAGTATTATTGAACTAACACAAAAACAAAACTATGGGAAATATGCCTACAGATGAGAATCAAGCAAAACCTTTATTAAAAAAACCCAAACTAAACTTGAAATAACACATGCACCTGCCAATAACTTTGAAATCATTTATGCTTCCAGCTAAAAAAAGTGTCATTGTGAGACATACGTGATAACACTCATAATATTTCTAGCTGTAGGTTGCATTAGGTATTTGGAAAACCAGAGTCAGGTTAAACCTAGCTCTCTCTTTGTTACCTGAATTCCAGACCTGAAGCAGTGGTGGCAGAGCAGAGGGCTCTTCCAACACATTCTCGGACTTCCCCACTAAACTCTTTAATGATGCCCCCACATTAGTTTTGTGGGGGTTTTTTCTTGCCTCACACCAGAGAGTCCCTGGGACTAGCTAATATAGTACTTTTTTAAAGCCATCACCTTACTTCATCATGCCTTACGAACCCAACTTAAACTTTGACCTTTATTTCATTGAGGAGGGCTGATACATAGTACCTCTGTGAAGGTAAAAATGAAAACACTTAAATCCATCAGGAAGCAATTAATATTTCAGATGAAATGAGCACCACTAGAAAAGAGTGAAATACAACAGGCTCCAAAACCCTAAATGGGCAAGCATTAACTTTAAGTACCATCATTTACACTGTTCTTGTCACCTTTCAGTGATTATTACTTCCTGCAATGACAACAATGTAAACTACAACCAGTATGTGAAGACGACAAGAAAACAAAGTAAATCAAAAAGGAAGGAGAAATGCAGCTAGACCAACATGCTGCAGCACTTGCTTGAGCAATATATGAGTAGACGGAGAGACAGGATGAACTCTGATTGATTTCCTTGCAATTACACGAGTAAAGACAAGAGGGCATAGCATTACTCATTATACCACCATCTTCCCAGTGGGTTATATTCAAATGAGGACTAGCAAAGAGAAGTTGAAGCATCCTTGCAAACAGCAATTACAGCAGATACACACGAACTGGGTTATATGTGCTTCACCCAAAGACTGCCTGTGGAAGTGCTGATTCCAACTCAAAAGACACCAGCCTCGCTAATAGCAAACCGTGCAGCTTTATGTCACCCGGTACAATATTTTTGACATAGAAAGCCATGTTGCACATCTCCCTCTCTTTCCCACACTTCCCAAACCATATGAGAGCAATAGTCCCCTCAAATTCACTTCCATCACACCTTAACTAATAGAGCTGGCCACAAGGCTACAGGAAAATGCCATCTCTCTCCTGCTCTGGGAGCTCCTCCAGGCAGCGCTGCCCACCAGCTATGCCTGGTATGCAGCTGGGGCAGTGCACAGAAGCCACGCTCCTGGATAACCACAAGTTACAACAGCAGAAGATGTGCAAGTGCATGCACAAAGAGTTCACACAGCTGCTGTCCTTACGATCCCCCTAGAGACGCGTGAGGCAGCGTGCCCTGCTGCTGCTTCTTGCTCAGCAGACTAAGGTGTGGGCTTTGCCTCACAGCAGCCCAGGAAGACTCCAGAAATTTGAATCCTCATTCCGTGGGAAGAGAAACTCTTGAGGCACTACAGATATAAAGCAAGAAAGTGCTGTTGGCAACAGCGACTGCAATCTAATCGATCCAAATAAGAAATACTTGTAACTATCCAAGGCTGTCAATAATGATACAAAAAGTTTTGCTTAGTCGAATCTACACAGCTGATGCTCCTTCCATTAAAATTTCCTGTGCTTTATAGACAGAACTCTACAGATTTATTTCATATCCATGTGATGTTACTCATACAAATTTGTAAGTTGAAATTATTTTAGGCATAATACTTACAAAATTAATACAGTGAGAAAGTTTATTGCAGGGTTTTTTTCAGATTCCAGTTTTGACTGCTGAAACCACTTGGTCCAGTCATTTATGGTAGTAAATAAATGTTATGAAACTTCATGGAGAAACTGTTATCCAAATTACTGAACAACAGAAAAGCCTTTATTATGTTCCAGGAATGCATTTCTGGCAGAGAAAATAACATTTGTATACAATGTCTTTTTATAGATTAGACAGGGGAAAAAATGACTGCATTGATGTACTGCAAACTGTAGGGATTTTCTTCTTTCCTGAGGAATTACAAGTGACATCAGCTTTCATAATATCTGAGAAGAAGAGAATATACTTTGTTGAAAGAATTCTGGCTTTTTTATTCTGCTAAGTTCTGTTACTGAGACAAACTTTCCCATTGTTTATTGTTTGCCAAGTCGTGGCTCTTTTTCATAAGAAAAAGTGTTTCAAGCTCTCAAATATTTTTCCCGAATAATTATTTTTTTTGTTTTCTCTTGAGCAAAGCAGCAAAATGACCCTTACCAAGACAGCATTTGCCAGAGGCTTGAAGCCTCCACCTCCAGTGCATATAATAAAATGGTTTGTGAGGTCTCAGCAGACTGTTCTCAGGATAGTTATTCCTGGATTATGGTGGTTCAAGCAATCCTTTTCAATAGTCAAAAATGTTCAAAAACCTAAGCAGTAAGTACTAGGGTCCTGCAGAGAAAAACAGTTGAAAAGATCTTCCCCCAGGTGGTAAGCAAAATACGAAGTATAGAAGGAAGGAAAAATAAAAAAACACAGCAGATACAAGATAGTGGGATTTTGTGGTAAGTCTCTCGGAAGGTCCACTTGTTCTCCCCTTCATCACTGGATAACAGGCAGAGCTTTGGGCCACACTAGTGAAGTTCTCTGATCCATTAAACAAATCTTTGCTCTGAAATAAACCAGAAGATCTATCAGACGCACAAGATGTGTTGTCTATCCCAGAACAAGACTCTCTGTGTAACATTTCTTCCCGTGTAGAAATAAGGATGAACTTCCATTCTGCAAGTTAATGTTTTCATAAAGATGATTCATTACACCATATTTTTGTTAGCAACAGAATCAACAGATTGACTATCTGGTAGGCTCAAACTTCAGCAGTTCAAGAATTCTTTTGGCCATATCAATTGAAAAAGGATAAAAATCTTGTGTGTGACATTGGTGAGCTACCATAAATTGTCCCAGTGCCACCAGTTGCCACCATCATCCATGTCTACATCACAAACCCTTTCTTAATACAAACAGGCTCATATGAAGAATGGGCACTCACTCTGCATGGAGGGAGTTACATTTTGCAGATAAAGACATCCCAATATTCTCTATATCTAATTCTGTGACAGGCCAAGAATAATCACATTTGGTAACTGCAGTAAAATGGGAGAGTTTCTTAGCATACAGACTTCATTGTGAAAAAAATAGATTTATTTCTATACTACATCTATTAAGTATATTTATTTGTCTTCAGTTTCTGCCTTAGGAACGAAATAAAACAAAACAAAAAATGTAGTTCTATAGGTGCTCCTTTCTGATCTAAAATGTCTCACATGATGGAATTGGACGGCAAAAGTTTATGCCAGTATAATCTGTCCTATATTTCTCAACTGCATCCCGTTATTTCATTCAAGAGTCTTTTTTCCATTGATAATATCTTACATTCTGTGTTTGCAGAATCAATTTTGTCATGGCATACTTTCCTTCATAATGAGTGACCACAAAAGGTTTGCTGTGTCAATTATTTGCAGTCCCAACATCTCATAGCATCTCTGTTTTTCAAAAGACATACATAGCGTGGTGCAGTGGCTGTCCATAGGTTGAAAGCAAGAGCTCTCACACTGGTCTTAGTTCAGAGCTAGTGGGAGGAACTGAGACAAGCATCTGGACTCACTTGAGTTTGTGCACCCATCCTTTCATATTGCTGTTGGTCTTTCCCTTGTAGTGGAATCCTAATTCCCTTAATCTCCCATCCTGGACATCCTTACTGTCATTATCAAATATCAAAACTACTAAAACCTTTGATGATCTTAGTCCCACTGCAGAGGGTCATTTTTAAGCCCATAAGAACAAATGCATAACCTGAGTCCTCACAGTGGAGCAGCATCAGGATTTCACAGCAGAGTGTGTTATGCAGCTGCCTGCCTAGTGAGCAACGTCACACAAAATGACTTTTTATTCCCTTTTCTTTATTAAGAGGAACACTTGACAAGACACAAACTATGTTGTTGACTCAAACTTCAGCAGGTGTTCCACAAGCTGCTGCTCTACAGGAGGCACGGAGCAGCAGCTCCATACAATCAGCATTCATTTCTGTAAGTACTTTTGCAAAGCAAAGATTATAATAGTTCGAAGAAGAAAATAACCTGTGTGGCTGTCAGAAGGCAAGACCGTGCTCTTTGTTTGAAGCTCTATTACAAAGACTGTCATTGTGATCAACAAAATTAGTAAAGAGCCTTACAATCAGAGGAAAGGTGATGTTCTGGTTGTTAAAGCACGAGACCATAATTAAGATGATTTGGGTCTGCCTGTTGGATTTGGATTTTTTAAAACTTTGCTGTTCACCTGTGACTTTTGGCGCTGGTCTGCATTTCTGCCCCACTCTGCACCTCTCACTTTGATGTAGACTTTTTTACAACTTTATTGATTCTGACTGTCAAAATCTTGGTGCAGGAAGCAGCAGGAGCAGCAGTGAGGCTGGGATGAATGAAATGCCCTGGGGAGTAAGATATTAACCAAGCACCTGGAGTACAACCACTGGAGTTCTTGTGCTGTTTAGCACCTGCTGCATGAAACCGCATCCTCTTGGTATTAACAAAATCCAAGTGAAGCTGCACCTAGAGTCTAATATCTTAAATCATACTGAAGAACAAGTTACTCTCTAAAGCCACTTCAATCTGTCAGTGAAGCATCTTCTTGGATGACACCAATTGTCACAGCTGCACTGAGGCTTGGCAAGGCAATTCAACATAGCAATGACAAAAAATTCCACCTTGGAATCTATTCCAATGATAAAAAATAAAGCATTTCCTCATGTTGTCTCTGCTCTCCTCTCCTCCACCCCCACGTTTATGCTTTGTTCTTGTGTATGAAGGAAATAGCTTTATGGGGGGAAAAATGCCTCCGATTAAATGTCCTGACATGAAGATCAGCCTGCCACCTTGCAGAATGATCTACAGTTTAACCCTTAAAGAAAATGCATCTTTGGTCACAGTACAGCCTGTGTGAAACCCTTAGTGATCAACACAAGAAAGACCTCATTAGCAGATCCTCCATGATGGAGGAGAGGTTAGCTCAGAAGAAGAGATGGAAGGCAATCTCAAAGAGGTAATTCAAACATCAGGGTTCTGGAGAAACTGTAGCGCATGCCTCACATTGCTGGAAGTACCCACATCTTGATCACCATCTCTGTTACCTGTGCAGCCCAGGTGACCCTCCAAACCTCCCAGTCGAGTACTTACCCAGCCCATCTGGATTCAGATTGGAAAAGAAAGCAGGATTACCTGATTCTCTGCAGGGTTTTGTAAATCATGACATTTTACAGTTACACATTCCTTGTACTGTGCTTTCCTGTGTTACAAGAGTACATAACAATTCCCGCGTTTTAAAGAGAGGTATTGAAAATAAGGCGTTAGCAGCAAAAATGGCAAAAGGAAAAGTCAGCTCTGTGTTTCTCTACAGGAGCATCAAGGAGGTATCAAATATTTTTTAAAAATTAACTTGCACTAGCAAGCAAAGCGATAGCTGTTCCTTTGCACGTTGCAATGCCAGAGAGTGGTGCCAAAGTGTTGCTCTGAACGCAAACACGTCTCCAGGAATGCCTTTTGTCCTCCATGCAATCTTTTGCAGTGGGTCTGTTTCTTTTTAAGCTGTACACAGCCTTTCTAGGCTGAAAATAGAGGAAGACTATAAATACAAGTATTATTTTGATAGTGTCTCTGCATATATTCCCTACGGGCATAGAGGGGATGAAGTGGAAAGAGCAGGAGCTATGTACACAGCTACTGTTACTTCCTCTGCAAGGGTGATTTGGAGAGTAAAGAATTGGCTTTTCCTTTAGGTCCTTTAGACCAGCCACAAAACTAAGCCAGTGTGGGTGAGAAGCTGGAAAATAGAAGTAAATTACTTTTCTTCCAACAAATGAAGGAAATAAAGGCAGTTCCTTCCTTGGAGCAATCACATTTATACAAATTGGTGTCTAGAGACACAGCTTAAACCTACAGAAACAAAGATCACACTAATGAGTCTGGCTGCCTATCCAGGCAAAGTTCTCCTAGGCTGGTGTGACAAAGACAACATTCATGAGGGCTACCAGGGGGCTACATAAAAATTAACCTGCATTCCTGCTTAGTGTTTCCTACCACAAAAGACAGTATGGGGACAGCTCCTTGACTTTGGACAGGAAAATTACATTGGTCCTGTAGGCAGGGTTCATGTCTGAATCAGGAATGTCATTAAGGCCCAGGATCCATTTGGTGGACCACATCTACCCTCACTGATCACCAGGGCCTTAAAATCTCATTTAAGTGTAATGTCCTCATTTATCAACTCTAGTTACCACAAGATTAAGCTTCTGGACTATTGCGCTGAACTGTCCAGCTCTGGATAACTAAAATACTGTTTTCATTAGAATTGCTTTCTAGAGAAGAAAGGATCATCAGTAACTTCATTGTATGGATGATGTTTTTATTGTTTAGGTGGGAGGCTGGGACATTGCCTGTTCCGACACCAACAAACTGCATAAGCAACTCTGAGAAAATTAATCTTCTCAGTCTATCTGTAGGCTCTCAGGCAGATAGTGTGAAATTTGAAATGATCACTTTAAAGACTATAGATTGAGAGATAAATTCACCGTTATGGTGAAGTTCTGCAAAGAAAGGGCTGCCAGAGCTCTTACAGCTTCCAGACTTTGAAGGATGACCTGCAGTGGTATTGCCAGTCCCGTAATTTGGGTAATTAAAGGATAGCTCTAAGTTTATGTTTGTCACTGACTATTGATCATCTATCACTGACTAGTCAATGACATTTGTACACCTCAATTATCCTTATGACATAAAACTGTATCATGAAGAATAAAGAAGTTTACCGAAGAACTAGCTCCACAGATACTAGCAAGAGCTCACACGGCCCTGCCAGTAAGAGATCTCCTGCAATACATTCTGATTTGCCCTACTTACATTCTACTATTTCCTACTGGAAATCATTCCTACCAAAATTATATTCCTTGTGATACACACATCTGGGATACATTACTCTTTCATTTAAGTTTTCCACTAACCAGTTAGAGGGTGTAACCATTCATATTACTTTAGTATTTCTTCTCTTCCTCCACTTACTACACAACTTCTATGTTTGGCAATAATTATCTGTCCTCCCAACAACACGTCCCCCAACTTTCCTACATGCAATCCATAGAAAATACTAACCAAATCAATGACTGACCAAAGAAAATTGAAACATTATTTAAAAAAATACCAAAAAATCCCAGAACTGGATCACCAATGGGCTTTATTTTGTTATAGTAAACATGCCCAAAGTGTAACAGAAATCCATGGTGTGGGTCTATGATACCACCAGCAAGGGACATGTAATGTTCTTTTCCTGTCCTCGTGTAAATTACTAGTAAGAGAAGAATGAGGAAAGAATTGGTCACATCACCGAGGACAAAAATTTACTGTTTGATGAAGATGAAGAAACATGACTATTCTAGTTTCTTCCATGAGTCTCTGTATAAATACACAGTGCAGTTGTTGCTCTTGCTTTCAGTTCACAGGTCACAAGATTATAAGTAAACTATCAACACAACTTTGGTATAAATGACAAATTCTACTTTGTAATCAACATCAGCCATTCCACTTTTAATCTGGAAAACAACCACTATCCTTTTGACTTTTTAAAAGGTATTTCATTCTAAGTTGTTCGTGATCTGATCACTCTCAACTCCTTTCTAATTCTCAAGTCTCAAAAGGTGTCTTCACCACCATGTTGCACATTGCTGCAGTGATATTTATCTGGCTAGCACTTGTCAATGGAAGACTCCTAATGACCCAGGATTTTGCAGGGAACATCATCCAAACCAGTTCATGCAGAACTGTGCAGTTATCTTTCAAGACTCTTTAGAGACTATCAGCCCAACAGGTCCTACCAGACCTTCTAGGACCCCAGAAGGGTCATGGAAATGTAACATTCACCACACTTATTAGAAAAGACAGTCATAATGTTTACCAATAACTGTGATATTATTGAAATCCAAGTGTGATAAGATTAAAGGGTAAAATGAAGAATATATTTGCAAAATTCAAAATAGAGGCAACATCTTTCCAGTTCACAGAAATGAATGAAAAATCAAGAACACTGCTGCTTATTTCTTTCATTTTTCTAACCCTGCATAATCTACCTAATGGCCTTACGGATATTCACAGCTGAAGATCCATTTTTACAGAAACATTTATATTCCTATACTACCTTTGTGGAAGAGGATCTGACTTGAGGATCTCACTTCGCTTTACTCACAGTAACATTTTTAACCAGTTTTCTCCTGCTTTCCTCACAATTTTCTCATCCTTACCTGACTTGGGAATAGGGTTTGCTCCTTCCTAAGCACCAGTTCTGTCATCAGCATGGCCAGGCGTCATTATCATTTGATCAGAGAGCAGTGTCAACTCCAGAGAGTTCCAGTGTTTGGCAAAGCCCTGTGAAGGCCATTAGAACATTGCCCATTGAGAGGCAAAGTGCTAACATTCAAATCCCAGATCAATGTGAGCAGCCGTGCTAGAGTGATAATGAGTTTAGAAAGAAACTGAAAGATGCACCAAATGCACTCCAAGCTAGCACACTCCTCCCACAGCCTCCCATTGTATACAGCTTCTTTCTGTCTCTGTGTTCATGTGCCAGGAGGACTGTGGACCTCGGGACCAGATCCAATGACCACAGTGGAAGGTAGAACAGTGGTAAAGAATCAGAGGACATGCAGCTCCTGTCACAGAAACCAGTGCCAAACATCAACGTTATCAAGGCTGATACAGGGCAACAGCTCCCTTAGGCCAATACCTTCAACATCACACATGAGTCATTATCGAGGATTTGAATGCACCAAAACATACAGGCAGAGGCCTCTACCCTCAGAGCTCCTGAAGGATACCACACACTTAGGAAAAATCCCCCTTCTGCCCAGGTAGAAGGAGTTTTGCTACTAGCCAGGCTTCAGGTTGGGTGAGACTTTCATCTTTATCCATTAATTAGCTGGGCATCCCTCTGCTGCTGTACCACGTCGCTTAATTATGGGGCCAAGTTCTGTCCTCCAGAGTTCTCTAGAGCACTAGAAAAATTATAAGAGAAAGAATAGTAAATCCTATCTAAAATTAATAGATGTTTTAATGTAGAAACCCAAGAGCACCTTGCTTTTCAGGAAACCAGAAGAATAGCTATTCTCTAGTCCTATGGGCAGTATAACCATTACAGACTCCGTGCGAGTCTTTTAATAAAGGAGGGTACCCAAAGATTTCAGAGTTTGACCTGCCAAAGACATGAGGTAGTAGTGGCTTTTACTGTAGCAGAATCACTGAGTAATACCACCCAGGGGAAAACTACAGCAAAGTTCTCATCTGTTTGCCATTATAAATTATACCGACCCTTCAGCTGGACTTACGTAATTTTCCCTGTGGAGACACACCAAAGTTGTACAACTTTTCAGCAAGTCATTCTGGGGATAAGCCCAATAGAAACCTGCCCGTGTTTTGGCAGAATTTAAGGGCCAGTATCCAAGGCAACAATCCAGAAAGCCAGCCTTCCAAAGGATATTTAACCTTGGGGACACCTAAAGATTTTTTAAGTGTTCCCAAACTATTTCTTCAACACCTGTGCAGAAGTGCACTGCAGTTTGGAAAGTTTCAAACGTAGCTCCACATAAGCAACATCCACCAAGCTCCAGAGAGCAGGCAGCAGTGCCAGTGAGTTCTCTGAAGAGACGTTTGCTTGCTGTTTAATTGTGCAGCAAAGGAGGCTGTGATTTGCAAACAGCTAAACTCCAGCCAGACACTAGTAGAATGAGAACAAGAAGGAAATACAGAAGTCTTCTTCACCTGATTGTTATTACCCTGTGTAAGCACCTTCTTGCTTTCCTTCAGGTAACTGACACATTAGATGAATTACTGGACCTAGGGGATACATCCATCATTGCACATATGCATAGAGGAAAAGTAAATGACATGAAAAATGTTATTATGTAGGAGGACATAGATTCATCTTTTAATTTATACTGAGTGAGTCAAGCCTGCTTAAGACAGAGCTTAGTTTGAAACAACTTTTGTCATTGTTAGCCCTAAAGTTCCATCAAGAAAAGATGACTAACAGCCCTCTTTTCAGTGAGTCTGAACTTGGTTATCAGCTTCCTCATTCATCAGTTTTAGAAAGGGGTTATTTGGTGTTTTGTAATAAATATTTACCTGTATTGCACTGTTCATCTGCAGATCTCAGAAATACCCTAAACTGGCAGTTTATTAAAGGTCAGAGAGCATGCAAAAGTAAGTTCTATTGGTTGAGTAAACTACTGCAGTCTAGGCTGTTTGGGTCTATTCCACTCCATTATGATCAACAAACTATTCTTTGCACTCCTCTGTACTCTTGCTGCCTTTGGGCTTCTATCAAATCTTTACTGCTATTATAGACCAGATGCTGCTAAACTTGTGTACATGACTTTTTACTATTTTATGTATAGTATGAGTTTCCTAAACAAACACAGATAGCCATTTCCATAAGGCTTACTGCTATTAAATACACATTGACCCTAATTCTGTAGCGGTAGCTGGTTATGAGTAGGACTTACTCAAAGTAGTTTCAATCTATTCAGTAGATTGCCCTCTGTGAATAATTGCAAGCCAGGAAGGGTATTTGAAAAAGAAAACCAGCCCCTCAATTTCAACACTTTTAGTGTTGATTCTCCTGAATTTTCTTGGCTTTAACTCCATTACAATTATTTTCATAGTATACGTGTACTCGTGTTTATGTTTCTTGACAAACCCCTTTAAAACTTGATTTTATAATTTAATTGACATTTATTTTGGCAATAAGCTTCTTTCTTACAAGAGTCCCTTTGGCACATGCTCCGTGCTACCTACGCATTAACCATTAACGAGGCACATTTAACTGAACCCTACTGCTGGAACATGATCTGTCACTATGAAATTTGCAGGAGTCTTTACTCCCAGTTATCAAAAGTGAAGCCAAACCAGTCTGACTGACCGTGATAGGCTGCAATAGGAAGCAACCAGGAATTTCCAATTATTTATTATGAACTTTATATGTTAAGATATAAAAACAGGGTGAAACCAATACTTGTTAGTTCGGGAAGACATTTTTTCTGATTTCATTTATTACCTCTTGATACAGTTAAGAAAGAACTTGAGATAATATAGGAAACACCTTGAATGCACTTAATTTCAACCATTTGTTTAACAGCACATAAGTAAAGACAGCATTCTCGGGTAATAAATTACCTAGAAAAAAACCCACTCTGCACTGTCTATAAAAAACTTTGTTTTCATTTCTAAACTCAGCACAATGATCTACTGAACAGATTAACTTTTACAAAGGCGTATTAAAAGCAGAAAAATTTGAAATCTCACTTTTAGGCAGACGCAGGCGTGACCATAGCAGATCTGGGCAGTACCAACACTCAAACATAGTCATGTATTAAAAAGTCTGTCAAGGTTTGTGCATCTATCAGACACAGTATCTGCAGTGATTGCACACAGCTACTTCCTGGGTCATGTCTTTCACCTCTTTACATGATCTGTTAGATCAGCTGAGCTTTTCCCCCAAACACGAGGTTAAATCAAAAGTGTTAATGGCATCTTTCAGCTACTAACTGTAAACCTCTTTTATAATAACATTTAAAGCATGAAACAAAAAAAATCTGTCCTTACTTACAAGGCAAAGCAGAAAAGGAAGGTCATTCATTGCACCCCATTCACTATTTTCTCTTTCATTCTGTAAATATTATAGTGGTACCGAGAAAAAAAATATAATGTCTGAGGTTCTCAGATCTTCCTTCAGAGTTTTAAGCATTCACTTCCCAAGAAGGGGTTTAACAAATACCACACTGTTCTGTCAATATTTGTATGCAGCACCACATAGGGCAAGCTGCCAAACTTACATGGTTTAAAGAGCCAAGGGTAGAAAACTGACACCCTAACAAACACACTCCCTGCTTTGTTTCTTTTAAGACAGTGGTAAAAGTGTCATCGTTGCTTCTGACTGCAGTTTCGGAAGGCTCCTTGTTCGATTGCTTTACTTCTCCAGAAATACAGTATTTAATAATTGCCATTAACCAAACTTCAGGGATTTGTTTCATGCCCCAACATTTCTTACGCAATTATAAGCCTTTTGCTCTCCACCAGCTGCACTTTAAATGTATTTTAATTGGCTGGAATTGAGGAGGAATCCATTTGGCAGTCATTTACATTTGAAGCACGCCCCTAGCAGCTGAAACAGACTCCAGCAGCAGCCCGATTACTTCATCAAAAGAAACTGCTTGAATACCGTTGACTCCTGCATAACTACAGTGCACTCCATTATATAGGTGTGGTGATGTAATTAATAGTTCTCTGCTAAATTTTTGCTTATACTGGGATCAGAAGGTATTACCAACTGATGCATTTACAGAGCTGTCTGCAGATTCACAGTGCTCAGCATTAGTTTTCAAACATCGTTGTATTTCTAGAGGCCTTGCTCATGCTTTTTCTCTATCTGATCTAAATGATGACATGGCCCTAGCTCCAGGAGTAGTGTTTCTATACTTGCAGCATATCAAGAATGTTACCAGCTGGATTGTTGTATATAATATTATCTTTAAAGCTTCTAATGTGCCAGTTATTTGAGGATCAAAGTATAAACTAAGTTTAGTACATTACATTAGGAATAGCTCAGTTTTGCATTTCTCTTTATTTTTGGGTTCCTAATGTTCCTAATGTGTATTGTAAGCCAAATTTGCAGGGCCTTAATTTAATGTAGTAAGTTCACCCCGCTCTGCAGTTCGTAATGCAGAGGTTTAAGAGTTGACAGCAATAGGGAGAGCTACCAACAGCTGCTCAGAAAAAAAAGAATGAAAAGACATTAAGGAGAGAACCACAAGAATTCACGCTGCAAAATGCAATATTTAGGATGAATGTGGAGACATTAACAAGTCAGATTTAAAAACAGACATTCCAAGTGATGCTGATTGAACGCATGGTATCTGAAAACCCCAGAGCTCTGCAATCCATGAAAGCTCCTGTGAAATTGTAACTGCTTGAGAGTTCACTTATCATCAGTGTACCACTGAGGATGAGGGAGCGAAAGAAAAGGGATTATTCTCTAGCTGAAGTACAATGAGAACTGTTTTCTACATTTAAAAGGTGAATAGTTCTTGAAGTGAAGTTATGACAATACTTGCCGCCTACAGAGAAAAGCAGCGTTTCAAGTGCATTGTATGAAAAGGAGAAGGATTAATGACACAGAGAGAGACCATTATACTATAGAAGAGCTGCATATTTTAATAACTTGACTCCATCCAACTCTGGAAATTTCCATAGTTAACTGGCTTATACTCCTTAAAGGTGGAAACACTCAGTGTACTGAGTTCTTAAGAGAACTTACTGGATGTACCACTTAAAAAAAATCAAACAAAACTATGCAGAAATGGACAAAGCTGATTACAAATATATAAATTATGAAAAGCTCAATCCTTTGCTACCTTTTAACTACCTGATGACGCTTCACAGAGAGAAGGCCAAGCAGCTGTCCAGACTCTGCATTGTTACAGTATGTCACCATATCACACTCAATGTATTCCATCCTCAGACATGTTAGTGACATACAGAAATATTCTTGCCTTCCTCCTTTTGAAGGCACAATGCCTATGACCAAGCCAGGACATGAAGCCAGCTCCTCAATGCCTTCCTTTCTCCATTAGCTCAGGCATTTATAATCATCCCACATAGAGACACTCGTGTCTACAACCCAGATCAGAGCCGACGCAGGTTAACCGCTGAAAAGTACAAGGAAGCAATCTTAGGTCTTTGAAAGCCAAAGGAAACAGAAGTGGAGGCTTAAATCCAGGCTTCTTTCACCCTCATTCAAGCGGAAACAGAAGATTAGAGAACCTCTCACCTTCATCTCATCCATAGCCTACCAAAAGAGATGACAAAATTCCCAGGGAGTTCAAGAGGTGATACAGGGGGGAGAAGAAGAACTGCAGATTTGTGACATCAGCAACCAAAATACACCATGTTTGAATCCTTACTCATGCATCATTGAAAACTTTATGCTTTTGCCTACATGACTTTATGTGTTTGTTTAAAAAAATAAAAAAATCTTCCTGATAGCAGCGCTACAGTGTGAATAGCCAGGGAATACCAATGCAACCAGAGTGGTGGATGAAGAGAAGCTCTAGACAGGAGGGCAAACAGCAGCATGTGTAACACCCTGCCCCTGTGCTTCTTCCTCTGCCAAGCGGCAAGCAGCAAACTTTGGAAAGAGAAAGGTCAGTGCTCTATTCATGCTGTCACTCTGGGACTCCCCTGCATTGTCACGGGCTGCGTGATGACAGCCATGAAGCCTTGATGTGCCGTTGATTGTTATAGGTCACTGAAGACAATTGGCCATTATTTAGCTTCAATATCTATCGTCACAATTATTTAAATGTGAGACACTGGCAAATGTTTCCAAAGAAACGGTACCAGTGTGATTTTCTAAAGAGAGGGACTGATTTATTTTCAAGCCTCATGTGAGATTCGAGTCACAGCCACAATAAGTCTCGGAAAAGCTGTACACTAAACTGATTTTCTGGTTGCAGTTCTGCAAGGAAAGCCTTGCATTGACAAAACTTAAGCATATGAAACATTCACTATTAAGACAGTTAATAGCCCTAAGCACAGTAAAAAGGAGAAGCATTACTTTGAAATTTCAGAAACTATTAAAAAAAAAGGCAGAGAGAGAAATATGGGTGCTATCAAAGGAAAGATAATCAATCCTTCAAAAGCAGAGACATCAAGCAGTAAAGAATACTTCCACCATGCCTAATGGCAATTCTTTGCTGCCTTCCTTCCCTAACTGCTGTTGGCATTCAGCTGGACGAGGGGAAAAAAAAAACCACATTACAGTAGTGCACACAAGTAAAAATTAACTACGGCAAAGGAGAAACCCCACAGTGAATGGAAAGTTGGTTTTCTCTTATGCAAATGCTATGCATCAGTGAACCAGTCTCCAGTCTAACAGAACCATCTTCAGGAGATATATAAGGCTATTAGTGTAACTGATACTTGGTTAAAAATGAAGGAGGTGAGGGGGATGAGAATGCAAGCATGTAGGATTTATTACAACAGAAGCCCAGCAGAGTCCTAGTGAAACATGACAAAAGACGACAAGAATGATGTCTTTAAACACACCACTAGAAAGAATATCTCATCTAGCCGCATGCCAGAAACCAGGAGGTGGAAGGTTTTAAATAAGGCTTATTGCAAGTTTTTAAAATCTAGGTGAGAACACTGGCCACTCAAATTATTCTTCTTTAGTCCAGAGGTTGCCCGTGTGAAACTCTGTGAAGGTAATTGGATGATCAGACTCACCCTGGTCCTAACTGAGCTGGGGAGACAGAAGGAAAGCAGAGGACAAACTGCAGCCTTTGTGCTCACAAAGTGGGATTACAGCTGTACATTTTATATCACTTTTCTTCCTTCTGTACATTTCAAGATTTCTGGATCTGGGCAGGCATGTTTAGTATAACAGCAAACTTGAGCTCCACCAGCCTATAATATTTTCCTAAGCATCACCCAGAAGCTGTTATAGCACACGGGCAACTCCTCCATGCTATGGTGTATAGAAAAGGATCCGTATTTGTGAAAATACGTTTCCTTCTCTGCTCTTCTTTTGAAATTTGGTTCTGCATTCCTTGCTCTCTTCCTTGAAGGAACTACATCAAATTCAACCCTACGTACGTAGAAGGTGTGCCTTCATGAAGACTGCATAAAAATGACCTGAAACTCACAGCATGGATGGCAGGTCCTTGGCACAATTACACTCCACTGCACCACTCCTGCTGCGCTGCACTGCCTTCTCTTGTTGGCATATCCCCAGTGGAAACAGGGCTTAACAAAAGCAAGATGCCCAGTTATTAATGTGTTTTATGTTTCTGAATAGCAAAGCCGAGGCCTTGTAAACAAAAGGAAGTTACAAAAGATAACTGAATTTTTTTGGATGGTGGTGACTTCATTCCAAGACCTTGATACTGTGCAGTAGTGGAATGGGTGAGGAAGACAATGACCTCCCTTGTGCATTAACAACTCATCGTCTTGAGAGCAACAGCAAGGGATCTGAGGATGCTAGAAACCAACCCCCTCCTTCACAGTAAGCAGCACTCTGAGAAATGCCTCCATGTCATCAGTCTGCTGGGAGTTCAAATGTCATCTGTCTGTACCTCTTTTGAAGGACCAAAACCTCTGATACTGGAACTGGAACACAGGGCATGTTGCGGAAATACCAAGAGCTGAGATGATAGACACCCTCTGACAGATCGATTCCCTAAAGCTAAGATGCGTGCATTGTTGGTCTGTTATCTGCTACACACACTCCTGCCACAAGGTGTTTGCAGCACTGTTATATTCTTCTACGCAGGCCCCAAAAAGTGATAAATATGGAATAGATTTTTAAGAAAATAACATTTAGCCTGTGTCCAAGGCCACATTCATAGTGTCAGGAAATCTGGCGAGGCACAAAGTCATATTCCGTAGCATTAACATTAATTTGGAAGCTTACAGTAATATCATTGTTCATCTCTTGTCATCACTTCCCTGCAAAATATTACCACTTTCTTCTTGCCTCCTATCACTTGAAAAGGGAAAAGATACTTTAAATATGAGTTTGTATTCAGGATTGCTGGAATCCTATGCCTTGCAAATCACTGCTGTCAGAGAATCTGGAATCTGCTCACGTAGAGAAGACCAAACATTGTTGATATGAAAAAACTTCGAACCACTACTTTGCAAGGGCATGGTCTGAGAGTTCAAAGTTCAGTTCTGCCTTTGCAAGGCAGAAGACAGGAGTGTGCAGGAGACACCAAAGGCTGGGATAATGCAACTGCCTACCAACAGGTCTGGACAACATAACTGACTGGAGGGCAAAAGTAAACAGGCGTGGAGCAAAACCAAACCAAACTATGCATCCTGCGTGGATTCGTATTCACCTTCAGGGGAGTCAGTCTGCTGCCCTGGAGAGATGTGTCATCTTCAAGTGAACAATATTTACTTTGATGCATTAAGACAAATGTCATTTTCAGTTGCTGCATGCTGGTTTACCTTATAACCAAGCAGATTCACATCTCAAGCTGTGACAATTTGAAAAGAAATATAAAAGAATATAGAAAAATTATATATAGAGAAAAAGTATTAATGTGCACTCTTCCCTTGGATATAACCTGTAACACCCCAATGTAGATATCTAAAAATATTTCAAACGTCTACTGCTGCTCTAGGACTTCTCCCTGGGGATTAAGTTACAGGGAGACACAGAGAAGACCATGGCTGCTCATTCTTACTACCTTTATCAGCCTCAATTTCTATTAAGTGAACAGGTGAGGAAGACTAAGGGGTACTCAGCATAGGAGATTAAGGACCTCTAGGAAAGATGAATGCTTTGTTTACGCACATTCTTATCAATCTCTTGGTCCTAAGCACTCATAATTTGTAATAAAATAATGCCTGGAAGTTCATTTCAAGTACATGATTTTCAATAAATATTAGAAGCTATGGCATTCTCATTAGCTTAATTAAGATAAGACAACCTGCAAACATTGGGGTTTTTTTTTTTAATCAAACTATGGGAACAGCACAGCATGGCAACACACAATGAACCTGGTAAAATACTCATTCTTGTAAATAAGGCTCTGATCCACGACAGCAGGCATACCAGCAGATCATCAGGACCACCAGCATTGGGGAATTGCTGTATGAACACAGAACTTAATTATTTCAGAAGAAAGTTCCAGATCATACTTTTAATCACTCAGGTTTTCACCACTACTTAGCAATTATTGTAACAATGCACATATTAAGAATCTTGTTTCACATATTCATTTAATAATAGCACTTGAAACTTTATACAGTATTAGAGGATTCAGCATCTATACCTTCCCAGTAGGCAGGCAAATAGCAAATGTCATACTCTCATAATTCATTTAGGCACTGTAGAGATGGGACATAATTAAAGTAAGACTTAATTAAAGCTTTTCTCCTCCAGAGACGGACAGGTAAAACATAACTTACTGTATTCTTGAGTACAAAAGAGTCTAAAATTGTCTTCATGATTACACAACTGTAGAGTCAATACAGAAAAGGAGAAACACAGTTGCGGTTGGGAGTAAGTCTTGCTTCCATCTGTTCCCAGTACAGTCTGAACTAATTTCTCGTCCCTTAAAACAAAGCAGTCAAGATTTATTCTGCTTAGTATAGAAACTTGACTTCTGTAGCACACTGATAAAAGATTGAATAGGCGATCACTTCTGCTCATGCTAAACTGTACTGCTTTCAGTGGTGCACCACAAAAATCCACCTGGGTGGAACCAGCCACTTCAAAGTGTGTCCGTGGGCAAGTTACTTAACTTTCTTGGTTAACACTGGGGTTTCTTTATGGTGGTACTCACCACTTACTATCTGCAGCTATAGAAAGCACATCCAAAAAGGGAGCGTCAGGCACCACATTATGGAGCACTATATAAACTTAGTGTTGCTTGCTTTATGTTTGATCTCTGGGACACTGGCTGGCCTCAGAGCTCAGTTTGCTGCATGGAGAGAGACTGGAAAGGAAAAAAAAGCAAACCAGCAGCACATGCCGAAGTCAGGGCTTTAACATGAAGTCACATAGTAAACCTCAGTCCCTCTCGTACCTGAAGCACTGATTCAGGTTGTATAGAAACCTTTCCGACTATTTCTGTTCTAATTTGTTGCCCCATCTCTCAAAGGTATTTGGCAATAACAATTCTCTGAAAAGCCTTACACGTAAAGCTACCAGAGGAAGAGATGCACTAATCTCTGTTTTCCAAACAGCACCTATAGGTGAAGTGTGTTAAGGAAAGGTGCCACCAGTCAGTATTTCCTATGGGAGCAGTGAGCCAGCAACAGACACCTACCCCAACAGCGTGGTTCCTACAGCAGAGACCCCCCCCCCCCCCAGTTAGCTGTGATGAATGGGATGTCTATGCTTCAGGCACAAGCCCTTCTTAAAGGCTAAATTTCTGGTTAGGTACCAAGACAGAGCTCTGAGAGGGGTGAAGAGAGACCCTCCTTCTGCAGACCCCTCCTTCCACTGCAGGTGGGTGAGGGAAGGACACTCAGGCTGCTCACTGCCCTTGCCAGGTAAAAGTGTCGACCAGCAATGGGGTTTGCCAAGGGAATATAACCAAGGAGGCTGCGTTGCATTAATATTGACAGATGATTATTTTACATCCACTTTAGGGCTGCTGTAGAATTCCTCCCTTGGACTGAAAGAAGGGCACAAAACAAGGTGGAAAATCTTTTGAAAGCTAGCCTGTCTGTGTTAAAATACAAACTTAGTGATGCTACGGATGGCCTTAGGCTTGGCTGCACAGGTCTAAATGGATGTAATGGGTATTGCATGAATGTGGCTCACTGGAACTCTGTGTAGAAGCCCAGTGCTCTCAGCAGCTGCTGGTGTGTCTATTGGTTTGAGTCTCAGGGTGATGCAGAGGCAAAATCCAACTTGGAAAGGCAGAGCTGGGCCAGGAATCACAGCCATGAGTTGGAAACGAGAGAACTGACATCTGCCAGTCAGCCACAGATTTACTGTCATTGTCTCTTCTCCCAGCTCCTTGATCTGCAGAACGAGGATAACCTTTTCCTCAAATGACTGTGGTGGCAAGAGGCAAGGAATTTATCTATGAAATCCTCTGCTGGAAGCACTTACAGGAGCTGAACGTAGTACTATTACCAGAGAAATACCATTCTTTTAAAAAAATCTATTCTAGTCACAATGCTGCACTGAATTTTCCTGAGCATAGGTGCTATTTTAGCAGAATTTTCTTTGTTTATACAGGCAGGGGAAAGAGAGTGGGACACGGTTACAGCAGGACTAATAAACAAGTCCAAATTTTGTAAGGCCATGAAAATAAAGCAGGACAGAGAACTCTGTATATTATCTGAAAAATCTTCCAATTGCTTTACTTTTCCTCCAAAAGCCAAAAAAAAAGTTTTCTGAATGCAGCAGAGAATGATATGGTCAATCCTCCTGCACCAAATAATTATGTGGTTGAGTTCTGAACAAACTGAGAGCACTGTAGGATGCTGATATTTACAATAACTGAAATTAGTGGACATGAGTGTATATAAACACTCCAGTCAGAACAAGAGCATTTTGGTCAACGAACCAGCAAACAACAGAAAGAAAAAGGCAAAAGAGTTGACAAGAAAGGATGAGAATAAACCAGCCACAGTCTGGGAAGGAGCAGCAGCTTTGGCATTTCAATTTGCTAGACCTGAAATTCAGGTTTGAGGAATTTGTTCCTTCTTCACATCACTCCTGCATTTTCTGAGGCACTTCAGGGCTACAGTACGGGCAGCTGACTTTTCTGCTCTGTTTCCAAGACGACAATGAACATTCACCCGATCAAAAGAGATCTGTGCCATGACAGTTTTTGTCCTGTACCTCCTTGACCACACAACCCATGTACAACTTCTCACAGATGGGTTTTATCTCAGTTCAAAATAATGTAACAGATTACTTAAAGCACCTCCTGATGACAAAGCACTTTTGAGCATATTCATAGTGCAGGACTGAGAAAGGACAGCTGGATGTCTGCAGGAACAAATCTGGGGTTTGTTTATAGCTGGAGTTGCCAGAGCCTCAGCAGTGATGCTCTGACTCAATGCATCTTCTAACTACTCAGGTCACTACTATATATGTTGAGGTCACATTAACCCTTCTCCACTTGCAACAGAGATTCAAACACAGAGTGTTCCTGCAAATTATTGCTTACACCATCTTTCTGCTGCTCCAGGAATCCTATTCAAGGGTCTTGTGTTGATGCCACTGAGTGAACCAGGCATTGAGTATTTTAAGAGCAAAAGAGCACTTAACTTTTAAATACACTGCCCAGCTGTGGACTTATTAAATCTAAATAAACTGCATGTCTAAGGCAAATTTCTTCCTTGCATGATAAACCTACATTGCTTTTATTCTGATCCCTAAACAGACCTCTCCCATTTGTATTTAGTCAAAATATTTTGCTGTAAAACATTAACAAGGGGAATGATGACTCACCTGAATTATAGCTATACATCTGCAGTAACTGTTTGAAAGGATGCTGATGCTCAAGACACCCATGGGAAGGCTTGCAAAATAATCCACAGGAATGTATGTTAGAAAAAAAACCAGTCATAAACATACCAAGATGAAAGTTTGACTGGGATTTATTCAGTTAAGACAAATATTTTTGCACTGAGCAATTAGAATCACAATTAAAAGGTGTTCTCATCACTATGTGGTACATGGATATGGTTCACACGAAAGAAACTGCTAGCTCTTAGGGCTTTAAGTGCATTCCTAACAATCACAAGCAGAAGGGGCAGATAAAGAGCCCAAGACCAGGTTGGCCTTGTATCACACACGAAGATTGATTGAGGCAGAGCAATTGCAATAACAAGCATTTCAATCATGCCCTAGGCCTCGCTAGAAAAGCGCTTTGAAAAGGCAACAATAGAGACACTACTGCTGATACAGGAAAACTACAGTGTGTATCATCTCGATCTCCCAGATGCTAGGCTGTGCACTCATGATGGATTGACTTGTCTATACCATGAGAGCACGTGGGGAGCATTTCATTGTTCTCTTCTTCTGCCACTATTCTTTGGCTTCAGTCCCCACAGTAATTGGGCACTGGGCTGCATGGGCCCTCGGTGGCATCACATTACTTCTTTCCTGAACTATCATCCCCATGTTCTGGTTATTACTTCTCTTCCAAAAAAACTTGTGCAAGTTCTGCTTTTCATTGCACAGAAAGCAGTTGAAAATGAAGACCCAGATGATGAGCCTTAACAACCACAGTAGATATATTTGATACGCTATTTTTATTCTACTATCATCCTGCAATTAAAAGGAAAGATTTGCCATCTCCTTCTTCTCAATTAAAAATCTCCAGATGGAAGTTCACTGGGCAAATCAAGTTGTAAAGGAATAAGGAGTTAACACTCAACCGGCAAAACAGCAATACTGTTTCTCTCCAGCACCAAAGCATTAGCCTGCATCTGCATAGTGTGAGTTTACAGGGATTCAGCAATCTTTTTATATGAAAAAGGTACATATTGGATGGAAAATATAGTAGAAAGAGGATACATCTGGCCAATGATCAGAGAAACCCCAAGACTACAGATCACTGTACAAGTGATGCCACCACTTTGAAGCACAGGAGCTATATGGAACTATATGGAGCTTTGGGGGATCTCCAAGTGGTCTGAGTTGCTTCCATCCTGTGTTGTGGGATGGATTCTATCCGTCATGGAGTTGCTGCTATAATTCCTATTTATTCTGACTGTACAAGAAGAAAACACTGGGCATTTGTGGGACTAGGTATCATTTCATAGAAGAAAAAGATGCAGAAAAGCTGACCAAGCCATAGACTAGTAAAGCTGATTTAGGAGGGGAGAGAGGAGAAAAACCCATGTTTCATAGAAAAGCATCTTGGAGCACTGGAAGGCTGCTGTAGAAAAAAAACCAACGACCCAAGTGGAAACTAGACCTTTGATAGATGAACAAGAGGGAGGACGGCTCCTCAGAGATGCATGATGAAGAGTTCTGCTCCTTCTGCTCCATCACCTACTCATGTCATCTCTGAGTGCAGAAAGCAGAGTCTCAGGGTCACTGTTGATTTAAAGATAGATCTGCTAATGTGTGGTTTAATAATTATAAGCGAAGAGTGTACAATTTGTTAAGTTTCAGGCCAAGTTTAGTCATATTTCCCCAGCACGGCAAATCCACCTACCCCTCTGGCAAGAAAATGAAACATGTAAGAATCAAGAGCAAACTTGTACTACTGGAGGATGCACATTGCATTTTTAAGCTCAGACGTTTAGAAGCTTTCACTATAAAGCAGTTAATGATGGGCCAAAACCCCAAAGGTTTGGGTTTTTTCTCCTTCAACAGCTGTCAGTTTCAGCTACAGATAAAACAGGAACCTCATTTAATCACACGGTTAGATCATCTCCACAAACACTGGTAGAGACCTTACACACAAGACCATGCTGCTTCTCAGTCCGTCTTTTTTCTTTTCCTCGGTTTTACAAATAGCAAACTCATCAAACTTATAGTTTTGCATCTGGGAAATTCAGTTGTCTCCATAGCCCTGTGAACTTGGCCCAAGAGTCAAAGACTTTAAGGCATTTGTGGCAAATCGAGACAAGAGTAAGTGTTGCAGTGCATATCTGATGGACCTAAAGCAGGTCCAAGTGCACAGAGAGGTACCCCTAGGGATCCTTCCAGTGAGTGGACTGGTTGGATTGTTTCCTTCTTTTGACTTCATTACCCACTTGGTTTCAAACACCAAGCTGTAATACAGCTCTGTGAGCAGAATGCTTTTATTCAGATTGATGGAGTTTGTGAAATCTGTGGAAACAATGATTTTTACTGAAGAGCGGAAGAAAACAAAATTCCTGACTTCCTCAAATCAGGAAGCTTGCACCAAAATGATAAAATTAATCTGCAGTTATTTTATGAGTCTCTACATAAGGTCTGATAGCTGATCTATCAATTAGCACTGAGGGAGCAGAGAGAAGAAAAGCACAGAAATAAGAACATCAGGCAGTTCAGGCAATGAAAAGTGAAGCAGTTGTACATTTCCCTGAAATAAGTGTTGTTTATCTTAATATACCTTCCTGTCCTCTTGCTTCAAGGTGGAAAAGAATCTGATAATACTTGGTATATATTTGAAATAAGCTAAGCAGTGAAAGAATTATTTGATATATTACTTAAGCCTGAAGATGTAGTCATTTTTTTTAAATACGGATTAGAATGAAGACTTCTTTTTTTCATTTTGCCCATAGCAGATTTCTAAAGGAAATGTAAGATAGTTTTAGATGTCCACTGAAACAACAGTGTACTTTTTAAAGTCGTCATATTTGAAAAGAAACATTATGAAAAGAAGAAGAAGAAAAAAAAAAAAGGGCAGGATATTAAGTGATTTAAGTCACAGTAGAGCCTATAGAACTGACCCAACAGCCAGCTGTGAGGAGAGACAGATTCTAGATGAAATGGACTGTAACGTATTTACAAAAGAAAGCAAGTAACATAACCTTCGACTTTCCCTTAGGCCTCATAAAAGGGATTCAGCTGTGATTTAAGAGACCTGAGGCAGGAAGGTATCAGAGACTCATTTGGTGAAAAAAAAAAATAACTAAAACAGATTTAGTTACTTAAAACGTTATAGACAAGATTATTTGCAATCAATCATGCATCTTTCATCCTCACTGCTTCTCCCATTCCAAAGAGTGTAAAAGTCTATCACTGTATTGATGTGATTCCATGCCATGTATTCTTAAGGAAGACAAAAATGAGAAAATGTGGAAGTACTCTTTGCAGCACAGTGAGACAGAAGCAACGGGAGCTAAACAGGAGGAAGTCCTGCTCTATCCCTCTGCCACTGAATGTTCAGACCTGCCCCAAAACCCTAACTTTCCCAGCCAGACAGTTTCTTAGGACAGTCTGAAAAACTGAGGGTAAACCAGAGGGGAATTCAGAATTAGTTTAACGATTATTTAACTACTTCATTTTACCACAGTATTCCACACCTTCCTCGTGCCTTACATGTACGCAGAAAGGCCAGGCCACGAGGAGCTGAGGCTACCCTCCAGAAAGCACTAAAATGAGCAGGCTCCAGTCAGGTTCCTCTGAAAACGAGCCTTGCAGCCTTTCCTTTACAGTAAAAAAGGTGCTGCTTGCCGTCCCATCTCACCACACAGTCTGGTTTCAGGTGGACCTTTTGTAGCTCTGTTTCGCTTTAACCTAATGTCAACCCCTCCATTTCTCCTCAACTTACACAACATCTGAGCAGACATAATACCCAAAGGAATCCTTCCCTGTGCTTCCAGACACCAACACAAGCCTTCTGGTGAACCTGTGGTACAGTATCAGTCAGATCCATAATTAGAGGAGATATGCCCCATAAGACATTTTCATATTTACTGAACAGGAAAAAAAAAGAAATTCAGAGGTAAAAAAAACCTCAGTCAGGTGCTCTATGAATCATTATGTGGTTTGAAGTCTGAATTCCTTAATAACAATGTTTTTGCTGACACATGTTGTTTGTATTTGACTTCAGAACTGTCTGTGTTAATAACAAGTAATTCCACTTAGAAAATATTTACATAGAAGTATTTATTCTTTTGTCACAGGCATAGGTAGTGTCTTCTTTAAAGGGAAAGAACAGCCAGGAAATGACTAATGCTGTAGCCAATTTTAATGTGCTGCCCTGGGATAACCCACCAGAAATCTATACACACACAATGGCCATGACTCCAACCTCAGCTACCCCATTTGGAAGGAGCAAGGCTGCGTTGGCCCTCAGGTTTTGGACACTACACTGCATGCTGTCGGTCAGACACACACTTCAGAAATTCTCACCACTGTTTTGGTCTTCAAAGACACGCCGGTCTGGCTGCAACCACAGTTTAGATACATGCATATAACATTTACAGCATGAATTAATACTTCAGGTGGATTATTATTTCTTATATTTAACTAAAACCACACCATTTTCCCGTACTACTCCTGAATTCCGTCTACACAGACATTTTCACTTGGAGATAGGGGGAATGCAATGCATTGTAAAGTGGTGGAAGGGATTAATGCTCTCTTCTTGAAAGACTGTGGACAACAAAAATAATCACAGAATCATAGAATGATTATGGTTGGAAAGGACCTCCAGGGTCATCAAGTCCAACCTTATAATTCAGGGCTATGCTGATAGATGTGAGGCAATAAGTATGACAGTGACTGAACTCAGACAGCAAAGCCCAGGGAAAAGCTGAAGCTGGACATTAACCATTAATAATTCAACCATCATCCTCCTCCAGAAACAGTTAAATTTGGAATCCAAATTCAAGTTTTCAAGCTAACTTTTACACCTGGTAGGAAAACCATCTGAGAGCAGGTCAGCGAAGGTAAAACAGAAGGATCCTTACAGATTCCTACTAATTATTGTCTGTAATTACCACTAAACAATACCTAATCACATTTTTTAAACTACAGATTGTATTTGCACTACACAGTTTGTAAATTGCACAGTAAGGATATGATTAAAAATGTTTACTGATGCTACTGTTTTTCCAAGCATCAAAGATGCTTTTGTTTTTAATTTGCATAAGTTTTAAAGATACTCATTTGTATGTAAGAAATATAACAGCCTGTGTTTAGTGTTAGGTTTAACAGTAAAAATTTAAATGGTCTACCACAGTTTCAAAGCTGCCAATAGCAAATGAGCATGTCCTTCCAAAAACAAAGACATTGCCTCTGCAAAAATTCTTGCCCAGGAAAATGTCTCCTCTTTGTGTTTGCTGTAAGAGATCTGCCCAGTTCAGGCAGAAACAAGGTTTTCTGAGAAGCTGGGAAATCATAGTTAAATAACACAAAAAGTGGACTGGAAGTGAATTTCCCATTGATGAAAACAGGGAGTAAAGACAGTGCAAAGTGCTGCTGAGCACCAAGATCAAAATGTTTCCCAAAGCTATCAAAGAAAACTGATAGGTAAACCACCCCACCAGACCCAGCTGCAGAATGTGGCTGTGCCTATAATACTCATTTGAAACCAAGGACAGAGAAATAAAACTAAAAGGAATACAATAAAACCTCATCCGCATCATGTGTTTTTCTTCACAGCCGTATCCAAAGCTGAACATCCCAGGAATTCTCCAGATGTCTCCCTTAAATTCCTAGCAGAAGATAAACATCTGCTGGGGCTGAAACAGAACCAAGTGGATAAATATCTCAGGTTGAAAATACCCAAAGGACTTTGCATGGCTTCAATATCTTTTTGGACTTTCTGACCGTGGGAGGCGGTAGTGAAATACAGTGTGAAGCAAAGCCATTTAACAGACCCACAATTAAGACATGCTCTAGTCTCTGAGAATTCTAGATTCCACACTCAGCGGGTTCTGGGCTTGCTTTGCGTGACTGAAGGAGAAAATCCAAACATGATACATTACTTTCCCTTTTGAACTTGCACTTTTAAACATTTCCAACAGCCTGTGCAGGAGGCAATCAAGAAACTAATGAGATCACTACATATGGCCTTTGGATGTTGCAGCCATTGTAAGCCCCACAGGCCACACTGCCTGCTGTATACCATTCGATAATGACATCTGTCTCTTGGGAGGACAATCCACCCCAGCAGCACCTATACATGGGAGAGCCAGTTGTCTCTGTTGTGGCTGGGAACAAAAGGCTGACGCGGGCACTATTGATGCAGTTCAGTGACAGATTGTGTGACACAGCACGGCTCCTCGCGCTGTCTTCTGCCCAGAGTATCACACTGAAAGGAATGGGTCACAAGTAAAGTATTTTCCAAAAAGCTATTACCATTTCTAAATTATGAATGAATAAACTGTGCAAAAGGCTTGCAAATGTTTTGTCTGTGTTCCTACCCACAAGCCATCCTAAGTTTTCCAGACTGCTTTGCAGATACAGAGCCAGCTGGTGATTGTGCGTGACCTGTACAATGGACTCTCCAAAAACCTCGTTTGTCTGGCAGGTTGTACATCTGATGACTTATCCATGGTTACAAATCTCACCATTATATTGCGCTACTTTTATAAATGTTTCGAGGTCTGCTTTTAAAAATGGCCGTGACTTCCAGAAGTGAGCAGTCCACAGTCCTCTTAGGTGAACCAGAGCTTAAAAAAGTACAGCTCTGGTTCTCTATATCTCTGACAGCTTGCTCAAGAGATGGATGAATCTAGCAAAGCTGGAAAGCACTGCTTCCAAGAAAGGTTACACGAGACAGATGCTAGTCATATTCCCTTACTTTTTTCCCTGAGACACACATATAGGAGCTTTACCTCTGCTATGAAATAATCTGTGAACTCTTGATTCTCTGCCTTGAAAAAAAAAAATCTATTTTTTCCAGGGCAAATTATACAAAGACATGCCTGAATATTGCCACAGGCATCTTTAATGAAGATTTAAAAGACATTTCAAATGAAAACCTTGGCAAACCTCCACTCCTCCCCCAAAAATATCAACTGCCAACAGCAAATATTTCTGCTGGCAAACACTTTTCTACTCTATAAAACTCTTCCCCATTAGGAACCTCCTACCCCAAAGGCCTGCTAAAAAGGGTTTGAGAGAGCTCCATGAATATTGTCAAGTGGAGGCTGCGCTTTGCCTTAGGGCCAGAAGGGACCATTAGATCATCTCATCTAACACCTGCATTCAAAAAAAACCCCAAAAAAACAACCAAACAACAAAAAACCCCAGAATTTCACCCACTCGCTTCTGTATACAGTCAGCAAAATGTGGTTAGTCAGCAAATGTCTTCCAGAAAGTCATTCCTCCACCCTTGATCATCACGAAATGGAGAGCCCATTCATCAGTTCCCATGTTTTCATCTCTATGGAAAAACGACATCATACACCTCAAGAAATACTTCCTTGTAGAGGTACCCTGACTCTGCTACTACCATCTGTGTTTGTATTTCTCAAATGCCTCCTCTGAGTGCAGGTTCTACATCTCACCCGGATGTATTTGAATGTTAGGTGAATGTTATTGTGTAATATTGATTAGTAAACTAGGAGCCAACTTGTTATAATGTTTACAGTACCCCCGTCGGTATCTGTACTGGACTGAATGTATAAGACAAACAGATGTTCTAGAGGTATCGAGTGAATTTGGAGACAGATCTTGACTGACACTGAACTGTACTGGTAAAAGGACTCCACCTGTTAGAGCTTCTGGGTATGGTTTCTACACTAGACAATTAATTGACCAGTTTATGCAGAAGTCTTGCATTTTTAATTAAAAAAAAAAGAAGTCTTAAATGCAAAACCAGTGAGAAAGCATGTATCTCTACTTTTTTAGTTTAAAGTTATAAAATATTTAAAATTTCTAATCAATTTGTATGTTATTGTATCCGTATTAAAAATATGGCATATAAAGTTTCAAAGAAAATTTATGTTAATAACATGTATTTAACATTATAGCACATTACTGAACAGTTTGCTAGAACTTTACATTTATAATTCATGACATGATTTTTGCCTACCCTCACTTGATGGAACATTTCCCATTTGGGGAAAAAAAATCCATATTGGAATTATTTATCCATGAGGTAGTTTAGGTCTTTATTTATCAGCATATGATTATTTTGGCTCTAGGTTTGTTCATCTGTTGGGTTCCTTCAGTATAAAGAAGAGAAGACACTTCTGCCATTTTGAAAGAAAGTGTAATGATGAGACAAAATAACATCCATTGTCCTCACAAAAAGATAAAAGATCATGAGGTAGAGAACAAAAGGAAAAGCAGAAGTTTAACCAGGAATAAATCCAACAAAAATGGAGGATGTGAGCTTTTGAAATGGTAGGTATTGTGGCATAAATTTCAAAGTCTGCACAATCAAAGCTTGCGGTTGGGTAGACACGTGACATAATTCTGCATCATTGTCCATCCAGGGTTACTGGGAAGTACCGTGCTTGGCAGTAACCATTTGCAGGACTGCCCTTCAGGTGGTCAGACCCGACACACAGTAAACAGCTTTAATATGCAAGATTTGTTTTGTCTTCTGTGAGGGATTTCTCCAAGAGAACTAAATGATGACATAATCTGAAAAAAGTCTTCCAAAATTACCTTCTTATCTGAACGGCAGTGCCACTCACTGGTTCATGCTGTTTGCATACAATACCTCTAAGTATTTCAAGGCAATCATTGCCAGTACTCTTAAATTTGCATCCTTGCCCATCCAAAGGTAATGAAGTGCCTTGCAAACACTGGCTCTTAATCGCTGGGGAAATACATTCATCCTCAAACACCAGCCTCCTGAGGCATGTATGGGAAATTGCTTTCCCCAACACAGGCATGTAGGCTTTCTTAAGGAGAAATATAGAAGCAGTTTTACACCACACAGCTCTCTCCTCTTATCTTTGCATAGCATCATTATATATTTCTCCTGTGTGAAAAATTATGCTAACCATCTGCAATAGGCAGATGTTTTTTTATGTGAGAAAAAACAAGGGGGGGGGGGGGAGGGGGGAAGAGAGATTTACTGGTTTACTATAACTTATGGAAGAAATGTCATCATTACAAAACAGGCTTCATCTTTCACAGCTAGGAAAAAAAAGCATCATGCTCTGTTTTCAGATGCCTCCACTGGGAGGCATCCCTCAAACGCTAGATAACACTGGCACACATAAGCCTGGAACTCCAGTCTCCTCCAGGAGTGGAAGTGGAATTGAAGCTCACACTTCAGGATGTATAAAGTTGCTTGAGGAAAGCAACTGCAATTAGAAGGCATATGTTTAAAACAAATCTTTGAACTCGTGAAAACCTGCAGACTGACACCTACCTAAGGCTAATGATATGCTCAAGTACTTTATTGATCTGGGAGGGAAGAGTTTCTCGTGAGAGTCAGCTCAGGATCCCAAATGTCTGTCAGCAGGAAAAGCAGACACCCATTTGACCCCACGCAGTTTCTATGCTAAATAACCTTCACTGACTTGAGGTTTATACCAAATCCTGCTCAAAATCAAGGGCTAGCTTGGAAAGAAAGAAAGAAGCCACTAGTATAAAATCAGGGAATCTGCATTATGAACACATCGGCTTTCTTAGAGGACTCAAACAGATCATTTCTGTAGCTCTTAACCAAGAACTCTGTATAGACAGTTCAATGCTTTAAACACAGGATAATAATCATTCCACACAAACAGCTACAAGATGAAATAGCTCACACTAACTCATTTACATGCACAGCAGTTTAAATCTCAATGGATATCAAAGCATTTAATAAATTAGAGCCTGTGATAAGCAGATAAAATAGATGGCAAACTGTGTTGTAGATTCCTGGAGAGCATAAAAAGACTGACTGCTCCCACAGCTTCTTCTGGGAAGATAAAATAGAAGGTAGGTGGTTAGAGTTAATTGCCTGTAGTACAGTATCAGCTACTTATCCAAATTAATGAATAAATTAATGTTAATTTCAGCCTTGTTACAGACATACATGGATCATCAATATGAAATTGTTTCCAGGTTGCAGAATAGTAATTGATTATCTAATACTGTATAAAAGCAGAATATTCTCCTCTCCTTAGGTACATAACTTATTCCCCTCTGTCTGGAAGTCTGTGAGTTACATGAGGTTGTGTTTCCTCTGAGACATAGCCACACAGAGAAGGATTTGCTATTACTGGGGACACAAACAATGAGTATGTTTTAGGATCCAGATGTAGATGGGGAAAGTGGTCTGTTCCAAAGTTCAAGTCATTACAAAAAGCCCCTATCCATGAAGGGCTGTAGTCAGCTGAAGGATTAAGATCATACTGTATTACTTCTGTCTTAACTTGTTACACTTTCTTATACTGTCCTCCTAGAAATATTATAGCTCAAGTGAAGTGATCAGAGCCCACTGAGCAGAGATCAGCTGTGGATTAAAGATGAATTAAAGTTTTAATTTAATTAAAGTGTAATTAAACACTGCATAAAAAAGCCTTTAGACCAAGTGCCTGTCATATTAACTGGGAATGGATATTAAAGTCATTTCTACAGCTGTACTTGCAAATCTTTATACATAAAAGCAGTGTTGCAATTCCTCTTCAAGTCTTTCCAAAGTGCAATCTACTGTCTCAGTTTTACTGTTTTTCTCCATTTCGACGTTTGTCAGACACAATTTATTCCTTATGAATCAGAAAGAGCTAGCTTTTGTCAGCCGATATTTCTCCAGATGTTTTGTGATCTCACATCTTATTAATGTCTCCAGGATATTGCCTGCCAGTAAGGCTAGGCACATAAACCTGTAACTCTTTGTCTCGGGCCCTTCCAAATGGCTCCCTAGCTGCCTCACAGGTCTCATCAGCAAGGTCAGCCAGGGAAAGCACGGGTATAGCTGTTCTCTACTCACACACACTGTATTTTTCATTCATTCAGTGACCAAGGTATTTTCAATTATATATATCAAAAATATATACCTACTGGCACAAAGACTGCAAATCCAATGGTGAAATGGGAATGAAACAGTTGTAAATAAAAACAGAAAAAGGAAAGAGGGGGAGATGTTTCCCACACCTATCATTTGAAATCTCATCATTGAAATAAAATCTCTCTCTGTGTCTTACAAATACTCTTTTGTGTTTAGTGTATTTCAAGTTGCTACTAGTCTTTGGGTTATGCCCTAAAAAAAAGCCAAAGCACTAGAAAGAGCAAGATGTGACAAGAGAGCTGGCAGGAATCCAGAAGACATAATTTGCACAGTATAGATTGGAGACAACCTCAGTATCGGGGATAAGCTACTGGGGACTTTCAGCTTGAAATCTTAGATGTTCAAATTCTATTTATGCTAAGATCTAACGAGTTATTTCTCTAAAGGTGCTAACACTGCCATCTGTACAATTGGCTTAGACCTGGTAATGGTGAAACGACAATCATGTTAACCTCACAACATTTGTTCATCCTTGTGTCCTTTGAACTAAATGACCTCAAGTACACTTAGAGACTGCAGGGATGTAGAGGAAAGTCTGAATGATTGCCTTAGAAAAACATTGCTGGCACCAGATAGCTGCACAAATTCTTCTAGCTGCTTCTGTTGCTATTCCAAATTCCAGTTTCCTCCATGTCATTAAATAGTTTTCTTTCAAAATCCAGGATTTTGCATAGTTTTAGAGTACAAAACAGCATGTCTGTGCTTGTGCAGACACTGCCCTGTTCTGAACGTTTAAAAACTGCAGACACAAGTATCTCCCTATTTACACACTAATTAAACATGCTTGTTACTGGCCACGTTTCATCTGTTAGTTCATTCCCCATGCTACAATGGAGATTATTTACATTACCCTAAAGGATGTCATCGATGTTTTTGAACACTCTGTCAAACGGTCATTCAGATTTGGACTTTACGAAGAGTGCACTTGCTCATGTATCTGTGCCGAGATGCTCTGTGCAAGATCGAGTACAACCAAGTTTTCAGTCCTTCTCCTTTCTATGTTTATTCCTACTGTCCAGCTTTAAGATCTCACTCACTGAGAGATACTTTCCCCATTCTTCAGTTTTGTCTGCCTCAATTTAAAGCTGCAGATGGCGTCTGTATTTTTAGTTGGAAGTAATTCTGTTTCTGGATTGAGATCCACATACTCCTTAGTTTTGCAAACACCACTAATACCATAAGCATCAAAGCACTCAACCTCAAGTTTATGCCTACATTGTTCTGTCTTAAAACTGAATAAAACTAATTTGTGATGATTCAGTCCAGGCTGATATCAATGACCAGCCAGAATTAGTACTTCTTGTTAGTCCACCAATTATTTAATGTTAAAACCTAATTCCTATCTCAGTCCTGCCTTTTATTTTTCTAATTTATTTCTGGGAAATTAAATTCTTCCATTATTGAATGGTTAGTAATTTTACTTATTTTCCTTGTAATCTAATAGATTACTATACTACTCGACACCACATCCAACTCTATCATCATCTCTGGTATATTCCACAGGTACCTTCTCCAGAAATTTCCTCATCCCTTCCTCTTGTTGTCCTATGCAACTTGTCTGTTCCTTAATGACACCCCATCACCTACTACTGGTAGACTTTCCCCCTCACATCCTATTTAGCTCTGTTTTCTTGCACTGGCTTATCTTTCCACCATTCTTCATCACATACACATTCTTCTATTTATTAACCTCCTCACAAAAGGGTCTGCTATTTAGATTCTCTTGGGCATTAGCTATCTGAAATTTCCAGGCTTATGGCTAGGCTCATCCCCCTCAATAGTCTCTCAAAATTCAATTGGAAATCCCAGGACTTTGTTTGATTGCCCTTCTAGTCGATAGATTTTTCTGTCCATGAGGCTTATTAAGTGCTTTTCTCATACCAGCTGCACGATCCCATAAATCCTGTACCCTATAGGCCTGTTTGACTACGTAATGTTTTCATATTCAGTATTTCCTAAAGCTGCAATTTCAATCTTCCTTATCATTCCCAGAAAAAGAAGGGGATATGTCCCCTTTCTACATACACAGGCACTAAAAAGTTCATATAAATTCTCACAGAAAGAAATTTGCTGGCTTGTACTACTTTGTCATGGTTTAGGGTCAGGGCAGCCCCTCAGACCTCTAACAGCCACTCTCTGTTACCCCCCTTCCCTCCCCAGAGGGGAGGAGAAAGGGAGTAAGGGAGAGAGACAGAGCCATTAGAAAAGGAAACTGGAACAGCTTTAATAAAAATGAAATTAATAATAATAAAAATGGAATATATACAAATGGATACAAAACCAATATGGAACCCAACCCCCTGATGGCAATTCCATCACCGTCACCACTGATGCTGTGGAGCAGGCACCGGGGCAGTCCCAGCCTGGGCCCCGCAGCAGCCGGGAGCTGTGTTCAGGAGCTGGGTTCTGGTACCGGGGTCAGGAACACACAGCCCGGGATCGAAGGCAGAACGGACAGAGGCCTCTTGCGTGCTCCGAGGAAGGAACCGAAAGAGGACCCGAGCCAAGCAAAGCTGGCAAAGTGGGCCAAGAGGAGAGAAGAGCCACAGACCCTTCAGCTCCCTCAGCTCTATACCAAATATGCTGTATATGGGCTGGAATCCCTCGCTGGTCAGTTTGGGGTCCCCTCTCCTGCCCGCTCCTCCCTGCAGGTGCAGCCTTTCCCTTTCTGCACCCCCAATGTGGTGCACAAGACCCAGCAGTGGCCTTGGCAGTGACTCTAACCATGGGGTGTTATCCCTGCTGGAAGCAGCCCCTGGCTGTGAGAACAGGCTGCTGACTGCAGACACTGCAGTTAGTTAGAAGAACTGAGCTGAGAAGTAAAATCACTGCACAAAATTAGCTCTGCTCTTACTCAAACCAGGACATACTTGTAAACAGTAAACAGTCTGTTGTGCTTGTAAAGCCTTCTCCTTCAGACAGCTCCCAAATAAAAATAATCTGTGACGACAGGCAGGAAAGAGATGCCAAACTTGTCAGCACAAAAACCTCCCGTAATGTACCCCAAGGAAGCACCCCACAGACAACCAACTGCTACAAGTTGATGGCACCACACAACATAAAAAATGTGCTCTGCAGACAGCCTTTGAACAAACCCTCTTTCCTAATGCTCTTCTCCCGTTTTCCACTGGTAAATTGGACAGAAATATCTTTTTGCTCATCCTATTAAAATGTGCTTGGGAAGGATCATGATCCAAGGTAAAATCTTCTCATCAGGCAAGTCAAGTGGCCGTTGCCATCAAAGGACGCGTGACTTTGCCCAAAGGTTTCAGTGCCCAAAGGAACCGGCACAGTCATCTTGTCAAACTTCTGCATGCAGAGCTGGATTAACTCTGTAGATTAACACCTCTATCATCTTCTGAGTATTTACACTTTATGTCATCTAATACCAAGCATCAATTTTGTAACTAGCTATTGCATATTTGGCTGCTTCATTTTCATGATTTATGTTGCTAGTCCCTTGGCATCCACCTTAGAATATAAATCAAACCACATATAAAATTCATTTCCAAAAAGAAATAGGATTTATGCACAACTTGCAGTGGTCATGCAGCATCTCTAACTCTAAAAGAGGTTCTCTAATCAATTTAAGATACATCATCTTTCTCATCTCAGAGCTTTAAAAATATACATTATATTGAAAACCTATTCCTGGTCCTCCGGAAAGGCTGCACTTTAAACTCTCAGTCAGTTTCTGCAACCAAGTAACACACAAATACATCTTACAGAATTATATCACATAAATATAGTCAAATGCAAACTTGAGACTCCTAGTAGTAAGACTAGAAATACTTTTGTCCTAAATTTTAGCAAAGCATTATTGCTATTGAAATTCAGTGTTCCTAAGGCACAAATGAAAGGTAAAACCTAATGATGACTATTTCCATCATCCCTTATGTGATTCAGAATGTTTTTTTCTGTTGCTATGGTTGTCATTATGTGAGTGTGATTACTTTTAGAATTACAGTTGTTAGTAAAGTCTGTGAAGACTAAGTGAGCTGTATCTATCATAGAGATTATTACAAAAATATCAGTGCTGCTGCTCTCTAGATTTTTTCACAGAAAAGTTGCACATCATAAAGTGTAAACTAAGAGTTTTGAAGTGTGAAAAAATTATTTTTTACAACTACAAAATAGGTCATTACATTTTTCAAATTTTTACAAGCTTTTTTTTTGGTAGCTTTTCTTTTAAAGATTTTTTTTTAAGGTGTTATAAAAATAAATAAAATTCCATGTAAAATCTGTAAAAAATTTTGTTTGTGGAAATATTTTCAAAAGCACATTTGTAATGCTCAGAAGTTACAATGAAGCCATGGACATACAAGTTCAACAGTTTTCAGAAAACATCATCTTTCTTGTAAAGAAAAAAGTATTCCCCACTAAAGAAATACAGCTTCAAATATTTTTGTCAGTCTCCTGTCTACTAATACATGGATAGAGACTCACTTCGCCCCTCTAGATTCTTCAGTGCTATTAAAAATGTAATTCGAGAAGCATAAAAGCCCAAGGAAAATGTTCAAGACAGACCTCCCATTTATCATAATCATTAATTAAAATTAAAATAATTGCATTTGTATAGATCTGTAGCTACTGGATGAAAGACACAGATTCTTTGACACAATTTCCACCCAAATCACTATGAGGCCTCTTCCAGTGTGGGAGAATGGACAATGGCCATCCATCCTGCAGAACACTTCCTCAATTCAGTAGAGTGCTGCTATATATAATTACAGATCTCTTGGGAGATTTTGTCTGCACCATTTTAATTTCACAAACCTTTTCCTATCCTAGATCAAATTCCCAGAGAGATCTATCCTCCCCAGTCCTGACTGGTGTGCCAGGACCCAAACCCAGAGAGTGAGCAGCACTTTCTCTGTAGACAGAGACCAGGGCGAAACTGCAGCAACAGAACCACTGAGCCCCATCTGGATGTAACTCCAGCTCCTGAGAGCTGCAACACAGCAATAATCCTGACGGCACTAAACCCAGCTTGCCTACTTGGAAAAGCCAAGGAAACCCCAGTCCCTGAGCTCAGAGATTTAGCATGACTTCACTTACATGAACCGACCTCTCCCTCACATAGGGGAGTTTAAGGGTGTGGGTTTCAGTCTAACCTAGACGCCTTAAAAGTCCAGCTGTCCAGTTCAGCCCAAATATCTTGCAAGTCTGTGCATGGTTCCCCATATATCTCTTTGTGCAGCTCACTGGAGGCCTGCAGAGTTGAGGACTGAATAGGGATCTCTCTCCAGCTGATTTCCAGCTCTCATTCATAAGCAAATGTCTGGTGGTTTTCAAAATAAGACACTCATGTTTTATGGCCCTGACAAGGCATTTGATTTCCACAAGGGAAATAATATAGAAATGATGATAAATTGTCCGATTATTCCTCCAGTAAGAATCCCAAGAGAGAAGACATTGAAGAATTTAAAACCAAAAGTAGGAGATGCAGGATTTTTTTGTTTTGGAAAAGTGCATGTGAAATGTTACTACTGACTGGTTTTTAAAACTAGGTTACTTCTGCTGAATATATTTGTTCAAAGTGACCAGGACAATTGAAACTCACTCTGTGAACATTGCTGCAGTTTTTCGGTATGGCATGCCCCTGAAAGCAGGGATTACACTCTTGCAGTGCAAGCAAGGATTACAGTCTTGCAGTGCAACTGCAGAAATAAGTATTTGCTTACTTAGTGTCCTTTAATCACCATGTGAATCTCAGCAGTCTGCTGCAGTACTTGCTAAGACTCATGCTCTGACAACTCATCATGCAAGTGATGGGAGAAGAGGGGAAAAGGTGCACCCTCTTCTATTTTGTCATTCAGGGTACAGAATTATCCCAGCTCCTGGCGACTTGTTAACAATTTACCCAGGTGGTAAAGCTGTCTGTGTGTACATGTGTCTGCATCTGGCAGCACATCCACAGCACCAAATACTCATGTCTTTTATTATAAAGGAAAATAAAAGGTCACCCTCACAGCCAAAATGGTATCATACTTCTCAAATTGAAAAATCATACTACTAAACTCCAGCAGAACTGAACTCTCTTTGCCAAAATCTGGCTGTGCCTCATGAGATTGAAATATAATGAGAGAGGGACAGTCATAAAACACCATGTGGAAATATTGGATATACTAATGTCAGTGGCGAACTCCCCGTTTAACTTCAGAAGGGCCAGAATTTTAGCTTGAATCTCACTGAGATGCTGACAAAAAGCCAAGGTCAACCCCCCAAAAATCATAGATAACTAAAAGTAATTGATTTACAGCATTAGAAATGAATACAAACAATGCCCTCCAGATGAAAGCAAAATGAATCATTCCATAATAATTCCAATCCAGACAAGACACAGATGTCAGGAAAGCTTCAGAAAAGTAGAGCCATGATCTCTGCAGCACTCCTTTGCAATCCTGTTTGTAACTGTAAACACATTTCAGTTAATTCATTCATAGCCAGCTTGAAGCACATATTCCATTAGCAGATCTTTGCCATGGTTCTCCATAATGCTGTGAAAAGACAACTAATTAAAAGAAATACTGTAAATGGCTTAACTTACTTAGACAATATAGGGATTAACTTCGCCCCATGGTATATGGACACCCAACAAAGCAAAATCAAATTAAACTCAAATAAAAGCATAAAGAGATCAGAGACTTTATTTGTCTGCAAGACAAGGCTTATTTCAGAATACAGGGAGTAAGGTAGAGTAGCATTAGGAGAAACACCACTCATCCTTTTCAGTCACCCAAACATTCAGTTCCTTACATTATCAGCCACTTTAACAGAGGGCACAGAGCACAGGCAGATGATAATTTCACAAATTCTTTGAACATTTAAGTGCCAGGTCCTGCACTTGGGCTGCAGCAACCCCATGCAAAGGTCCAGGCTTGGGGCAGTGTGGCTGGAGAGCTGTCTGGCGGAGAGGGACCTGGGGGTTCTAATAGACAGGAGAATGAACATGAGCCAGCAGAGTGCCCAGGTGGCAAAGGCAGCCAACGGCATCCTGGCCTGGATTAGAAACAGTGTGAGCAGCAGAAGTAAGGAGGTGATTGTCCCCCTGTACTCAGCCCTGGTGAGGCCTCACCTCCAGTACTGTGTCCAGTTTGGGGCACCTCAGTACAAGAGAGATACCGAGGTGCTGGAGCGGGTGCAGAGGAGGGCAACGAAGCTGGTCAAGGGACTGGAGAAGAGATCGTATGGGGATCGTTTGAAGGAGCTGGGTCTGTTTAGTTTGAGGAAGAGGAGGCTGAGGGGAGACCTCATCACTCTCTACAACTACCTGGAAGGACATTGTAGAGAGGCTGGTGCTGGGCTCTTCTCTCAGGTAATTAAGGACAGAACCAGAGGGAATGGCCTAAAGCTGAAACAAGGTAGGTTTAGACTGGACATTAGGAAAAAATTCTTCATGGAAAGGGTAGTGAAATATTGGAATGGGATGCCCAGGGAGGGGGTTGAGTCCCCATCCCTGGATGTGTTTAAACATCGCTTGGATGCGGTGTTGGGGGACATGGTCTAGGGGTGAACTTGTAGAGTAGGGCTAATGGTTGGACACGATGATCCCAAGGGTCTTTTCCAACCTGAGTGATTCTGTGATCTGTGATTCTGTGCTTCCTCCCTGAAATACTATTTTGTTTTAAACCTGGTTTTGCATCTTCATGTAAGGCAATAGGGCTGGGGCTTTCAGATCCCACTGTAGCTGAAGAGAAATGGGAGCACCCTTTGTGAGCCTTTTGTTAAAAATTCCCTCAGATATTTTATATTATTATATCTATGTAAAGTGTCTAGGAATACTCTAAATGGTTACTCATGCTTACTATCTTCATGCAATTCAGCACCAAATATACCTCCATTATGCATTCGGAGCCCATCACTCATTACAGAATGTTATTTACCTCAGAAATAAAGACACTGGAAGCTTATTACCTGGTGTGACCTTTTCTGCAAAGCCCTTATCTATGTGCATGTAAGCAAGCAGACATTTTTCCACGTCCCTTATCTGTATCACTAACGCTGCGTAGTCTATTCAGGCTCTTGCAGGCGGAGGGCTATGCCTCTGTGCCTGGTTTCACCTGGGTATTGTAAGAGTAACCACTGCACTGATGTCAGGATGACAGATGTAAGAAACTATTACTGAATTCTCAACTCCTGCTTTTGTCTTGGGTTGAAAAGATAGCAACACTTAGTAACAATCCTAACATTTCATATTTACAGTTTAAAGTGGTGAATCGGTTTTTCCCCATCTAGACATTAACATACTGTATCTTTTCATTATAAATCACATGTATAAAAGACAACAACATGAAGCTACTGCTAGAAATATCTATTAAATGACAGATGTTCTTGCTGGCTTTTCAGGTACACTGTATGTTTTGATGCACCACAGAGATATAATTTCCGAATCAAAAGCTCTGTGCAGAGGATTTAGGAAGATAGAATAGACTGTAAATGGTCTAAAAAAAAACCCTGAGAAATTTGGGGCAACTTCACTGTGAACAAACTTCTATTAATCCACTGAGTGTAATACAGTGAGTGACTGAACTTGGCAGGCTTCACAAAATGAGAAATAAAAGAAAATTTTTAGCCTGTGATAAGCTTTATGACAGGGCAGTAAAATCTTAATTAAGATACACTGAACCATACAAATAAGTTTGTATAACACAGCACAGATTAAAATGAATAGACATAGTCAGAAGAAGATGAAAGAAACCTCCTTTAATGATGGATCCTCTGATTTTTTTTGAGTATTAATTTTTATAACTCTCACATTTGCTGATTTTCTTACCTATTCTTGTCATGTATATTATGCATAAGCAGATAAATTCTCATATTTCCTATCATCATTGTCATTGTTTTGACAAGTTTTAATTGCAATAGTCATTTTTAATTCCCCCTTTATAGGAATATATAGAATGGCCTCAAAACTTGTATCATCTTCCCTTAAAAACTGTGTTACCCCAAAGACAATTCTAAACCTGCTGAACTCCAAGAGGTGTTTAGTTCATTAATACAGATGGAGTGTGGGAATAGGTTTTACCATCGTTCTGTTTCAATGAACTCTCGCTACAGGATTTGGTACTGCAGGATGATTTTTATAGAAATTAAGTCAGCTGTAATTATAGAGCTGGAGATATTCGAGCTGAAATCAATAGACTTCAGCATAGCTCAGATGTTCACACAGACATACCACCTGAAACTGTCACATTGCAATTAAAGGATTCATGAAGGAAATCAAAATAAAACCTGATGGCAGAGATTTATTTTATATCCTCTTTTGCAACATCATGACACGGCAGCTCTAAGGACATAGAAGATCTGTTGAACTTTAGTCTGTTTCAGTAAGTTCCACATGATTTGGTCTGCATGAAGTAAACCCCACATAAAAAGGTACATGAGGTAAAAATTTTAAACTCAGACTAGCAGCCTTTCTGAACCTAGTAACAACCCTAACTCCAATCCCAAACCCAGCCCTAGCTTTGCTTTTATCTACCCCAGTAACTCTTTCTAACCCAGATCTCAACCCATGTCCAGACAGACAAGCAACAGCCCTAAAATCAGACCAGATGCCCAGCCCTGTCCTCCAGCAATGCTTGCCCAAGAACCATAGAAGTCCTGGGTTGCTTTTAGATCCATCAAAAATCTACCTCATCAGACTACCAGTTCATATTCCGTCCTTACTATTATCCCAATGCTAACTGGTAATTACTGAGGGTATCTGCCTTGTATCTACTCCAACAATTCCTAGTCCATCAGCCCTTTTGACCTTCAGCTCTGCCACCTCACTCTCAGTTCAGATTTGTTCCACAAGTACTCTAGACCATATTCTCTACTCTGAGCCCATACGTGTATCAACCACTCATCTTTAAAGGTACTAGAAAATGATTTCTGAAATGACATTCAATTCAGTCAAGGCTGTTTGTGGTGTCTGCACTCCCTGGTAAGCCGTGCAGTAGCTGCATGGAGCACTGGTTTGAATCATGCTGACGCACTACTTAGCTGCTGTATTAGCTGAATTTGAAACAAGCAGGGCAACCACTGTATTCCAAACACTAACCACCAGGCTACCACTGCCTGATCAGAAAACACAAGGCAAGGGTATTGGCCCTCCTGAGAAGGAGCACAGGCTGTCATTTTCTGTTTGGGTACTCTGACTACAATTCCTTTCTGTCAAATAGTCCTTAAAGTTAGTTTCGCAAACATATAATCCTAACCTTTGGCTGGGGTATTGCTGAGTCTCTTTCATCAGACACTGATAAAAGTTCCCCTACAAGATAAAGGATGACATGAATACAGGCTTTCTTGATTCTTTAATTTTAGCTCCAATCTCCCTATTGAAATCTGAGCTTTAAGGATGAGATAAGACACTTCCCCTTCAATGTGTTTTGCTCTGTACAATTGCTTTGATGTCTACAAATTATAAACCCACGTTTCTGGCACATTTTTCAGTTTAGTGAGTCACCTTCATACCTGGTTGCCATGTGGAGATCGTACACATATGCCAGTTCTTAAATGCTATCCAAGTGGAACATCTTCCTTTTGAAGACTTCACTGAAAACTCTTCAAAATCTAAGATCATTAACATATTTTAATAAGTTGTTAATACATTGTTAGTAAGTGGTTGCATAAACCATTGCTGTTACCCAGGAACAGGAAGAGGATGAAGAAGATGCACCTACCAGTGTTGAAAAGAGCCCGTTCATCACCTGAAAAACTTCTACATTACAAATACCTGGCTTTGCGCTCAAAGCAGTTTTGTATTTCATTCTGGAGAAAAAGAGGGAAGGGAGGGTTGAAAATTCAGGAACAGATTATCACCTTGTAATTTGACACTGCTTATCAGCTGGTGAGGTAACTCTCCACATTTAATTATTAGGGTTTTACTTCCATTTTAGCATGGTACAGTTTTAAAGAGACAGGTAATGTCTGAGAGAAACAGACTGAAAAAGAATGAGAGTATAAAACTGTTTCCATGGCAACTCTTCAGATAACACTAACAGCCTACCTAGCCTAGAGGGATAGGTAAGTGAGACTAAAATATGTATGTAAGAAAAATACTTTCACAGTCCTTTTTTCTGTTTAAATACATATATTTGAATTTAGGTACGGCCTGAAAACCCTAGATACTATGAATCCTATATGTTCAATATAAACAGCAAAAGAACATCTGTTTTACACTGTACAGAAGGATTTAGGTGAGAAAATGTTCTCTGAGAAAAGCCTAGGATCTTTCCTTGGAAAAAAAGTCAAGACATGACTTTATCTCCCCTAGGTACGTTGCACAGGCTTTGTGTCATTTAGAAGTCCCACTAAAACAGCAAAGAACTGGACCTCCATATTGCCTTTCTTTTTGTTTCAGCATGTAAATGGTTGACTCAAAAGGTCTGAACAATTATTTTGTCATCATTAGTGGGAAAACAGTTCCTGCCTTCCCATGCCAACACCTTTGTACCAGCACCGTGGTTGCAAGAATTTGAACCGCAAGGAGAGTCCAGTGGCATGGCTGGCAAAAAAGCTTGAAAAATATGGAGGAAGGAAAGGTATTAGTGGAGAGACTCCAATGGCATTAGAAGTGTATTAAAAAAATATAGAGTGCTTGGGGTAAAAAAGCTCAGAATACATCATGGATAACACCAAGATAATCTCATTCTCATTCCCAGTAGGAATGTGCTCAGTGTCTCACGTTCAGAGGCAGGGGCTGTGGTGGTGAGGCCAGACAAAGCAATCGGCCCAGCTACAGTGAAGTTGGAAGCAGACTCTGGACTGCAGAAACTTTAGCCCAGTGTATTTACATGAGCTAAAACCAATCACAGTTTTCTTAAAAGCATGGTGAAAGTCACCCCACCAGGGGGTTAGCTGTTCTGCAGTGAGGCTCTGGCTACACCTCCACCACCTCACCTCTGCCTAAAAACACCTCTCTCTTCAGACAGCAATTAAAGAAACAGAAACCTCAAATCCCGTGCAAATCTTTACTGCAAATTCAGTGATTCCTTTTTTCTTTGGGGGGGGTGGAGAAATAATCATCATTTATCTCCAATCTTATGTCTTCTAAAGCACCTGCTGTTCTCATCACTCTCCTCTCAGTTCTAACTCCCTCTGGAAGTGTGGTGCCCAGAGCTGAAGGGGGCATTCCAGTTGAGCCTTCAACAGCACCAAGGTGAGTGAAGCAATTCCATCTGACACTCCTGTGACACTGTGGAATGATGTTTGCCTTTTTAAAACTGTACCGTGTAGCTGGCATACAGCTGAGTGGCTGAAGCTTTGTGGTACACACGTAACTGATCTCCAAAAATAGAACTTCATTTAATTTCCAGTTTAGCCTCTGTTCTGAAGTCATCCTTCAGAGTGTTTCATTCCTCCCCTCTTCTTCATTTTGAGTCATAACAAATTTTGTAGCTACATCTTCTGCTTCATTATCTAGTTTGTTAAAGGAAAATGCTGACCAGAACTGAGTATACAAGAGATCTGGTCTGCCACAACTCCAGAAGCCCTTCCAGTTCTACAATAAGCCATTGCTCACCAGTTGGACTGGTGAACAATTGGCTTTAAAAACTTTTTTTCAAAGCTGTTGTGTTATGGCTATGACCTCTAAAACATCTTACCTAGCTAGTTTATGAGAAATGGCATTTGGGACTGTCAAAAAAATCTTTACCAAAAAAAGTACTTAAACCCTCTCAGATATATCAAAGATGCTGCTTCTACCCTGTCAGTACTTCAGTTATTCTACCACAATTACATTGTTTGTCAAGACAAAAGTCTTGATTGTCTTAGCTCAGAATCCATAAAGAATCAAAATTTGACTGGCTGCTCTAGTATCCACTAGATCTTCCACACTTTTTCACTGTAAAGGTAATTTCTGTGCTTGTTTTTCTGCTATCCCTTGGGATATAATTGATGAAAAATTACACATCATAGAATCATTTTGGCTGGAAGAGACCTTCAAGATCAAGTCCAACCTTACTCCCATCCCTATCAAAACCACTAAACCATGTCCCTGAGCACAACATCCAACTGCCTCTTCAACACCTCCAGGGATGGTGACTCCCTCTTGTTCTGTCGCTTGTCACCAGGGAGAACAGACCAACTCCCACCTTGCTACAACTTCCCTTCAAGTAGTTGTAGAGGGCAATAAGGTCTCCCCTCAGCCTTCTTTTCTCAAGGCTGAACAGCCCCAGATCCCCCAGCCTTTTACACAAAATCACACAGAATGATAGAGGGGTTGAAAGGGACCTTGAAAGATAGCCACTAATAGTTGAGAAATCACTCCAGTGAACTCATTAGGTACTCTAGACCAAGCCTGAGGGTCACTGAGTCCTTTAACTAGAAAACAGAAATCTTATTCTTTCCTTACACTGGTCTGCACACCTAAGCCCTTATTAAAATCCACTTCATTAAGCATCTAATCACAATTAACTGTTTGCTGAAGAGGCATTGGTTACTCCAGTCCTGTTTGTTTCACCCTTTATTTCCTCTCTTCCTGTGTTTTCCTTTTTTTCACTGTTCCTAAGATATTCAAAGAACCCACTATTTATCCTTTACACCCTTTTCAAGCAAAACATTCAGAACTCATCTCACTAATGAAGACCAACATGACTGAGACTCAGGCAACTGAGTAGTTCTAATTTTAATCCATAAAACCTTTTTTGAGACATGTCCCAAATGAACACATGCCCACTCGCTCTCGGGCTACAGATAAACACCAGCTCAGGATCAGCTCAATTCAAGTAGATTCCAGAGGAAGGGCAGTTCCTCAGCTACCAAATAGAATTCCCCACACACCGAACCCACTGCAGAAAGCCCAAAGGAGACATTTGCGCTGTGCATCAAGTGTCACTCTAACCTGCACCTTCTCATTAAAAAGCCAAAGCTCAGATTTAACCATTCCCTTCCTCGCACTTCAAAACACACCATGTTCTCTAGAATCAGTGTGATGAGTGATTTCTGACAGAGATCTGTAGGGAGTGAAAAAGTATTTCAACTGTTACTTCATGGGTAGTGTTTTTTAAAGTCCTCGTCTTCTAGGATCATTATGTACTTCCTCCAATTTTTTCCCATACCCAATGACTACCGTAGGGCTTCTCACTGGCACCCAGCTCCCTCTTCATGAATTGTCAAGTAACTGCTTAAACATTTTTTTAAAAACTCATAAATTCTCTGAAGAAATTTTAAATCATTTAACATTGGAAAGCATCTGGAAATTAGTCTACATATATTTGTTAAAGAGATAAAGACACACAAGATTTTACTGACTGCGAGGGAGATAATAGTAATGTAAGGGGAAAAAATCTCCTCTTTTCCTTTTTCCTTCCCTTCCCTTCCTTTCCCTTTCCCTTTCCCTTTCCCTTTCCCTTTCCCTTTCCCTTTCCCTTTCCCTTTCCCTTCCCTTCCCTTCCCTTCCCTCTCCCCTTACTCCTCTGGTGACTTCAGTATGACTTCCTAGCAGCCCATCTTCTCCAAACCAGTTGCAGATTCAGTGCCCTTTTGAACCGAGCCAACAATCTTGAAGTGCCTGCAGCACCAAGCGTGACAAACACAAAGTAACAGCATCTATCAAGTACTCACAGCTCCCTCTCTAAACTTCTGTAATTGATATTCTACATTCTGTGTCTGTTCAAATGGAGAGCCCAAACCAGTAAGGCTATTCTTCATGGAAAATGGTTGTACCAGCAGATCCTGCAGACGAGGTTAAAAGGCTACCAATTGGGTCTCATTTGAAATATGAATGTACTCAAAGATTACTCCTCTCGTCTTCACTCTTGAGGTAGCCTTCAAAAGGGGAAAAAAAACCCCACACTACTAGGTAAGAATACATAAATTCAAATAGTTTTGATAGAAATTCTTTAGCAATTAAGTATTGTGCAGTCATGAATACAAGTACTGCAGTTTCTTCAGGAGGTCTCATTTTGCTTCAGTTTATGCCTCACTTTTTCCTGACTCTGCCGTGCTTAACAAGCAGTAATTACTATACTGTAAGAGAATTACACTTGAAACCTTTATTTCAGTAACATGAAGTCTGATTTAGCATTCTGGAACCAGAAAACAACCTCAAAATGAACAAAATACAGGTAGGACATTAAAAGTTTGCACCCATGAATAGTAACTGAATGCAAAGAATTGTGAGAAGTTTTAAAAATGAAATGCAGTGTTACATTGGGCTACGTTTTATCAGTGTATATACCTGCACTACCTCTGAACCATGGCACACAAGCCTGAGTTGGCAGCACAACTATGTCAGTACTGTGCCATGCCTATGCTATTTATCCAACCCAAACCATCATACCCAACTGCAGTTAATTCAGCTGTATTGCTTCTGGGACCAAGCTAGCTCAAAAACTACATTGTGACATGTAGACGTATACAGGGCAGTGGAAAAAGTGCAGTTTGAATGGATTAACTGTGCCATTTTTCAATTAAGTGACTTAATGGATGCAGCACTTCAAATCTGTTCCCATGGCAATGTAGCAACAGCAATGGAAATACAGGCAGTTTCCTCTTAGGCTCGCAGTACAAGGAGGAGAACAAAAACCTTTTCTCCATTTGAATGAACAAAAGCAGAAGCATTTTCCAGTGCAAACATGTAAAGCCAAAATCTTTCCCATGTCCTGACCACAGTAAAATTCATGAATAAACAGAAAAGACTTGCCAACAAGGTCAAAAAGCTTGGGTTTTGCTTTGTCAGACCAACAGGGGTTAGGGCTGATTCACAGAGAACATCCTGCTCCCATTCCTCCTGAGCTAAAAATCAAAGCACTGTTGGAAGAAGAGTCCCAGATGTTCTTTCAAGAGGGTGAAACAAGGGAGAGACAGCCTGGAAAGGTAGCCTCAGCTTCACCCATTAGTCATCATTTCCCATTGTGTTTGGAAACAGCTAGCGCAGGAGAGGAAGTAAAGTGACACACCACACAAAAAGTCATCACTCAGAAGTTCTTTAAGCCTGAGGTCAAACAAAATGCAGGCAGCTATCCTATGGTTGATATCTAAACCCCAGCAAACTCCAAGCCAAACACATTTCAAACCAATAGTTGTAGTCACCTCTGCTGCCTGAGTCTGAACGCTCCCAATACTCTCAAACAGAAAATACCTCTTAAGCTGCTATCCTCATTAACTGAGGGGATTTCCTCTGGAAAAAAGATATGCCCTTCACCACATTGTCCTACTCTCTTGAATCATCTCAATCTAGTCTGATTTAATCTTTGGAAAGCTTGCTTTTAAGGCAGACCCCTAAATCAGGTGCTGAGAAAGCAACAAGACTGCATCATTGCGCTGTGACTGAAGGGAATGCCATGGATCAGCGTGCCCAGCTGTCCAGGTATGGATCTCATTGTCTACTGTAGCAGCCTGTTATCAATATTTGCATTCCAGTTGTACCTAAAACCACGAGTCAGCAGCAAGAGCTCCATTTGGCTAGAAGTGTACTTACATCTCTCTACAGCTGTCCGGTGGACACACAGGGCACGCTGCCGCAGAAGGACAGGCTGTCCTGCCTATTGAGGACCTAAACTAGAAGGTAATCCTTTCGCTAACTTTCTAAGCTCCAACACCTGGAACACTAATGCAAAGATTGCTTTGCTAAAGAACTTGTAGCCATAGTGGTAAGTTCGTAGGAAGATTCCTTAACTGCTTCAGATGAAACTGCAGATCCTGAATTTAATCAGAAACCTGACCAAGGAATGCAGACATTTTATAGCATTTTCCTTAAGGTAATACAGAGATTCAAAAGGAAATAGAAGAAGTCTCAGAATAAGCATCCTGACTTCTAATGCTATGAAAAATATTGTTATCCTGCCACACGCCATCCATCACCTATTGTCTATCTTCAGAGGCCTGTATCAAGTTACCTTGTTTCTCTTGTTGAGTACAGGTAACCAGTTTCCTCTTTTTTTTTCCTAATGGATTCATCCTTAAGAGTGCAATTTAGGCCTTGTTTCAGCCATCATTTCAGCTCTAGAGATGGCAGTACATCTGGCCTAAATCCAGAAAAGGAAAGTGAGAGCAGAGATTTTTTGAATGTAGCCCTCAGTACAAGTATCATTCTGATGGCATTGTTTGTTTGTCCACTTTATTGAAAAGTCCTTGGTCTGCCTTCTTTATTTTCCTCTCCTGAGCATTAGTCATGAAGCAAGAAGATGCAATAATACACATCCTTTCAATGAACACACAGTTGTGTCACTCTGCCCTGGAATCCAGGACACTGCTTTGGCATCTGCTTTGCACCTCATGACACAAAGCTGAGCACTAAAAACTGACGGGCTCCAACAGAGGGGTTGCAGGTCTCCCGCTACCCTGCCCTTTAATTAAATAATAAACAGGATTAAATGGAACTGAATTTAATTCCATGGGAAACTCACATCCACTCCATGGGAGCGCATCACTTGCTAGCAGTCAGCACTGTATGGACGTCTCCTTTTATTAATAAACACTCCTCCATTGCAGACACTATGTTTGTGTGCCTGTCTCCTTGTCACTCTCAACGTGGCTTTTCTAATCTCTTGCCTATAAATCCTCAAAAACCCATCACTGGGGTGTTCTGAAAGAATTAGTACTGGATGTCTTTGCACGTGTAAGCTGCAATGGATTGAAACATTCACAATACGTTCTTGAATTTAACCCAATGAATGTAGCTGGGTATTTTTTGTTAATATTAATGAGACAATTATTTTCTTTATAAAGGACACAGGGGCAGCTTGGCTTTGGTGACTGTAGTGTGACAGCCCATGCTCCTCAGCAGCAAGGAACAGTCTTGATGCCCACTGTGAACTCTGAGTGATGAGAATTTAGGATGCTGGCTTTCACAATGGTTTTCTAACTGTATGAGATGAACGTGGTTTGGAGACACTCTGTATTTGGCTTCTCAGATAGTCTCACTGATACCTTATGCCACTCCATCCCTGGTGTAACGTTAGCTGAGTCAGTGGAACTTAGCTGGCCCAGATATGATTTATATATATGCCATACAGACTACTGCAGTAATTTCAGAACAAGAATATCACAGTGACCTTGCCATGCCTTCTGTTCTCTGTTGTTTTTAGCAGTTTTAATGAATACATCTTTCTTGAGCAAAGGATCAAGATGTGGTCCCTTAGATTACCCACACAGATGACAGCTTCTAAACTCATTTTAAACTCGCGGCGGACAGATTTAAGGGTTATTATGAACAATTCAGAGATGGTGCCTGCTGAAAGCCTGATTATGCTCCCAGCCATCATTTTTCAGACATGAGGAAATCTGTTAAAGTAAATCTCCAATTAGGTTGCTTGTGTTCTTTTAAATTAATGTTTCATTTAAATTTTGTTTCCTAGTTCCCCCTGTCATTTCCCAAGGAATACATGTGCTGAAATCATTCCTTTGATGAAGCACAGACAAGAAGCTTAGTGTGCTTTGATGTGGAAAAGGAAAACGGGCCCTCTTTGTTTCTATGGAACCAGCTTGCAAATCAAGGAGTGATCATGATCACTGCAGTTAATCAGGGTAAGCCCAAATTCTTTTTTAATCAATAAAGAAAGCTGGAAGAAGCAGCTTATTCAAAGAGTTATGAGCAAGCAAGTGAAGATAAGACCTTCCATAATTACCCAAGCTTCCATTCTCCTTTTTCTTCAAAGCATCATAAAGCAGTGGACTGGGAAACCACACTATGTTTGAACAGGGAACTCCAAGGGACAAAGCCATGCCAGCTCCATGTCAAAAAGCTACACACCTCTAGCATATCTCTCCATACATGTGTAACCTTTGCATCTCTTAACCAGCGAGTAGCAGTCCTGAATCACAGTGAGAAATACATCTTTGCCTGTATTTATTATTCTCACTTCCCCATACCCACCAAAGACAGAAGGAAATGACTGAGGACATCCAGAGCTATGTACTTGACACATCCCATGCATACAGACAGAGAGAGCAGACTTTGTCTACAGATGTAATACAGTTACCCATGGCTGTAAATCTACATTGGTGTGTGAACAGAGGAAGTGCACCTGTGCAAGCACAATCTTCCCCTATAAATACATATCTCTTGATTTCATCTTTAAGAAAAATCTGAGGCAAGGCTCAATATTGCCCCAGCAAAGTCCAGAACAAAAGTATTTTTCATGTCAGTGTAAGAAGGGTCAAGTATACCCTCTACTGATGGGGAAGACACCTTGCTACTGCGAACTGGAAAAGTGAATCTTTCAAATAACATTAATGTGTTGAAAACTGTGAAACAAAGTAATCTGTCTTGGTAACCTCTAGCTGAAGGAGGTACTTGCTATAAGGCTTTGTACTTTTTGACCTCGCTGCATCTAGAAACATTAGCAATGATATCATATTGCTTTACCTGATTTTCATATACAGCGTGATGCTTCAAAGTGAAAGTCACATTAAAAATAGATTAGATTAGATTAGATTAGATTAGATTAGATTGCTAAGTGCCTACTGCAAAGTGCAGCATGCCTTCAAGTCCCGGGGACTTCTGTGAGAAAGATTGGTACTGAGCACTTTGCAAGAGCTGGTCACTTATGAGGGGCATGTCTCCTCTTCCTGTTTCAGCATTTCCCCCTATGAATATCAGTAAAAGGTGTCACTTCTCCTGTAGTTACAATGTGCTAGATCACATATAACACATAAAACATTTATTCCTCACATGCCTTGTTCAGTACAAACTACACGATCAGAAATAGGCAGTTCTGATAAGTTTTACAGCTTCTTTGCACTGATTGCATGCAGCAGAGAGAAAGCTGCTACTTCACTTTATGCTGCTAGGGAATCTTTGATACTTTTTTTGAGTTCCACGTCAGTTCCACATACAAAGTAAGCTGAGAAGTAATAATGTTAATAAAATTGCACATTAATCAACCAATTAATTTTTAAAAGACACTCTTAGTCAGCAGAAGGTGTCACGGTGAATGACATATGATCATCCTCACTCCACAAGCCACCTGCAACTCATCATGAAGCTACAAAGTAAACTCTTCAAAGAGAAACTAACAATCTTCAGATCCAAAAATACAGAAAGAATGAAAGGGGAAAAACCATGTTCTGTCCATTGTGAGTCAGCTCCCTTTCAAAAAGAGAAACCAGGAGCAGTTACATTTGGGGATTTGTCATGTTCCTACTTCTATATGCTTTTCCATTTCTTTGATCTGAAAAATCTCAGCCACTGGGAGATAAACCAGTCCAGGAGATTTACATGGCTTCTCTGTTCACTCTTGGGTACTTACCACATTCCCTACTGCAGGCACTTCTTCACAATTCATTTTCATTTCAATCTGGAAAACCCAGACACTGTTATAGCAGACAGGAGCAGGGGAGGCTGCCTCTCAAACCCCCCCTGACCTCTGGAGTGAGAGACTGCGATTCTGTCCCTGGCTGTGCCATGGATGCATGGAAACGATTTCGGTGCTGGGTTCCTCACACTTACACAAGTGTATATTTTTTTTACACTCTTTCTTGATGAAAAAGGTCCAAATTAGTAATACTCAGGCTTTTTTTCTGCAGACAATTCCTTTTCTGAGAGGAAGTGTCACTCCCTCTATCCCAAGACAGACAGGCTGTCATTGTAACACCCATAAGCCCTCTGCAGCGGGAAGGATATGGAGACCTGCAGAAAGAAAGAGCTTACACCACTAACTGTGGGCTAAAGTCTGAGCTCTTTGCCTCACATTAACTGATACTTTCTGGTAGCGACAGAGGGTAGTAGCTGCTGTTGGCAGCCATACAGAAAACTCAACTACACAGCCATAACCTGTTCTTCCTTGTGAAGCAACCCATGAAGGGGGACCTTAAATGCCAGAGAACCCAATGAACAACATGCCTGCAACAATCATTTCTGCGCTGGTAGATGCGTAATGCAGAGCTGCATGAAGGAAAAGTGTTAGCAGGAGTAAGTCTAAGAGTATGTGCTGGAGAAACATAAAGCCTGTATTTTACCTATCTGGAATCAGAAACTCCTTCCAATATATTATAAGACAAACTTCTGAGAGTGACAAACGAGTTCTGTTGCACATTTTAGTCTGCCATTTTGCTGCCTCCTACATGTACACAGAGACCCCTAGCTGCGATTTGGCTTAGGACAAGCATTTGCTTGAGAATAACATTTAATATCATTTTAATTGAATAGTCAGGTTTCATTTTTAGCAGCCACTATGTGAAGCTGGAAGTCTGTATGATGCCGTCGCCCTGTACAGAACACCTGGCAAGGTCTCACAATTTTCCAGTGGCACAAGTTTGTCAATCACCTATGCAGTTTTCCACTGAAACTTCTTGATGGAAGGATAGCTAAAACATTTATTACCTACAGAGTAACCAGAACAGTCTGTCTCTGAGCAGTATGATATCTACCTCAAAACCCTGTGAAAACTGACATATCATCAGGCATTATTTGATTCTTATGAGATACACACTGGGGAGCCCTTTAAATGTCGGTTACACAACCTTTTATCCTTAGACAAAGTGCTGGCTCCCCATTGCTTTCAAGTTACTCAGCTCACAGGCAGACCCAAAGATGGGATGCACATAGCTCTGGAAGCACAACAGGAACAGATCTGACATTGCCTGCACAAGTCAGACTACAGAACAGCTGTAGGCATGGCTGCCCCCAGAGCCAACCTCCTGCACATCCAGCCTAACTGTGCTGGAGTCTAACTACTCATGCCAGCTGTCTGCTGCAATGCCAGATGTGCCCAGGCATACAGGTCCCTACACGTTCTGACCACCCTCCTTCTGAGGGCTGCCCTGAGGCCAGACACAACAAATGACAGATGTGGCCAGAGCAGGCACAAGCTGGGACAAGGCTCTTTTGGGAGCAGTTTAATTGTGCCCTTGTTGTTCCTGCTTAACAATGTGTTCAGACCTCACAGTACCACTGCTAAGATTCCTCCTTTTCTCTGTGCTCTTGGAGCAGTATTTCTTGTTGTTCCTCTTCTCCTCCCTTGATTCAAACAGCTACTGCTACTGATTCAGCAAGGGCAATATTTCCCTTATGCTTTCATTTGTAAACTGATTTGTGTGAACCTCAAGAAACACATGGTCCCATGAAAGTAATATATGCTTCCTTATTTCCCTGGCTAAAACAAACAAACAAACAATTTTAAATCACATATAGCTCCATAGGATCAGCACGTTCAGTAGAAGAACAGCTTACATCAGCTGACTCAACACAGCAATGAGCTTTTGGCCAGGTGATAGGTTATGTTGAACCTTACTGGATCAATATGAAGGGCAAAAAGCTCAGCTTATTTGAGTACTCCATCCTCTAAATGCACACAGCAAGATGCCAAGATGGCCCATATATGCTATACATAGGAAAATTATATTACCTTTTCCTATCCATCTTGTTTTCTCTCACTTATGCTCAAGATATAAGGATTTTAGGAAATAAAACTCCCCAAGAAAAAGCTGAGACCTCACTGCATCTCATTTCCAAATCTTTTGCTACTTCAGTTAAATTCAATCCATTTCCCTGGGAAAATACTTTTTGGAGAAGATCAATACAATGACCAGCTGAAGTCCTAATTCTGAATGCAAATATTGATGAGCAAAGCTCTTAAGCAAAAAATACTGAAAAATATGTACAAAAGGCAAATGAGACTGTGTTCTGAAGTGGAAGATATACAGGCGCTAGACAGTGGAATGGGAGACTACAGTCCTGTTGCTGTTCCCCACATAAAGATGATCATACTTTCTTTTTTTGGCCTTAATTTAAGGCCAAATCTCAATATCAAAGCAACTTCTGATATGTGCCCCACAGGAAACAAGGTCCATAAGGAGGTCAGGAGCAGCTGGGCAAAGGCAGTGCATCAGCTGCTCTACATTTATACCAGGTACCCGTTTTCCTTTGTGGTACTTGAAAAGGAGCTCTCTGAACAGCTTGCCCTTTCAAGACACAGGGCTGTGTGCCACACTGCAGCATATTGACCCATATATGAAGTTAACTGGGCAAGCAAGGAAAGGAGAGCAATGCCCAAGAGCTGTGCTGGATTCTTCCCCATCGCTCTAGTTAAGGTAAGGAGAATATCTACCTCTCCCAAGTCATCTCTGAGCTAATCCTAAATAAACTAGCGCTAGGACATGGACAGATGCAGCTGGTTTGTGCTTTGGCTGAGCCCAGCTGAGAGCAACAGCACCAGGTTCCTGCAGCAATGCAGTAACAACGTACAGAAACCAGCCAGGCAATGTAGATGTGCCAACACATTCCAAAGTATATGTATTTTATAGGCATATCCAATATAGTCTTGCCATAGTTCACTTCACCAAAATAGTCAGAAACACATTACAGCCCAATACCAAAGGGCACTGGCTTGGACATCTGTGGCTGGGAAACGCTCTCTTGAAAACAAAGCAGGCAAATGCCACAGGGAAGGCTGACTCAGTTCACCTGAATCCCAAAGTCATTTTTCTGGCCTGGGCTTTGTTTATACAATACTTCAGGCTGAAAACCAACCCTATGCACATCGGAATAACCTGATCCAATGATCTCTGATAGAGGTTTCTAACTATGTCAGTGAGCAATCAGCTAACTCCTCCCTCTGGTCATTGGAAAGAAATGAATTCACTACTTTCAAAGAAGAAAAGTCCCATTAAGGACAATGGTAAGATGCATTTTCATTTCAAAGGAGATAGATAAATTTGTCTTCCTGAACTTTAGAGTTATCATGAAGGGGATTTCCTATGAGGTCTGCCAATCATTAACAAGAAGTCACTCATCTGACACAACTGTCTGTAAAAGAGATGGGTCATGAAAGCACCTGTGTCAGTGAAAAGAAAGCATTCTGAGATCTTTGTGCTATGGCACAAAATTAGATATGCAGGACAGAGGTCATTCATCATCCTTGTCTTTCAATAAGACAGCTTTCCAGACTCCTAAGCAATTTATGAAAGTAGTTTCAACAGTTTTAATTAATATCTACAGGGTGGCATTATTGCTTTTTTTGTTAAAAAAATAAATAATTAAAAAAAAAACATTAAAAAACCCCCCAACAACGTATCTTTTAGAACCATCTATAAATGTGTGATTGAGGCATATGTAAGAACACCTATTAAAACAAAGCATTTCTTAGTCTCAGTCCAGCCTCCAAAAAACACTCCCATCAGATTGGATGATGAATGAACCAGCATGTTTAGGCTAATGCATGACTATCCATGCAACTTCTGAAAAGCATAAACTGATATGTAAGGATTAAAGGGCTGTGAGACAGCACATTTTCACCTGTGGTTAATAGAGAGAGCTTTAGAACTCTCATCAATTCTTTAATGTAGAAGTTAAGCATAAAATCACGTGTAAGCGGAGTGACGTGAGGTCTTGCGAAGCAGCTGGCAGTTGCTAGAAATTCATTGTAAAGAATATGAATGTTGACCTTCCCTTTACAACCAATCAAGTTATCAGCAAAGGCAAAGTATTTGCCATTCTACTTTTCACTGCTTCAGGCTACAAATCTTAATGTTATCTCAATATGCATTATGAATTCATGCACTTCATTAGGAATAACTAGGCAGGGAAACATGAAATAAGCACTTTAAAGACTTTACAGAATTCCTCACGCTGAGGAAGAATGCTCAGGAATTTTAGAGAGCTCATTTACAGTGGATATACAATCATTTAGTTTGGAAAAGACTTTTAAGATCATCAAGTCCAACTGTAAAGCTAAACCTAGCACTACAAAGCCCACCAAACTATGGACTCTTGACAGCAGAATTCTCCTCAAGTTAGAGCACTCGCAGAACATTGCTGTTAACAGCAGCCTGAACTATAAAGACCTATAGCATGAATTCCATACAGGTGAGAACTTCAAAACATCTCTTATCAAGCTCTGCCGCGTTTCCGGCATCAGTAGAAGTTTTTACTATACCTTACTGCTAATAAGCCTACACTGTTGCAAGAATTTTTCCCATTTCTAATACACATAAAACTATTCTTTATTTTTTCTAATCCCACTGGATTTTTCTTTACCACCTCTGCTTGTCTTTGTCAACCTTGTGCACGTCAGACATTCCAGTCTATCTTCATTGCTGTCCATTTCCCTTTCATTCCCAAAGTTTCACATAAATGCACATACATATTACATGAGCTCTGAAGTAAGGGTCACTCCAGAAACACAACTTACAAACATCTGATCTGTAGAATATAAAATTTTATTTGAAGAAATGTTTTGCAAAAACAAAGATTACAATTATTTATGTGACTCCAAGCATTCATGTTCCGTGTTCCTCTTTAACTCCTGTGGAACCAGGCCCATGCAGGATACCCACGGACTCCATGGTCGCAAACAGGCATTTTTCTCCCCATCGCTGCTGGCATGCTGATGCCCGCAGGCCCTCTCCTCTTGGCACCCATGGGCCATCCCCAGCACCTATGGCCCCCCAGCCCCAGCATCCACAGACCCCCACC
>JANVCC010000022.1:35452316-35463515 GCA_025345505.1 Todiramphus chloris collaris
GCCCCCCGGGTGTGTATGTGACCCAGACCCGTCCCCCCAGCCCCCAGAGCCCCCCCAGCCCCCGGCTGTCCCACCCCCCGGGTGTCCCGCCCCCCGATTGCCCTCAGCGGGAGCGGCCGCCCGGCGTGTCCGGTCCGGTCCGTTCCCGTTCCCGGCCTTTTGCTGCCCCCTGGCGGGCAGTGGCAGACACGCCCTGGCCGGGCCGGCCCCAGCCCCCCTTGTTTGAGGGGCAGCGGGGGGCTGTGCCCTCCCGCAGCTGTGAGAGAACCGCCTCAGCCCGGGCCTGTCTCGCCCTTGCAGGTTGCTCGGTGTGTCTGTGAGCAGGGTGGGGGCAGAAGAGAAGCCACGGGGCCTAACCCAGCTGGGAGAACGGCACAGAAATCGCTCAGGTGCCAACGCGGCAGCGATGAATCTCTCCCTTAGCCTTTGTCTCGATTATTTAACAAGTGAAGGATGGGCACTACAGGCTATTTTTCTCCCAGGTAGCCCCTTTTCTCATGCATGCAAATCAGCACACAGGGGATTTTAGGCCCATTTTTCATTTAGAAGGGAGATAGAAGAGTATAGATTTGTCTCAGTCCTTCACGGCTCTCCTGTTCACAACTGGTCATAATTTTCATTTACTGTTTGTGCTACCCTTTAAACCACACGCTTTGCTTTCCGAGCTTTCCATCCCACTGCCTTCTGATACTGCCGGAGAAATGGCAGCACTTTCCCCAGAGGTGCCTCAGGAGGCAACCCGGAGGAACATGAGGGTGGGCAGCCTCCTGCTGCCTGGCAGCCCTGGCACCCCCTGGGCATCCCCAGGACCCCCACCTAAGCCAACAGCAGTGCCTGCGGTGTCAGGGCAAGGGAAAAGAGTTTTGACTTCCTTTACCAGACCAAAGAAATAAAGGATTGTCCTAATCACTGAAAGAATAGGAAAGAAATGTAACAATCTACTACTCTGGGCTTGGTATTGAAAGGGTTAAAGTAATTGAAATCAATAAAGGTGACAAATTTATTAATAACACTAAGAAATTTCTACCTGTTTCTAATTTCCTGGTTTCTAACAGAAGATTTTAATTTTCTTAAAATAGAACTGATCCAAAATGCTTCCACCCCCCTCCCCACCGCAGATTATCCCCAACTGTATTGTTTCAGAGCAGGCTGAGCTTGTAGGAAGCCACCGCAGCACTGCCAACACGCCACTCGCCAGGACTGGTACTTTCAGCCTTGCTCCCGCTCTCTGGGACAGATTCCTGCAAAACTGCCTGAGAAAAAAAAAATCTCATGGATACAGATGCTGGAATTGGGTGGGAAGAGAGATCTGACCCACTAGGACTAAAGGCACCAGTAGGTTTGTAACGCTAAGGCAAGGAACAGATCGGGGCTGAAATGAAGCATTTTGTGACATTCAAAATAAACATACTACCTTCAAGCAATATCCAACGCCGTGCAGGTGCACAAGAGAAAAGAGACAAACAAGGAGCTTCAACTTTCTAAAATTAATTTTAGAGAAAAGAAGAATGGGTTAAAGTAAGATGTTCTTTCCTGTGCATCTCACTGGGGGAAAAGGGATTTGGAACTCAGTGAATGTTCTCTAGAAAGATTTTTAAAAGGCATTTTCTGTCAAAAGAGAGGTTTGATGTGTTCCACCTTCCACTGCTGCTATTCCTGTATGCACACATACAGGAAGTGCTTGGAGACGCTGTGTCAAAACAGCAATGCCAGAACAAAAGGGCTCTCTGCAGAAGACATAAATAGCACCTGCAGTGTTAGATAAGTCTCTTATCTACACCCATTCTTATTGGTGCTTCTACTGTGGGGCAACTGGCCAATCAACCTGGAAGGTGGCATGATATCATTACATGAGATGGCAGTGATCGACCTCAATTAAATGACTCAGCTGAGGTCTCCAGTCAGAGGTGAACTCAGAGGTGATGAGAGTCCCCTTGAACAAAGTCTATGTTCATTTTTGTCACTTCATTAGAGGCACCTTTCAAATTTGTCAGAACAAGTTTATGAAGAATCACCACACTCCTATGGCTGGCCCAGCTGGTCGTGTTTCACTATGGAGGGCGTTGCTCATTTTAGGACTGTAGTTACCACTGCTGTCACATAAATTTTGTACCCTTCTTACTGTTGTGAAAATTCTTAACAGTAAGCAAAATGGATACAGAAGTGCTGCAACAGAAGTACAATACAGGTGCTAAGAAGAAAGAGACACATTCAACAGGATGTGAGTTTCCATGCATTAGCATCCTGTGCATCTTGTCTGAGGTATTCAGAAAAGCCAACAGCAAAGCCTGGAGATTTCCCTGCCAGAGGAAGTGGCATTCACTGTGAAGGCAGTATGGGGGGGGAAGGTAATTGTTTCCAATGTCAGATTTGCCAAATAATAGGTAATTTCTTAAACCTCATCTGAAAGGAATAACTAGAACTTAGCCAGATCGCACTCAGAGCATCCCAGTAGTTCACCATAAGGAACAGCATGCACTACGATCAGTTTAGTTCTTGCAATTCCATACAGAAAAATAAGTAGAAAGACCTCTGCTCTTAACAAATCTTTTTGACTTGCTTTGCCCATACTGCCCTTTGCTGCATCTCAGCTCTCCACATACTTGAAGAGTACAGTGTGCCCCGAAGTCAGCATACTCTTGGAGACAGAGGACAAAAGGAATTCAAAAATCAAAAACTGGACTACCCATTATAATGCAGAACCTGACTAACATCCTTTAAGAGGTGCACAGACCCTTGCTGGAGCACAGAGAAACAATCTTTGTCACAGGCCTTAGACAGCTTCACAATTCTTTAGCATGGCTTGCAAAAAGAGAGATGCCTGGTTCAATAATCTGTCCCTGGGGGCTGACCATAGTTCACTTTTCCTTTGCAGAAAAGATCTTAGATGAAAGTTGCAGCCCACTACAGTTATCTCTAAGTTTTGCTATGGCCAGAAAAACTCCCCTTTTTGGCAGTGCTTCTGTACTGGGACTACTGCCTTCTGCTGGGTGAACAGGCTTACTTGTGAGTGAAGAGGCTGGTGAGCCAGAGGAAGGAAGGGACCCTTGCAGCTCCATGTAATAAAAGGGTTAGCAGTTAAAGCAGGGAACCTCAGCCTGATTTGGAACACAAAGCTTTTTTTTTTTTAGTTTCTTTTGTTTATTTTTTTAAATGCAAACCCACCTGCAAGGTGTCACCCAGCAAGGTTTTTCTGCTGTGGAATGATTGCACAGAGACCTATCTTAGAACTGATTAATTAGGTAAGAAACCTAGGCCAGCTAACCTCTCTTTGGAGTATCAGCAATCCTCACGCTTCATTTAGCTAGAAGAAAAAAAAGATATGATGAGAAAAATGTTTCAGAATAACTGAGAAACCCTAGAATCATCGTACAGAGGCTAAAGGATGTTTCACGTGATTTTAAATGAGTGACTGGTGTTGATCCTGCTAAGAACTAAACATTCACATTTAAGAACTATAGTTTTAATATCCAGAAGTGAACAGGAGCCACTGCTTTTATACCTGCATCTTTCTAGGTAGGTAGCCAATGGCTCCAAGATCCTCCTAAAATTCCTTAACCTTGTCTGGAGGCTCCTGAGACTGAGGAAGTACATTTTAAAAGCAGCAAAGCATTTTGAGGAGAGAAAGCTCTTTAGGCATTGATGTGGATTTATAACATTTATATTGAATCACAACAGCAAGAGAGCCAAGGGGGAGTTAGATTGACACCGTGTAGGGAAAGGCACCCACCAACTGCCTGCTGATAGCTCTCACAGCTGAGCTGTACAGAGAAAGGCGATCAGTTGGCGAGAGGCACAAAGTGACAGCGGGGAGATCATGACTAATGCAACAGACAGCACGTACAGCAGCTCTAGCTCTCCGAAGGGCTCCAGCTTTCCAGATAATACAGTGAAAATCTCTTTAGAAAGCACAGAGGTACTGAGCACTGGAATGAGAATGTTTGTACTGATGAGATGCCTCTACAACAGCTGCCTCCGTTCAAAAATTGTCCATTTTTAATAGGCACAAGCAATAATCACCTTGTATGATTTGTGTTCTCCTCTTCTGTTTTTTAGCACAAGCTGCAAATAGCTAAAAGCAATCAGCTTTTCTTTGAACTGGAAGAGAACAGAGTGGCTCATAGATGCAGAAGCAACTGAAAGATACTTAAAGAATGACAGACTTTGATGTGAGACCACTTCCTGACTAATACTGCAGACAGACTAACACACATTATCATCAAACACATAGGTGTGCTGATAAGTGTGTGTGATGGAGCCTCCAGTCATGACATCCTTTGTGTAATCATGTCAGCAAACCCTAGTGCTATTCTAGAGATAGATTTTAAATGTAGGAGACACGGACTAATGATGTATATTTGGCATAAAGAGAAGCTAGATCAAAGCTGGGTATCAAAGCTGAAGGTGTTTCATGATTGGAGGGTGGAAACATCAGGACAGCCTGAACAGTGCAGAATTATGAGTTATGTACATCCTACTCTGAAGCCAGACAGGCCGTAAGTCCTTCTGGTGAGAGGAGGCATAATGGAGTCTCTTCCCACAAAACAAAATTGACAAAAAAAGCCTTCCAAGTGAGTGTTTCACAAAGCTCTGAGAAGCCCATCAACACAGCGGGATTCGAGACAATCAAGGCCCACAGAGGTCACGGCCAAACCTGGACTAGGATGAGAAAAGCCTGCTATTCTTAACGTCTGTGGAGACATTTTTACATTGCAGGATACAATTTCATTGCACACAAGTTAAGCAGAATTTTCTGAATTCTGTGCTAAATGTTTTAATTTCATTTCACTGAGATAAATATTTTTAGCATTTCCAATATTCCATAGAAAGCATCTGTGTTGAAATAGCTATACATTGAAATCAACAAGTTTTGGTGGAAAAACATTACAATGGCATGAATGTTTATCCAGCTCTAGGTCAGTCAGGCAACTGTAAAAACATTACAGAAGAGGAATTCTTCAAACTGCCATAAACGTTTTAGAAAAGCTCTCCTTCACCACCCATTTGTTGCCTTTCTCAGCAATCCAGGAAACAAGTCCAAACCATGTGTATGTGCACTGTCTAGTATTCATTTACTCTGAAGCAACAGCATGCTTGACCTGTCCCTGCACATCACGACTCATTCTTCCAACAGAACCATAGAGAATCATAGAATCATAGAATGTCAAGGGCTGGAAGGGACCTCGAGAGATCATCTAGTCCAACCCCCCTGCCAGAGCAGGATCACCTAGACCAGGTCACACAGGAACGCGTCCAGGCGGGTCTTGAATATCTCCAGAGAGGGAGACTCCACAGCCCCCCGGGCAGCCTGTTCCAGTGTTCTGTCACCCTCACTGTGAAAAAATTTTTCCTTATGTTTACATGAAACTTCCTGTGCCTCAGCTTCAACCCATTACCCCTTGTCCTATCATTGGGCATCTCCGAGAAGAGCCTGGCTCCATCTTCCCGGCACTCACCCTTCATATATTTATAAACATTGATTAAATCACCCCTTAGTCTTCTTTTCTCTAAGCTAAAAAGCCCCAGCTCCCTCAGCCTATCCTCATAAGAGAGATGTTCCACTCCCTTAATCATCTTTGCAGCCCTGTACTGGACTCTCTCTAGCAGTTCCATGTCCTTCTTAAACTGGGGGGCCCAGAACTGGACACAGTATTCCAGATGTGGCCTCACTAGGGCAGAGTAGAGGGGCAGGAGAACCTCTCTCGACCTACTGGCTACACCCCTTCTAATACAGCCCAGGATGGCATTGGCCTTCTTGGCCACAAGAGCACACTGCCCAACCCTCCAGCCTGTCCAGGTCTGGCTGAATGGCAGCACAGCCTGCTGGGGTGTCGGACACTCCACCCAGCTTGGTATCACCAGCAAACTTGCTGACAGTGCTCTCTGTGCCCTCATCCAGGTCATTGATGAACAGGTTAAACAGAACCGGTCCCAGCACTGACCCCTGTGGAACACCACTGGTTACAGGCCTCCAGCTGGACTCCATCCCACTGACCACAGTTCTCTGGCTTCTTTCTTTCAACCAATTCCCAATCCACCTCACTACCTGATCAAGCAGACCACACTGTCTCAGCTTAGCAAAAAGGATGCTGTGGGAGACGGTGTCAAATGCCTTAGAGAAATCAAGAAAAACCACATCCACTGCTCTACCATCATCTATCCACCTGGTTATGCCCTTGTAAAAGGTTGGTCAAACATGACCTCCCCTTGATAAAACCGTGTTGATTGCTCCTGATGACCCTCTTGTCCTTGACATGCCTAAGGATAGTGTCAAGGATAAGTTGCTCCATTATCTTTCCAGGGATGGAGGTGAGGCTGACCGGTCTATAGGTACCAGGGTCCTCCTTCTTGCCCCTTTTGAAGACTGGGGTGATGTTTGCCCTCCTCCAGTCCCCAGGCACCTCTCCTGTGTGCCATGGCTTACTATAGATAATGGAGAGTGGTCTGGCAATGACCTGTGCCAGCTCCCTCAGCACCCTTGGATGCATGCCGTCAGGACCCATGGACTTATGGATGTCCAGATTACTCAGCTGTTCTTTAACCCAGTCCTCATCAGCCGGGGAAGAGTCCTTAGTCACGCTCTCCTCTGGTGCCTCAGGTGCCAGGAGCTCTTGAGGACAGTCTTCAGCAGTATAGACAGAGACAAAGAAGGCATTTAATAACTCTGCCTTCTTTGTGTCATCTGTCACCAGGGCTCCTGTCTCATTCAGCAGAGGGACTACATTGCCTCTAGCCTTAGCTTTTCCTGCAATATATTTGAAGAAGACCTTTTTGTTACCCTTGACCTCCCTTGCAAGGTTAAGTTCCAGCAAGGCCTTAGCCTTCCTAGTTGACTCTCTACATTCTCTAACAACAGTCTTATACTCCTCCCAGGTAGCCAGCCCCTTTTTCCATGAGCTATAGACCCTCTTCTTCCTCTTAAGTCTACTCTGCAGTTCCTTACTTAACCATGCGGGTCTCCTGGCTCTCTTTCTCGATTTCCCACCTGCTGGGATGCACTGGCCTGGAGCTTGGAAGAAGAGGTCCTTACATATTAACCAACTATCATTAGCCCCTCTGCCCTCTAGTAACCTGTCCCATGAGATTTCACCCAGCAATTTTCTGAAAAGGCCAAAGTCGGCCCTCCTGAAACCCAGAGTTTTGGTCCTACTTGACATCCTGTTCCTGCCAGACAAGATCATGAACTCCACCATCTCATGATCACTAAGGCCAAGGCTGCCCTCAACCTCCACTGCTTCAACCAGCCCCTCCTTGTTGGTGAGAATAAGATCCATCATTGCTCCCCTTCTAGTTGGCTCCTCCACCATTTGCATCAAGAAGTTATCATCAGTGCACTGGAGGAACCTCCTGGACTGTGGCTGGCTGGCTGAATAGCCTTTCCAGCAAAAGTCTGGATAGTTAAAATCCCCCATGAGAACCAGGTCCTGAGATTGTGAGGCTGCTGTTAGCTGCAGAAAGCAATGCCAGTGCAGCAGGATGCAGAACAGTTCACTGTGACAGCTAATCTTTTGATTCACAGCACTTCTCGGCCCTTTATTACCAGACAAAAGGATAAATGGGGAAAACTGTAGGTATTCTGTTGTCTCTATCAATTGTTGCAGGTTAGAGATGCAGGAGTCCAGAAAACAGTGCTGCTTCAGTGCAGATCAGTGCATTGCCGGCAGCTCACATTCTGCAAGGGATGCTCAATTGGAGGAAATGAGCTCTTTGATTTGAATCAGCACCGGTTGTAGAGGTGCTAATCTCCTGGGTGTGCCTTCCTAAGAAACTATTGAGGGAGGTACCTACAGGATGTTTTTCTTCCATCAGGGTAGCGTGGAGCACCAATCAGACCACTAGCCTAATACAAGAAATTGAGGCTACCTGTTGAATCACAAGTTCTTGTATGCCCTTCTACAATTCCTTCAGTTTCTCAGCACTTCGGATCCTCTACTGGAAAATAGCACTCGTGGTAAAAGAGGTGTTTAGATACCCAGAACATATGCATGTTGGAATAGAAATGCAGACAGACATGCAGTGCAAGGAGTGATAGCCCTCTGACACCAATTTCAGCATAATAAAGTCTGTTGTTTCTTTTCCTCTCAGATTTTACCAGCAATAAAAGCTTCTGCCACATCCGGCACTTCCCAGTATTGCATGTGAAGTAGGTCACCTTGCAGTGAAACGAGTAGCCCTTGCCTGGCAACCCATCCTTCACCCACACTGCAGTGGCACCCAGCCCTGTCTGCAAACAAACCCTGCCCAGTGAAGAGCTGCAGGTGGATATGGCTTAGCAAATAAATGGTTCTCCTCCGTCAGCGTTCTCCCCCATGCACTGCTGTGTGCTGAGAATATGGTAAGACACAAAGAAGCCTTTTTTAAGCCAGTCACATCTGCTGCAATGTGTTACCAGTAGCCTCAAACTATCTTCAGTTTCTGAATCGTGTTTGCTGTCCAACTCTCCACACACTCCAAACACTCCCACTCCGCACACATTCCAGCACAGACTGGTAAGGCAAAGCCAGGGCAGACCTTCCTGACCCGCTCTAATGCCACAGTCACAACAGTACCAAAGCTATAAAGCTTGACCTGGCCACTACCTATCTCTGTATACTGGCTTCAACATGCTAGATGAAAAAGATGTTAAAAAGTGCCAGATCCTCAGTAGAAAACTAGTTTTGGAGATTATTTCAGAGCTTTTCCTCTTGTTATCTAATGCACCCAAGATGTGAGCTTGATTCTGGTGCACTGAAATATAGGTATAATAGGTATTTGATTTTGTAAGTAGGCGTAATTTGCTCTTCCAATAATTTTAAAGTATACGAATGAAAAGCAAATGGGGAATCTTTCTCTTCTCAGCAAAAAAAGTTTACAGCAACATTGCTGCTCATCCTTTCTCCCACTCACAAGTGGTTTCTAAAATAGATTTTCCTTCCTATAAACTATCTGAAGCTTTAATAAAAGTTGCTTTAACAGAAGGTAGCACTTTCACTCATACCCTACAGGCAGATCATCAACACAGGACACCTTTGCTACATGCTCCAAATAAATAACACCATCCCACTTCAGAAAATTGAAAACAGAAACAGAGATCAAATACTTGTCTGTTTGACCACCAACAATCAAATGGGTACTTTCCCACCATATTGAAGATTTTCTATTCCAGGACACAAAAAAAAAAGAAAACCAGCTTGCTTTTGCTATTATAGAACAGAAAGCTTCCAAATACAATAATATTTAAGAGCTTATGTAGAAACAAAATATCCCTACCATGATGGACAGATCTAAAGGACTACAAATAAAGACAGAATTTCTGTTTTTCCAAATCTTGAGCTAAAGAATCCATCTGGAACGTCCAGCTTGTCTCTTGCTCTGAATTTGACTGGCCTCTTCAAAAAGCAGTGGCTGACAGAAAAATCTCAGTCCTACAGGATACAATCCTACAGATTTCTTACAAAAAACTGCCAATTCTGGAGCACATTCTGCTTGTTTCAAATTCCACATATTGCAATTATGAGTGAAACACACATCGTAAGCTTATATACACATTAAAGTGCTAGAGGTTCGCTTCAAGAATGACCACGTTGCATTCTCTTGAATGATAAGTAGCCTTTTTCTTTTAATCTTCTTTAATGAATATCCTTCAGCTAATTTTTAATTTGCCTGTATATTATGACCATTGGGCAGATGATTCATAAACTGATACAGCATTTCAAAAAATCTTTAATCAGTAGTTTGCATTCTTAATTATTTTGAACCTTTTACATTTGTCAAAACCCACAGCTCATTATCTCCATTTGTATTATGCCTGAAGGTTTCAGTGAAGACTTCATAGTAAGGAAAAGAAATTTTGCTAGAGCCTGAGATGTGACTATGACCTTCTCTTGTGCTTGCTTTGTACTTTTATGTTTCACACATATAGCTGTCTAAAGAAACATGGATTTGGCATGATGCCTATGGATTGAATTGCTGTGGATAACCCTAGGTAGTTAAAAGTGTAATTGAATAGAATCTATTTATACCTTAAACATAAATAAAGCAAGTGTGATATGTTAGTCTATATAAGAGGGATTTTATCATCTCAAATGAAAAATTACAATACAGAACTGCTTCCTCTACAATCAGTAATGCAAAATACCTTTTTGCAAGCTATAATTTGTTGAATGTCTAGGGTTCTGTAGAGACCAAATGCTCAGGACTGACCTGCCCTATGCATGCCAGCATTGAGACTGTGGGACTGAGCAAAGAGCACGACAGAAGGACCAGTTCTCAATACTGCACACATAATCTACATTAAACAATCATTAGATTAAAAAAAACAAGCCTCAGAGAAGAGTCTAGAAACAGGAGCATCCCATTCCAGCCAAGCACTTTGAACACTAGATGTCACAATAGTTTTCATCTCTTTTTGATCTCCTCTTGGCACCAGGAATATTGCACAGTGACGCACTTCTTAAGCATGGAAAATCACACTGGGCATGAGATTTCTCCCTCCATTTATAGCCTAATGCTGAGAGAATCTTTGGTGAAAAATAAATGGGAAATTATAGCCATGCAAGTCACTGGTAGCTATATTTGGGAGCAGGTTGTGAACTTTAGGTCATCAGCTCTTCAGAGGCCATAATCTCCATAAACATGGGGAAATATCTCAGATACGGGTAGCACTTAGGACTTCTTATGGGCTACTTCAAGACTCTGCATTCAACACAGATGAGATACCACAGAATCATAGGATCATTTTAGTTGAAAGAGACCTTTTAGATCAAATCCAACTGTCAACTCAGCACTACCAAGTCACCACAAGACCATGTCCCTCAGCACCACATCTACATGTCTTTTAAATACCTCCATGGATGGGGACTCCACCACTGCCCTGAGCAGCCTGTTCCAGGCCTTGACAACCCTTTTGAGGAAGAAATTTTTCCTAATGTCCTTTCTAAATCTCAAGTCAAAGGATAATTTAGGCCTAGCAATTAAATAGAGCTTTTCTTCTGTTTTCAGTAGGGATGATTATGTTCATTGGAATAAGAGTAGGGCACTTCCTGAGAGTGAAGCATTTACCATATCCTATGAATTACTAAAAGTTGGACAATCTCAACAAAACTGAAAATAAGGGGGTAAAATAGTCTCCATCCAAAGATGTAAAAAAATCACCAGCAGATAGGATACTTGTTCCTTAATTTGACAGCAATAGCCTTTGACCCAGGGGAAAAAAAAAAA
>JANVCC010000022.1:35463615-35512626 GCA_025345505.1 Todiramphus chloris collaris
ATCTAACCTCCAAAACCCACATGCTATGTGTATTTTTAAAAGAAGCAAGTGAGGTGACAGAACTGACATTGTCCAAGACTTTAGTACCTTTACTGTAGCACAAGTAAATCTAGGACAGAGAGGTAAATGAAAACTGTGATAAAATGCCACCTGGTTTTATCAAGCTAGATTGTGGCAGTCTGTAGTGTCTCTCTGCAGTAACATAAACGGTTTTTTAGACAAGCTCAATGTATTGCAACTAATCTCTATAGACTTAAACCAATTGCTTTAACTCCCTCAAGGGAGATTAATTATTGAAGTGGAAAAAGTAGAGATTAAAAGAATAACTGTTAGGTAGGTAAGAAGAAGTGATTACATCTGTTTAGTCTTTCTGAAATCACTGCTAGTCCCAGTTCTGCTTAGTACTTTAATAAGAATTTTGGTCCAAGGAGAAGATGGTCCAAGAAGGTGCATGGTGCTGAAGCTTTAGGTGACAGAGTAGGAAGCTAATGCCAATTACTGAGAACAAGTTTTTATGCAAAAAGAATTGCACAGCCCTACAGTGTAGTCACAGAGACAGAATTTAACAATGCAAAGGCCTGCATTTATAAGCAAGCATTTTGTTGCTGGAGTCTGGCCTTATTACATCAAGATGATGGTAAAGAAAAAAAGCAAAAGCTGTATAGTTAATGGTAAGATAACAATATGGTGCCAAACCAGTTTCCTCCAGGGATCACCAGGGCTGCTCCAGGGTGACTCCCTGTTTAGTTACTTCTAGAAATGTACATGAAGTTGCTGAGGGTTTAAGACCTCAGCCCTATCCCTATTAAAGTGCAAAAGGGATAAACAATATCAAATTAAAAGTTTGAGAACTAGAGTACCAGTTGACAAGGACAGACATGGAGTAAAATCTTGATTTGAAAAATAAACTCCTATCCATATTGGGATGAATTCAAACTTTAGGAATGCCTCAGTTTAAGCCCAGATCTTAAACTCAGGAACACTCAGATCTGATGCTGGATTCAAGGCTTGACTCTAACACTGTTTCATCTCATAAAATGAGAAGCAAGGTAAAGTAGGCCATAAAGGGCATGCCACCCCATTCCTGCAGTGCACAATCAGTTTGCTTTAGTGATTATGCTTAGAGAAGGGCAATATTTGTCTCCCACCCTTACCTAAGGAACAGGCAAGATGAGTTAGTGAGCAGGAGAGAGGTCTTGGCAGCTACTACATGAAGGCTCAGAGCAGCCTGGAAAGGGATGTCCACTCCTCATGGAATGAGAGGTTGCTTATAACCCAGGTGCATCTTGATCCACATTCTCTTTGTCCTGGGAAAAGCCTTTCTAGAAGAAACATCTGTATATCAGAGAGTAATGTCAGGACACTGTTCTCCCAGTTTACTTGCCTTCTGCAAGGCACCCATCTGGGGACAGCAAGAGGAGGAAGGAGGCACCGAGAGTCCAGAAATGAAGAAACTACAGCGCCTTTGCTTCTTGCCTTCAGATTATGCACTTTTTACTGTAGTGGAGCTAAAGTAGAATTAACAATGATGGAAATAAGATCTGAAGTACACATCTGAATTTAACTAAACTGGTCACTAGATGTCACTGTAAAATGTGTCGAAGGCAACAGAGCAAGAAATATACCTGTCTGTAAACACCGTCGGCACCACTCGGGACCTCCCAGCTACGACAGCACATTCTTCACGGAGAACCAGAAAAACTCAACGCCTTAGTTGAAACTGTAAAAACTTTCAGAATCAGATATCCATTAAAAAGCTGGGGCGTTGAATGTCCCGGGTGCTGAATGCAGATCTCAGATTCTCTGGAATCTCAGCATTCTCGATGCTGCGCGTTAACGGGAAACAAAACAGTTGGTCAAAGGTGGCTTTTACACCTCATGATAAAATGTTTGAGTTTCACTCTGCAGCTATGAAATCCTTTGGAACTTTTGCCAAGGTCATCTGATTCTAAGCACCACGAAAGCCACTGTTGAAACCCTGTATTTTTAAATGCTTGAACTGTCTCTAAACAGGAATGTTCAGTAGCAGCTACAACATAATTATTTGGGTCATGTGCACTTTTTGGGAAGCTATGACAATTAAATTTCTTTCCTCTCTTAGAAAGCATTCTGGACAAACCTTTTGCAAAAGTGAATTTCTAATGCCAAAATGTTTACAGTTCTAGTTACTGCATTTTACTCTGCATTACTAACTGGAAATTTTAGCTTCTTGAATATGATTCCCATGGTATTCCCTTTCTAGTAACAAATTTCCTGTGGGCCTAATCCAACTGGCAAAAGTATTAATTTGTTTTTATTTTTCATTTTAATAAACCAAACAGGAAACTTCTTGTATTTGCTGCTTTTTTTCCCTAATAAAAGAAAGATCAAACCTTGATTCCTTATTTCATATGAAACATTCTTTGATGGCTTGCTGATAACAGTAACTGACAGATGGAAACTCAACCTTCCATAGCTCTGCTCCCCACAGAACATTTACCCACTCCCTATGTAACACTGAAGCTCCCTTTTTTTTCCCCCACTTCGAATTAATTTATAATATACTATCCATTCCTCTACTTTTCCCTCCACATTTTGACTCCTCTCCTTTCCACAGAGGCTGTGAGTTGCTGTTTGTTCTTTCTCACAAACCTCTTCTTCCTATTTTCCCATCTACAGTAGAAGAGGCTCAGTTCTTGTGAAATGCATTTTCATCTCCACGCCATCTCAACCACGTCATCCACTCAATGTAGCAGCTGCTGGTTTCTATACCTGGACATCCTTCCTCCTTGTTGAGTGCTTATCCAACTGCCCTGTTTCCAGTAATTCTCTAACAGTCACTGCTGTTTGCTAACAGTCTGGGCAGTTCCAGCATCTGGACTCACTAGTGCCAACATTACTTTCACAGCAGCAAGAATCAGGGGTAAATCCATAACCTTGCTGCAGTCACCTGCAAAATTCTCACTGCTCTGAAGAAAATTAGGATTTTTTTACACATTTATACCACTAGAGAAAAGGGAAGCAGGGCCTCTGTTTCTGGATTAGTCTCTCTAAATTAATAAACAAAATCACTGGCAATAATTTTGGGTTAGTTGTGATTCAGCAGCTCATTCATAGAGGATTTGAAGATGAATTATTTTGTGATTCCTGTTCTGTGGCTGTGTTTTTGGCAGGCCTCATGATTGTACAACACCCACACTGTTTATTTCTTTCTGTGATTAGAGATCATAATTCTCTATATAAATTTGAATACATCTTTTAAGGATTTGTACTATAAATACTTCCATGTGATTTTAAATTTTAATATACATTTTCAGTTTCTTTTTCCCCGCTCTTTCCTAAGTCACTTCAAAATACCATTAAAAGTCACTTGATCTTGTAGCAGCTATACCAAGCAAAACAGTGGGAAATGTGCCATTATTTCCCTCAGACAAGAGGAATTAAATATATATTGTATAAGAACAAAAACCATTAGAAGTCTGCCTGCATGAGGGCTTCAGGACTCATCCCAGAACGTGGAAAAACAAATGACAACTCACACAATATTTCTTAGTTCTTATATTATACATGAAAAAATATCTTTTAAAACTAAATTTTAGAAGACTTTTACAATTAACCTGAATTGCAGACCTTCCTACTGAGTTCAGCTGGTTGTGCCTTTGTAATTCATATGCACTGAGGGGTATAATCTCCAAATCACAAAGTCTACAGGAAGTACATTCGTCTCCACTTCCTAACTAGGGAGCTCAGATACAAGGTTGCTGGAGTGCCTAATTTAAGCACAACGGCTGGCTGGCTTAGTTCTGGTGTTAGGACTATTTCTCACCACAGATTGTATAGGAAGTCTGACTGACAGCTGAGGAAAACTGATAGACTAAATCACTTGTTGGTCTTTTGAACTATGCATCATAGTACCAATGCAGCCCTGTATATTAAACAGACAAAATTCCACTGGATTCCATAGAATTCTTCAGTGTTGTACCTCCCCAGAAGCCTGAGAACAACCAGCTTTAAGACAAAGACCATAACTGTTAACAGCAACATTTGTTAGGCCTTCAGGGCTGGCACAGCAACCTATACTCAGTTTTGGGTTACATACCTTCGGTAGAATTCCTTATGATGCCTGAGTTAGGACAAAATCCCAGGCTGAGAGTTTTGGATCCCAGGGTGAGTATGCAGTGCATACTGTCAAGGAGGAGGGTGGAGAAGAAGAACATAATTGTCCCCAAAAGAAAGCCACCGATTTAAAATAAAAAACAAGTCATCAAGTGACACTCTTATGAGGTCACCGATCAGCATTTAGCCCTCTAGTACTAAATTAAGTAGATAGTTTAACTGTAAACAATCTAAGCTTAAGACACTGAAAAAAAAATCCCTGAACATTAATGAAAAATGTGAAGAAAGAAATATATGTCTAGCTTGGATGATGCACCTGGTTTAGTGACAGGAGACTTCAGACAGGCAGAACAGCGTATTTCCTTCCAAAGCAGAAACAGAGCAGGTTGAAAAGGGAAGTTTCTGCTACACACAAAGTTTTAGGATGAGTTTGGTTTCTGCAACAAGATTTCAGTCCACTGGGACTGAACCCAAAAATCTTCAAGGATGGAAATTTGGCAGTAGTTTTGTTTCAGATACGAAATAAGCTATCTGCCCCCTGTAGCACTGTGTCACCAGCTACTTGGAACTGGGCTCTTAAACTTCCCAATGCAAATACCAAGGTCTCTGGAAAAACTGTCTGCTTGGGTTCTCAGGGCTGCCAAGCCTGAAGCAGTTTAGTTGGCAGGTCTGCCTCAGAGCTACTGATCTTGGAAAACTGAGATTTCCCTGCCAGTGTTCCAGTAAACTTTGTTTGGCTGGTGGAATGAAAAATCTTGCCACGTATTGCCACAGCAATATAAGAGACAAACAACAGTCCTTAAATATGTGTGATGTGCATGGTTAATGCATAGGAAAATCAATACTGTGAAATTACTCTGTAAGACAGTTAAGTCTGTTGTGTATATAAAAGTTACAGGAACTATTTAAATGCTTACTTTTAATGCCTCGGTGACCAAGATCTTAAAAGAAGACACATTGCTTCTGCTTAAATCATTAGATAAAGCTTTCCCTTGGGAAATATGAGAGATGACTATCTTTGAATCCTAGAACAATGTGACGTGGTCATGTATATCTTTATTATGTAAAATATATATATATAGATATAGTCTACGTGATCTAAAATAGGTTTTTGACACAGACACAAAAGAATTGATTTCTTTTCAGTCATTGGTATTTAAAAATTCTTGGGAAACATTAGAAGAAGCTTTCAGTGTTACTCTATGTAGCACTTGGCTACAAGTAAAAATCCATTTTTTGTTATAGAATGACTAACACAGATAAACTTTTAGGAAATATTCCCAAAGGCAATTTAAAGTGATTTTGCTATCTGCAGAAGGCACTATTACTGTTTAATTTATAAAGTTAATAAAATTATTTCTAAATTATTTAATAAGGTAGGGAGCAATCACAAAGTTAATACTTGTCTGCTTTGTTAGTGGTACAAATCATACACCAGATTTAAACATTCTGGTCACGAAGAAACAACTATAACAATTTCAGTTTAAATAAAAAATAATTACAAAGCAAAAGGACTTAGCTTTGCTGGTTTTCTAAGAGGGATGCAGGTGTTGTGCCAGGGCACTGGTTTTTATTAGATTCAAGAACTTTTTACTTTTTCTTTTCCTTTAACACATGCATTTTTGCATCCCTTATTCTTCACTGTCATAAGGTATCACTAACTTATAGCAGTACTGGATGTAAGCACTTTATCTCAGCCTTTTGGAGTTGCCACTGTATTTCTAGGGCAGGGTGATCTGAGGGCAGGAAGAAACTACGGGAAGAAACAGGGTTCCCATCTGAATATAAACCCTTGGAAAGAGGCAGTCAGAAGAGAGGGGGAAAAAAAGAGGGGAGAAACTAAAGATTATTTGAATTCTTACCTGTGTCAGTCTACAGATCAAGCCTTTCAAATCCCTGACAATACATTTTTTAAAACAATTGAAGTTGCTACAAGTAGCAGCGCATTTCACTGTGGGTTCAGCCCTGCTGTGATGTGAGCTGATAGCTGTGACATCACACAGGCTGTGTACATACAGTGTGTTTGCGTGAGGGATTAGGACATTTCCGGCACTCTTAGTTTCCCAATCAAGACTGCAAATGGAAGAGTTTTAATTTCTGCCTTGGATTTACATTTTTAATTAAGAAATGTTACTATCTACCTTAGTTTTATGGCTTCAGGATGTGCACAGCTTCCACAAGAACTTCATAAATCCAGCTGAATCATGCAAATTCCTATCTCAGTGCCACAGCCTCCTATTGCAATCACACTCTAGCATTTAGCAAGTAGAAGTGGAGCAAAGCAGGAGAACAAAGAAGACTCTGAGAGGCCAAGGGAGAGATGTCTCTAAGTGGTGTAGGCTCTTCCTTCCAGAAAACATTCTGGCAGCTGAGTCTTCTAGCCTGGCCACTTTGTAGTAAAGAAGCATGGAAAATCAATCATGCAGAGTCAAATCCTTGATTCCCACTGATTTCCTGCAGGTTGTGCACAGAGGGGCAGCGGCCATTGCCTTTACTTAACCAGTGATCACATGAAGTCAAAGTTCATTCAAGACTTACCTCCTGCAGCTTCTTTTTACTTGTGAGGATTGTTGGTCTGGCAGGCCCATGGGATGCAAGAAGAGGAGGAAAATGACAGCGTCTCCTCAGGCATATTTGGCAGGATACTGCAGAGAGCATTCCAGCCTTTGCTTCTACTATTACCAGATTCAGATATTGGGAACAAAGTCTCTCCTCTTCCCACCTACCTACCTGCAGACACATCTGTCTCTGAGCTCCACCAAACCCCTTCCCAACCCACCCGCTACCTCCCCAGCCCTCCTAGCAGCAGCTGCCACACACATCCTCCTATTCCTGCCCCAGACTCACCCAGAGAGTCAGGGCTAAATTTGCCAGTCCCCCACCTTTAGCAACAACAACAACCGCCACTGCCTGTCTTGCTGTGTCAGGAGGGCTGACTGGGGGGCCACCTTAAGCCCTTGGACAGCTGCTCCCTGTCTCCTGCGGGGAAGTGGTGGTAAACCAGAGGAAAGCATCGCACAGGCCACACTCACCTAGAAGCCCTCCAAGAGCCTTAGCTCTGACCCTAGGGACAAAACGTCTCAGGGAGTTTATATCCCACAGCTCAACTGGCTTTGCTACCTGTACACACTGTGGCCAATTTTGCCTTGTTCCTTCCTTCCTTGCCTCACTGACACACACCAGAACAGCAGAAGGTAATGGCTTGTAGACATAAAAGCCTAAGACACAGATTCTTTCTTCCCAATCTATTTTTTCTTGCCTCAGTAAATCCATTGGTCACTACTGCAAACTGCATATACCAACTCTATGTGTGACAAAGAATTCTACAACCCCCCGATGAAGGTGCTGCTATCATTGTTGTTAATGTGTTAGTGCTAAAAATAATATAAACTTATGCCAAAGTTTGTTTCTAGAAAAGAACTGTAATATGAAGCTGACATTCAAACTAGGAATATGGAAAGTCCTGGAATGTAGCTCCTTAGCCACACAGAGCTTGCTTTTCATGATAAGAGACTGGATAGCACTTAATTCTTTCCATCCATGTCTTCCACAACACATACATGCACATGCATGCACACTCTTATCTTCCTCCTCTTACTATTAAAAACTTTCCTTTAAAGGTATTACACTTGGCTTACTTATAATACAGATTTCAGAGGTCAGGGTGACATACAGGAAAGCTAAGCATAGAACATGGTTAGTCAGAAGGATCTGGCTATGAATATTGCAGAGGAGATTAGATGATTTCAGAGTCCAGGCATCTTTAGAGAAGATGGCAAGACAAGCATTCCTTTAAATAAGTCCACCCACGACAGGAACAACTCCCACAATACTGACCAATCCCTGCTTCCCAGAAACAAACACATCTATAGCAAGGGGCAGTGAAGCAGGGAGCAGGGGGGAAGGGAATAAATACATTTTCAATGGAAACCTTAGAACATCACAGTAAAACACATATACAAAATGAAATAATTAAAAGCTGAAAGTAAAATCATGTCCCACATTAATTTGTCAAGCAAAGCTTTGGCCTCAAAAAGGGGAGAAATAGGAAGTTACCACATAGTCCTCTTATAGACTTCTTGTGCTGAGTAAATGACAAGATACTATTCAGAAACTACAGTGTTCAGAGGAAACCTGGAACTCCAGGGTATGCATCCAGATGTTACTTACCCTGACTTATTCTGAAGATGTAGCAATGTCAGGACACAGTTTTCTGCCAACTTTAGCCATAGACGTCGTTTGTACTGGAATGTGTGTAGTAATTTTAGTTACACATACACTCCCCAAGGACTTCTGACAGGTGGTTTATCATCAGTGCGTGTCAGGAAGGCGTGCCGCTCCTCTCTGAATCAATCCTTGTATCAGAGTCTTGGTAAGCTATCTGATAAATGTGTTTTGTACTGATGCTTTCTAGCAATTGGTTCTCAAAGCTTGCTTTTTTCAGACTGCTCCTTTGATATTCTATAATGCCATAGACTGTCTTTGAAGAGTGAATAATAATGAACTTGTAAACGTTATGAAGTCATAAAACTCTATTTGATTCCTCTTTCAGTCTGTTTTCTGAAAGTGTGCTGAATTTTAATAATGAAGAGATCTTATGGGCTTTGAATGAAAGATTCTTTTTCCTCTCAAGCCACAGTTTCTACTGTGCTATCCTTATTGATATTTTATTGCCTTCAGGATGATGAGAAGTATGTAAGGGTTTTTTTCCAAGTCTCTTACCAACAGTGTCTTGGGACATCTGGCCAAAAAAATGTATGCCTACTCTCTACGGCTTCCTTTTCAAATGTGTATTGTAAATCACTCCTGTATGGACACACAGTTGTTGTGACACAGAAGGTAAGCCAAAACACACTTTTGCAAGTAGGGATTGTACTTGATTTTTGTTCCCTCCTTGTTCCTGGCAACTGTGTACAGGAGCTTCCCATAAACTGAGTCCGTTTCTCTTCCTCTTTTCCTAAGGTGAGATTATGTTGTGAATAACTGATGCTTCTGCAAAGAAAAATAGCTTTCTTAATTCTGTTGCACAGTTTGGAATTCCACCAGCCCATTAACTCAAACTACTAAGCATTCTAACTGCCTGCTCAGTGTCTGCACAGTGACATTTACCAGGAGAGCACAGACAAGAAATAGTCAGTGACGAGGCTTTTACAAACCAGAACAGTGACACTGTAATCTTGCTCCTTCCTTCTCTATATCCATTGCCACCTTTTCTAATCTCTGTATCATTTCCTAGACACAGCTAAAATGACCATTCGAAGTGCCTTTTGACATGTTCTTATCCAAAATACAGGTATTAGAAGTCACTTGAAATATATATGTATTTTTTAAAGTGTTTCAAGCAATTCTCAGTTCAAGACATTACCACTACTAAGCTCATTTGTGAGGTCAGCAGATGGTCTCGCTAGTTTAGAGCACTTAGAAGTTGTTTGCTGTGTTCTTAGTTACAGGAAAAACCTTGGAAGTAGTTTCAAAAGACTTTATCCAGAAGGCTTTAAGCCAATCCTACTTAAGCCAGCATTTCTGATATAGTAGAACACAACTTCTACAGTTGTGCATAGGTATAAATGTCACAGGACATTTGTAAGTACACATGAGCCAAATTAGAAACAACAGAAGAAAGTCTGATGTTATCACTCCAGTGAATTTCATGCATCCAGTCAGTGACAGCAGCCCGCTGATGCTAAGGTCAGAGATGCTTTGGTAAATAGAACAATTTGCAGCGTTGTATGAGCCATCAGCATAGCAAAATAAACTTGGAGGCATGTGGTTATGCCTCTTCCTGAAAATAGAAAAGTGAAAAGCACAAAATAACATCTTATCTGCCAGAGTTGATTATAACTGCCAGCTATGTATCATACAAGTGGGAGCAAGAATTTTTTAAGTGGAAACTTACAGAGGTACTATGGCACTTGAGCAATTAATACCATACCCCTGTATCAACTATCATTATGTCTGGTTTTAAGGAAAAAGCCCTGCACCTTTTTGTTGTTGTGGTCTTACACTGCCATCAAACACCAGATAAACAAACAATCAATAGCTAACATTGCTCCCTACTCTGGTAACATCCAGTCATATCTAGTAATCAATGATTCACTCATGGTAGCTCTTTGCAGCTATCATGGCAAAGACTGGGAATAGGTGTACCTGGTACTAAAAGTGAATCACAAAAGATTTCACCCCTGCTTTCCCCATTTGCTTCCTCCATTGATGGATAATAGCACTCTTTGCAAATAACAGCAGCAAAACTTTTCTCCAGGGATTTATTTATATCACTGCATTTCTTGGATTATGGTTTGTATTTTCTATTTTCTAGTGTAATAAGTGCCCCAGAGACACACAGAAGAGCAGCAATCAAGAGAGGAGTTCATTTCCCTGCCCAATAACCCCTGCATCCTAAGCCATTCACTAGAAGGCATTAATGCCACACTGTACTGTGAACTGCGTTCACCCTTCCCCAGCCTCCACTACTAATAACAGAGGACAGAGGGATCTCAGTCTCCCTTACTCAAATGAAAATAATTAACTCATCTGAACCATGCCCACAGACTGGTGGAAGAGTGACTGTAGCTTCTGTGGTTCAGTAGTGCTTACATTTTCAAATTGTGACCCAAAGCTATTGTTAGAGTCCACTAATAGAAAGAGATGGTGAGTGAAAGCTTAGGTTATTGACACGCCTTTCCTGGGAGAAAACCTGAGGTAAAGCTGAGATAGTGGTCTACTTCTTTGTAGTTTCTTTGTATTAATTAGTATAGATAGAATGTACTCTCGGTGCTGCCCTGTGCTTCTCATGTAGATTCTTATGTAGATTATCTATTGTCCATTGTCATGTGTCCTAAATTACAAGTCCCTGCTGCCTAGGCTGAATAATAAGGTACTTGTAACAGCAGCTGAAAGGAATAAAACACAGCAAACAAACCCAGAGCTTTTATCTCCTTTCATTCTTATTTTTCCCTGTCCTTTCAACATCAAGCAAAAATGAATGACAAGGATTAAAATATTTGTCTGCCAGATTATCTAGTGGCTGTTCTTAGCAGAATATCCATGCAAATCATTGAAAGAGCAGGATGTGAGCAGGTGAATTCAGACTCTGCATGGTCACCACATCTGACTCTCATCATATTAGCTCGTCCCTGGCATTAGAAAGACTCAGAAAAGAAAAAAAAAAAAAGATAACCCATCTAAATGAATTCTAAATACTGAACTACATCAAAGCCAATAGATGCGGACTTTGATTGTCGAACAAATCTGACATAAAAGGAATAGGAATTCTGCAGATAACCTACCTGAAAACTCCCACCATGCTTGCACCTGCCCATCCTTTGAGGCACATTTTGTTCAGTTCCTGTAAAATAAAGACATGCCTCACTAGCAGCACAGATGAAATGCTGACGTGTACAAACTAAAATGCCAAAGATACTATCGTGTCATCAGAAACCTCAACCTAGGATTTTAAAATGCTCATTGTTAAGGTGCAGTCCCATTGCTTCTTTGTTACATACATTTTCTCATTAGATAGAAAGGTGCTTGTGAAAGAGAAGACTCACACCTCCCCCCCACACCCCACCCCATATATTTTACCTGTGCAGTGCCTTGCACAATTAAATATTTATCTCCAAATGGAGATTCCAGGCTTTATTACTACATGAATAATATATGTAACTTGAATCTTAACCTCCCAAAGACCTATTTACAAGTCAATCTTTCTGTGTGTTCAGCATTGTGCCTCATGAGTATAGCCACTTATATTTTCTTCATTTGCAATAAAAATTGTATTTTAAATAACCTCAGCAGTCTATGTACAGGCCATATGTATGTTAACTGTTCTTCCCCCCCTTATCTAAAGCACAACACTTCTGTAAATTAAACTACTTATTTAAAAAAGAAAATTCTCTCCCTCAACTCAAGAAAAGTTGCCATTAGCAACTTAACCTAATGAGCAAGTTACCTCAGTGGAGTTACTCCAATAAAAAGCAAAAGAATTTGCTCTGATCATAGGGGATTGCTTTCTGGGGAAAAACAGATGAAAAAAAAATTGTAGATTCTCATGACAAGCACCTACAAATACAATGCCTTCCATATTCCTCAGATACATACTCTATGTTTCATAAACCACTTTAGGAGAGTGGACTGTGCTTCCACTTAATAGCACACCTTAATAGAAGAGAAAAACATCCCATTAAAAATTAGCCTCACTAAATATTTTATGGAGAGGAAAAAGAACAATTTGCTTGCCTAGTCACTCATAAGTTTTCCCAGATTCTTCTACATAACTGAAGAGATGAACATTTCTAAGGATATTCAAAGTGCTACCGATCATTTCTAAGGACATTTGAAGTGCTAAGAGCTTAGCCCAGAACACTCTCTCTCATGCTAAAGACGCCTGGCATTAGCTGCCCTCTAAAAGGCATTCAGTAAAAATAACTCAACTTTGTAAACAGATGTAATAGAGTAAGTCACGAGCATTTGTTTTTTGCCACCTTGGATTTTTAGGTATATTTAGGTAAATCCCTCTCTGTATATTTAAGGGGATGTTGCTTTGGGAACATTACTAAGCAGCGGTGCTCCAGGCAAGAGTACTATGTAGAAAGAGGGAACAAAGAGTCCCTCAGCCATTGTGCACTTAGCCTGGCCTTTGCAAGGTGGATGGCACCTTCCAAGGAAAAGTCTGACTAAAACACTAAATGGAAAAGCTGCGGTTGCCTTCTTGGTTAAATGGGCTTCACATCTCCCATTGTGTCTCTCAGACTCTTTCAGAGTCAAAACGTCCAATGGGTCAGAAAAATGGAAGAACTCAAAAAGAAATGACACTTTACTTAGGCCTGGTGATTAGGCTAAAAGCTTCCAAATGCTAAGTACTAAAGATAAGGCACACTTCCCAGCAGTGAAAAATTGAATATTGAGTTACAAAAATCACAATTGTAATTTCTGAGCCTTCTGAGTGATGAGTGGTTTCATTACAGATAACGCTGACAACGTGACAGCCCTGTGTGAGACAGTATAAATACCTGCCGTACACCTAATACAGTGTGCTTACCTGCTTCTGCCAGCCAGGAGAAACTATCAATTCGTATGACAAGGTACTAGAATGGACTTCCTAAATTAACAAATCAGCCCCCACTATCAGCCAGCTATGTCACAAAATCCCCTCCATAAACTGATTAAAGAACATCCCCAAAACTAGCTCAGGATAGAGGCACTTTCACTCCCAATACTTTTCCTGGAAGGACACTGCAGAACCTCAAGTGTCTGACATTTAGAAACTTCTTATTTCCTGCCTAAATGTAATTATGACCCAATTTGTCCTTATGCCAAATTTTCCTTTTGGGTAAGTGGTTGTTTTCCCTCTCTGTTGTTTTTCAATCAATATATCTGTATGCAGCAACTGCATTTCCTCTAAGCCTTTGCTTTGTTAAGCTAAACAAACCAAGTTACCTTATTTCATCTGTCTTAGGATAAAAAGACTTCATCCTAGACTGTTTGCCTTTGTAGTTTTGGGGTTTTTTTTTGATTAATCCTTCTCAAACAGGAGCACCTGTACAGAGTGAAAGCAGTATATAGTATCGTGTCCAGATCACGGATGTGTCCATGTCTCCTCACCTCTACCCACCCAACTCATCAAAGATTTTTTTTTTCCATGGCTGCATCACACAGTTGGGTCTCTCATATTGTTACTGATATTTGAGTCTACTCTGCTACTGGCAATTTGAACAGTTACTCTCCCAGCTGATAGCAAACATTATTCTTTTTATCTATGAAAATTAGGACTTTGCATTTTATATCACTAAATTGAAATTCATTTCTACATAGCTCTTCTCATACATTTGCAAATTCCTTTGGGAAATTCAATCTTTTCCATCTTTGGGGCATCATTTTATCCTTTAGATCTTAGCAAAACTACAAAATAAAACTGGTTACTACCTCAACAGAGGAGCACCACTATTATTTCTTCTCAAATATTATATTTCTCATTTCATCATGACCTCCTTTTAATACTCATTGTGTTGCTTCAGGCTATTTCTCAAGTCTGTTTATAATTCTTACACTAATATAAATCTTAAAATTACCTAACAGGTATGTTTATGTAAATATAATATGCTCTATCTCAAGTCTCTTCCTGGTCTGCATCTATGGTGTTCATATACTTTTCTTACTATAAGATACTATTGCTTTTTTGCAGGAGACACTGCCAGAACCCAAACCACAAAAAAACGGTGGTTTCCTGCACATTAAGAAGACTTCTTAAGAAGTTCCTCTCGTAAATAATACAGTAATAGAATCAAGAGCTTCTAAAGTTTTGTCAGGGTAGACTATCCACACATATATTTCCACACAACAGACAGAGTCAAAAGTTTTGTAATGATGAGGGCCCTCTTTTTCTTCCCCAGTCCTTTTCTTTCCCATTCCCACCCGTTCCTTCTCGTTGACCCTGGCCAGCATCTGCACCCCACAGCCACTCACTCGCCCCAGCAGCAGGATAGGGGAGAGATTAGGAAGATAAAACTTTCATCAGTGCTACCTTTAAGGATAACCAATTCATTAGCAGAATGCCAGAACTGGATTAATTTAAAAGATAAAATTACCATAGTAAGTAATATTCCAGCACATACATCTTTATACACATCTAGAAGATGCAGATGCAGAGGGCTTGCTGCTGTAATCTCTTACCAAGGTATCTGTTCATATAGTACAGTTCAAGCGAATGATGCAATCTTCCTGACACTTAATGTTTTTTTTTCCCATTTTTATATTCTTCTTTTATATCCTTTCCCATTTTTTTACTCTTTCTTGAAGCATTTGTTTCTATAAATTGCTCAGTTCAGGCACTTAACTTTTTCCACTGGACCTGTTGTTTTATATTGAAAGGGAAAGCATCCAGGCCAGTGGCATACAGCAGCTCTTGAAGGAGTGTTCACACTCTGCTCTACAAACCCCACGGAGGAACGCTCACTCACTTCCTTCCTTATCTTCATCATGCACTTTCATTTTCACACAAATTGTGAGAATTTAATTGGCAACTTGGATGGCCTCTCTTTTTAACTGAGCTTTAAACAGGTTTGTACTTCTTGATTTTTCCTTTTGTTCTATATTTTTATTTTCTACTTCATAGCACATCTATAATATTTTGTGGTACATGCTCAAACAACATGTTCACTCATTCTTTAATAAGTGATGCTTCAAGGTTTACAGAGTCCTCAACTGCACCTACATCCAAAATATGAGAAAGCACTAAACCAATGTATTTGTTGAGATAATGAGGCAGGGAAAACAAACAAAAAAGACACCACTGCTCTAGCTGATTTTACTTTTAAAGCAGTCTATTAGATGTCTTTTGGCAAATTACTTACACAGTTATTTAAGTCAATGGACAGCTCAGGGAACTGTTTCTGTGGCTTCTAATAGAATTCTAAATTTCTTTATTTGACTTCTTTTATTGCCATTGCTTGCATCGGACATCTGGGAACAAGTTAAAGAAAACCCAACAACAAAAAGAAGCTTTTTTTCACCGAGGTCAGAGAATAAAAAGCTACACTGCAAGATCAAACCTACCACGATGAAGAAGGCGTATCTGGCAAGGAAAGGAGGGCTCATTCTTTTTTCCCAGGGCAATACAATTTTCCTGTGTGAATATATACAAAGAGCTCAAATTGTTCATGTGAACATTTCCATTAGGGTCAATGGGAGTGCAGCGAGCAGGATGTGTAACAAGCATTTCCTTGCAATCGGCAGGAACTCTGTTGTTCTAGATATAGTTTATACATGCTGAAAGGTTGTTTGGGCTTTTACGTCTGAACGATAAAAAAAATAAGAGGAAGAGAGCAACAGAGCCACAGTGCAATTAACACCTTGATGTACCTTCAAGTATATAAACGTTAGTTTCTCATTGCACCAATGTTTAATTTTTTGCTGGACCAGGGCCAAACTGACTTTACAAAGGTCACATACATAATTTCTGTGGAAGAGTTAAGCACTGAATTCCATTATTCTAAAATCCAAGGTACATCAGTTTTCGGGCCCAGACAATTAATCCTGTTATTCCAAATTGAGGCAATAACATGCTATGCACATTTACTTCCATAACAGCAGTTTTACTGTGATTACAAAGAATAAAAAAGATCTAACAATACATGAAAATACCTTTTCCTTCATTTAAATGATGGAAAAAATAATAGAAAGAATAAAAGCAATCAGGTCAGATTCTTCAATGACACCTGCTATATATTATTCATGTCCCTAAAGGATTTATAATGTGTAAAACCATTCTTTTTAAAATAAATATTGTAAAACTGCCTCAATTACTATAATTTTAAATGTACTTGCCTGCAAGGAATATGATAATATTGTCTATGACAGAACAGAGATTTTTTTTTTTTTTTCTTTTTTCTTTTCTTAATCAAGCCAAATGTCTGTTAGAACAAGTTAAAACTCACATCTTCCTCTTAAACAGCATGTTCAGTACGTAGTCTTTCCAGAACAGGCAGCTGCATGTTGCATTTATGAAGTCTCTGAAGTTATGGACAACAGGACAGGGCATAGGGTGAACTGTTTGACTAAAGCAACTACAGTGCAAAAGGAAACAAGGGACTGTCACATCCATCAGGAGATACCTGACGGAAACCTCCTGTGACAAATTAGAACCTCTTTGGTCTCTGAAAAGTAGGTAGCAAAGCGATGCCCTAAATAAGACTCAGTGTTCATTCCTCCTTAAATCATGTATTTATCAGGAGCTGCTAGACCTTAAGGAAAGTGGTCTCTTATGCTGGATTGATTTTGTTCAGTTTATAATAAAAACAGATGAATTCAAAGGTAAACTCAGTTATAACAGTGATGTCTTTTGTTTAAATTGATGAGTTTTAAATGCTGGAGCTGGATTCAACTTAGATCTGTATGTAAGAACTAAGACACATAAATAAAGACATGGAGTCTTTTTGTCAGCAGAGGTAGGGTATTATACAAAATGTATGTTTTAATCCAGATAGTACAATATAGCTGATGTAAATCCTATAAAGTCCATGTACAACTCTGTTCTAAGAGCTGACAGGACCTTTTAGCACTCAGCATCTCACAGAGCTGAGCTCTTCAAATAGACAAGTCATCTACACATACATTTATGCAATTGCATTCCAATTACAAAGTTCTTACACTTCTTAAATAGAGAAAAACAGCCATGTCCACCTACATGACCAACTTCCATCCATACCTATATGCATTTGCCTCAGGAAACTCATTACCGAGGTTCTGCAAATCAATTTTTTGGGATTCAAAATATTTTTCTACACAGTACTGAGAAATTTTTACCACTTGCACAACTGCAGCTAATCCGTGAATTACTCCAACCCCAAACAGTTTCCCAGTTTTTGCCTCCCTAAAAGAGTTGCCTTATCTTTAATCCATGTAACAGTGCTTTCTCATATAACTAAGTAAATATAAATAAATAACTGAACTCTAGTGGTTATGGTAAACTGCTTTACCCAGATTGCTGCCATATATTGCTTCATTTCCACACTGGTGGTTCACTGCATACTGACAAAACTGTTCCTTTAGAAATCTCTTTCCACATGCCGTATTTTTCACTCACCAGTAACTTAGTTTTTTTATCTTTTCAGTATAGACACTGACAGGTCACATATATCAGAACATAAAGAGTTGTCATGGCAGATCAGACTACTGGTCCATCAAGCCTGGTAGTCTGTCTTTACTGTATCTCAAAGGAAGGTGCAAATCCTCATAACGTGGTAAGCGATTACGCAACGGTACTCATAAGGGCAATATTTCTTTTCCACTTGGACAATCAGTTTATACCAAAAAGCAAAAGATGATATTATCCTTTAAATAGTTTCCTGTGCTGTGCATGACAGACTCCCTTCCCTTATGATTGATATTCAACAGGACACTGTCATAGATAATAGACTCAAAATCTAATCTGGCCAGAGAAGAACAAGACTAAAAAACAAGGTTAGCAGTAAAACTGTTTTCAAAATGAAGCCTGAAACATAGAGAAAAGGTGGGATTTTCTGGCATTAACTTTGTTCAAGTTTCATGCACAAGCTGCCTGGTGATTTGGGATTCACACGTGACTAGATGAAGACAAAACAAATTTCAAGATCAGATGTTAAGAGCTATCTGGAACAGTCACGGAGTCTGTGACCTGGATTTACCTGCTCTCCTATAGTAAATCCAAATGCTAGCCTTTAATGGCAAGAGTCCCTGGTATAAAGATACTGCTTGAATTCATGTTTCCTGGCGGTATTTCACATGCCAGCACCCCCGAGAAGGACTGTCTGAAAAAGTAAGAGTGTTTTACTGTAATTATTCAAAGCCTACAATCACATTGTCCTGTGATTCTAGCATTTCTGAACCTACTGCTCAACAATCTGCTGAGCTTGGAATAACTCAGATTTATGTAATTTCCAGTCTGTTTTGTAATTATTTTACATAATTTATAGCAGATTATGCAGAATGTCCCCCAGAGATCAGCAAACCATCTGAACTCTCTCTATCTTTGACAAAAATCATTGAGGTGTCAGATGACTGTGAGTTCAGATTTCCTTTCTATTAATGGGTAGTCACATTTTCATTCTTGGAACCGTTATTTTTATCCAAAATCTGACATCTTCTCCCTTGAAAGGAGTCAGCTATTAATCCCCGCTCCTGTTTCAACTCCATTGGTGGGAAGAAAGAGCGGAAGAAGTAGAAAAAGGAGAAAGAATATGCAGATAACATTTAGGAAAAAGTAAGTTGTATATAAATTCGTAATAGAAAGAAAAAACAAGTATGCTTTTAGGGACAAATCAGCAACCTATTGAAGGTTATTAGCTTTTATTTAAACATGTTATTTCCCAAAAAGAACGATAAAAAATACAGGAGAAGAATTTTTCTGAGTTCTGCAAATGGAAACAACTGGAAGCAATTACCTGAAACTGGAAACAAAGGAATTAATGAGGTAACAGCAGAGAGAGCTGTTAGTTTCCAGAACTAACTGTGTGGAAGGAGATTCTACATTTGTACCAGGATGGACGTGCCCTTGCTAGTCTCTTCTATTTGTAACTGCTTTGAGTCTGTGCATGTAAGTAGCAGAACAAGAGAATGAGAAAGTTTCTACATATAAAGGAGTATATTTATGATTAATTTCTCTGAAAGCAAATGTAAAATAAACATTTTAAATACAATGTGCATTGGGTTCTCTGCAGTACGTATGTATTTCTAAAATAAATATGTCATCTACAAGGGAAATGCCAGGAGGCTTCTAAGTTTACAGGAGTTTGCTGTTAAATTAGCCGCTATCTTAGCAGCTGTTTCCATACAGGACATTTTCACCAGACATGGATGCTTGTGGGACTTTAAGTGATAGGAAAATCCAGGAATGCTGATAAAAAATGGACAACTAAAATTTGAGTATATGTTTTCAGAAGGTACTTCACTGTTTTTGACAAAGACCCACCAAGACATCACAGAGAATGTGAGCTAGAACTGGGGTCGCTTTGCAAGTTCTTTCTGAAGACAGAGCACCTTGAACCTTGCTTTACATCTGCTGCGTTTGTCTGTGGTTACACCTCTCTGAGCTGATAGAATGGGTCTGGTAATTACTATGCTATTGGTATCATCAGTCAAGGGCAAAATTTTATCTACCTGATCTGACAGACTGATGTAACTCAACCTGCAGTATTTTTAGGTAATGACTAACAGCAAATTATCCAGCATATGAAAAAAAACATTCTTTACTTGCTACCTTCCTATATCTCATTGATCTACCTCACTGTAACACACAGGAAAAGATGACAGTTCTTTAAACACTGGCTCCTCTGATTGAATATTTACCTTTGGCATCTGTCAATAACCCTAGCTCCTAATGACTTTAAAAAAAGCAAGTCTTCAAATGACTAATTTGTGTATTATTTAGCCAGACTTACTTAAACTGCAGGCATGTCCTAAATCATCTGCTGCTCTCCTAAACTACACAGGTACCATGAAAATATATAACGTGATTACACGCGGTAACTGAATGGTATTCTATCGCCACCCCTACACAGACACATCTTCCAGCTTGCTAAGATCTAAATGATTCCCTCTACAGCCTCTACCATGTGCAGATGTGAGGCTGCTAACAGTCACTGGGCTATAACCTGAAACTCTCAGTCATGCCTCTCCACCCTGGGCCGATGGAGTCAATATTAAAAGGTTTTGTCCAGTAATCCTTCTCTAGCAACAAATAAGAAAAGATACTTAGAAGTTTGATGCTGAAATGATATCTTGGCTATAAATCTGGTCAATATGCAGTTTTACATATCTGGATGAAGCCACCCAATCTTTCCTTGCTTCTCATGCTCGTTAGGCGTATATGTCTAAGGAGACACAATTGCCTATGAGAACTATATTCTAGAATGTCTAAGGAAACCAGAGAGGAAAGTCATTTGAAGCCAGAGACCTAATTAGGAATACATTAAAATTCCAGGCTCTCAGCTGTACCAGAAAGCTCAAAAGCTTGACTGTGTCTATTTAACATTGGGATGTATCTCCATGGATAACCAAGTATGTCTAAATGCTTCCTATCCACAGGGACTGCTATGGGTCAAAGACTGGAGTGACATGAGAACTGGATTTGGAGACTGTCCTCTTGAGCATTGCTTGAGATTGTTAATTCTTTTATAACAATGGCAAAGAGCAAGTTAAAAAAAATAAGATACAGGCTTATTTCAGTGTTTGGACAATCCACAGAACACCTGAATTCCAGGGAAAAAGCAGCTACTCATCTTCTAGAAAACATTTAATGTAGAAATAACATTGATTAAACTGGACAAACTGCTGTAAGTTCATTGCATCATATTCCACATTTGGTACCAATTCTTTCCTGGCTGCAGTTCAAGTTAGTTTTTGTCACATTTACAAAGCCTTGACTAGCCTGGGATCTTAGTAGGTTAGAAAGTGATTTCCTGCTGCAGAATCTTTTACTGATGACTGGTTATATTGGCCATCTACAATACAGCACTTCTTCCAAAGATGGCAGATCCCTGTAACAGCAGAAGTGACGGCAGAAGAAAGAATAGAGAAGGAAACTGAGTTTCTGAAATGAATTAATAAAGATAGAGGGTAAATACAAAGAAAAGAATTTTAGAAAATGGGGTTTTTTTACATTAAGACTAGTTTTTTGAAAGAATTAATTATTCATTACTTAAAACAAAACTTCCCTGAATTCGTGTCTGTTAATCTGTACTCCCTCCCGAGACCTTTTCTGTTATTTGATGAGAGCTATGTAATTCATTCTCTTTTGTGATCCTCAAGAATTTTAATTTTACAGATGTAGAAAGCAAATACAACTGAGCCAGCTTCTACTTTTCAGCTGTATCTCACAATGTCCATATACATTGCCAGAGAGCAGAAGTGATAAAGATGTATTGTTACTTTTCACAATTGCAGGTTTAGGTCATTTATTTTGGGTTTTGGGGTTTTTTTTGTTTCTGTTTTAGTAAAAGGACTACATTTCTGAGTAAGGAAAAACTTTCCCATGCTCCTGTCAGACTACTTTCCATTTAAATGGGTTGTCTGACAAGAAAATATTTTCCTTTCAGGAAGCCTACAATTTCTGACTTCCCAGTGCAGAAGACTTCTCTCATAGCACATGTAAATGCTTCTACTACGTCTTTTCTCCAGTACGGTAGGCTGGCATCTTCACAAGGTCAAATAACTCAGTGAATGTCCAGTGGCTGCATTTACCATTATGGAGCTTATTATTTTAAGAGACCTTGTACAGAATTCTTCCTTTCTCCTAAGAGTTTATCATCAAATATTTTTTTGTCATGCATAACATGTCCCCTTTCAAGAAAAGCATTTCAGAGAAAGCAATCTGTCTGGCAAGTTTAAGATACTTTACAGTCAGGTGTACGCAATTTCCATAAAGCCTTATAAAGTATTATATACCCACAAAAAAAGAATCAGTCCTTTGTTAAAAGATCTTCAGCCCCATGGAGAAAACAAACAAACATAAAAAGAACAAGAGATTTGGGAGGTGAAGGTAAAAGATGGAAGGCAGCGGTAAGACAGGGAAGATGTGATAATTCTTCTAGTAAGTAATGATGACATTTAATTTGATAAATTCTTATAAGAGTAATTAAGGGCTACAGATGGCAACATTTCAGCAGTTCCAGACAACTGCAAGCACGTAAAAGATTCTCACCAAAGTCAGATTAAAATTTTCCAGATCATACTTTAAATCACTTTTAAGGAGACACCACTTAGGACGCCCTACAAAATTCAGTTATTATTTAGCAACCAAAATTCCACTAAAACTTTCATTTACCACCAAACAATGCAAACACATGCTCAGTATTGTCCATACCTTAGCCAACCTGACTTTTGCTTTACTAATAACACAGAATAACAATATAAATACACATCAGCCTGGAATTCATTGACCACAGGACTCAACCTTTTAGATATTTTAATTAGATCAAAGGGGACATACTAGATCTGCATAACCAGCAGAAAGCCTACAGGTAGGCTCTCAAACATGGTTAATTCTACAGTCAAGAAACCTATCCTCATTGCCTATCTCATAAATAACAGACAAGACCTACTCTAAACAATGCCTTGGTGATGGAAAATATTCTGGGATTTCAGACATGGGGTACCCTGTAGTGTATGCCATGTGAATTAGTAGCCTACATAAAATGTCCTTCATTTGAAGGGCTAAGTGGAGGAAAAGGGTTCAAAGCTGATGATCTGAACCTCACAGTTTGGATGTGTTTCTAAGAATGACAGAAGATTCACCCACTTCCTGTTGAAGCAAGAGACTGTTTTGTCACAGTTGATAAATTGCCAAAACCTGTTTCCTTTTTGTGAAGTTTTATAATCAGTCCTTTTTTATCTTTATAAAGCAGTCTCCAGTTTAGTGTCTTCTATAAATGAAATGCATCACACTTTCAAACTTTAATGGCCAAAATGATGACAACGGTTCTCTTTTAAGTAGATAGAAAGTAAACTAAATCTGCTTTTAACACCCTGGTTTCACAGTTCCTGTAAGTGAAATGTCTGTCACCTGGCTACCTGAGAGAGAAAGATACCAATTTCAGTGACTGCATACATCATGTGCTTTCTTCACCCTTGTGTGGTAATGCATTTAGCATTAATGAAGAGTATACTTGATAAGGTACATCTCAAAGTCTGTATATCCTTTTGAGTTTTAAATGAACAAGTCAATAAAACATTTTAAAGAAAAAAGAACAATGAAGGGTCACTTAAGAGCAACTACAGGAACATACAACGGTACTATCCAGACTGTGAAGTCTGCCAAAAGTTCTGGTGCTTTGTAGGAAACAGGGTATTTCCTAGATGTGTTGTCGCTTAAAGCAGTAGGCCTGGTGCTTAAATCACAATCGGTGTCCTAGATCAAACTGCAAAACCAGATATAAAATTAAGGATTATTTGGCTCCTAGTACTTGTTTTGGTATCAAATAACAACAGAAGTACAAATACATTTCACTAAGTTAAGGTGGAAAAAGAATTAATTTAATGATTTAATTTTGGCATTGACCTGGAATCCTTTGTTACAATAGTGATAACGTAGCAGGGATCCAGCTAGGTACTCTGTATTCCAAATTCATTGCTCTGTACGCTGACCACAACCACACTATAACACTAAGGGTATACACTAGTTAAAAACGAGGAATGTGACTCTTCACTACTAACATTTTCCAGACTTTGCCCATAAGACAAAGCTCTGTGAGATGCAATACAACAGCAGCAAATGATTTGCACTATACTGGGGGTAAAAAGGCATGGACATATATATATATATATACGTGTGTGTGTGTGTGCGTGTGTGCGTGTGTGTATAAAAAGTTCATTTGGGACACAACAGAATAACAGTTCCAGAATACTTTTTAAAACTTATTTTGAAGTCATTCCAGTTCACTGTTCAAAATATGCCAGGAGTTGTGATGGCCTATGAAAGCTGGAAAGAAGAATTGAGTCTACAGGTTGTTAGGCCTTGTGGAATTGGAGCTATTCTGCACCTTGGAGAGGTTGAATTTCACTGTAGAGGAAAGGCATTATGTCTTGTTCAGGTCATCTCTGTTTAAGTGAGGGAGTCAGACCTTAGAAAAGAAGAAGCACGTCCCCAGAGGAGTTAGCAAATAAAAGGAAGAAATAAGGACACAGTAACAGCTGCACTGAGACAGATGAAGGACCAGCTGCTAAGTACCTCAAAGAAAAAATGCGAGGAGACACACTGGTGATCAGTGTAAGAAACAGGACAAACAGAGAATGATGCCTCCCACGGAATATTTTCCCAGACAGAGACTTAGAGACTCCTTTAACATTGTTACCTATTTAACAGCCTCTACAGGACCCCTTATCCTTGAACTATGCAACTCTTTTATTGACCCATCTATATTTTTGGCCTGCAGACAATCCTGCAGATTCTACAATGTAACTCAGATTTTGCCTGGAAAAGTATTTGATTTCATTTGTTTGAAATCCACTATTCAAAATTTCATTGACTGACACAGGCTTTATTGCTATGACAAATACCAAACAATTCTGCCCTGTTCACCTTTGTGTGATCTGTGATTTCATCACATTGGTTTAGCCAGTCTTTCCTGAGTTGTTCTATAATTTCTAATCAGCTTTGTCTTTTCTCAAATGATGTAATTCAAAGTCTCTGATCACTCAATCATCCTTTCTTGCTTTACTGTATCTTTTCTGAAGCAGGGAAAGAGACCTGCCAGATTCAAATCTGAGTATACCATGGATCTATACAGACACAGCAATGTTTTGTTTGGTTCACAAATCCTTTCTTAACAATTACCTACATTCTGGTTTTTCAGCTGAACACTGAGCTGATATTTTCAGAGACCCTTCAAAGCAATTTCACAATCTCATTCCTGATTACTAATATCAAAAGTCCATTTGGTTATATAGGCAGTCACTTTTCATTTTTAATGTAATTTCGCATTTATCTTGCAAAGTAATATGAACGCTAAATTACATCTGCTGCTTTATTCTCCTGTCACGTAGTATCACAGTATCCTTCTGCAATGTTTTGCAATCAGACTAAAATTCTATTATCCTCAGCAATTTTATATCATCTGCAATTGTCAGCTCACTATCCTTCCCTTTCCGAACCACTTACAAATATGCTGAAAAGCAAGGTCGCAAAACAAGCTCCTGATAGATTCCAAAGACAAACTCCATCTACAGTGACAAATGATCCCATAGCCCTATTTCTGTTTTTGTTTTCTATCTTTTTCTACTCCTACTTTTAAGCATCTTACGACATATTCCATGATGATCTCATTTCTTTAATGACAATTAGTGTTTGACTCAAGATTTTGTGAAAAAGTTTATGGATATCTGAACAGGGACTACTACCCAGCTCAGAGAGATGGCTGCTGACTCCTTCAAATAATAAACCACCCTGTGAGCTTTTTGTTTCCCTCTATAGAAGAGGTTCATGATAGATAGATATTAACCTATTATACATATGCTATCTATATATATCCTAAGTATATCTCCTGGGGATTCTTCAGGACAGACATCAGACTAAGCCATCCATTTCCAATTTGCAGAGTTAGCAGTACAGATCTCCTGAAATTGGTGCTTCTCATAATTAAAAAATGAGGCTGATTAGACAATATAGCAGAGACAAACACTCAGAAATTTCCTGCCTAAGTTACTTCAACACTTTTGGACAAATACCATCAAGCCCTTGTACTGTTAATTTATTGATTTAGTCTAAAATCTATTGATTCTTCAGTTTGAGACAATAACTCCATGAAGATTATACCAGAGGGGGAAACTTACAAAATTACTACCTCAGTAGTGAGCACCGAAAGAAATAACTCATCCAGGTTTCCTACTATGTCCTTACTGCCTTTGTTCTTTAGCCTTTCTCCTGTCTTACAGATTCTCTTATACCTTAATTATTTACCAGTCACAAAGTCTCTTTGACTAATTTCCATGAGTGGTCCGTGACTTGTTTCCTCAGGAACATCTTTAATTCCTCCAGGTACAGTGAAATCTCCAAAATAAATCATGGTGTAATTTCAGTTTGCATTCAAATGAGAACACAGACTACCTCTTGTACCTTGATCGGTCACTCAGACCTGGGCAATTTTACATAGAATATAACCATTCTTACTGATTACTACAAAGGGAAAAAGACAGTGGAGAATCAGCTCTACCAGGTTTATGCTGTGCTTATGAAATTTTACAATTACACAACACTTTGCACCAAGCACCACTGCCATATCTGAAAAGAAATCTCAAATCATTTCCTGCAAATGTGGAGCTCTTTAGTACACTTACTGTACACATTAAATACCTATTAGAAATGCCTGGTTTGGTCCCTAAAACCAAGGGGTTATCTCCTGTTTGATAACTCAGCGCAAAGTTAATGGAAATGTTTGTACAATTTATGTTTACCATGTCTGTCGTAATGGGAAGACCTGTTGGAAAATAGAGCAATGTTTTCTGGTGATGGAAAAACTTTATAACCCAGTTGTTACATTTATGAACAGGGGACAGAATAAAACCTTCAAAGGCAAAAGTAAAATAATAATTTACGGGTTTGCTCTTCTGCAGTGGGCAGAGTTTACACTGCCTTTTAAACATGTGACTTTTTCATATCCATAAAAACTTGGTGGGAAAGATACAGTCAGAGCCTAACTGCAAAGTCTTACACATGTTAAAAACCATGGGGTTCACCTGAATATGGGGAAAGGATGGAAACTTTTTCTATTACCTACTCTTCTTGTATTTAGAGCTAAACCAAGGTTATCCTACAGCAACTTCAAATTGCGAATCAGGAGCAAAAGACAGAAAGGGTGACTCTTCAAGATTACACTTTGTGATCAGAATATTATTAGGGTTGAATATGACTGCTCTTCAGAATTATATTGTACTGTAGTTCAAAAGACATAGATGAGGTCCTGAGAAATCAGAGCAATCAAACAAAAAAGCAAGACACATTCTTGAACAAGAACACATAATATTTCTGATCTCCAGCACAGAGGGTGCAGTCAGTTATCATTATGCAGCAAATTCATTTGTATCAATGAAGCTGAGGGAGACATCAAAAAGAAAGCTTTAAAAGCATACGTTGGAAGCCTCCAGACACAGCTATTGTGTTTGGCACTGAGGAGACTAAGATACGTTTCAGGAAGGTTTTTTTTATCTTATCTCTAGTTCAAATTTCAGTTTTTCATTCTTCTTTTTCCTCATCATTTTTATTTTATTGAAGTTATGTTCAACATTAATAATACAATACTCAGCCTACCACCAAAGAGTCCACTTAGAATCTGCACAGCTAACAACTAACCCTTTATTCAGAGGAGCGTAGGGGAGGGGTTAGAAAAGAAGGCAAGAAATCCTGCACAGAAGGGATGGATGGACACCTTCCAGAGACCAGGCAACAGGGCTTTGAAGGAGATGCAGATTACAATGAAGATTCTCTCTAATTTCTATCCCAAGTGCTTTATGGCTGCAATGATCCAGTAAGTGTAACAACACATTACACTGTCTACCTGAGACAAGAGGGGGGCTATCAACTGGAACAAAGGCAGGAATGCTGGGTCTTCCCAGGTAGGGAAGTCTACCTCAGAAGAAAGAGGTTTCTATATTAAAAATGTTTTCTATAGATATATTATCTAATAATATAGATTTATTTCACAGTAACAGATCTTGCTGTTAGGAAGGGCAAATTCAGTTTCATGGTATGTATACTGTAATTTTGTTATATAGTGTTACAAGTCAAGGGGGAACAGCTTCCCCACACCTCCCTAGGGAATGGTTTATGTAGGTGTTGTCTGTGAACAAGTGCAGAATTCTATGTTGGAGCAAACAGAGATGGGAAAATCAACAAGTACACTACTCTAAAGCTGATATTAAACGATTCTGGAGTTAGCACTGGTGACTTTGTGCATTCATATTTTAGGTTATCACCCATTCTTATTCCATCAGAGTTCTCCAAAATTCAATATAGAGAAGTGCAAAAGAATCGGTCTCACAAGATAAACATTCCTTAAACAATCCCACTGCATTCAATACCTTCTAAGGATTAGTCCTGTCCTTTCATGTTGAGTTTACACTAAGCAAGCAGAAGATAGTATGGATGTGACAACCTCATCTGCCCAAGTTCTCTGCTATCTAAAGCTGTGACTGGCACACAATCATACAAGGGAGTTTTTGTTACCCAGGGCAGGGCTGTACCCACAGCTTTTGGACACAAAATCAAGCAGGAAAACAGTATCAGTAGGTGATATATTGAATGTCTCTACTAGAATATAATCATTTTCCTCCTTAATAAGACAGACCTTGTAGTAACTCAAAAGCACTCCATAAACAACAGGTGTAGCCAAGATCCTCAGTCTGAGCCTTATAGGTGTTTTCACACATCCAACACACCTACCGAATCACCTTCTTTAATCCCTGAATGTTGGCCCACAGCATATGTTTGTTTGCTTGTATGTAGGGCAGCAACGTACGCGGTGACACTCGGGAAGCACATGTGGTGTCACACGGCGGAGCGTGACTACCTCCACAGAGCATGCTTCCTGGCAGATCCTGGTACAGATAGGACACCCTAAATTGCAGTGTAGCACTTCCACACCATTCCTCCCTATACTCAAGGATGATGGGATCAGCAGGCAGAGTCCTGGAGAGGGGTGGAGGGAGTCTGTAACTCTGAGATGAATACAGGCAAGATGAGATGCCAGCATCATGGCCTTTATTGCATTAACAGACCTTAATGGTTCTAATCAGCCTCACTTGAGGCCTCCACCCACACTCTCTTCCTATGGGCACAGCATGAACAAGCAGCTGGCTGAAGCTTCAACTGTGTGAGCTTCATACTGAATGTGGGACAGGCCTGAGGTAGCTAAATCAGAATAACTGGGGGCCTACTAAATAAGGAATAAACATGTAAGCACCAGGTTGCTCTCAAATTCTCCTAATACTTTAATGCTGCTGGGATTTGTGTTCTCTCTTCTTTCAGTCTCTTGCTCTCTATGCTCCAAGAACCCAACCTTTCCTCAGGGACCACTCCTTGAGCAGGGAGACCACTCTCCTGTGCAGTTCTCACTTCTTTAGTGCACAATTTGCTCACCTCCCCCATATTTTTTTTCATTTAGCTGTGTCAGACAGACTTACATACTGCAAAATATGTAGTGTAACTTTCTATTCTGAAATGGAGGATCTGGTTGGTATGCTTCAGTTTGAAAACCATTAGCTAGAAAGACCTGCTGTTCCCTTCAGTAAGAGCTCTGCTAAGAGACCGCTGTTATTTTCTACAAGTATGTTATTTCTATAACAGGACATATCAAACTCAAAAGTGACTGCAATGTTAGGTCAGCTTCTTCATACGAACTTCCTAAATTAGCAATATACTAAATGGAAAACAAAGACAGCACTGTAAATGCTGTTATTTCACCTGCTTTGTTCCTCTGTGACAAGAGTCTGTTCCACAAATCACAGCAGATCTTTTAAAAAGTTACCCATGTAACACAGGAAGAGGTCCAAAGCTTTGATCATTCAATGCCTTGTAAAATTTTCAAACCCCTAGCCTATCATTTAATGCCAGCGAGTTTCCAACCGGGAATACAGCATAATGCTGGGTGAAAACTGAAACCCCAGACTGCACAGCATTATTGCAGATGCTTGTGGGTACAAACAAGTGTCCTTCAGTGTGCATTGTCCACATCACAATTTTCTGTCCTCTGTGAAGAAACCCGAAGTGAATAGTGCTGAACACTAGCAAAGATTGGTTTACTGTTGTGATTTTTGATTTTGGTTTTTTGTTTGTTTGCTTGGTTTGGTTTTCTTGTGGTGGTGTTTTTTGTGGTGTTTTGGTTTTGGTTTTTTTATTGTCACCAAAATCATACCCATTTACTTGATTTTGGTTGGGTTTTTTTTGTGTAACCATTTTCTGCTGATTCATGACCTGTGAAGAATACTGTAACAGCTACTGATCTAAGTTCTGCAGTCTATCACAACCAATACCTATTCTTCCTTTAACTTATATTAGGTTGTAGAGGTACGCAGAAACTTTTTCTTTGAACTTCGATCTACTTTTCTTTCTGATGAAAGAAGCCTCTATCCATAGCTGCGTGGAACTGGCCGCCAGATGTCACCCATCTTCTATGAGCTACCCCTAAGCCTGTGCATGCAGGCTTAGGAAAACCTCGCCTCCAGAAGCTGGGCTAAATAGAGACTGTCTCGCCCCTACAAAATAGAGTCATCTTCTCAGTACAAAAATATATTCTTTTCCTTTGCTCTAATGGCTCCCAAACACGACGCTCTCGTAGCTTGTAGAGCGTGTTTTAAAGACAGCCTACGAAGTAGATGAATACCCTACAGCTCCCGGCACCAACACCCGTGTCTAATGCTCAGAAAAACGTTAGCTGATGGAGGGCAGCAGCCAAAATCTCAACTGCTGCCACCGACAAGATCCGCGCCTAACCTTACGTGCTTGTCGGGGCTGTGCCCTCAGCGGACAAGCCCGGGGCAGGCAGCCCAGGGCTCTGGGGAAGCTGCCTCGCCCAGCCGGCGCCTTTGCAGCCATGTCTCTCTGCCCCTGCTGTCCTGCCCCCTGCCTGCCGGGCTGCCCAGCTCCCTCAGGCGGCACAGGCGGTTTCCCGGGCCGTTCCTTCGCACCGGCCCCGCTCGGGCTGTGAGAGGGGGCCATGGTGTCGGGGCGGGTGCGGGGGGAAAGCGGAGCTGCTCGGGGCCGGCTCGGGCAGGTGCGTGGGGGAAGCGGAGCTGCTGACGGGCGGGAGAGACCGGCCCCGAGCAGCGCCAACGCGTACGTCGCGCGGCCGGGCTCGCGGGCGTTCCTCCGCGGGGCCGCCTCCGCAGCCCAGCCGCTGCGCGCGACGGGCCCTGCCCGTGCTCTGCTCGCGGCCGCTTTCTCCGCTCGCCCCCCCCCCCCCCCCCCGTCCCCTGCGCTCCGCGGCCGGGCGGGCGCTTTGCACACGCTCCCTCGCCCTGCCTGGGCCTGTCGCAGCCGCTTCCGGCTCGGCCAAGCCCTTCGCGCGCGCGCTCCCCCGCCGCCCCTCCCGCGCGGCCCCCGGCCGTGCCGCCTCCACGCGGGCGGGCGCTGCCGCGCGCTCCGCTGAGCCGCGCGCGCTCCCTCCCTCCCTCCCTCCCTCCCTCCCTCCCTCCCTCCCTCGCCCGCCCGCCCGCCCGCTCGTGACTGGCAGTTTGCAGACGCTCCCTTGGCCCCGGCGCCCGCCTCCAGGTGGCCCGGCCCCCACAGCGGGCGCGGCGGCCGCCCCTCAGCCCGCGCCGGCCTCCGCCGCGGACCATGGGCGATGCGCTCCTCCCGGCGCGGGGGGCTGCGCACAGGCGGCGCCGGAGGAGGTGAGGCGGCGCTGGGGTTGGGGGTGGTGGGGGACCGGGGACCGGTGCCGCGCCCAGCCCGGGGGTGGGGGGGGGTGCGCCGCAGTTGTCCCTCTCAGGCCGCTGCGGCTCCGGGGGCCGTGAGGGAGGGTGGTCGCTGCAGCCCCCCACCCCTCCGAGGCCACCGCACGGGGTGGGGGCCGCCTTCCAGCCCCGGGCTACATCGTCCCCTGCGAGGGCCGGCTCGGCCCGTGGGAGCCGCTTGCCCCGGTGCCGCGGGACGCCGCGAGGCGGGGCCGGCGGTGGGTGCGGGTGCGGAACGGAGGGGGATCGCCCAAGCCGCCGCTTTGGTGCGGCGGGGCCCGTCCTTGCCGCGGCCCGGCCGCCCTCGTCACCTTGCGTAACGACCTTCCGCGCCCGGCGCGGCGGGGAGCGCCTCCGCGGGTGGCGGCTGCCGCCCCCCGAGCGGAGCAGGGTCCCGGGAGGTGTCCTCGGAGCGGGGTGGGGGGGGGCGGCTCCGAGGAGCCTTGCGGTGTCCGCCCGCCGTGTGCCCGGGAGGACGGGCGCGCCTCTGAGGGACGGAGCAACGCTGGCGGAGGTTTCGCCGAAGCGCGGGTGGTAAAGGTTTGCCGTGGATGGGAGGGTAAGTCTTGGCCGAAAGTCTGTTGAAATCTCCCCCGTACGATCCGATACACCAGCTCTCGGTTACACCCGCTGCCGCCGCTTTTGTTTCCTCTTCAGACTTTGTAAATCTCTAGGAAGCGAATTTGATAAAAAGGTTCCTGAATCTTGGTGCCGACCGTGTTTTGGTCTGCCATATCCACTACTTATTTGCCAGAGGTGCACTGAGTTTTAGATTGTCTATAATGATGCTCTTCATTTGTCAAGTTCAGTATTTCGTAGATGCAAATGTTATTTTGTGGTTTGATCCTAGGGACTTACCTTTCTGTGAAGAGCAGTGACTGACCTGATGTGATTGCATAGGTGTGCAGACCTACGTTAAACAAGAATTTTCAAGGCTTGTTTTATTGTTTCCCTGGATTTTTAGCAACTGTTCAAGGTAAACTTACTTTTTAGTACATTTAGGGGGAAAATAAATGTCACTCAGTTTCGAGTAACTAAATCTTGGCAGAGGCTTTCCTCACTGTTCATATAGGGAGCGTAGGTTCCATCTTTTCCAGATATGGAATAATACCAATCTTGTCTTTTGAGTGCATATTTCTTTCCGTCACTGTGGTCAGTAAACTTGGGAGAATTAATTAATTCTTGCACTAGCTCTTGATACATCAGTCTCTCTTGATAACTGCAGCAAGGATAGAATACTCTTTAAATGAAGCCTTACTCTTGAGTTTCATATTATTCTAGTATACAGTCTTTATTTGTCTGAAAAGCCGTCACCTCGTGCCCATGAAATAGTGTGATAGCTTTTTCAACAGCATGACTCATAATCCTAAATACAGGAATGAATTCTGACTTAGTGCAGTGTAAGTGCTTTATCTCAGCAAAGAGCCTTGCATATAGAAAATGCAGGTAGAGTGGAGGGAATGTCTGGTACTGTATCTGTTAATCTTTGTCCTCAGGACAGCATTCACGGTTGTTTGCAGGCTAGAGGTACATCTTTACTCCCAGTTCTTTCAAAATACTTCTGCCATTTCATAATTGACTGAAAAGCTTTCAAAAAAAGGAGGAACCGGTTAGTTCTTGTTTGTTATTGTTGAAACCATTTTGCCTGGGGACACCGGCTCCGATTGAGTCTAAATGGGTGATTTACCTTTCTACTTCTTCATCTCTGTGTAAAGATTGTATATTCTTTGTGAGAAACTGCTTACTGCGACACCCACAGTTCACATAGTTCTTGGTGGCTGTACCAAGCCTACTAGTAGGAAAAAACCCTTCACCTTTTTTTCTTCTGGGTTTGTTACATATAAGGTAACCGCTTCTGCTTCCTACTCGTTATCTGTGTGAGATGATGTAGGCAACGGTTTACTCTTAAAGTGACCCATGGAGCAGTACATTTAGCAAAAGGAATGCCTGTTCTTCATAATTCAACATATACTGATTGTTTTCTGTTGCTCTGATGTAGAATATAGCTTTATTTTGTATGAACAGAATAAGGATTAAATAAGAACATATGCTTCCTCTTTTCTGGGTGATAAATCCCTCTTGCTGTCCAGGAGGAAGGCAGCTTATACAGCCTGGACTGAAAAGATGCTGAAAGTCAAAGTGACTGAACACTGCATATAAGAAGATCAGGTTGTTTAAGCTCCCAAAACTAAACTGCCTAAAACTTAGGAAGCAGCCAGCAGCACTGGTTGCAAATCATCTAAAATCCGTAATCTGCTTCATAAAATAGAATCTGACAAAATAGTGATCTGAATTCCTAAAAATACTTAAAATTGGAAAGCAGTTGTCTTTATTCTAAAGTCATCTCTCGCCATCCAGATTGCCTTCCTTTCTCCTGTGTTTTATTTAAAATAAAAGGAAAAAAAATAAAGCTTTATACCACTAGCTTCTGTGCTTGAGATAATACGTAGAATTTTATTAGCAACTCTTATTTCCCTTCCAGTTTGAATTTATTTTTTTAATTTCATTTGCAAGATTGTGCTTTGGCATTGTATGTCACTGTCACCAAAGTTGACTCTGATTCTGCCTCTGTTTAATAAAATAGTTTTCTTCCTCATTTTGGCTTTAAGATTTTAATTGACCTTCAGGAGCAGTTGGCATTAACTGCCCTTCACTGATGTACTAACTTGATTATTAGCTATGTGGTAGGCATTTTGAAGGCTTATTTGAATGCAGTGTTCATGTTTTGAGCAGATTGGGATCTAAAGAAGACTGTCCTGGTGTTTCCTGAGATAATGTGAGAATTAGTTTCTTTTTGATCGGAGAGTGAGGTTTGGTGGTAAACATTACTTTACGGTTATTTGACAACAGGTTGTCTTAGTCTATGCTTAGTCTCTTAACTAGATAGTGCAAAGAAATACAATAGGATGAATATAAAAAAAGCCAGCTTCTAATATTATTTTCATTTATGTCACATTATTCCCAAAGTATCTGCAGAACTCTTCTGCTGAGCTTGGTTTGGAACGAGGGCGGTACTGCAGCAGCAACTCTCAGTAACAAACATCGGAAGCATCTGCTGAGGGAAATGAACGTGCTACATAGTGCAATTCAGCTGGGAATCTGATGAGTGAAAATTTGTTCAGGAATCAAGCAGTTTTGCTATTATTGCATTTTCAATTTCAAAAAATCCGTAACTGATTGGAGTGGAATAAGGTCAGCCTTTATTCCTCTTTATTTCTGCAGAGTTAGTATTTATGTATCTCTGCCTTTCATATATCACATATACACATGCACTTGAACAAATGGGAAAAAAAAACCCCAACAAAAAAAACCCCAAACATTCTTTGTTTTCCATACTTCAGAAGAAAAAGTGGAATTTTGTACTTGCCCCTGTGTGTATGTGTGCACACTCCAAACCTCTTGTTTTCTTCTTTTAGCCTTCTCTTGTTAGTATACATTATTGGAGTTCTAAAAGTTTCATTCTCTGTTTTGCTTTAATTTCTTGAAGAGCCCAGCCCTATAATGTAATGAAGTATAACTTCTGTGAGGAATGTCTCATTCAGATTGTTTTGATAGTGGCTTCATTTCCATCACTTTTTGTGGATGCTGAAAAGCTGCTAGCAGAGGAATTTTCCTAGGTTCTCACAATATTCTGTGAGAACCCTGCCTTTCTCACACGTGTTATGAGAAATAGTAGGACGGTTTTGTAAACTAGACTAGCACATGGTGTTTCGATAAGTTTTGTTTATGGTACATTGTAAAAATATTTTGAAATAGGTGCTGTAGGACTTTAACCAATCACCCTAGGAGATGGGTGATTGCTGACCAATCGCCCTATGGGGCTGGGGTATAAAAATGGGGTTGTAAATTAATAAAGTTGCTTCTTTTGCCTGCTCTTGCTGAACTTATATGTTGCTGCGTCTCTCCGCTCCCGGCATAAACAGCGACAACTTTTGACCCCATCTTATTTGACTATTTCTCATTTGTTCATGTGAGTTGATAACTCACATACTGCCATTCATGGCTACAAAGAGAAGGTGACTGGAGTTTCATATAAACTTACATCAGTGAAGGTTTTGGATATTGAGATAAGTTCTCTTAATTGGATGGCATTTGAGGATGAGCCACCATAAAGATGGGGAATTGGTGACACAAGTGCTACACAGCTTCCCACGTGTTAGGCAGTGGCTTTTTGTGACAATACAAACTTACTCTTGTATTCAACCTGGAATAGTTTGGCTGCTTTGAGATGAATTTGTAGGGTTTTGTTCTTGCCTTCCACTAAGGAGAAGTCTTGTCTGCTCTAATCGGGTGAATCCTTCAAGCCCAAGGTCTATGCGTGCACGCAGGCTGGGGTGTAGCTCCTTTGAGGAACTTTTTCTAAACTTGCGGCATTTTCGTATGTCTGTGGCAGCTTGTGTACTAGGGGGAGATACTGCAGTGAAAGAACAGAGAAGAGAAAATTAGTTTGTGGGACAGGGATTCCCTCTTAAAGGACTCTAAGTAGCAAAGTCCTTTTCGTGAGGAAAGCTTAAGTCAATGCTGTGATTCATTTGATCTATTATTTATGGTTTATTTGAGTTAGGAATCTTGTGATCCAGGCCCTTTGAGTCTCACAAGGTCCTCTTATTCCTGTTAAGATAACTGTATTTCTTATATCCCACAGGCATTCCAAACTGTTCAACCTTAATCATTAGTCTAACCTACTGATGTTTGTCTTACTGATTTTTATATCCCAGTAAAAAGCCTGTAATCTTTGAAAGCTATCAGACAAGTTTTTTGACCTTGTTGCTCTTTACACAAGAGTTTTCACTGGTTACAAGTAGCAGGCAGAACCTGATTTTACTTTTATCAGTTGTTGCTCATGCTTCCTGTAGTTTATTGCATTTCTTTGTATATAAATTCTTGCCATATAATGTATTCCTTGTGGTTACGTTTCCCTAGAAGAGTATTATAACTAAAAGCTTTTCTTCGCTCTTGTTAGAGTTAGGTAATGAAGTTTAGTGCTGGTTCTTTGGCTCTTCAAGCTGTGCTCCTCCCTTCCCTGGGAAACAGACAAGTCAGCTGTGCACTGAGACTGGTACACCATTTATATAACCTGTATTAAGGTCCTAGCAAACTATTTTCATATAGCTACTAGTCAAGTAGTAGATGGCGTATTTGGAAAAATTTCTTCACTAAAAGGGTTACAAAGCACTGGAACAGGATTTCCCAGGGAAATGATTGAGTCACCCTCCCTGGAGGTATTTAAAAGATGTACAGGCGTGGTGCTTGGGGACATGGTTTAGTGGTGAACTTGGCAGTGTTAGGTTTATGGTTGGACTTGATAATCTTAAAAGTCTTTTCCAACTTCAATGGTTCTAGGATTCTAGGTTGTCATAAAAGGTACAGTACAAGCTGTAGTGAATTACCATTCCTGCCCAAGGTTATATTTTGTTATGTTTCTTGGACATGTGACATCTCAAGATATGGAACCTTGGACTATACTGCAGTATGTCAGTCCTCTTGTCTGCAAAATGTGTGACTAAAGTGGATTAATATGGTCTTACATAAGATCCTTATTAGTACAAAGGTATCTGCATATGTTCACTTAGGCAATAGGTCTTTCAGGTGTAAAATGCTGTGTCTTATCCCTCTTTTTTTTTTTTTTTTCCTTAATTTTTTGTTTTGTTTTGTTTTTGTTGTTGTTCCATTACTTGCTTTCTCTGTGTGTTTGTTCCTTTTCTGCAGAGAACTAATACAGTATGCATGTGATATACCTGGAAGAGAATTTCAGGTATTAAGGACCTACATAACCATACTTGTATTGTTTCTGTTATTATAACATTTTCTTTGTAAAATGAAGTGTAAAATATGTTTTGATTGAAGATGGGTCTATCTGAAATGTTTCATTACTTACATAAAACTTGTCTATGTATGATACATGAGTTAAGATACATAACTCCTTTATTCAGTAAATTTGATTAGCTGGATTTGATTTGTAGCAAAAAATCTTTGAACAGATCATCTACCTCCTAACTAGCTTTTAAGTAACTTCCACAAGTTTTTCTCAATGGGTCTTGTTCAGGTACAGTTTGTGCAATAATTTAATTTTCTATGTTGTAGATTAAGAAGAGTGAAAATCATAGCTTTAAATTGCTCTTGAGAAACTTTTGTGCTGTACCATTAGACCTCTGTCTCAGACATACCAATTCATATCTTTTTCTGGAAAGCTTGTTTAAAAAATAACAAACCCAAGCCCTAGAATAATTGTACAGAATGTTTCTAACCTGGTAATTATCCAGGTTTGATGTTGTTTATTCATTTTATACCAAGACATTTTAACATGATTGTATTAAATGCTGAATTAAACTATTTGCATGACCTAACTTTAGAATGAGAGTCCCACGCTGGTTCAGTCCACTGTCATGTGAACGCTATTTCTTCCTAGAAGAAATGCTTTCAGTACTAATGCCTCTAAAATATTACTCCAAGTAACATAAACCATGAAATAGTTTCCTTCTCGTGATTTTGGTTTGAGTTGCCCATTTCTGTCTAGATACAGTTAAAGCTTGACAACTGTAATAAGTATAATACTAATACATATAGAAAGCATAGAATCTGTCTAGAAGTATTCAGCAAACAGTGGCAACCAGATCTTTGTCATCTTCAGATTCTCAGAATTAGTTTTATGTCCACCTTGGTTTTGGTATGAATTGCACAGTAAAAGAGGCCTCCTTTTCCTAAAAAGAATACAGAGTATTAACTTGCTGTGTCTTTTTTTTTTTTTTTTTTTTGTGTTTACCTGATTTTGGAATATTTGAGCCACCTGGTAAAGAAACTTTCTCCCTGAAAGAAAGAGAAACTAAGCAGACAGATATATTTCCTGCCTAGGAAAAACCTGAAATATTCTCAGCATTGAAACTTTCACACGTATTTGGCAAGTGCCTGCAGTAAAGTTGAAGGAGCCTGACAACAGTTTTCTCAACCGGTACTAATACATTATATGCAGATAGAAACTTTGCTAGCTACTTCACACATACAAGCACGCACACACACCGGGGGAAAAACTACGACAAGAAATGACACCAAAAACAAACACAGGAAAGGGATGTGGAACACTCTGTATGGGGGTGGGAAGACACAAAGATTTCTCGTTCTTTGCTGCTCAGACTTCAGCCTAGGTTGCACAAGCTATTTAACCAGATTATCAAAGCTGCATTATTCCAATCAGTGCCTTAGCACATTCATTTGGTTTTGTAAGTTCTTGTAAAAATAAACAGTTTCCTTCCCTGTATTTCTCCTCATGAAGTGGAGTTTCTCAGTCAGTACTATTGATTTTTCCAACACCACGGTGAAATGCAGTATCATTCTGTTTATGGTTGTATCTGTGTTATGTAGCTGCTTTGCTTTTACTAGAATGGAAAAGAGCATTCAGGAGGAGAATGCTACAAATGCTTCCAGTGGTTTTTCTACTCAAGCTAACAGATATTTTACTATAGATAAATCAACCCATTCTGAATACTTAATCTAGTTTTAAGAGCCTGTAAGCAAATTAAAGCATATCCATAACATATTAGTTTAAAATTAAAAGAAATAGACTGTTATTTTCTAACAGATATTTTCTTAGATATTGGTTGAGTTTATTTATAAATCAGTTTTAGAAAAAAGATATTTTTCTCTGAGATCATAACTTCTCTTGAATGAGAAATATAAACTGTATCCCTTACAGATAGTAATCTGTAGCTAATCTGTAGAATGCTTTTCTAGATCTTTTTCCTTTAGATTGGCAGTCATACATTCAAGGAATTGGATAATTGGTAAAGTAAAAACTTCTGACTTTAAAAATCGCGTGAGAAATGAAACCAAGTTGCAGGAGTGTTTGACGAAGCAGCCTGACAAAGGGCTTAATCTACATCTCAGTGGTTTGAGACTTCTGGGGAAGCTTATTGGTCTTACTTTTATTGTTAATTTTTTGTTTGAGTCTCCGATGTGAGTCTCCTTGGGTTCTGGCTTGATAACCTTGTAGGACTATGCATGATTCCTTTGAGGAAAAGGTCATAGTAACTTTCATCTAACCCATGTTACCAAAATTCTCACCAAGAGAAGTTAAAAAATATTTGATGGATCAAGGAAGAGGTTCAGACTGGCAGATGATTACAGTTTTGGTCTCTCTGCTGGAGTCCATTACAAATGCTGAGAGGAAGTTCTGTGAAAATAGTACTTGTCCACTGGAAGCTTGCAATTTTAGTACAGTGGGTGATCCATTCTGGCTGCTGAATGTACAGCGTGCAAGCAGTTGCTGCAGTGCTGTTGGTGTGCTACCAGCAGTCACTCTGCGTGCCACTGGCCTGTGGTGAAAGGCATAGATTTTTGTAATGATGTAGTGAGAGTTTAACTGCAGTGGGTAAAGTTCTGTACTGGTGGAAAAAGTATATTGCTGTTTACTTAAGCTCTTTTGGAGTTGATGCTATTTAAACCTCTGGCTCTGTATATTGAAACTAGTACAATGAGACCCGAGTGTGTGCTTAAACTTTCCTTTGAGGGCTGTACTGGCTGATACAGAGCAAAAGCTTGTAACAGGTTTAGCTTCTGTTCAGCTTCTATTAAAGTCCTTGTACCTTGATTCATTTCCTGACATAGTAGTTTCCATATGTACTGGTTGCATAGCTTGTGCACTGTATAATGTTACAGAAGAATGCCAGTATTGATTAAAACATTTCTAAGAACACTTTCTTACATACTGAGATATTGGCACGCATTTGGCCACATCTAGAGCAGAGAAAACAGTGAGTCTCACAAATGGAAAAAAGATACCTTTTTAAAAAGCACTACTTGAAAAGTAATATTCTAATTTAAATGTGGGGAAAACTTGTTCTGTGTAGATTTTGCATTGCTTAGACCTAAAAAGGGGAGTCAGAGATCTGAAGAGTCTTAATTTATCATAATTTGGTGTTAAAAAAAAATGTAAATCAACAAGAGGCTTTTTTGCCTACATTTGAAGTATGAGTTTTCTACATCCCGTGTACGTGAACAACATGATTTTTCTTTTCCTGTTCACCATTAGTACTCCTTTGTTAGCATTGTCTTGGTCTCTATTCAGACTGTTTCTTGCACCTTAAGACTTGTTCTACCCTTGAGTATTGTTGCAGTTGAATATGACAGGCTTGAATTCTGTTGCCCAGCTGATAATCTGGTAACTCAGGATATGATATTTAGAATACTCTATGTACCTCAGTGGTCTTATAACACTGTTTTATAATTTGTAGTACCTTATGCTAATGAAATCTTCTTTGCACTGATCAGAGGATAAATAACACCAGCATTTGGTGGTGCTTTTTTATGGGAATGTCATTAGTCTTCCTGGTCTTAACCAAATTAGATGAAGTCCGTGCCCTTGTACCGGTCTGTTGCACCCATACCAATCTCTCCCCTCTTCTTACCAGTGCATTTCTGTGGCTGTGCAGTGAACTGGCTGGCAGACTCCTGTGGCTGTAAATGGCATTCTGGTGTTTGGCTGTTCATGTTTCAGAATGACAGTGTTCACAAGCTGTCTTTACCTTTTAGCCACATAGGCTGGGGAAGAAAGTTGGAGAGGGATAAAGATGCTGCTTTCAGTGACAGTGCTGGCTTGGGTCATCATCAGTGTAGTTTAGAAGATTGTGTTCTTATTGCTTCTCAACCCTCTGCTAGCCTAATATTTGGTAATGCTCTATCCAGTAGGTCAAATGGCCCCAGTTTTTATCTAGCATATTGCTGTTGTTGTTCTTCCAAAAAGACTTACATAGAGTAAGTACTATCAATATACATTTTTGTTTGTTTATCCAAATTAAAAATACAAAAAATCCTTCTCACTGTATAAATTCCTGATACACAACCCAGATTTCACACTATTGATTTGGGCATGTATTATGAAAAGAGTTATTTACTGAAGCTGTACTCTTGCCCTTTCACAAGCCACAGAGTATTTTTAAATATGCCACCCACTTTATTCTTTAAATAACAGAAATTTGACATTTCATTTAAAAGGCTGCTGATGCAGCATTGTAGCTTGGCAGAAATTACTCTGGGAACTTCACATTTCTCAGTGTGTTCACCTTCCGTGGACTATGGGGATCAAGCCTACTGCTCAGGACAAAAATCCTTGTCCAATACACAAAAATGCAGGAATAATACCTTTTCATTGTTTATTTTGTACTGACCAGCTCTGTCATTCTTGCATTTGACAAATGGAAAAAGAAATCTGTCAAATCTTATTAGTATTACTAGGTGTTAATATATTCTATCTTGGCTTGTGTGTGTCGTGGAGTTAGCTGCTGACAGTTTTCCAGTTTATTACAGTGTTAAGGTCTTTATTTCCCTATTAAAATTTATTTAGAATATAATGCAAAGTACACCAGTGTTTGAGTTGTAAAATTAATTTAAAAATAAAAAAAAAAGGAGAGAAGTATTAGAAATTCTTCAGAATGGCACATAACAGGTTTCATGGATTTGGTGGTACTTTTCTTTCTGATTTGGCTTGTGTCTGTCTCCTTTCTTCCCTATTTTGTGTAATTTGAAGCATGTTTTCTTTGTCACTGCTACTTAATTATTGCTATTAGCATTGCCTCTGCTTTTCCACATCCTAAAAGACTGAAGGGCTAATCATATTGTGCCCTCTTTTCATTTGGCTTTCAGGGCTATGCATGCAGAATATGTTTTCTGTTCTGCTCAGCACTGGAAACAGCCTTCTACTAGGCTCTGAAGATTTTAGTGAATATAATCTCCTTTTCAGCAGAAATGTTAAAATTCAGATGTCTTTCAATTGGAAGTATGCTTATTTTGGGGTTGTTTTTTGTGTCATTGATCAAGCTGGATTTCAGTTATATGTAAGAATCATTTTGGGTGTTCTCTGCTGTGCTCAGAAAAAAAAGCAAAATCTTATTCCAGACTTCTGAATGGCTTTTACCTTTTTTTCTCCAAACATCTTGTCTTTAAGGATGAGATTTTACCATATGATTTTAAATTTTTTCACATACATTGCACTTAAACTTTACCTCATGAGTTCCCATCCCCCATAGTGTTCTTCTGAAATTCTTTCTCACGTCTGTGTAACCTGTTTATTTATTAAATCTTTTAGGGAATATCCTTATTTACTGAACTTACTGACTTCTAGACTTGGACTAAAACAGACCTCCTCATCATGCCCCATTCACCCAACAAATGTGGATGGATTTTTTTTCCTGTACAACTAAGTTGAAGTTGAGGAAGTCTCTGAATGGTATATGCGTAGTTGTGCTAAGTCTTTGTTATAATCAGCTAATAATAGATGTAAGATGAATAAGAACTTTTCTGTTGTTGCTTACCACTAATTATCAAACCAGGTGATTTCAAGCAAGGAATTCATGCCCTCAGAAGGCCAACTGATCTTGCATCTATTTCTTAGTCACATCAATACATTTCACAGATCCTCTTTCTTGTCCTTTTTTCTGATGTGGATTTTTCAACTGACCTCATGCAACTGTCTGTGAGGATTGAGCCATTTTTACTGAAGGTCTGACTCTCTGCCAGTGTAGCACAAGCTTTGAATCTACAGGAAATGAAAGTAGCACATTGAAGAGGTGAGTAATCGCTGAGCATCCTATAGTTTGTCTTGCATATTTTTTTCTCCTGGACATTATTTACACTAGAATTGACTTCCATATTTTTGCTGAATTGTAAGTTTGCTACTTTAAATTTTCTCAACGGTCTTTTAGAACTTAAGAAAACTGAGCAGAGCAAGACATCAAATAAATCTGAATTTAGACAACCCTTTTAATACTATCTTCTGAAATTTCTGGTAAACCCATGCTAGCTATTGTCTTTTCATAATTAAGCTGCCTCTTTTGTAAGCTTACTTTTTTGAGTCTCTGAAATTGTATACAGATTTTAGGTGTCTAATTGTGCATGTCATAGCAGCTAGATACTTCCAGTCATGAAGCAGTAGTTGGTTTTGCTTTTTAATGAAGGAACAATCCTACTAATTCTGAAAAATCTTACGGGGTGATTGGTAGAGGAAGATCTGGTGGTAGTGATGGTGAAGTTTTTCTTAAGGAGTCATGAAATTAAGTGGTTGGGTACTGCTCTCTCTAAGGTAAAGCAGACTTGATTATGAAGAGCAGGAATGGGAGAGTTAATGGGAGAGAGGTTAGGAGTTAAATCAAACCCTACCTATGGGAAAAATAACTTACTTGCTTTACTGTCTTGAAGATTTCTCAGCTTTGGAAAATTAAATGAAAGTGACTCAAAAGTCATATGCCAAAACAACTGTATGCAACAGTAAGATTATCTCCAAAGCATTCTTTGGATGTAAAACCTCAAGTCATGTGTTGAGTCCGAACTGTAGGCTACATCTTTTCTCAGTATTAAAACAGTAGCCTAACTTGGAGTAAAGCCTGGAAGCTATTGAGCGTTACAGAGCTGTAGAAAGAAATATCATATCCCTCTGAAATACAGAGGGGAATGTTACTGAAAAAATAGGTTCTTTCTTTTGTCAGGCTATCAGCATTAGGTTTTGGTTTTTTCCCTGCCTCTGATCAGAGATACGGCTGTACTTCGTGTGGTGGCTCAAATACAGGTTAGTCTGCTTCCTGCACTGGAACAGGAGTGTAAGCTAAGGTATGAAACAGTGCTAGGATAGTCGATATTGGATCCTCATGGTTGCAGCTTACAAAGCAAGTGGACAGCTCTGAATGTTGAAATGTTCTAAGGTAATGCCATAAGTAGTTATCTGCAGGTTATCTGTCAAATCCCAGCTGTAAAAAAGATAAATCAATGGATCCAAGCAGTAGAGAGTTTAAAAGAAGAAGCCTTTTTGAACCAACTTATCTTTTAAAGATGTGTTTGCCAGCACATTTCCCCAGTGAGTAGAAAGGAATGAGTATTTTCATATTAGAAAATCTGTTTCTCTCCTTCTCTGCCTATCTTTTTCTCTTCATTAGCTATGACTAAACAGTAAAGAAATCCATTCAGGTGTGGTAGTGTCAGTATCGTGGTCTCTCTTTTCCTCTCTGCTAGGACTACACTACTGTTTCAAGACCATTTAAATTCTTCTCAGAGCCATAAGTGATCTTTTTGGCAGCCTTATGCATTTACATTAACTGCTGGATTGTAATAATTTTCAAATGGCTTGTCTGAAAGTGGGTTATTATTTTTTTTGGTACATGTTTTTAGATTAGTATTCATGTCTTAGTGTTGTGGGTTTATTTCACATCTGGTGTCTTTACCTAGGTTGCATAAACTTGGTTCTTCTAAGATACTTACTGATGCAGGCTGGGAGACTGGGTGATGAACCTGCCCTGAAGGTCAGAAGAAAATCAGCAAGTAGGAACAATTCCATGAGGTTTGCACCTTTGATACAAAGTGTCTTCTTTAAGAGCCTTCATCTAATTAAACATTAGGTAGAGTGTATGGTATACTGCAACCAAATGTCATCCTTGCTACTAGTGAAAGTTCCTTTTGTGGCAAGCCTTCTGTTGTTGTATTTGCCCTGAGAAGTCTCCTAACTTCCCATTGTTAGCTCCAAACGCACAGTTTTTCACTGTTGCCATTCTAGAGATGGACTTTACTGTCTATTTAACTACCTGTCTGATTCTGGAAACCATTTGCATTTAGGGCACTGAGAAGGTTTGCAGTAGGACACGTACTACTGTAGATGTTGTCTAGAGCTTAGGGTGCAGCTACACTGGAAAGATGTGATCTAGGTTACAGCCACAGCAGCTGGTCTTCAGCTGTCAGTGGCACCACTTGTCATAACTGGATGTCATTTTTAGAGCTTATGTTTTGATGTTGCAGGGAAGGAGGAAGGGAGCCTCGATGCTCTTACATTTATGTTGTTTATAATGCATTGTATTGTTGAAACACTGGAGAACTAACCTAATACCTAAGCTAACGTGTTGGAACAAAATCTGTAAGTCTGACTTAACTGCCTTGTCAATCTTGTACCTGTGATTCAGATTGTATTTGACAAATACACAGGTACTTTTTTGTATGTGTGGTGTTTTCAAAGGATAGTAATCTGTCTAGTGTGTGAAGGAGCTTTTAGTTGGTATGCTGCAAGATTTTCTGCTGGAAAGGACCTGGGTTTTTTCCTTGTATTCCATCTATACAACCATTTACAACCTCTAGACTGATTTCTATTGCAGTGGCAAAGAGATTTATTAAGTTTTATGTGCTCTTTTAGAGAATGCTTACTAAAGTGGATCTACTTCTGTCTGGTTTTGGAAAACCATTTCGTTTAATGACAGTGCTTCAGTTTATATGTGTTTTCTAAGAACTGACTTGTGTTCCCAGCACTCAATGGAGAAACGCTCAATGTTTATGCTTGCCAAAGAACACGTATGGTGGAATTCCAGAACTGCTGAAAGTTTAAGAAAAGGGTAATGAATATTAAACATAGCTAAAGAGCTTCAGATTATATAATCCTTATACAGTTCATCCAAGTGCAAAATTACCTCACCAGATTTGTCTCTGTTTTACATTGATGTGAAAAGATGGAGAGCGACAGAATTACTTAAACTGAGAAAGATCAGAAAAGTGTGGTAGGCAGGTGAGGAAACTAACCCTTTAATGAGGTTCATACTGAAAAATGTAACATTAAATCCATGACAAGCCAAATATAATCTCATTTTGTAGTTATGTAAGACTGTTTAAAGTGGGTCATCAGTGTTGGGGAAAAACATACCTTCTTTTTCTAGGCTTTTTTAATTTTTTTTTTTAAAACATACCAAAGAGGGTTGTGTTGTTTTGTTTTGGTTTTTTTTCCTTCTACCCTTCCCACACTAGAAGTAAGGCTTCCCTCTAGGGAAAAAGATAGGATGAAGCTAAATATATCACTTGTCTACTTTATTCTCCATCATGTTACTTCAGTGGTAATCACTTGTTAGAGATTTACCTTCAGAGATTCTGCCTGACATATGGTGATGTGAATAGTGAATATATGTAAACGTGTAGCAATTTAAAATTCATTATTGTATTTTGGTTTTAGTTTACAGATTGCCCTAACAATGAAAGGGATTTTGTAAGCATTAATCTATGCCTTTAGGGAAATTTCACCTTAATTCCTTATCCTATCCTTGGAAACATTCAAGGTCAGGTTGGACGAGGTTCTGACCAACCTGATGTAGTTAAAGATGTCCCTGTTCACAGCAGGGTGGTTGGACTAGATAACTTTAAAGATCCCTTCCAGCCCACAGCATTCAATTATTCCATGATTCTCTGTGTGGGATGGAGGAAAAAAACAGCCTAAGACCATACTTGAGAATTGGGGTTATTTTGTTTTCTAGTTTCAAATAATGTACAGGAAAGCTAAGTTTCTCTTCTTTGAAAGTACTACCTTTATGAGAGAAGGAACGAAAGTTGGTGAGAGTTTGAGGGCCAAGACCTGTGTGGCATAGTTATGGATTTTGGGGTGATGTTTGTTTGCTTTGGTTTTTTGATTGTTTTGTTTGTTTGTTTTGGGTTTTTGGGGGGTTTTGGGTTTTGTTTTGTTTTGTTTTTTTTTCTTTCCTGAAGCCTAAGCTACAGGAGGCTGAAGGCCAGACTGAGAAAAGAGGAGAGTAATTGCATGCTTCTATAGGAGAAGGGAGGCCTGAAAGAGAACAGCTACAGAGAGATTTTAGGTAGAAAGGAATGTGCTCCTTCAGCAGCCCTTTAGAACTGATACAAAGGGAGGTGCACCTAGGTGTCCTCTAGACATCCAGAAATGTAGCTATCAAAAACTTGGCTATGTCTTGAACTCTTTTTTTTATACTGTGTTCTGGATAACTGGGGAAAGGACTGACACGTTCACTTTCCCATTCACAATGGGAATCGCACAATGATGAGGAACAAGTATATATGGCTATAAATATTGTTCAAACTTTATCTCTTCCTTTGCTACTCCTGACCGTCAGAGTTGGCATAATTGCTTGTAGAAGTGGGTGTTGTGTCCAAAAAAATCCAGCTTGCAACTTCTGATGACTGAGATAATTTACTTTGACTTTCCGTGCAGCAGCTGACTCCTATTTATCCAGCTTCTAGTTTGTCCTGTGTTTAAATTCTTTATAGGAGTTGACAGTAAAATTTTTTCAGTTCGTGCTGAAGGCTGCATGTTGGCAAATAAACAGGTAACCATTATAATGCACACCAAATGAGCATCTTCAGGCTTTATACAGAGCCTGAGATCAAGTACTTGATAGTAACTCATGATGTCAGTATGCTGAACCAGAAGATGAGAACAGAACAATGGTAGAAATATTCCCACAGTCTTGATGGAAGGGCCAGTTTATCCTGTCTGAACTATGCTAATCAAAATAGCCAGACCAACTTGGTGGTTAAATTAGCAAATTACTTCTTGCCCAACTTACTCTGACTGAAATGTCTAGGGAGCATTCGGGTTAATTCCATGGGCAGATGTGGGGTGGCGATGACTTCTGTTTGGAGAAGTCTGCTGGCACAGATGGATGCAGAATAACTCATCTCTTCCTGGCCTCAGCCTGTCTCATCTAGACATTCAAGCCATGCGTCCTGAATCACGTGTCCTGTGTGATTTACATTTATCAAATCATAAAACTGGTTCCCCTTCACGTTCTCTAGTATTTTGACTTCACTGCTTCTGCTATCAAAAATGGCTGCTGGTAAACACAAGCACTTTATTTGTTTTCTAAATTATTATTCTCTATCAGGATCAGGAAGAGACTAAAACTTGGCTCGTACTGTTTCGAGAAACACTGTTGGGAAGTAAGAACAACAGGGATGAAGCTTTGAACAAATTAAAAGTGTTCCTTAATATTATCTCTGCTGTAGAATACTGGGGAGAAAGGGAAAAAAAGGAATAAACGGATACACTAATTTGAGCTTCAGAAGGTCAGGCCCTTCCATAGTCAATATAGAGGATGAGGCTTTTTGGGGCTGCTGGTTTGAATCATTCCCTAAAAGGGGAAGGAAGTCTAGGCTGAACAGCTCTTTGCTACCAAAAGATGTATTTTCTCCTTTTCACTTTCACTAGTTCTGATACACACCTGGCCCATCTGTTAGACAGCTTGGTTTGCAAAACAAGCAGAAAGCTAATGTAAGAAAAAGGCTTGTTTTGTTTCCATGATCTGAATCAGCTCATTGAGGGATCTGTTGATTTGGCACATCCAGCACAAAGGAGGGTGTTAGAGTGAGTGGCTTGGAGCAGTAGGATGGGAAGTGTGGAGTGAGATCAGCCTGTCTCCCAGCTCTGAGCTGTTGGCTCAGCTGTCTGGTGTGGCTGGACCCCCTTATGTCAGTCTTGAGGCGTCCCAAAGACACCGGCTCTCTTCACTGACTGCGGAGGGACAGAAGGAACCACAACTTCCCCTTATGCTGTGGTGGCAACAGTGGCTGCTATTGTCATCTTGGAACATTATCTTTTCCTTCCCCTTCTTTTCATGTCGTGTAATCTTGATTTTTTTAAAAAAATCTTTATTTTATTTCAAACCAGGAGATACGGTAGTCTTACTAAGTCATTATACCTCGTTAGGTATAGTCACTAAGTAAATGGTGGGAGGGTTTCTATAGGGG
>JANVCC010000022.1:35512726-35656784 GCA_025345505.1 Todiramphus chloris collaris
AATTGTTTCACTAGCATCACTGCTATCTGCACTACTGATGCTGCAGGTTTTTTTTAATAAGCAATTCTTCACAAGTAATGAGTCTCCATAATTTTTGCTTTAAAACTATGCTCAAGAAGAATGTACTTAAAATATATGTCTGAGTGCGAGTGTCCTGCCACACCTGTAGCAGTGTCAGACCTCAGTGCCAAGCCCAGTGAAGCTTCCTTTCACTTGTACCACATCTGGGTTCTTTGCATTTTGGCAAGCAGTCAGAAACCAATTTATCCCTTTACAGGAATTGAGCATTGCACTCAGACATCGTAACTCAAAAGACTGTGTCCAGTGTATGGTCCAAAATTAATCAAAAGGAAGGAAAATTAATGACCTGCTGTGGTGCCATCCATAAGGATATCGCTCAGCAGGTGTGAAATTAACTTGCCTTGACTGTGGATTAAATTTAACGGCATGACGTAAAACTACAGAAACTGTTTCTGTTATTACTAGGGAGCAAGCTAGTGTTTTAAAAGATTGCAGCTTAATGAACTGCTTACGCCAGACAGTGGATAGTCCTATGAGCATTTAACAGCGTGACTTTAGATTATGTTCCCTAAGAAGATCAAGTATTACTGTATCAGTAAAAATTGTTAAAGGCAGGCCCCAGAAATGTGTTTTTAATTTCTATAATTACTGTGCACCAGATGGTGGACGTACACTTTTTACCAATGTAAGTACTTCAGCTCCAGTAAACAGTTGTCATCTTTGTTTATAATTCATCAGATTTTACCCTAGGTGATCAAAATTTCCCTGTTGCAGCTCATGATGATGACCTTCAAAGAAACAGGTTATAGTTATCAAAAAGCCCTTTTTTCTCCCCGATCTTAATTATGAGGATAGCAAAACTGCCCACTAATGTTAACTACCCACTAAACACTAACTAACCACTAACTTTATTTTGAAATGAGTATCTAATAGCAGACCATGTCCTTAAAACTTGTAGTAAACCCTAGTTAATTTAAACCTTAGTTCTTAAAAGAGAAGTACTACAAAGATGCAAAGTACATTAGAAGTTAGTAACAGCTGAAGAGAAATGAGGAAGATAAAGGATTCAAATTTCCCAATTTGAATCTCAAGATCTTGAGATTCTGACATCTCTGTTATTCTTGAGATTCTGACATCTCTGTTATTCTGTGCTGCTTTCCTTCCTTATCTATATAGTTCACATTATTTTGTTTTTTTTTTAACTGGAGCATTTATCACTGTTGTGGAAGCTCCCTTTCACTTCTGTGGTCTTAGTGGATTTTTTGCTGAATATGCTGTGGACATTGTCCTCTAAAATATTCAGTCATCTCAGTCCTTTTGAGAACTGATGCTTTTACCCTTGGCAGAAAATAATGATGTATGGTTTCATCTCCTCTCTGCCTTCCCCCTTAAATTCTGAATACACCTTTCCGAGAGTTAAGGAAGTTGCGTGTTTGTGATTAGAGGAACACTTGGCTATGACGTGCACAGAAACTTTCTCTGAAGTAAGGCTGGCATCCATCCATTAGTGTAATTTCATGATAAGGTGTCCACAGTATATTGACACATGCCTGATTAGCTGGTCTTTATAAGTTGACTCATTTGACCTCTCATTAGGGACCATCCATGCTTTCTAAAAGCAGTACCTTTTTCTTCAAACGTTGCCCATCACAAGGCTGTTTAGAGTAGTGAAGGTCTAATTAATGCTTTGCAGTTGTGGTAACAAAGTTCTGTGGATTTTTTTGTCAAAAGAGAAATCTGCCATTAGCATTAATAAAGTGGTCTTGATCTGTAACAAACATGATGTAACTACTGAGAAATGTTATGATTGTTTTAGAGCTACTCCACTCAGTTGCTATGTCACTGGCAATACTTTCTTCAAGGACAAACCCGTAAGTAGTAGCGCTAGGTTCATGGGATCTGTACTGTTCTGGAACTTAAATGAAGAGCTCTGTAGTCCTTTCAAAGAATATTCGTTTGGGTAGAGCTGACAGGATATTTTGGAAGTTTCCTTTGAAAAGAAACATCAGCCTTGGTATCCATTTCAAAAGGAGGAGGTAAGCAAGCCATGGAGGCCTAATGCTTTGTAACGTGATGAGGACCAAGCTTTTAACAGCAAACAAAGATGATTACTAGAACAGTTATAATTCAGCTAGAGCTTTGGGCCTCTTCTTTTTCCTGCATTAGAAAATGAACGTTTGCAATGAGTGTCTAAAGAAACTTGCTCTTAAGCTTTAGCTTCTAATGTGATTTGTTAGAACTCTGCTTATATCAAAATCAATATTGGCATACCATGTTCAGTTGCCTGCCTGCAATTTGGGTTTTACATTACTGGGTTTATTTAATTGTCCTCTTGCCTGTCTCTTGTTGATGGCTTTTATAGTTGTCTAAGCTTTTATGATAAATTGTATCCCCAGGAGAGGTGGGGGGAGAAAAGTAAAAGAGGCAATTTTAACTCTTTCTGTGGAGCTTCTTCTCTAGTTTTTGAAGAGAAGTGAAAAAGCAAAGCAGGAGGGCTCTTGAAGCCTCTGCCAGCCAGAAAATTTAACTGTTCTGGCAAACCTTTTTGTCAGTCCCTTTTGCTAGGAAGAAGGCCTTGTACATTGGTTTTCCATGACAGGCTGTGTAAGTCTGGTTACACAGCCCTGCACTGTGCCTTGCATTCAAACTGAATTTCTGTTGGCTGCTTTTGCCATTTGCTTCATCCTCTCATATCTGTAGTATTGTGTCAGGAGGGAGCATGAAGCTAATTATGGTGCCTTCTCAGCAGTTTGACTGTGGTTTATGCAGCACTACTAGGTTGTGCTATGAAGAGAACTCAGATTTTGCTATGTTGTCCATAACACAAATAAGCAATACTATTTTTTCAGCATGCTTAGAGTTAAGCAGTGTGATGTTATATACTTGTGAGTATGGGTTCCTGAGAAGATACTTTGATTTCTCTTGATCCAGAATGAGGACTGCAGCTGAAATGAGCAAAGATGGTCCAATGCAAGTGTACTGATCCAAAGGAGAAGAAACAAAACAAAAGCAGAACAAAGTCAAACCCCCTCCTTGCTCTCTGTGGTTTGCACAAGTTATATTGACCCAAGTAGGAGAAGGGGAGCTACCTCTTCTGCTTGCACCCTGTGTTTACAGAACATTTGTTCATGTTTCAGGTTATGCTGACAATACTTGAGTTTATGGTGGGCTCAGAGCACATGAGAAAAGGGATCTCACGTCTGCTAGCAAAGATGAGGCAGTAGCCACTGCTTAAATCACTGGGTAGGAGTTGTTTGCTTTGTAGGCTGGTTTGGGGTTTGGGTTTTTCTGTAGCTCTGTGTGAAGAGTGAGGACTTTCTTTGGCTTTTCTCACGACATTATCTGTATTTTCTCAAACTGCAGTCAATATATGTCCCTTCCCAAAGGAATTGCCAGTCTGTAGACTTGTGATTGTTACTGTAACTCAGCCAGGGAGAGACAGAAACTTGTTATATAACAAGTCAAAAATGATATTTAGTAAGAGTTTTATTCTGCATGGCAAAAAAAAAAAAATATTGTTTAATTAGTGGTAAAACGATTTATTTTGCCCTCTAGTTCATTATGTGTTAAGTAGGTTTATGCCACTGATTTATACAGCTCATTACAGCTTGTAAACAGCCTTGTAAAATTAGTCAAAATAAGAGTGTTAAAGTGTCTTTCTGTCATTAGTTACCCAGTTCGTTTAGTTTTGATGACAAGTTTGTCGATAAAGTGTGAATTTTAGAGTTGAAGATGTCATAAGTCTTGGATAGCACACTGCTGCTCGTTACGGACAGAGACAGCCTATGTTTAAAAGCTCTAGCTGAAACTTTTTTCTGGTCATATCTTCTGCTTGCCCCTCCTCATCAGCAGTATCAGTCAGTGCACTGCCATGCACGTTCTAAAGCAATAGATGCCGTGGTGATCATTGTCAGTTAGTCAGCGATGCCACCTCTGGGAACACAGTACCAGGGAGATGCTTTCACTGAATCCTTGTGTTCTTTGCCCAAAGGGCAGTCAGTCAAGATGTCGAGTTTAACAGCGTAAGCCAAAGTGGCCGCTTCCTTAGCAGTGCAGCTGATGATTTCCAGATGTAGATTACTGTAATATATATGATCAAATACTTTACATGTACGTAAGGCAAGATCCTGGGCTCTGCATCTCAGAAGACTGTTGACAGTGTAAAAAGGAAGCTAGGTTATAGTACAGAAAGTGATTTGCATCGATCATTTGACCAATTGATCAATCATTTGATATTATAATAAGATTTTATCACTTGATAATATAATATAAAGTCTCAGTACTATACAATAGCAGGTTGTAACAATAAACAGATAATGTATCTACTGGTAAATGACCCTGGAAGATTTTGTGCAGGCTACATGTTGTTGTAAACTGTAGTAAGTTGAACAGACCTCTTTGAGGCTAAAACTTCACAGTGATTTATTTTAATGGATGCAGGGTCCAAATCTCTAGATACATATAGTAACACCAGCTCCAGTTGCCACAGCCCTACAGGTATCAATGAGTTTTATACATCAATGATTTTTTTACATAAATAGATTTCAAAGATTTGGAGATATTTTATGCTGTTTATTATATTTTTATATAGTAAATAAGGTGTGGCAATGTGCAGGGATAGTAGGCCAGTGGCTGAGCCATATCATACATCTCCCAAGTTCCAGTATGCAGCTCATCTGTGAGAATGAGACTGTAGATCTGCAAAATTGAAATAGGAACAGCTTTTCTGATTTTGTGGGTAGGGTATGTGAATCTGCTAGAAATTAGGCACAGAATTTAGTCAAGAAAGAAGCTGGATAGTCAGATGGCAGTGTCAGAAGTGCTACCATCTGATCCTAGATCACTTTAAGGAAACTCTAAAGCACTCTGGTAAATAGCTTTTGCTTATTTTCTTGACAGGGGAGATGCATTTAGAGATGTATGTCTTATGTGACTGAAGATAAACTTTTTAATATGTCTTTTGAACTGTAACATTAAACTGGAATGTCATTTCTGGTTAGTCTCATCTCTTTTTAATAATTTATGTGGAAACTGTATGAAAGATTTAAAATGTGACAGCTCTGAAATAAGAAGATTGATACTACTCCAGTGTGATGTGATTTGGATTCTGACCTAATTTCTTCTAGTGATTGGAATAGGACTTTGTGGGGTACATGAGCTTATGACTTCTGGTGATTACTGGCTGATATTTTTAGGTTACCAGCTAATCCTGTTTAGGAATAGGATTTTAATTTGAAAACTGCCAGGTGCTTAGATATTTTTCCCGTTTTGCTTTAGAGTGACAACTGGAAAGTATACAGGAAAAGCATTTGCTTATTTCAGACTGTCTCGTGCTGCGTCTTTCTTCTATACAGTGATTTTCTGCGTGCATGAGGTTAAAAAATGCTGGTTTTCTTTATTGCTTAAATAAAAGGAGTATCTTCCATTGACATTCTTAATTTTGCACACTCTTTAATAGAGGTATGGAAAAACATTGCACACACGTTACCCCAGAAATGTTTTGAGCCTTTCCTTCTGTTTTCTTCTTACGTTGTAGCTGTTTGCAAAGCAGCCAAACTACAGATAAACTAACAAATGCAGATTCACAGTTCCATTTGCATACTCAACAACTGTGTTCTGTATATAAACAGTGTCTTCCAGATGTTTTCTCCTTGTTAGCAGTTGCTTTCATGTGCTTGTAATGTATAGCAGAGAGAACCTTATTCTTAATTCCTTATTCTTCAGTTACTGTGGGGTTGCCATCTGCTTTGTGTGTTAATTTGGAAGGTAAGCATTTTGTCACCAGTGTTTACAGATTGAGTCAAAAATGCTTACCAGTCTTATGTATGAGGTCACCTCTGTGAATTTATATTAAACTTTGTAAAAAAGCAGAAAAATAAACGCCATTGTAGCTTGAATGTTGGGGTGTTTTATGTAGGATTGCAGCTCCTGTAGCTGTTTCATTTCCTTTTTGTTGATTTGGTGCGAAGGGAAGCCAAAGTAAGGTGGAGAAATGAGAATTTGCACCAGTAGTGTAATTTGTGTGAGTAATGCTGTGTTCTGTTGAAAATATTGCTCAAACTGTGTGGTTTTTGTTTCTGGTTTGGCATAGTAGTATTAGCAAGTTTTGCTCTTTTTAGTGAAAGGGCATACATATATTGGACCAAGTTTGATGGAAATTTCATGTCCCCTGACTCAAGATTTACTGTCTTAAATGAGCCCTTGCAATGCATACTTTGTATACTGAAACCTCTTCTCTTGCCATGACACAGTTCCCGTGATGGCTTGGTGAGGCCCTCATTTCACTGGTAGTGGGGACTGAAGTGAAAGGGCAGGCAATAGGAGGATGTTACATTCATATGGGTGATGTCAAGCCTTGTGTGACATCACTGCATCCTAGCACGCATGGTTATTAATCATGATCTTGTCTCCTGAAAGCAGAAAAGGCTGCAGTTCTGTGGGCAGTGTTAACAGTAAAAGAGAGCAGCTAACTCCCAAGATTTCTCCCACACAGCTCAAGACAAATTATGCAGTTCTGCAGATTGCTGTGGTTTTTATCCCTTCCCCCCCCCCCACCCCCCCCACCCCGTCGCCTTCCACACCAACTCTTGAGAGTTACTTATGGTGCTTTCAAGGAAGAAATTGATTCAGCTACTGCTCATCAAACAGCTCTTGGGTAGATGGATCATTATCTCTTCCCTGAGGCTTTCTGTGCCTCCTTTGGTCCTTCAGAACCACCTTAACAACTGTCCATGTCTACTTCCTTATCATCTTCCTTTTCCCTCCTCTTTCCTCTCCAGTTTCTGTATGCCACTTGTGGGGTTCATTTCCTCCCACAATATACAAATAAATAATATCAAATACTTCCAGATTAATTGGTGAAAGTTTCCTAAATCTGAAAAAGCTGAAGCTGTAGAGATTTGGCAAACATCTTTAATTATTTGTATGCAGCCAAGATGAACAGCTTTCTGCTCTTTACTTACCTGGTTTAGAATGCTGGGAGTATTCACAGAGACAGAGGCTATGCTGCCTAGATACCCAAGTTGTTTGGATAATTATTTTTTTGTTTTAATCACACAACTTAGACTATGAGGCATCAAAAGGAGGCTGTTTGTGGGAATAGTTCCGACTTAATTTATATGTGGGTGCAGGGGATTAAGCACATTCATTACACTAGGGGAGACTTCTCTCTGTTTTTGGAGCTGCTAATCAAGTTCTACTCATTTCCAGCATATTCCTGAAGAGTGCTTAGTTGTATGGATTCTTGGGAACAGACATTTTAAAGCAGAATTCTGGAGCCTTATTCACAAGACAAAACCAGAATCCTTTTCTGAAGATGAAAGTACCTGAAAGAAGGTACTACAGAAAAAAAGTTAGTGGGAGGATTGCTGTTTAGAAAGAGACCTTAAATAAGGAAACAAAAGAATACAGTACACCTAAGCTTCAATATGAGAATTGTCCAAACTTGTCTTTAATTGTTTAGGATGAAAGTAGATGCTTTTTGCACACTTGCTTTATGGTACTGTGCAATGTATTCTGAGATTGTCTGGGAAACAGAATTGGCATTGTAGTAACCTTCAGAAAATTTCATTGATAAAATACTGTAATTACGGAAAGCTGTTGAGTAGAGTAATGTCTGTAACTGTCCTTCCTTTCATACTGGGGATACAGTTCTTTCAAAGCAATTTCAAAAGACTTGTGTCACTTACTTGGCTAAATGCAGCCAAGGTTTGTGGCCAAAATACATTTACAAAAATTGTTTTGATGTAATTTTGATGTAATTGCATTGATGAAGGGATGCTTGTTGCTTGGAGAAGAAAAAGAAAAAAGGATTTGTGGTATTGGCTCCAACATTGCATATATGTAGAATCATAGAATAATAGAATGGTAGGGGTTGGAAGGGACTTCTGGAGATCATCAAGTCCAACCCCCCTGCCAGAGCAGGAACACCCAGGGCAGGTTGCACAGGAACAGATCCAGGTGGGTTTTGAAAGTCTCTAGGGAAGGAGACCCCACAACCTCCCTGGGCAGCCTGGTCCAGGCTCTGTCACTCTCACAATGAAGAAGTTTTCCCTCATGTGGAGGTAGAATTTCCTGTGCTTCACCTTGCTACCATTACCCCTTGTCCTATTACAGGGCACAACTGAAAAGAGACTGGCCCCTTCTAGACACCCACCCTGCAGGTATTTGTGAGCATTCATAAGATCCCCTCTCAGCCTTTCGTCGTAAGAGAGATGTTCCAGGACCTTCATCATCTTTGTAGCTCTCTGTTGGACTCACTCTAGTATTTCCCTGTCCCTCTTGAACGGGGGAGAACTGTATGGGTTGTGAATAAAAGCTGACTGTGTGTATACCACATAAAATGCTTGGAATAGAAGTTTGAAGCATGAAACTTATTCATTAAGTCTTTCAAGTTAGTAAGCCTTTAAAAGTCCAAACAATATGCCAGTTTGGTTACCTTGGACTGTCCAGTGGTCTGTGCTCGCTCTGACTGGCACTGACTGCTGCTGGTGTTCCTAAGGCTGAGTCTAGTTACATACAGACCGATACTGGTGCTGCTCTTCAGAATTTAGAATTGTGTTAAAGAGTATTTCACTTTACAGCAAATCGAGGCTTCTGAAATGGGCAAATATAGGGTTATGGTAGTTAAATTAATGCATAGCAGGTCTTTAAAAACAAGCAGAGCTTGTTGTATTGAGAAACACTTTGTCCATGTTCAGCCAAAGGAATTCTAAAGAAGTTGAAAGGAATTAACTTTCTGATCTTATTTAGGAAAAACAGAAATTGAAGGACTTGCTCAGTTGCTTTGCAAGGTGATTTGACAATGAGTCATTATTACCAGGCATTGCAGTAGGAGTGGAAGGATGGGCATAACGCTGAAAACATATATGTAAGGAGAGAGTAGCTGCTTGTGGGTCATACTTTTCCTTCTACTGCTGCAAAGTAGTACATTGCTAGTGGTCTTTTATAAAAAGAGGCTGAAGTGCACTCAATGGTTCATTCTTTTCAAATTTTATCAATGTAACCACTCAATGTATTCTGTTTTGTTTTCCTAAATGAAACTGTCTGCTGTTTTCCTTACTTAACAAAAAGAAACAAAAATGGGAGTGGAGATGATTTTTATAGTAGTCTTTATTTTTTCAGTACTGTAAACAAATGCACGTTTTCTGAAGTGTAAGTATCATTGTTAGGATGTATCTGGACAGGCTAGAAAGCTGGGCAGAGGTGAACCTCATGAAGTTCAATAAGGACAAGCATAAAGTCCTGCACCTGGGGAGGAATAACACCAGGCACCAGTACAGGTTAGGGGTCATTCTGCTGGAAGGCAGCCCCATGGAGAAAGACCTTGGAGTCTTAGTGGGTAGCAGGTTCTCCATGGGACAACAATGTGCCCTTGTGGCAGGAAGGCCAATGGCATCCTTAAGAAAGCAGTGTCCAGAAGGTGTAAGGAGGTTCTTCTCCCCCTTTACTCTGCCCTGGGGAGACCACACCTGGAATAGTGTGTCCAGTTTTGGGCTCCCTGGTTTTAAGAGAGATGAGGATCTACTGGAGATAGTCCAATGGAGAGCTACGGGGATGATCTCTTCAAGAGGATGCAGTGCTACCCACACTATTTAGATATGAATTCTAGTCAGTGTGCTCAGAGTATTAATAGGATGGATTCAGTTGTTCGTTCCAATGTTGCTGCCTGCGCTTGGAAGAACAGAAAAGATGGCCTGTGCCCTAGCACCTCTCACCACCCATCCCAAGGTCCTAAAGTCACTTTTAATTGCTCTTGGACTACCAGTCACATTGTGGTAGAGGTGGCAGGCTTTTCTGAGTGCGGCTGCTCCATTTATCAGGACTGATGGCTGTAAGGGATAATTGTGTTTTGTGATTGTCTGCCAAGAGTGTATTACAAGCTGATACTCTGAGCACACTGACTAGAATTGCTATCTAAATAGTGTGGGTAGCACTGCATCCTCTGGAAGTGATCGGGAGCTCTTGCATCTTCTTGAAAGTGAAAATAGTCTCCTTCACCTAACATGCAAGGAGTCAAGCTATCTCTTCACTTCTCTGGAATCCCTAAAGAAAGCTAATCTTGGTACAGTTCCTGTGGAGGCTCACTGTAACATGCATCAGGAACAAACCTGCCAGAGAACACACCAGGGAAAGAATAGAATCACTGTGGTTAGAGAAGACCCTTAGGACCGTTGAGTCCAACCCTTGACCTAATGCTGCCAAGTCCCCCACTAAACCATGCCAGTAAGTGCCATGTCTGCGGGTCTTTTAAATACTTCAGGGGCTGGTGACTCAACCATTTCCCTGGGCAGCCTGTTCCAGTGCTTGACAACCCTTTTGGTGATAACCCGTTCACCTGCTTCTGCTGTTAACTGCATCTGCTTCACTTTGCAAAGGGTAAAACTCTTTTTTTCAAGTTTCTCTTCTAATCTTTTGTCTTCTTACCTTGACTGCAACTTGTGTCAGATCCCTCGGGACTGTCGTTGTCACTGTGTGGCATCAGCTGTGCAATGTTAATGAGTTTCAAGGAAAGACAACAGTCTCTGCCTGGTGCCCCGCAGCATCTTTAGCAGTCTTGTCTTGTTTTCAAGAAGGCCACAGTTCTCAGTCTTAACTATAGAAATAGCAACAAATTAGTCCTTGCTGTAATATTTTTATGAGTCTGCAGGACTTGATGAAGTTGTAACACTGTTAGGTCTTCAGGTTTGAGTGACTGACCCAGACAAAATTTTACTGAACTGGTAGCAGAAATTTGCAGTGTTGTTAAAGTACGCGGCCCCATCTGCCTGTGGGTTAAATGAGTACTGTCCTAAAAGGTCAGTCTGTCCTGCCTGTGAGCTACATTTTTATTCCATCTGTTAATATGAATGTTCTGAAGATGGTGCCAAGAAAGTATTTACTAAATATATACACTTTTTATGGGAATAGATAGTCCTTGAACCAATAAAGTTTTCCTGAATACCAAAATAAAACAGCTTTTGAACACCCTCTCAAAAGACAAATGTTGGAAAATGAATCCCTGTGACTTTAATCATATATATATTTCCCTTCTCCTCATTTTTTGAGATGTTACTCTGTATTAGACCTATTTTTGCATTAATTTGCATTCATATGTGTATTATGGATATATTTATACTAATAACAAAATGAAAAATATATGACTGTAAAGATATCTTAAATTCAGGTAGAAAATTGCTCCAATATAAAAAGCAGAGCAATAAACTATGATTTCTTGTTATAAGGGTAATTGGGAATATGTAAAGCTTAAAATGGGGGTCCCCTCAGCTTTTCAGTGTTAAAGCAAATCATGAGTAGTTGAAAAGATAGCTTTCAGTGACAGGTGTCATATCTCAAGAAAAGATTTCTTATTCTTATGAATTTTTGTTTTATAACTGTGATTTTCAGTGACAGGAATCCTAAAGGTAGCTATATACCAAATCCTTAATCATTTTTTTAATTTTTTGCGTGTTTTTCCTCTTTAGCACATTAAGGCCGGGAAAAATAGTGTTGAAAACTTCACACCTCACTTTTCCTTGTTTCTGAATTGCCGTTGGTATTCCTGTCTCCTTGTGTGAGCCTGGGGCCCAGGCTTGCGATTCCAACTATAAGCAGAGATGAGATACTTTCATACAAGAATAAATGTGCACAGATGGAGATTATCAGAAGAGACTTAAACGTGTAGGCTTGTTTAGAGGTGCCAAAAGCCCCCAGTACGAAGCTGCCGTTGGTGAGGACTGCAGGTGCAGAGTGTGCTCAGACCCATCCCTGGAGTCTGCTGTGTGGAAGGTGTTCACACACCTCCGGGAGTCCTCAGGAGTCTCCTTAGTGCAGTGGGAGTTGTGTATTTGGGCGTGTTCATAACTCTCAGCCTCCTCTTTGCATCTTCATTGCAATTTCTTTCAGAGTCTTTATTTTTGCTGTGCTGTTGACAGTTGCTTTAATCAAAGGGATTTTTAAAATTTTTTTTTTAGTTTCTTTTTTAGGACTTGCCTTATAGTTCTCAGTTATAAGAAATCCTAACGTCGTGGGCTAAAGGGCAGAAACAGCAGAAATTTCCAAGGGCAATACTTTACATACCATGAAGGATTTCTACGGTACTCTTTAACATATTTGATACATTAAAATTCAGGAAAAGGACCTTCTGTGCTTGAAAAGTTCTTGATAAATGAAAAAAGAACATTTTTTTTAAAAGCCCAAAGACTTCTGTAGTTACACCTCTGAGACATCTGTTCTTTGAAACTTAGAATAAAAAAAAAAATTCAGAATCTGTTAACAATTTTGAGCAGTTTTTATTAACAGTCATCTGGCGTGACTGACAGAAACTCCCCTTATTTTTCTGTGTGTTATTTCCATTTAAGGCACACTTCTGTAGTAAAGGAAAATGTTGCTGTTGGCAGAGATTCAGAATTTATTCTCATTCCTTAATAGTCAGAGTGATTAAATGTGGATAGTAGCATAGTTGATTTTGGTTTTTTTTATTTAATAGTATTAAGTGTAAATGACATATTCTTGCATGTAATTCCTGTATTTCACAGTAAGCTTCCATTAAGCTAATAAATCAAACTTTATGTTCTTGAAAATATTTTCATCTTCATTTCCAGTCCTCGCTAGCCGCACCATCAGCCTGTCCTTCCAAATTCTGAATGTAAGAACATAAAAAATAACCCAAAAATAAAAAGCCTGAGTCTTACAGAGTGTTGACGTACTTCCTGTGAGCTATGGCCGTGTTCTTCCTGTCATATAACACAATTATTTTAACAGGCAAACACCCTTTTCCCACTTTCTAAGTTCAATTTAGTGTACCATGATTTTTCTCCAGCTTTCACCAGTGTGGCCTTGCTGGGATGAAAGCTTTTCTAAGTTGTGTATTTTCCCATACATACATACATACATACATACATACTAGTTTCACTGTGTTCCCTTTACCCATCCCTCCTTCCACTCCTGTTATCCCCACTGAAACGTTCTCTTCTCCTCTTTGCTTTCCCAGTCTCCCCGTTGTATGTGGTACTGAGGGCTTGCTTCCTACCTCCACCTGGGCCCCGTGCTGCCCATGTTTATCTGACGATAAATACTCCATAAAAAGCATCTTTTTGCTTCCTCCCTAACACAGTTAAGAATTCTCTCTTTAAATCTCTGCAAAACTACTTCACTGTTCTCGAATCTCTTCTGAGAATTACTTTTCTGTGATGTCTACAGAAAAAAAGAAAGACATGAGACTCCTAATCTAATTAGCACTATTTCCTAAGGTTCATTTCTTCCCGTTTCCAGTCCAACCGCTTATTCTTATCTGTTCTCACATGGTTTGGCTGTTGGGCACAAGATGGATCTTTGTCCTTGGTACTGTCATGTGACAAGCCAAAGTCTCCTAATCCGTGCATAAGATTTGCTGTAATGCAAGTGCTGCTCTGGAGGAGCAGGTCTAACTGAAAGTCCTGTGTGTACAACACCACATGCTCACATCAGTACTGCAGTGACATCTACCCACTTGACTAGCAGACAGTAGTTGTGGTGATTTTATTATTCCTTTAGTTAGTTTTAATTCTGTTTTCATTGTAAGTGGCACATAAGATTGCACTATCTGTTGAAACCTAGGGGTTGCTGCTTCTCTGCCTTAGTTTTCTCTTTCTTGGTTTTGTTTTAGTCAGTCCCATTTAATTACTTTTCTTGAAAAATCATACAACAGATGTATTAAATATAAATTTAACTTTCTTTCCAAACCTGATATTCTGAAACTTGCTGTATTGAATTAGAAAAATCAGTGGAGGAGGAAGAATAGGAAATGTTGTGAGTGTGTGTGTGTGTATATATATATATATAATTTTTTTAATTTATTTAAAATAAATTGAATTCAGTTGATGGGGTTTTTTTTTGGTTTTTTTTTTGGTTTTTTTGTAGTTATGCAAAGCTAGGTTTAAAAATGAATTCTTGTCAAGGATCTTGAATAAAAATTGTGGGATGTCTTGGCACCTTTCCCTTTTTGAAAGGGAAAAACTATCTGCTCTTATTCTTTGAAAATGGGTTTCTTGGAGTTGGCTGTAGTGAGGGGAGGATTTTTTGTTAGTGGTTTCGCTGACACTTCTCTAAGGTGTGCTGGCTTCATTTTTAAACTCCCTGATACTTATTTACTTGCAGTGTTTGCAGTATCACTTCATTTTTGCTCATGAAAGTTTTGAGGCATTTATCCTTCACCCACTGCTAGTGTTAGATGTTTGTTATTCTTGGCTCTTACTTTGTCCTTCAATCTCCTCCTCTCTTTTTATCCCCTAAAAAGACCAAAATGTCAACTGAAGTAGGGAGAAATGCCAATCTACCAGGTTATCTTTGCATTAATATGTAGTCTTAAAGGTGATTTTCTTCAGTATTTTTGTAAAGCACATTTTACAGAAAGTCTTGTATTGTTTTTTTAAAATCTCTATATCCACATGTGCAAATTGTCTCCTGTTGGGCATGCTTGTCAAAAATACATTCAGTTCTTCTCCCCACTAAACTTATTCTAAAGTGAAGAAAGTGTTCCTGTTTGTTGAGAGTTGCCTTGGATGGATGGCCTTCAGTGATGATTGAAATGTTTTTCTTTTTTATAAAGTACATTAGAATACTCAAAAGCTGAATAGTGAGAATTACCATTATTGTTTTTAGAGACACATCTGACAGAATCACAGAATGGTAGATATTGGAGGGACCTCTGGATATCATGTAGTCCAACACCGCTACTAAAACAGGTTCACCTAGAACATTTTGTCCTTTGTTCTGACAGAAAGTGTAAAAATATTCAAGTAATAATTCTCCCTAGCCTCTCAAAAGACTAAAATGTCAACCGAAGAGGAGAAAAATAGCTATTTTTTTATTGCCATGCACTAAAAAAAAAAAAAGTTTTTGAAAAGTGAGTTTTCATCCTGTTTTAATTGGAAAATATCAAGGAATTAGGCTGTAATATGATGGAGGTGCAGTCCATTCAGTATGAAATCCAGTATAAAATAATTTAAGTGATACTACACACACTGGTACTTAGAGGAAACTGGTAGGAGGAGACTTCAAGGCAATGGGGAAAATGTTTCTACCCATGCTAGCTGTAATGTTGCCTTTAATGCCTTACATGCCTCCCCATTCCTTTTTGTGGCACCTTACTGCTGCAGGAAGGCTGTGTGTGTGGGGAACGTGGTCCAGCACTGGAGGGTTTCCTGCTGTGGAGCAGCAGGGGAGAGATGGTGAGAGAGCATGGGGATGTGGTAGGAAAATGCAGATGGTATCTGCTGGTCAGTGGTAGCACTGTGCTGTTTGGAGGCTCATGAAGGAAGGAAGAGCACTGCCGCACTCCCACCACTAAACCTTCTAGCTGAGGGGGATTTTTCTGCATTTCCTCCCTGGCTGTGGAAACTGGGAGATTTTGGTGTTCTTTTGTAATTTAAATCTAACATGTATGGTCTAGTACTGGGAAATAGAAGCCAATCAGACTTGCTAGGCCAGATTTTTCTCCTGTACTGCAAACTGAGAGAGACTACTAATGGATATTTTGGAGGTTTACATTACCTAGGTGGAGAACTAGGTACAAAAATGTGTATCTGGGTATACATGCAGTCGGCTGCTCTGTCATTACCTGGGGCAACTATTGCAAGTGAAACACTGCCTATTATATTGCCTAACAAGCCATACCTTCTAAACTTCAGTGACCTGTGGTTTGCTGTCAAATCCCAATGAGCTACTGCAGCCAGTGCATTGAATACTGTGCAGGTTACAGACCAGCTGAAAGCATTGACTCTGTCTGCTGGAGAGAGCCTTTGTATCATGACACAGGTTTGGCTGGTATCTCTTCGTCAGGCTGATAGCTCTCTCTGGTTTATACTCTTCTATCTACTTTAGTTTACTGATGAAGATAACATCATGCCAAGATAAGGGTTTGCTTCTCAGTGCTTGGCATTGACTCCCTTGCAAGCCAAAGCAGAGCTCTAGTTGAGGCTTCCCAAATAGCAGACCTGACAAATTGGAACCTCACGCTTCGGCCGAATTCACAGAACGTGTTGCATCTGTAAAACAAGTATTTGGTGGTTGTTCTTTTGTTGGATTTGAGTTGGAAGTTTAGAATAAGCAACGGGGAAGAGGGAATGCTTGAGATATTAAAGTCATACTTGATAAAGAAATCTGAAAAATCTGATATGCACCAAAATCATTCTGTTCTCTAGCAGTATGTGCTCTTCTTGGTTTGTGCTTATATAAAAATGCAGAAAGAATGTTATGCAAGTAAGTGTTTCTTTGCTTGACACTCACTACGCAGCCACCTGTTAAAATATAACAGTATGGATGATTCCCCAGTATGAGATACGAAAGCTTTACTGCTTGTGATGAAGTGGGCTTATTAACCTTCAGAAAGAAGATTTTCTTGTTAGCAAAGTAGAATTTGAAAGCCTGCTAAAGTGAATTCATACAAACTTTGAAAGTAGTTACATAGGCAGGAAGACAGTGTTGGATTAGTAACAGAAACAGAGCAGCCAACTGACTCCTGGTATAGAAAACTGAACTTGGTCTGTAATTCCTGACCTACCAACTGTGAACCGGGCTGGGTTTAAAAGCATAGTCTTTTTTTTTTTTTTTTTTGCTGTCTTCAGATTTAAAAGTATCCCTCTTGACACTGTTGTGCAATATTTAGTGTGAGAACACTTCACTAGTAACCTAAACTCAGTATCAAGAAATGTAATTAATGAGAAGTTATTCTAAAACTAAACATGGAGACACTAATGGAAACTGCCAAAGTCTGTAAGAGATGGTTGTGTCTCGTGTCACATGTCGTTAGATATGTTGGTGTACAGTGTTTCTGAGTAGCTGCCTACGTGGGTTTGTGTGTAAAATGTGTTGAAGAGGGTGGCTGTTTGGGAATATTTCAAAGTATTACAGTTTTGAAAAAACATAATTTTAAAGGAGCTCTGAATTGTCCCTGACACATGGAAGGAGGTAATGTTCACCAATTTGAATAGTTAATGTGACCATAGACCTTGGAGTTTCTGAGCTGTAAATGCTTAAAATGTAATTTACACCAAATATTTTCATAATCCTGCATGTAAGTCTTGGATGTATTCTTGCAGTAGTTTGATTTCCAATTACTGTCTCCAGTATCCTCTTGCTGTCTGTGTGTTAACCTTCCCAAAGACCTGCAGTGCCTTCTGCAAAGATAATGTTGTCTTCTGTTCCCGATGACTGCTCAGAGCTGCAGAAATTATAGTTATGAATGGATATATGTGAAGTGGAACAGATCTTACTTACACGCTAAGGGCCAGATCCTTATGGTGTAACTCAGTACAAGTGTTTGGAAGCTAAACTGCATAGACATTTGACTGCATGAAAATGTAATTATTTTTTTTTTAATTGATATATTGATAAGATGTAACAGTAATGCCAAGGAATAGTAGTTCTGGAGGAGCTTCCTATCATCTTGGATAATTTATTTAAAGAAGGTATTGAAATAGGAAGTTGTAATCACTATTTGTGGCTTTCTCATAAACTTAAAATTCCACCTGTTCCTCACTCAAGGTGAAAGATTCAGCGACAAGTATAACAGGATACATCAATAACTCTTTTGACAAGTTAACTGCTTCCTCTGTCAGTAGTTACAGACTGATTTGACTGTGGAAACTTATTAGTTATGCACTTGCAATCTCCTTTGTGTCTGTTGGCATGTCACTCATAATGTTGAGGTGGTATTATTTAACGTTCTTTGGTCTGTTGCCTTGGTCTTGCATGACCCAGCTATTCAGCTCTTCACTGTGTTTAGACCTTGTCTCTCAGGCTGCTTTTTCTTATACATTTTCACCTGCTTAACAATTGCTTTATTAACTCTCTCTTAGACTTGAACTGAAATGTTTTGTTACCTCCTCTGCTTGCTCAGAGTATTGGTTTTTCTTCTCTGCCTCACCTTTGTTTCTTACTAGCTTAATACTTGATCTTTCTTTATACTGATCCCCCCTCTGTATTTTTAAGCTTGTTTTCCCCTTTCTTACTAACTATTGTTTTCATGACAACCTTTTTCTCATACGTGCTATTCTGAAATTATTGCACTGATCAATGAAATGCTTTGCAATGAAAACCTTTGCAAATTCTTAATTGAAAGGAAGACCTCGGCTTTGTTTTCCTATCGATGATATTATTTTTATGTAATCTGTCAACACCTAAAAACTGTGAATACAAAATTTCTGCCTCTGTTTTTTCTAGTTTGATTTCCCAATGAAACAAGGTTCTTTCAATCATCTAGTTTTGTCCCTCATAATTTCCATTTCCCTTTGGAATTCCAGTCAAACTGATGGTGAAATTTCTGCAAGCTTTCTGTAAATTAGTAGCTGGCTCAGAAGGCCCCTGCTAGCACAGTGAGGAAAATACTTGGAATCAGAAGTGATGGTGAAAAAATGAAATGGAGAAAACTAAATTGTTCATCTTGTTTGAAGTATTTACATTTTCTTGCAGTGGTTAGATGGCTGTAAAATGGGTTGTACATGTTCTGGGCAGCTTTAGCATGTAACCACGCTGTTGGAATGCAAGAAACCCTATTAATACTTTTTATATAAGTTGCAGCTCATTCAAATATAAGCTGAACTCAGGTTTTCAAGAGTGTTCTTAGTAAATTTGCAATTGTGTGCCAATGTATAACCAAAATGTGTGAAGGAAGGCCTTTTTTTGGCCACTGACATTAAAAATTGTGCTACATTACTTGAGAGGTAATGACTTGCAGGTAGTTGGTTTATGAGTTTATTTCCTTGCAGTTTCTGTGACAAGCATCTCTGGTATGAATGAGTTTGGTGATAGACTAGTTAGCTTGTTTTTAAACACAGGTTTGAATGAGACATGCTTTTTTGAAGTTAATTGATAATGCTGCTAATAACACTTTGGTTTGTAGAGTGGAGTACTGTTAGAGATCACAAACTGAATTCCTCTTTAGTGAAAATATTCAAGGAATGCAAGCAACGTCCTTGATCTGTTGGTATTTAGTCATTTCGACTGGACTAGATAGAATCCGCAGCACTGTCCTCCCAGTACTGACACCCACAGCCCTGAGCTGAAATGCCTGTGGTGTGAATGTCAATATTTCCTCAAAACCAATTGTTCTGTCTGTTGTGGTGCTTGGTAATATACATAGAGATTTCAAGACCTAGGGGGTGCTTTTATGTCTGTTAAAGACACACTTCAGGCTTCATTTCCTGGTTTATTTAAGGATAACGTTCTTGTGTAAATTCTAACTAGAACCTTTGAGAGGAAGAGGAAATTCATGACCACTCAAGCATTTGATATTGTAAATGATTAAATTTGCCAAAAAGTTAACATTTACATTTACTTTGGAACTACACTGCAGGAGGAATAAAGGTTCGCTTTCAGCACTGAAAGTGAAGTTACCAGACCTTGGATGAGAGTACTGACAACAGCCTCAACACAATGTGCTTTGTAAAGGAGGCCTTTGCACTACTTCGGATGTTATGTAAAAAGCATTGAGGCATTAAAGAATGTTCATTACCCAAACCGTTACTGCACTCTGGACTAGAACCAGCAGATGAACTAATTGTCCCATTCATAGTAGATTCTAGCTTTCTAGAGAACCTAAAAACTTGGGGGTGGCTAAAAAGAGGAACATTTTTGTTAATGATGCAGTATAAGCAATGAAGAGAGTTTATGGGGTTCAGCACCCATCCTTCAGTACCATTGCAGAACATCAGCTCGGAAACCTTTGTTGCTTGTCAGGACCTTTTCTTAGTATCTGAATTCTGTGGGGTTTTTTGTGTGTCCTCCCATCTCTCCCTGCCTAGCAGTAGTCTAGAGAGAAACTACAAAGTGATATTACTGCTGCACTTTCCCTTATGCTGCCAATGCTGGCTGTTTTCTACATTTCACTTTTTTTTTTTTTACTTTTTTTTTCCATTTAGCTTTGTAAGGGCTACAGCTGAAACAGCTATTCCTCGGAGTCTGCCAGGACAAGTTGTTCTACAGCTGTCTAGGGATGGCAAAAGAGGGGAGGCTGTTTTCCACCTACTCAAAATAGTTCATAGGTTGTGCTCTACAATACACTAAGTACAGATCATATATTTGCAAAGGATGCTTGTGTAGTTTATTGGATCTTGCAGATCAGTGGAAAGCTGATGGTCCTCCTGCAGCACAGTAGTTACAGTAGAATAGGTGACACATTGGAATGTGGCCACGCTTAGCCTGGTGCTGGCTCTCCTTGGAAAATGTGGTTGTGGCCAAGTCATTCAGTATTTGTCACAGTTTATGGATTTAAAATTCATAGCACCATTGTGAGACTCGTATACAGAGTTTCTGTAAAGGCTTAGATTATTACTAGTTGCTTGTGGTTGGATGGGCCAGGACTGTGTAGGTATCCAGACTTTTGTCTAATGCTGCCTCTAACAGTTGCTCAATGGCTCCCTTCTGCTAAGGTAGTAGTTCCTGTATTTTTGGAGGAAAAGCCTTACTTTTAAGCCCTACTATTGCTGTAAAGTTCTGTCTTTTGTGACTGTAGGTTTCTCACTGGGCCTTATTGAACACGTACAGAACTAGATGTATGTCCCTTTAAACATTTTGACAGTAGGAATGCTATGTTTGTGATAAGAGATTGTTACAGTTGAATAAAAAAAGTGAGCTGTGTAGCTTTGCTGCTGTTGCTGACCTGGTAACACTATAGCAGCTCTTCAGTCTGGGATAGATTGTCTTTTTTAATACAGTGCAAAGCTGATCTCTCTGTGACAAATTGTTGCTACTTACAAATGGAAATAAGAAACATTAACAGCTTTTGTTTCAATGGAAGTGCTTTTCTAATCTTAGATGGTAACAGCTGTTGATAAATACCACTGTTGATCAAAAGGATATATACAGGTGATGCAGGAAATAAGTTATTTTGCTGCCCTACTAACTTTCTTAATGAAAAGAATCAAATTGCAGTTTCATCCTTTCCAATAATATAGAGAAGGACTTAGATGCGGAAAGTAGAGCAATGGGATAATTGGCAGCACTGTTGCTCTGTTGCTTCCATACAGGTGACTGTGTTGAAATTTTAATTCCATTAAGTTTTGTGCTTTGGAGATGCAGCTTGTCTTTTCAGCCATTTGTCCAGCCACATAAGCTGGAATGTGTTCAAAATCCTTGCCAAGAACAAATCCTTTGGAAGAAATGTTATACTTTGACCCAGGTTCAAGATGTTCTAAACCAACAAGAAATAAATATTTCTGAAGACTTATTTAATGTTCAGCTTAGTTACGTGTTGGTTTGGGTTTTTTTTTTTTTTTTTTCTCTCTCTTGCACTCTCTCAATAGCATGCAGATACTAATTTCACAGAATTACAGAATATTAATGGTTGGAAGGGACCTTGAAAGATCATTTAGGCCAAGCCCCCTGCCAGAGCAGGACCACCTAGATTAGGTCACACAGGAACGTATCCAGGTGGGTTTTGAATGTCTCCTGAGGAGACTCCACAACCCTTCAGGGAGCCTGTTCAGGCTCTGCCACCCTCACAGGGAAAAAGCTTCTCCTTATGTTTCTGCAGAACCTCTTATTCTCCAGCTTGCACCCGTTGCCCGTAGTCCTGTCATTGGACATAACAGAGAAGAGCCTGGCTCCATCCTCCTGACACTCACCCTTTCAATGTTTTTCCATTGGCATTTGTCCTTTACAGAAAGTTTGGATACAGATTCCTGTAGTGACAATTTAAACTCAGTTTAATGAGAATTTCTCTTTGTTTTGATTATCTACCATTTCCAGCAAATGATAATTAACTTTCTTGAATTTCTTTTCTTACACAGATCTACTTATATTTTTGTATTTTATTTTTGAAAAACTTTTTCTGCTAAGATGTAGTGAGTATTTTGAGCCTGAATACATCTGGTTCTTTCCTTAAATCTTGTACTTTACTTTTGGCTGTCTGGAGTCCAGCACAAATGCCAAAATCTACTTTTAGTGTGTTGACCATCAAGTTGACAAGGAATGATAGTTGGACATCCATGTCGATGAGAGCTTTCTTGCTGAATACAAAGAACTTTTTGACTTCTCTGTGAGTTAGACAGAGCTTCTGTTGAGAGTTGCTTGTCCTTTTTCTCTTGGACAGACTGCAAGATGTGATGTAACAGACTGATTTGTGGTTAATAGCAGTGGGTAAGACTGAAGCTTGGAGTATCTTCTTGGTGCAAGAAATGAGCTAATGGATCCAATTGCTATATAATAAACTTAGTTCTTTTGGGAGTGCTGAGTAATTTGGTTGCTTGGATTATAAGATGAACATTTTGTTATTAATAAAAAATACATAAAGTTTTCTGGATAAGTTCATAGTGATGCTATTGCTACCACAGTTATACTGTGTCTTAAAGAGATGAGAGAGAATTGCCAGAAACCAAGGTGCACACATGGGATTGGTGTGTAAGAACCAAGGACATTTAGCTCATAACTTTGGAGAACTTCCAAGTGATCTGAAAAGTATGAGGCCATGCTTCTCAGCAGGTGCCGTATTTATGCCTTTGAGAGGCCAAATGTGAAATTCAGAATGACATCAGAGGATGTCATCTCTTAACCTTTGACTGAGGGTAGTTGTGAGGATGGGAGGAGAAAAAGGTATGTACTTATACCCATACTAGAAATATAATAAAACTTACTGGCCATGAGTCCTATTTTTAAAATTCATTAAAATGAATGAAGTAACTTAAAGGTTTGTTTGTTCAGTTACAGGGGACTCTTGAAGTCATGAAAAGTATGACTCATGCAGACTATTTTCACTGGTTTTGGGGACGTTGTAGATGATGACTGGGGCTCTCAGTCTCACTTTCTTGCAAAATAATAATAAAAGCTCCCTATTTTCTAATCTCTTAATCAGCATGCTGACATCCCCAAAAAATCTTTTCCCTTGAGAAAAATGCTGGTTTGGGCATCTTGTATTAATGTAGCAACAAGATGGAGGATATGAATATACCCTGTTCTTTGTCTGTAAATGGCTGTAAATTTTTTTCTGTGTAAACCTTCCTCCCTTTTTTTACTCTTTTCTTCCTGAAATATTGTTAGCAAACAACATGAAAGGAAGAGCATCTGATGGTTTTATTTCTGTAGGACTTAACTACAGAAAATAATGTTCTAGGTAGAAAACTGGAAAGATTTTGGAGTGCTCTGTGAAACTGCAGACCTGCATGGGGAAATTGTGGTGGGCTTGCCACCCAAACTGTTTCTAAGTGGAGAAATCTATTTTTGAAAGTGAAGGCAAGCTGCTTACTCAAGATGAAAATTGACTTGGTTTTATGGCATCTTGGCAACCCTTGGGCTGCTTTTCTCTCCTTTAACTTTCATCCCACCGCCTCCAGCCAATTTCTACTACATGCACATGCACAAAAGCAAAAATGCTCCCCCAATCTAAAAAAACCCTAAACTTGGAGTATTTATACTCTTACTCTCCCTCAGTCCATCTGTCCTGCTTTTACTGTTGTGACCTAGTGTTGCTCTGCTTTTCTCACTTCATGGGACTGCATCCCAAATCGCCACGTCAGGCACAGTACATGGTGTCATTTCAACTGTAGATGGGTGGTGAGAGAGAAGATGTAGTGACATCTGTCAGCTAGAGGAAAAGAATGGTTTGGCAGAAACATTGCTGAAAATACAGTTGAGCAGCAGAAGGAAGAGCAAAACTATGACTTCATAATTCCTCTAAGGAAATTATTTTATGCATTTATTTTATATACTAAGGAGCTTAAATTATAAAATGTGCACTTAGCAAAATGTTCATAAACATCTCTTACCAGATGCGTCTGGTACAGTTGCAAGATTTTTCAGCTACCTCTTCTTCCCTGAGGTGCTAGGAATGGAGACTGCCAGTGAGGTACATGAGGTACCTAAGGAATGGGTACACCCTCAGTCAGCTGGAAGTCTCACCAAGACCTTGCAGATGTAAATTAGTATTATTTGCTTTCCTAGCATGTTTCTCTACTCCTTCCAGAACGTGCTATCCTGCATCTTGTATTTTGTAGGACTGATCACAACTGAATGATGAAAGTTTACTTTAACAGAAATATTTTGAGGTGTGCCTCAAAGTTTATGGCTTAAAATTGATTGAACTCTCATTGTATTTCCCCCTCCCTTCAGAGTAAGGGCCAGGTTGGTGTTTCAGGTTAAAGTGTGATATTTAGTTTCTTCTGTAACCTGCTAAATGTTACATTGCTGAATTTATCTTTTGGAAGAAAAAATCAATGGCTAACGTTCTCAGAGGGTTACAGGGCTGTAGTTTTCTCTCTTTGTTGCCGTGACCCAGTCAGACTGGGAGGGCAGGATACAGCCCTTCTCACCCTAAGCAGGCCTTGCACTGTCCTACTGTCTGCCCTCTGCTTTAGGCATTTGATATGGTCAGCGACTGAGCTGCTTCTGAACTCTCAGTGGAACATGTGAGGGACCAGAGTTTTGTGTAGATGTGTGAATGGTTTTATGTTAGAACACATTTCTTAAATGTATTGGTTATTTAATTGTCATGGCAATCTGTGGTTTGGAGATAGTTGACACTGTATGAACACACCCCGTGCTGAAATGCAAGTATTCTTATCAGAAATCAGGTTTCCTTTTTCTTCTCTGATCTAGTTTATCCTTTCTTATCTTCTACCAACACAGCATATGACTGTTCTTTGATTTCACTTGTATTTCACTGTATTAAGTAGTAAGATGTAGCTTATCCTGTTGTTAGTGCTGTAGTTTGAAAGAAGACAGATTCAGCCTCCAAAAGGTCTAAAGAAAGCCAACATATTGCAGTAAGGAAAATAAGGGGGGGTAGAGGGGGTGGGAGGGAGGGGGGTCTTCGTCACGGATTGCACTGTTTTGGAACACGGATTGGCCAGCTGGGGTGGGACATCTGCTGAGATATTCCTGCTGGAATAAAGAACTGCAGTACCAGGAAATCCATCAATTTGCATTCAGCTGGGGTATAGTGCACATCTGTTTAAGCAATGCAGCTGCAGTAGGAGACAGTGGTAACATCATCACGGAATTCTAGTTTATGTATATGTTAAAGCATGTCTGGTTTGAACTATGAGAACGTAGCACTCCCAGTCTGGAGTCATTACTCCTACAAAGGAGTTTTTAGAGGATTGTCTGTCCCTTTTAAGATGCATTACATCAGCTTCTGCATGAAGCATGACTCCTGGCATCCCTTAGCAGAGAAGTGCTGGAATATGGCAGGTGTTCTCACTCACCACTGTGTTTTCTGGCTGTAGCTCCGGTGTGTTGGCAGCCCACTGGATTGACACTTGAGTTATGGTTAGTTTATAGGTTACCATAACCTTCATAAGAATAGAGGAAATTCATCTTGACGTTTGTCCTCAGTTGGTCTGTAACAAGTTGTCCTACAAATCAAACAGTTGCACACAGAAGTGCAGCATTCCCTCTTGAGAAAACAATCTGGCATTAGATCCGTTATTTGCATTAGGATCCTGGTCTGCTGGTTTTTATGAGGGCCTCTTTGAGCTGGTTGTGGTACAGCAAGGAATTGTGCTGGGGCAGGCATGGTGGCATAATGTCGCAGCTGAATAGGTGGTGTTTGTATCTGGGTGTATGTCAGAAGGGAACGAGAGGTTGCTCTAACTGAAGATTTAGGAGGCTGATAAAACAGTTTTAAAGAAGCTTTAAGCTTTTTATCAGAACTTCACTAAACTGGTATTCATTAACAGTGCACTTTGCTAACGGCTAGTTCTTGCTTGTTCCCAGTCATTACCACTGCATACTCAAAGCAATTAGTTTGTAGCAATCTCGTTAGGAGTCGATGGTGAGCATACAGTCATTAGTGCTGACAGCTGTGGGCCTTGATGGTGAGGTGTTTGACGTTGTCACAGTTGCCTTGTCCTGCTTTACAGTTTTATTTCTCCCATTTCAGCTTTTGCTATTAAAAGAAAAGCAGGTTTTTTTCCAAATCTCAAGGTTGCACTTGAGCAGTGAATAGTCATTAGCTATCACCGAGATGCTTACACTTTTGGTGCCTCTGCTTTCAACCTGCACCTGTATTTTCAGGGTCTTCATTCTTCTCATGTCTAAGCTGTGTACCATAACAAGAGCCACCCGGTACCCAGCTGTAGTTCACACAGCGAGTTCTCCTAATAATTTCAGGGGCATAAGAGGCCAGAATTTGAGCCTTCCTCATCTGGCATAGGAATGTAGTTGGCGTAAGGCCTGAGGCCTGTTCCTAGCAGCGGCAATACTGTTTTTACAAAGCCACTTGGTACAAAAATACATATACATTGTTTACTAGTCATGCTATATAAGTTTGCTTATGTTTGAGTTCAGAACAAGCTAATAATTGCATCCTGTTTAATCTTCTGCTGCTTGCATGGGTGCAGCAGCTTCTGCTTTGGCTGCAGGCGGTTAAGGTTTGTGTAACTGTGGAGCTGGTGAGTAGCAACACGTTCAGTGCTGAGCACTCGCATCCTGGCTGTGCTGGGGATAGGATAGTGCTGTTCCCAGTTCACTCTGAGACTACCATTTCCTCTGTAGGTACAGACTGGACAGAGAGCTTCAAGCTTTGTGTATGTACATACTTAGAAAGAGACTTTGCTTAATCTTTTCTAGATTATTAATTCTCCTTTTTAAAAAGTGAAGATGAATACATGGATATGTGTCACTAAAGTCTGAGGTCTTTTCCAGCCTCAGTAATTCTGTGAAGATGAACTACTTGTACTATATTTTAAGCATTAAAAGAAATAAGTGAAGGCTTCAAATGCTGAGAAATGCGTAGTTTGCATCTCTGATGTACAGATCGCTTTATCATTGGGATACTTTCCTCATATAATTCTAAATAGCATGGGGATTTTTTTTTTTGGTGTGATGACAGGTATGGTAGTGTTATCCTCTAAGCAGTGAATTTACCAGCTGTTGAGCAGGATTTTATTATGTGTAGAACAGTGTTTGAAATACTAGCAGTATTAGCAATATTAAAATTATTATGCCTGTGTAAATGGGTGTAACCCTTTTCCAAAACAATATGCAAATCATTTTTGTTATGAGTAGAGACAGTTCTGTTTAAAATTGTGTTATGTTTATCACAAAAGGTGTAACTGGGCTGTTTAAAAAAAAAAAAAAAAAGGCAGCAAAACACCAGTGTGTTGGTTCAGCTACGCTGAGATTTTGGCTGATTAGAGCTGAATTCAGAGAAGAACATAACAAAGCTGTTCTTCATGAAAAGATTTTTTTTTTTTTCCCCGCTTTGCATATCTTTTCACTTTCACCCTGTTTTTGACACGTGGTGTTTAGTTTTGGTAAATGAGCTACTCTTAGTAAATCAGGAGGAATTATCTTCCTAAGGGTTTGATAAACAAATTCACAAGTATGACATATCCAGTTTCCAGTGGGTTGCTGGAATTATTTCAGAAGTTGTCTTAGTGAGGCCACCTCTATCCGAAGAGGTGTCATTCTTTAGAGGCACGTACAGATACGTGTTTGCACATCCCCTTTAGCTATGACGCCCACTCTGCATTTTGGAGCCTAAACTAGGAAAAGGCCTTATTAGTTAACAGGAGCAGCTTCTCTGAGAACATTTATAAGACAAGGGGGAGAATAAGGGAAATATTCAACTGCCTTAAGTTTGGGAGTGACTTACTTGGTCTGTGCAGACAGATAACTAGTCAGCAGGCACCATCAAAGTCCTTGAGTGATTACAGTAGACAGATGCGTGTTTCTTGTTTCAGCTGTTGCTCACTTCAATTATTACTTTCTTGTCATTACAGAAATACCACCAATACATTCCATGTAACTGCTTTTGATACCTTCTGACCACTGTCCATTTAGATGTGAAATAGAGAGTCATTCTAGCTGTGTGGTAATCATTAACTGTAGAATAGCTTGTTGTGTTGCAGTCCTTGGCATCTGTCAAATCTAGGATTAAACCCATACCGAAGTCAGTGTGGGTGTGCATCCGGCCATAGAAGCGGTGAGGAGGGCAGAGGTTCTTCTCCCATGGCTTTATAAACCTCCATGGCCACCAGCAGTGCTGTCAAGTTAGTTGAGTACATGCTTTTGGGCACTCATCATTCCACTGGAATTGCTTAAATGGCAGTAAAAGTATGGCTGGTTTGTGGTGTTTGGGCATTTTGGTGGGGTTTTTTGGATTTTTTTTTTTTTTTTTTTCTTTCTTTTTTCTTTCATTTTGGTTTTTATTTTGCTTTTAGCACTTGACATAGTGGGGGCCACGCTCCTGTCTGTCAGTGAATTTTCATCCTTTCTTATGGCAAAATTGTAATATTTCCTGTCTGCCGTCTTAGAATTTTCGAGTGGATTTAAGACCTTTCTATTCAGTTGATAAACAGAATAGAGAAGTCACCAGCTGTATTTAAGCAGATCAATCTCATAGTTTAGACATAGACTGTTTTTATAATCATCCTTGTTACTGTTCTAGAACTTTAAGAAGACTGTGAACTAGTTGCATTTTTTATTGCTGTTTTTAATGTTAACTATATTCTGTGGGGTTTTTTTCTACACAACTAGCCATAAAAAATCCTTACACTTCTCTGTTAAAACATGGTGATGATAGGTTTACTTCCTTCATCGGGGTTTTCTACTTCACACACAACTGATAATTGGGAGAGAAATGACTGTTATAACAACAGATCTTCCTCCTATCGAGGATGCTGTCAATTCTTATTGGCAATTAAGTCACCGAGGGAGTTAATCTAGAATATTGTAGATTTCTCTTTAAAGTTCTGATGTTGTTTTAAACTATGGAATTTTGAATAGTTTATCACAGCAGATATTGCAAGAGGATAGTAAACCATGCAGTTTTTAATGGAATAAGAATACTCTACTTTTTAATTGGCCCGATAGTGTCCCAAGATTATAGTTAAATAAACTGCAAGAAGTGAAAGTCCCCTCTGCCGCTTCTTGGAAAATTAAGTTGAGTTTACGGAGAGCAGAATTAAACAGAGTCCCTCATTGTCTCTGCTGAGACCATTTGTTTCTTTATAGAGATATTTTAAGTGTGGAAAAAGTCAGCTCGAGGGCTTTATAATCTTTTTCACTGCACTTGCGATTATGTTTTCGGCAGCATTCCTCCTTAAGCTAAAGATGGCTACAGATGGTTCTTTTAGCAACGCAAATGGGCGCTGCCATCACTGCCCTGGCTGCTTTTATTTTACTACGTAACGCACGTTCACTTCTACACTTGATAATAATCAATAATGCTAAATGCACACAAGACATACTGGAAGATGAGCGGTCCCAAGGTATTTCTGCCCCTCTGCAGAACTGCTGGTTCAACTGAAAGCAGAAAATCTCCAGGGAATTTTAACAAACAGGGAGCACTGCTGGCAGGCGGCGATGTAATTATCCTATTAAACCAGAGCAACATCTGCATTATCTGTGCATGTGCAGAATGGAAGGGAACATTATGTTCTCTAATCCTGTCTGGGAGCATTATGAAGTGAAAAGGATAACATTTTACCAAATCTGTGTTTTAACATGATAGGTTACACTTAATTACCTTTTAATTACCTTCCTTCACTGGATTTTATGTGAAGGACCCTGCCTCTAGCCCTCATCGCAGAGCTTTTCTTGCCTTTGGGTTGTCTGTGCCAAGTTTTATCTTTGAGTTTACCATGAAAAGATGGTCCTACTGTGACTTGAAGGCCATTATTACAATTCTTTTTCTTTAGTGTGTGAAGAATATTAATTTTATATACAATTGACACGTTCTAGCATTCAGAAGTATGTGTTTTGAATTTATTTGCAAAGAGCAAACTCATTAGACTATGTTTTCTGAATATCGAGTAACTCTGCATGGCAGAAGCCACACAGGAGCAAGAGGAGATGATTGCAGCCTTCTGACTGCTTGCAGCGTAAGCCAGGAGAGCGTATTGGCTTAAATAATGTAGATTTCTTTTTTCCCCTTTACCCCTGAGGGAGTCTGATTTCCTGATCACCTATCTAGCCATATGCCGTAGCTCTTGCCAGGAACTCCGAGCAGTGTCACTGCCAGCTAAAATTACTTGTTTTCTGAGAACTGAATTATATTGAGAATTGTCTTGAATTGCTGCACTGGCAACATCACAGAGTTTTGTGTACACACACAAAAAAGATATGTAAAAGCAGCCTCACTTTGAAATTCAGCTTAGAAACTGCTTCAAGCATTGAATTTGATCCAGATAGTGAGAGGTGTCCTACACCTGCTCGGGCGCATCACTCCCTCTTTGTTCTCTTTCCAGTGCTTTTCTCAGCTCCTTTGTACTCTGGCTAGTACAGCACAGTGTTGATACATACAAATTAAATGCTTACAAAGCAAGCACATTGTCTACTCCTGTTTTGTAGCAGTTAGAGCGAAGACCTGGTATAGCTAGTAAAAACTTCTAATATGTTGTGATAACTATGCTTCTTTTCTTTCTTCTTTCAACAGGATGGAACTGAAATACGGATATACATTGACTAAGGAGTTGGAATAAAACTGAGTCCTGCTCTGTGATACTGATATACCTGGACCATGAACTTACTGTTTGGCTTCATGCTTTAGAAACCTTTGCAGTAACTGTGTGAAGCTGTTGGGAACCATGGCATTCTCTCCATGGAAGCTATCTTCTCAGAAACTTGGCTTTTTTCTGGTGACTTTTGGTTTCATTTGGGGAATGATGCTTCTGCATTTTACTATTCAGCAGCAAACACAACACGAAAGCAGTTCAGTCCTGCGTGAGCAAATTTTGGATCTCAGCAAAAGATATATCAAAGCATTAGCTGAAGAAAATAAAAATGTGGTTGACGGGCCTTATGTTGGGACAGTGACAGCATACGGTAAGTGTGTGCTCCAGATTAAACACTTATCTGGTTAAAGTTTGTTTCTGAGCTGTCCAAATGTTTTACTTCATCTTGCTGCTGAATTGACAGTACTTTGCACTGTGGATTTTCTGCACAGGTGGAGAAAAGTGTCTTCACTTGTAACTATAAAATGGGTTAAATTCTATGTTTACAGTCACTTGGAAATCCAATTGTCTGCGGATTTTACTACATCTGTCTAGTAGCTATAACTAGCATGCCTCAGGTTTTTTGTTAGAACTGTATTTAAAAAAAAAAAAATCTTTCCTGTTCTTGAGAAACTTTTCAGTTTGTGTGTCAGTGATCTAAAACTTTGTGGAAGAAGAACTTGCCTTACTGATAAAGTGAAGAGCTGTTAATGTTTATTTCTTCTGCTTTCCCATTTCACTTCTTTGTTCAGTCAATTTACTTAATGTTTAAGTTTGTTTATCTGGCATAAACTTAAATAAAGCTTAAATATATTGTATTTGCCTCAGGGTGGAGAACTCTTCTTGGGAGTTTCAGTCCTTTGTTTGGCAGTACATTTTAATGCCTACTCCCTTACATTTCATGCAACATGAGAGTTAAGTTTGTGTCTATGTGTGAGACAAAGTATGCAGAAAAGAACAAAGCAGATTACCAGAAAATATTATGAAAATAAAAACATAATCCAGTTTCAGGTAAGATGTGGCCCCTCTTCAATCTGATCAGATCATGTCATATTCCTTACTTGTTTAGGATTTTTAAAACTCACTTTCTTTCCTACTTATGCACTTTCAGGCTATCTGGAAAGTTCATGGTTAATTAGTTATCTTTTTTTGTTTCATAGAACCATAGAATGTTAGGGGTTGGAAGGGATCTCTAGAGATCGAGTCCAAGCCCCCTGCAAAGCAGGATCACCCAGGGCAGGCCACACAGGAACAGATCCAGGTCGGTTTTGAAAGTCTCTAGCAAAGGAGAATCCACAACCTCTCTGGGCAGCCTGTTCCAGGCTCCGTCACCCTCACAGTAAAGATGTTCCTCCTCATGTTGAGTTGGAACCTTCTATGCTCAAGTTTATACCCATTGTTCCTTGTCCTGTTGCTGGGCACTACAGAAAAGAGATTGGCTCCTTCCATTTGACAGCCACCCCTCAGATACTTATAGACATTAATAAGGTCATCTCTCAGTTTTCTCCTCTCAAGACTGAAAAGCCCCAGTTCTCTCAGTCTTTCTTCATAGAGGAGATGCTCAAGTTCCTTAATCATCCTCGTAGCTCTCTGTTGGACTCTCTCCAGTAGATCTTTGTCCCTCTTAAATTGGGAAGCCCAAAACTGGACCCAGTACTCCAGATGTGGCCTCACCAGGGCAGAGTAGAGGGGGAGGAGAACCTCCCTTGACCTGCTGGATGCAGTTTTCTTAATGCACCCCAGGATGCCATTGGCCTTCCTGCCACGAGGACCCATTGCTGCCCCATGGAGAACTATCCACTAGGACTCCAAGGTCTTTCTCTGTGGTGCTGCTTTCCAGCAGGGCAACCTGTAACCTGTACTGGTGCCTGGTGTTATTCCTCCCCAGATGCAGGACTGTGCACTTATCCTTATTGAACCTAATGAGGTTCACCTCTGCCCAGCTCTCCAGCCTGTCCAGATCAAGCTGGATAGCAGCACAGCCTTCTGGTGTATCAGCCACCCCTCCCAGTTTCATATCATCATTTCCTTTCGTAGTTGCCTTAATACTCGGCTCTGAAGAAATCGTGTAGATGGTTTATGGTAGGCTTAGACAAAGAATAAAGATTAGGATGCAACAGATAATAGATGCACCTTTTTCTCTAGTTTTCTCTTGATACTCTTCACCTTTTGGTGCATGTAATGAAAATATCCTGCTGGGAGATGAGCTTCATGTCTCGTTTCTGGTACCACTCTTTCCCTCAAAAAAACAATTCTTGAGTATGTATGAAGGTGCTTGCTTAGAAGCCTGAGAATGTCTCAATCATAGCTAACAGTTACATTGCTTTGTTGCTTAAAGAACAAGCCCCCCTTATGCTGTAACTTCTACTGATTTGTGACTGCATGTTGAGCTATACTGATATTGTAATCCTGCAAAGCAACACAAGCTAAGTAGAGTGGTACTAGATCAGTGTTTAGATTGAAAGCCTACAGAAAGTGGAGGTCCCTACAGAATTGTGTATGTAGACTTAAAGCAAAAGCCTGTCTGCTATATAGCCATCTTTCCATTATTTGTAATGCTGCTTGATGCGAGCTGAACTGAACAAGAAACAAATAATCCCAACTGTATGTCTCCAGAATTGAAAGGTAACTGCATTAATACGTGCACTACCTGGGTCTGAGGGTACAGGAACTTGAGCTAAGATCCTCCTGCAGCTTATTGCCTGTGGCATTCAATTCCTGGTCCAAATCCTGCTGAGGAATAAGTTGACTTGCTGCCAAATAATGGTCAAGTTCCCTAGGAGAAGTTAAACTGCATTTGGATGTGAGTGAAGTAACTTCGTAACTCTGCTGTGAAGGTAAAGCTAAGTTTGGGGTAGAAATTTCAAGTTCCATGGCTAAGAAGAATTTTAAATATAAAGACAAGTTTGGACAGATGTTTTCAATTAAGGAAGGATGCAAAATAATGGTAATGTATTTAAAATTTTAGTGCTGTGGTGAATGAGTAACACCATATTAGATAATACTTTTTGAAACTGAGTTAAAGTTATGGCTTAATAAATGGTCTTTATGATCTGTGTATGCCTTTCTGTGTCCGATGTTTTTTCTTCATCGCTTCCTGAACATTTTTAACTTCTTTTTTTCCTGGGTGTTTTCCTCTCTGTAGTATGATTTTGTTCATGTTAAATGCCTTCTCCACTCTTTTCTTCTGCACACTGTACCATTGTGTAATTTAAAATAGTCTAGATCTTTAGTGCTTAAGATTCCGTCTTCTGTTCTTCAAAGGACAAAGAAAAACACACAATTATAAAGAAAAATATCTTCTTTATGGCCCTGTGGAATAAATACGACTCTTCTTTTGTTTGGAAAAAAGAATCATAAGCTTTCTAAAACTAATAGCCATCTCTTACTCTCTCATTTGCACACGAATTGAGCTAGTCATGGGAAAAAAATAAAGGGAGCACAAAATAACTGTGGCAAAAATAATACAGCTCATGTAGGGGCAGGAGAATTTCTTCAGATGTATGGAGAAATTTTTTATTACAGATCAGAAAGTTATTTGATTCTAAAGTTGTGGAAAGCAGGAAATGTATTGTGCATACACACATGTAATTATTTTATGTAATTAAATGGGAAAATAATGTAAAGTCATCATGCCAAATTCTTTAATCCTGAGACAAGGGTAAATGAACAAAGAACAATACTTTCTTTCATCTTCTTTGGCTTGTTGCCACTATAATTATACAGTTTAGTCTCATAGTGGTCTATTTTTCCCCTTTTGCCCACAGTTCTTTTAGCTTGCCCAACTGTCTGTGCTACTTTCAAGAAATGTGAACAAAAGAAAAGGGAAAGAAAAAGTATCAGAGAACTCTTTCTGGGTTGTCATTTGATATGCAAATTCCTGTTATTGTTTGTTGCTGGAAGTGCTGGGTCAGACCAAGTAGGTAGAGTCAATCACCAACAGACTGAAGAAGAGGAACAGGTGATTTATGGTGTTCTGTATATATGACAAAAAAAGATTGAACTGAATTGTTTAGGTTGTTCTTTTTTGGGGTTTGTTTTTTTTTTTTTAATTTTTTTTTGCCAGTGCAGAACCTGTTTGTGGGGGAAGAGATGCAGGAGAAAGTTGATGTACTGGCTCAAAACTGTCCTTCCTGGGAAGGGGAATTTTGATTCCAAGTGACTGAGCTGAGCTTTTAACTGACTGTTCCTCTGATAGTGCTTGAATATGGCTTTCAGTTTAGATTAATTGTTGTTTATGCAGCTTCTTATTAGTTAAGCATGTCTGGGGTGGTTTTTTTTGTGTTCTCAGGTCTGTACCCATAAAGGCACACACTTAACCCTGAATATAGGAGAGATATATATATATATAGATATATATATATATGAGTTGCAGTGTGGTGTATAAAATAGACAGGAAGACATGTTCCACCTCCAGGGAAACTTGTAACTGAGGCTGAACGAAGTAGGGAATGTTAGTGCATAGAGCTGCTAATGACAAAGATTTGCACCAAGGAAGTGTCTATTTATATATTCTAGTCTCATTCCTGGATCTATTTTTTGATTCTGTCTGACAGCGTGCATTGCATTATTAAGCAATTTAACTTTTCATTTTGATTTGTAGATTTGAAGAAGACACTTGCTGTCCTGTTGGATAATATCTTGCAGCGCATTGGGAAGCTAGAATCCAAGGTGGAAAATCTTGTACTTAATGGAACAGGAGCAAACTCTACCAACAATACTACCACTCCTGCTCCCAGCTTAGGAGCAGTTGAAAAGCTTAATGTAGCAGGTGGGTATGACAGTTCTTTAAGATATTTATGTTTAATCTGTCTTTTTCTCTTTTGGCCACAACACTGTTTTTCAGTGTTTGGTATTTGGAATGTCATAAGAAACAAAATTCAAAGTCTAGCCTGTGTCAATGGCAATTTTCAGTCCAGTGGTTCATAGTAGATGTTTTGTGGTTCGTAGCAGATGTTTTGTACTTTAAATGGTTGAGCCTTTGAGTGATGAAACAGAAGCTAAGCCTAATTACTCAGGTTGATATGAATCCACTCTGCATTTCTCCCATATGTCCTTCATTGGTTATTCTCTGAAAGAAAACATTTCTTAGGTTTGTTACTGGTTATGATTTAAAAATGTCCTTACCTGCTCTGCTTAACAGCTCTTAATGATTTGATACACAGAGATGACCTACTTGATGCCTTCAGCTTAAATAAATATATGTTTTAAAATGTTACTTGAAGTGATCAATTTTGTCTTCAGTGAATGGACTGTTTGCTACCCTTAAAACTTCTCAAAGCATTTGAGTCATTCTGTGTTGGTAGAATGCCTTACTGGCCTCTTCACCTGAACATCTCAGTTCCTTTAGTGTTCCCAGCTGTGAATGTGGTTGGTACACTGACTAAAACTTGCTGTTTATACTGCTTTGTCCATTGCCCTGCATTTTGCTCCACCAACAATTCTAAACAGCCAAGTCTTGACCAATAGAAGGTTTGAATCCATCCTGCTAATGATCTTTGCAGTCCTCAAAAGAGAGCAGAGCAGAATTGTTAGGGCAACTTGGTCAATAGATGGGTAGCTGTGATCCTGAGTCTTGCCTGTGCTGGGATTTACAGTATAAATAAATACTTCTGTTGACAGGGTGTTATCCTCTTAAATTTTTCAAAACAGATGCTACCTTTGGTAGGGAAATGCCACTGAAAGGAAGTCTGGGAGAGCGGATGTAGGAGCGATTACCCGAGTACAGCACACTAGCAGAGCTGCTGCTCTGTTCTAACTGCATTTTTCTGTACCAGGATGTTAAAGACATGTTATCTATTGGTGAGACAGATCTTTCTGTTTCTCTTGCCACACAGTAAAACAATGGTTATAGGTGTTTACAGCATCCCTTTGCACGTGTGATTTACTACTGTTTGCCTTGTGGTACTTTTTTTGTTTTCTCTTGCCTGTGTCTCTTGTCTTGGCTAGACTGAAGCCAGATTGGAATCCAGTAATCAAAGAAGTCTGGCACTTGCAGGCTGCTAATAGGGTGAGCCATGTTGCTACCACAAGGGATAAAACACAAGATCTTCACTGGAAACCTTCCACTTCAATGAAAAGTGAGCTAGTACAGTATTGTTATAGGTTTTGGTCTATATATGAATTGCAAATCTTCCCTGTATATTTTCTTTTTGTAGCTAGACAAAAGAGAGACTTGATGTTGCTATTTCAATAGATTCACAGATAATTGCAAGAAGTACACTCATGTTGTTGCTTATACTTTTATAGACAAAGAATCATTGTTCTTACCTGACTAGGAAACATCTCTCATCAGTTCTTGATTGAATTTTGTTTGTCATTCTTGGAGTCTGCTAGATTCAGAATTTTAGTCCTCACAAACCATATTTAAGGAGCTTGGTAGTTTTCAGTTTGCAGTGTTTACATGGCTTTTCGCTGCCTGAGGCTTGCTCTGTGGCAAAGAACGCTATTTGTCTCAGAAGAGCTTCATTTTTTAACCTTTTGAATCCTAGAATCATAGAATGGTTTTGGTTAGAAGGGACCTTAAAGATCATCCAGTTCCAACCTCCCTGCCATGGACAGGGACACCTTCCACTAGAGCAGGTTGCTTAAGGCCCTGTCCAACCTGGCCTTGAACACTTCCAGGGAGGGGGCACCCATGGTTTCTCTGGGCAACGTATTCTGGTGTCTCACCACCCTCACTGTAAAGGATTTCTTCCTAATATCTAGTCTAAATCTACCCTCATCCAGCTTAAAGCCAGTACCCCTCATTCTATCACTACAAGCCCTTTTTAAAAGAAGTTCTTCCCCATCTTTCTTGTAGTTTCCCTTCGGGTACTGTATTGACTCTTGGTACAACTAAATTTAAAATATCTGAAGCAACTGTATTAAACAGCAACAGAAAAACCTTCAGGAAACAGTTTGATTAATGTATTGTTCTGATGCTTGTTTGGATAGTGCTGCTGTTCTGGAGATACCAGTGGGTAGAATAGAGTTTGAAGCTAATCCTTGTGTTAAAGTGCCTGCTATTCATCCATTTGAAGCAATCAGTGGAAATTCATCTGATTAGAGGCAACCAAAAGGAAATAAAAAACTTGTTTCTACTTTTCTTCTTCATAGCAGTTTCCTGGCAGTAGCAAACTCTGGAATCCATATGATTCCAGTAAAATCATAATATAAATATCTTCTCTGTTAGGAAGGAATTGTTTGGAAAATAACCCAGGTGAGTAAACACTGTGATTACAATACCAGCTACATTGTTGGATTTGTCTGTAATACTTCAACAGCATCATTTTTATTGTACTAGAGCAATTGAGGTAATCTGAAAATTGTTGCAGAGAAGGCATTTTGTTACCCAACAATTTGTCATTTTACTGGAGCTGAAACATATATCTACACAAATACAAGTGATACTTCCATTGTTTTCTTTACAATAGTTTATTCAGCTGTTATGCTATGAAGTGATCACAGAAAGTAAACATCATAGGGCTACCATTTCTGTCTGTATATCTGTAATATTTTAATGCTGACTTCAGACAAATTCAGTTTAGCTATTAGTAGTAATTTCACTCTGCCTGGGCAATCATGGTACGTATGGAGGTCCTAACAACATCATGTTCAGTATTTTTAGTAATTTTTAAAAAATACTTCTTAAGTTTCTTTTCTTGCAAATCTTTTTTTGTCTCAGAGTTGCTGCTTAAAACTCTGAAGTCAATTAAGCATTTTATAGCCTCATTCATCAGTGTGACAGAGCAGTGTCATTAGCAGACTTTCCTAGAAGAGTCCTGCTTCCAGTGGAGCTACTTCGTGCATTTATTATTTTTGGATTGGCCTGTCACAGTGCACTCAGACCTGATCCTAGAATCTATATAACTGTGTCCCGTTACCTATGGAAAGCCTTTCTGAAACAAATGAATCTTCATGCAGGCTTAAGATGCACCTCAGAATCTATTGACACTGCCTGTAAACCTTGGTAGTAAATAGTGGAGTCACTAATCATCCTGAAATCTGTGTTTTGTCCGCACTGACCTTGTGTAAAATTTACTGTGTGTTATGTACTCCCGGAGTAGATACAAGTGATAAAATAAGGCAGAATAGAATGACAGGAAGGTGATTATACTGTAAATATTTGCCCTCATTGCTGATTATGAATGGACACAAACTCGAGCAAAATATTGTATTTTTCTTAAAATTTTAAACTGACTAGTATGGCAGGCTAGCCTTGTCAATTTGAACGTGCTGTGAGCTTTCTTTCACTGTGTATTTTAAGTATTAGTAACACTTCCATGGAAAAAAAATGTAGTGCTCTTTTATTTGCAAACTAGGAAGAACAGAGGTGATGATGATGATGATTGGTCAATGTTTCTCCTTGCAAAGCCTTTCTGCAAGTACAACTTTCTTTTATTAGGTTCATTTCTGTATTCAGAAAGCAGTCCCTAAGAACAGTATCTGTATGCTATGGGTAGAGGATTGTGGTAATGCAAAGATCCTGTAATCTTAGACTGGTTTGGCTTGGAAGAGACATTAAAGATCATATAGTTTCAACCCTTCTGCTATGAGCAGGGACACTTTCCACCTTCCAGGTCTCCCAAAGCCGTGTGCAACATGACCTTGGACACTTCCAGTCATGGGACATCCACATGTTCCAGTGTTTCGCCTCCCTCACAGTGAAGAACTTCTTCCTTCTATCTAATACAAAAAAGCTGTGTTCAACAAAACAGAATGTGTTCTCGACTGAAGAAAGTGTTAGACATTGTGAGCCAAAAAGTGTGGGAAGCTCCAGACATAAGCATTGAAACAGGAGGAGGTGTAGCCTGAATTGTAATACTGAAATAATCCATTATTAACTGCTTCATGAAGAAATGAGCAACACCTTCTCTTCAAGAGCCTATCAGCAAAGGACAAAGGAGAGACTGACATGGGAAATGAACTGTTCAGCAGTTTGGAAAAAATACCAAGTTTAGGTTTATTAATCCAGCCAGAGGTTGAATTATCTCTGGCCAAACAGTAGCCATCATGCCTATTTATGCCTTGGAACAGCCTAATGGAAATGTTTGTGTCTTCCTGAAATTAATTTTGATCAATTTTTAGCCTTTGCTTTGAACACTATAGTCTAAACAAGCAGTTTATGTGATAGGTATGACTTGGTGCAGAGCCTGTGGCTTTTTCTTTCAGTAGAGTAGCTTCTTGAAACCTGAGATATGCTGGTATTTGTAGATTATGTAGCATAAGTAAAAGATATTCTTTGACCAAGGTTTATAACTATGCTTTGGGCAGATGTCCAAGCACCTTATGAGTACGACTCAGTGTTTAAAAGGTAGGGACTGTGTGGAAATGATAAACATGTGGAAAGAACATCAGTCTGGTTTTCGCTCGTTGGTAATAAGAATGTGGTTTGTGGGAGGAAATTTTGAGGATTTAACATGTACTGTAACTCAGCTATCTCTGAAGTAGGTGAACCCAAGCATTTGTTTGATACAGTTTTTGAGTTCCCATTTAGACAGCAGAAATCACTTTCTTCACTCTCAGACAGCTAGCTTTGCTAATTTATATGCAGGCTGTACTGTGTATTGCTAGCCTTAGTGTGTTTAGGTTTGGTGTTTGTAATGTAGTGCTACACCTGCTTGCTTCCTCTGGAGTAAGCTTTACAGAATCCTTCATAAGGGAAGCCCAAGAGCAAAACATCTTCTCTTTTGGATTATGCGAAAGGCTAGTAGAGAATGAGCTCTTAGTATCACAAATACCTTTAATCCTAATCCAGAAGGAGTTGAGGATGTGATCTCTGCTAGAGAGCGAGGCTGCAGGGATTATGTTAAACAGCAAAGCCATGGAGCGCCTTGGATGGCTTGAGTGGGATGGCTTGAGCTGTTCAATTTTTTTCTTTTTTCCTTCTTCAGAGCCACATGTGAAACCATAAGCATGCTTTCCTTTTACTTCTGTCCTAAAAAAAACATCAAACAATCTGGTTGTTTTGATACTGATAATTTTCAGCTGCTTTTTCAGAACCTCCATTTCATTTAGGAAAGTGCAACTTGTTAATAAAGATGCTTATGAGGCTTCAGCCCATTGGTTCCAGAATCAATAAAGTCCTCTTTCCTTATCTTTCTCTACTCATCTTTATCCAAACTGTATATGAAAAGCTTTTAAGATACTTGGGTAGCTGTCCTTTCTGTGTTTGTGGGAAGTAATGTATTCCCATACACACAAGAAAGTATTCGTCTAAACCTTGGGTGCCTAGCAGATAAGAGCTTTTGTCAGCCTTTAGAACAGGAAGCTTTGAGGCACTGCCACAAATAACACCCTAGGTAAATTTCAATTTGCTGGTTTAGAGATGATTAAACAGAAATGGGAAAACAGGAAACCGTGCCACTTTCAAGCAGAGCTTGTCTAAATTGCTGCTTCTGTTGTAGCTGAATCCTTGGTTCCATGTGACAGGCACAAGATAAGTTTGATGTAGGCAACTTGGCTTTTAACAGTTGTGCAAGGTAACTGTGAAAGAAATCCTTGATTTTTTTTGTGAGACAGTCTTGTACTAAGTACATTTCATCAGATAGAGCAATCTGCTTGCACAAACACGATCAAAGATTCTGTCCTGTTTTGCTTCATGTGATTAAATTTTTTTTTTTGGTGGGTTTGGTTTAGGCTTTGCTTTGGGGTGTTTTGGCTGGTTTGTTTTCCTTTTTATTCTAAATTGTGAACTCTTCCTGTGTTCTGGCAAACTGTGGGAAAAACTTGATTCAAGCAAACTGAAAGAAACGGTTTCAATTCCTCAGGCTTTAAAACACTACTAAATAACAGTGGTATTAATTCTGAATATGCATGTTGCAAATCAAATTTCTAAAAATAAACCCGAGTTTATTTCAAGCAAGGGCCGAGGTGCTCAGAGGCCATTGTCATCGCTCTTCACTGTGCTTGTTCAGTGAAAAGATGTATTTCTGGGAAGTGCAATCATCTAACACCTAACATAGTATAATTGCAGCGAAAACTGTGCCAGAATGGTTGTTTACAAAATGTTCTTTTGCCTTGAAAAGTGTCACTTGTGAAGATTTTAATTGTGTGCCTTTGATCCTACAAAAATGAGCAAGTGAAGGTTCACGTCAAATCCTCCTCCACACCCCCGCTGCACGTAGCTGGTGCTTGGAGAACTCTTTCTAAGACACAGAACAGTGAAGTGTCAGGTTGCTGTGCGTCTCACTGCTCAGTGAGGGAGAATATTTTTGGTGTTATCTGTTCAAAGTTTCCATAGTTTTTCTGCCTTATGCATTAACTTGTTCTACTGTATTGGCTGTTGAGTTCTCTTTTAACAACTTCAGTGTTCACATCTTTAAAGTCACTCATTAGGATGCAGCCTTCAGTACTTACTTGTCATTTAAGACACGATGGCTTGGATGCCTGTCAGGTATCTGGCATCCTTTGTGAATATGTAGTAAGGCAGGCTGACAAGTCAGCTTTGGAAAAGCTTCAAGCAGGCTTGCTTTTTTTTCTTTACTGTTACTATGGCAATAAAGACATTTGTTGTGGTGTTTCCATATCCCTCTTCCTAAAAACCTGGGGCTGACACACTGAAGGTGGGGAAGAAGACTCAGGTACCTTCATGATCAGTTGATCTGTTTCTATGACTCTTTCCAATGAACTTTGCTACACATGTTAACATCCTTGTTAGCTTTAGCAGTCTGTAACAGGAGTTCACCTTATAGTTCTGTACTTAAAGACACAAACTAGATTAAAAACAGCTAAGATGTGCTTATTATTCTGAATTTCCAGAGTTGTCTTCCTCTCTTAAGAGACCACAGAAGGCTTTTCTTCAGTTAACATAGTACATGCAATGTTCTGTATGGTCATGCCTTAAAAAACAAACCCATTGTCCCCACAGTGTCGGTGTGTACCAGATGGAATAGGATGTGAGCTGCCCTGGCTCTAACAGCCAAGATTGCCACCTTCTCATGGCAGTGCTTTTGCTTTGACTCATATTTGTTGTGCCTTATTCATTGTATTCTTTTTTCCACGCTATATAATATCAAGCAGTTTTTCCTATTTTGCTGTCCATTTGCTTTCCCCAAAAGCAGTAGGGTGGAGCTGGGGAGAACTGTGTTTTCAAGCCTGGCTGTTGCAGCACAGTGTAATAATGACTGTGTGGAGGACCACACGTGAGTATTTTCCACTGCAGTACTAAGCTGTATTAGTAATACTGAAGGGGGCTGTTAGTGGTCCCCTGGGCTGCATTTTGATTAACTACTTGAATACTACTTGAATTCTCCTAACACTGCATTGATTTCAGTAGCATTAATGGAATGCAGCAGCACAGCTGGAGTGAGGATGGACTAGCTGTAGAAAAGTTAATTTTCTTTAAATCATACCAATGCTTTGCTCCTGAAGTTTCTCAAATGTTAGTAGAAACCATTTTGTGCTTTGCATTTAAAATCTTGACACCTTTAGCTTATTTCACTGAACATGTTGATAGTGCTTTCAGCTCACACTGTAAGTTCTCTCTTTAAATAAGTCATACTAGCTGGAGATGGAAAATGTGAATTAAATTGAGAATGTATTAGTGGGAGAAGAGAAAGGGGGGGACCTTACACAAGCTAAACCAGCCTTACCTACGGCACTGTGTCTAACCATAGATACCAGATTGCAGAACTGAAATAGAAATGACAAATTTCCTTGAATTAAAAGAAGAATAGTACCTTTATTTAGTGATCAAAATCCAAAAGAGAGCAAACAGAGATAAAATTGGTGAGTAGACTTGATCTGATACTATTCTGTCCTTTTAATACTAAGGAGTTTCCTGATTTTATGAGATCCAATGGGCAACACTGTGAGTTGAGCTATTATCTGTTCTGTATGTTATCCAAAGATATTCCAATATGCATTTTTTTGCACTAGTCTAAAAAAATAAATCTGTGTTTTAGCCTCAGGGTTCCCAAGCATATAAAGTTTTGTGTCATGTTAAATTAAGATATTTCCATTCTCTGAAGAATGAAGAGTTGGTCCTTAGCAGACTAGATAGACTGCTGCCACAGTTTGCAATGTCAGCACTGTGGTGGCTTTTTCATTTGCTTTCACTAATATTGCTCTTGTGAAACTTCTATGACAAATGTAATACCTATCAAGCAGCAATCACTGCTGAGTAACTAATTATAATGGTTATTCATCTCACTCAGTGGATTATTTCCAGACTTCCTAACTGCCTGGTGGAGAAAAATTGAAGCAGAATTGTTTAGCTAGCCTGTTACAAAGCACAGTATGTGAAGGATGTGCAGTGTAGGAAAGCAACAAACTATGTACATAATGCTCACTATTGCTTATTTTTACTGCTTTGTTAAAGAGTAACTAGGAAACAAACAAAAAATCAATTTCTTATCATGGATTGTGCTTTTAACCACACAGTTCTCTCTTGGATGTTGTTGACCTTCGCTAGAGCAAACAAAACCTGTAGGTGTGAAATTTAATTGAAAGATATGATAAAGACCTCTGCCTGTGAACTGGTAGAGAGAGCAGTGTCAAAGGCATGGGACTATCATTGCAAGATAAAGAGCAACAAAGAGAAGTGTCTTTTCCAGTGCAAGGTTAGGTGACTTAGCTTGAATCTGCCAAGTCATTCATGCTAAAGTGTCAGACTTTGCACTAAAATAACCGATGATTGTTCACAACTTCACTTTCACCTGCTGTGCACTAACGATATCTGATGGAGGGCTGTGTATCTTTAAACAGCCACAGAACATATGGCTCCCTTCTAAACATGAGGATGGAGTTTGTTAGTTACATATTGAATACCCCAGGACCTCACAAACGCTGCATTGTATTGAAAGAGATTTTTTTATATCTAGAGTTGCTTGGTGTTGTGTCAATATTTTCCATTCTTACCAGGATAATCTGTATGTAACAACTGTGTGCTCTTGGGTTTTAATAGATGAGATAAGCTGTGCATGACTTCAGAAATATGTGTCTGTAGAATAGGAATTAATATCACTGCTCACACAAAAGAGAAAAAAGTGTTTATTAGCTGTTGTTGGGATTTTTTGTACTGACTTGACAGTTGCTGTATTTCTAACTTTTCTGGGTTGTAAGTTCTAAATTTTGTCTGGGAAAAGAGATCTCAGAACTTGCATTTTAACTTATGTAAATCCTAATTAAGGATAAAAGTCTTTGTGGTTTCTCAAATACTATTTTCTGATAAAAGTAACTTTAATGTGTGGGTTTATAATATATTTTTCCCCTTCAGGAAAGAGCTATCCAATATAGATTTGGTAACAGCATAATACTTCTATCCAGACCTTTTTAAGAAGGATCTTAATAAGATATTACAGTTTGGGTTTCTTCATCATCTCCAAATGCTGTAAAACTCTAAACTCTTGACTTCCATTTTGTTTTATTTAAATACTTGCTTTTCTTGTTTTGAAGATCAGTGTCATCATTTATCCCCAGCTGGCAGCTAAGCCCCACCCAGCCACTCATCCACTTCCCCTGTAGTGGAATTGGAGAGAGAATGGGAAGAGTCCAAGAGAGACAGCTTGTGGGTTGAGGTAAAGACAGTTTAATAGGTAAAGCAGAAGCTGTGCACGCAAGCAAAGCAAAGCAACGAATTCAGTGACCACTTCCCGTGGGCAGGCAGGTGCTCAGCCATCTCCAGCAAAGCAGGGCTCCATCACATGTGGTGGCTCTTTGGGAAGACAAACATCATCATTCCAAGTGTCCTTCCTTTCCTTCTTCCCCTGGCTTTGTCTGCTGAGCGTGACATCATATGGTGTGGAACAGCCCTTTGGTCAGTGGAGGTCAGCTGTCCCAGCTGTGTCCCCTCCCAACTTCTTGCACACCCTCAGCCCATGCTCTGGTGGGGTGGGATGAGGGGCAGAAAAGACCCTGTGTAGCACTGTAGCACTGCTCAGCCACAGCTAAAACAGCCCTGAATTATCGACACACTTTCCAGCATAAATCCAAACACAGCCCCATAGCAGTTGCTGTGAGGAAAATTAACTCTCCCCAGTCAAAACCAGCACAGTTGACATCCCCAGGGTTCCACTTGCTTCATCTCCCCTGTCTTTGCGATCCATTCAGAAGTGTAAGTTGCTGGTATCTGGTCTCAGTTGCTCCCAACTCTCCGTGGGAGACACAAGTTTTCTTCAGCTCTGGATTCCTGGTTGAGGAGAGCCAGCTCCTTGTCAGCGTGTGCGATTGCAGAGCGGGCGAGCTGGTGCGGCACTGCAGGGCCAGGCTGAGCCAGGGAGCACTGGCCATCCACTGCTGCTTCTGCTGGCCCAGCTCTGCATCAGGCTGTTAATGCGTAGCTTTGAATTTGTATATGAAGAGGCTGGTCAAAGCTTCCTTGACTTTAGATATTTTAGAAGGGTATTTCTTATAACTATAGTTCAGAAGAGATAGTTTAGTAAGGATAGGGAAAGGAGCCTTTTTGCTGCTGACAGCCCATTAGTCTACTAGCTGTTAACCAGGAGGCTCCGGCTCACCCTCCATGCCGACTTGGTACTACTGAGCAGCTCGAGGAGCAGAAATGAATTCTTTTTACATGTTCTGATTATTAAGGAAGAAAAAAAGTTGGGAGGCATGTTTCTCAACCTAGAAGCAGCACTGACTATGGCTAAGAAGAAAGGGTACGGCTTCAGTGCAAGCAGTAGTTGACTGGAACCAGTGAAACTATTCACAGGTCTTTTGCCTTTAATTCTCAGGCTTATGTGTGGAAACCAGTATGTTCTCATACTTGCCCATATCTGTGGGCAGTGTGTTGCTTTGGACAGCTCTCCTTGATGTAAATGTGTCCAGTCTGATTACATCAACTATCTTCCTATATGCAGGCAGGAGGGAAGGATTGCTTGTCTAGGGAGAACAGAGGAGTTGCTTTTCTCTGTTGTTTCTCCCGTTCTTTCACATTTGTTTCCTCTTGTATGCCTATATTGCTGCCCTTTGTTCTGCTCTGGATAATGGTTTATGTAAATTGTTTCATGGGACAGTTTGTATGCTGTTACCTGATTAGTAGCTGTGAATGAACAAGTGAAAGTTGATCCCTGGGAAGATGGAGTAGGGAGCTGGTGAGCACGTGAAGCATCTTCAGAGTCTGTAATGGTGTAAAAAAGATGTTACCATGTTTGAGTAAGGTAAATCCTAGGAGTGGTTACTGTTGCTGGCAAGGTGGGAGTAAGATGTCAGATACTGTTGGAAATACTACTAGAGACACTAATGCCTCACTAAGCCTTTCATCGTGGTTAGAAGTGAGAAAGGTGGGCGTTAGTGGTCTATGTTCCCTATACATAAAGATTATCCTGGAGAGACCAGAGTGCTGTTAGTATGTAAATCATCCCTGTGGAAGAGACAGAGTGGAAAAAGCCCTGGTGCAGCTGGCCAGAGGGGAGCCCAGAAGCCTGAGAAAATCTGTAGCTTATGCTGACAGCTGTCTGGCTCTTGATTTTTACTTCTTGGAATGGGTGGGAGCAGGGAGGGCTGGGAGGGCTGGCTTTCTGCTTGGAAAGTCTCTGTGTATAGTACTGCCACCACTCACCCGAGCTGTTGCAGCGCACGGCTGCTGCAGTACGTGACTGTTGGAAGAAGCCAATTTTTATTCTTGCAAGTAAATCTTGCAGATAGAGGGGTTCTATAAAACCTTGTAGCAAAGATCACTGCTCATCTACAAAACACACTTGCGTGCAGAAAATGTGTCTGCACGACAAAAGCAAACGGATATGGAGACTGCAGTTGTGTGGCTACCAAAAGTGAGGCCATTGTCTGCATTTTATGGTTTTTTCCCCATCCTTCCTCTCTTTGGCAGGCCACAAGACAGCCATTAAAATGCAATACAGTGTAAGTGATAGACTTGGCACACTAGGTATTTATGCTGTAAAATAAAGAATTACAGACTGTGCTTGTGTATTACACTGTACTTGAGTATGGCACTTGTACCCTATGCTTATGTATTACCTGATTATTTCTGTACTTCAGAAGAAGAGAGGGTTTACTTGACTAACCTTCTGAAGTAGAAAGCCACCATATGATGGCATAGTTAGCTTGAGATAGAAGATATTTTTTATTTTTGTAAATTTAAATGACAAAGTTTATGGATCCTTCATGTTGGCAAGCTATACCTTCCAATCAATAGAAAGGACAGAAGAGCAGCTGGAGTGCTTTAGTGCTTTTGACAAATAAGGAACAGAAGGAGTAACATGAAGTCTATGACTGTCTCGCAGAGAAAGTTCATTTAGCCCAGAGGAAGCGATGCAAAGCCTGCATGTTAGGCTTCCTTGAACTGTTGTGCTGGGCTCTGCCAGCAGCACCTCCTGCAGTTGCGGGCTCTGGGGGACTCTTCTTCTCACCTCTGCTCTGCTTCCTCTGTAGAGGTGAGCAAAACATTTTTTTGCAGTTTCAAGTAATGCTTTTGGGCAGGAACTATTATTAACTGATTTCATATCAGTGATCCAACCAGGAGTCAAGTGAATGGTAGTGCCGGCACGGTGATCGGCGAGTTGTGGCAGAGGAAAGAGCCCATAAGAGTGCACTGTTAGAGAGGAAAAGGGAGGTGGAAATGCATGCTAAATACTATTAATAATATCTTCTCCTTAAGGGTTTAAGAATTGTTTCTGGCCTTTCTGAAAATTGCTAATTGCAGTTGGTTGGTTCTATACATAGTAGCTATGGGGGGGGTCGAAGCAAAAAACCTTTGAGCATGACAAGTATAAATGTAGTTGATAGGAAGACTTGTTTGATGGAATAGAGTTGCCCAGACATTGAAAATTTTCAACCCTAAGTTCAGTTTGATGCTGAAAGTTGAACTTTCCTTGTGGCTGAACTGCATCTCTGAGTTACAGCATAGATTTCCAATCTCTGTTGTGTTTTAGGGAGATGTGAATTTGATATGCCTTATGAAAAGCTCTGTACTTACTTTATATTCAGGCTTATGACTTTGAAAAATTAAAAAAAACCCCACAAAACCACAGCAGCAGCAACAACACCAAAAAAAAAAAACCCAAAAATACCACAGCAAGGAAGAAACCCCAAAACTAGAAAAACAACCCTCATGGTTTAGACCATAAAGCTCCTCAGCTCTTCTCGTGTCATTATATTTCTTACTGAAAATGCCATCGTCTTAACAAAGAGTTTCTTTAACAAGTCCAGAGGAGGCCACAAAGATGATCCAGGGGCTGAAGCACCTCTGCTGTGAGAGAGCTGGGATTGTTCAGCCTGGAGAGGAAGAGATTCCGGGGGAACCTTATAGCTGCCTTCCAATACCTGAAGGGGAACCTACAGGAAGGCTGGAGGTGGACTTTTCACAAGAGTGTCCAGCAACAGGACAAGGGGAAATGGTTTTAAACTGGAGGAGAATAGGTTTAGACTGGATCTCAGGAAGAAGTTTTTAGTACGAGGTGGCAAGACTATAACAGATTGCCCAGAGAAGCTGTGGACGCCCCCTCCATGGAGGTGTTCAAGGCCAGGTTGGATGTGGCCTTGAGCAACCTAGTCTAGTTGAGAAGTGTCCCTGCCCGTGGTGGGCAGGTTGGATTAGCTGATCTCTGAGGTCATTCTAAGTGCCATTGTTATCTACCTGTATGGACTGAATTTAGAACATGCTTTTTAATTACCGATACCTGGATGCGTGCTTTGTATGCTCTTACTTACAGCAGAAACCAGAGACATAGATGGCAGTGGTCTAGTCTGCAAGAATGCTGTAAGGATAAGATGGGAGAGTATTTTCAAAGTGCTCATTGATTTGAAATTACAAAGTCATCTTAAAAAGTACTTTGTTTCAGTGTTATTGTCATTGGCAGTACAGCTCAGTTTGTCAAATTACTGCTGCTGCAGAGACTGCCAAATAAGTGTCTCCTTCCTGGCATGGTTCTTCTTTCCCCATCCCCTGCATTTTGCAATGCTTCACTCTCATTTCAAGGTTTATCTTTAAAATAAAGAATTTGCAAAAAAAAATAGAAAATATTTAGATAAATCAGGAGATACTTTTTGTGTATCATACAGTGATCTAACTTTTGTCCACTGATCTTGCTGCTACTCTATTCTAATGCTGCAGTCTTTTTTTTTCCTTTCCCTCTGAGATCCCTAATTAGCATATTCTGGGTGAAGTTGTGCACTGTAACTGCCATAGCTTGAAGTGTTCCTAGGTTGATGGATGGCTGGCTTTAATGATCTTGATTCTTGCCTGTGGGAAAAGCCAGAAATGATGCAGGTATAATTTAGATAACTCTGGGATGAACTGCCTAAATGAGAAACTGTACCCTCTGCTGCCTTTGGCATGAATCTCTCCACCACGATAGTAATTTTTCTTGTCTTAAAGGCCTGCTTTAGAGTGTTCTTCTAAGTTCTTAGAGTCTCATCCTGGAGTTGATGTGGTAATGTCCTTTAAAACTGCTCATTTTCGCTTGACTGATGGGCTAGAAGTGTTGTTTTGCATTACACTCTTTAATGTGTTGCAAAAATCCAGAATGATAAAATATTCAAATAGGTGAAAAAGGAAAAAATCCTTGGGAGACCACAGGAAATATTTCTCATGAGATGTGATGTAGTGCTACTTAGATCAAAAATTAGATCACATTGAAACATTTATTAATTGGGTCATATATCTGATGCCAAGTTTTGGATCATGGATATTTATAAAATGATAACTTGAAAAACTAGTTTTTATGTTTAAGAGCAATATACATCTTACAAATGTTTGACAATTGGAAACAAATTTTTGCAATTTAGTAGTTTTAAGCACACTTTGATTAGGAAGATATTTTGCTTTTTATTATTCCCCATATGGATTAGCTTAATTTTTAGGTCTTCATAGACCAGGTTTTTGTAATTCAGCACTCTTACTGCAAGGCAGAGTTGAAATATTTGCAACCAATTTCTTCCATAGTCAAAAAAAAAAGCACACTGAGTTTTAATGTTATAACAAATCTTACACAGCAGGACTCTTCAGTCAGTCTGGATTATGGATTCATGAAAATAAAAGGAAGGATTCATTAGGCTAGCTGTCAGAACTATAAAATGAAATTCAATTATGGTCTGTATTTCTCTTCAGATCTCATAAACGGAGCCCAAGAACAGTGTGAATTGCCTCCTATGGATGGTTTTCCTCACTGTGAAGGGAAAATAAAGGTAAATGACCTGTTTTTAATCTTATTATGTGTGTTCTGTTAAAATCTGAAAGTAAGCTGTAAGAGGTCACTACTCAGACAATGGTGTAAAACTAAAGCAACTGGGTCGAAAAAGAGGGTATTTAAAGTGTGTGTCAGTCACTGCAGCATTGCTCACCTCACGCCTTTAATTCCACTGCTGCAGAGAAATAAAGGGGCATCCTATTTAGACAGGATTAAAATAATGTATTATTTAATAAAATGCCTTTTTGTTAGAATTCTTTCTTTTTATTCAGAAACTTTCTTCTCCTTTTTGAAAAGCTCTGTTTTCTTCCCTGCTACAAGTCATCTGGCGTTCCCCTACCCCAGGACTGAGAATCTGTGTGTACCTCACTTAATCCAACCCTTTCTCTGTTTCAGCAAGACATTTGTTTACACTTCTTTCCTCTCTTTGCCAACAGCTCTATCCAGTTTCTCTCTTTCCCTTTTCTGTTAAGAGCATTCTGCCTCTTTGGTTGGACTTTTGTTGGAAAAGCAAAACAAATTGAAAGAAACCAACAAATCCAAGCAACAAAAAAAACCCAAGACAAAACCCAACAAACTTGCAGGGATGGAAGATTTAGGGTTTTGTTGGGGTTTTTTGTTGGGGTTTTTTTTTCTCCCCTGAGACAGATTTCAAATGTATGGATGGTCTTTTAGCAGTGGAGGACAAAAGTAAAATTGCTGGACTCCTGATATCATTATCAAGTATTACAATTTATTTCTGAAAGCGAAGACAAGTAACTACTAAAGTATATGCAAATTTTTGCTGCCTTTTTTTCCTCTAAATAAAATTCTTAGACAATATTTTAAAAACATAATCCCTAAGTTTTAAATCTTTGGTTTATGTTTTGATTCATTTTAACAAACTGGCTGCATATTGACTATGTAATACATTATTTGAATATTAAAAGATGAGTTGAAATTAATTACTTGCTTCTACAGAAATGTCAGGTTCTTGGCAGAATCGGGCAGATTTCAGTCTTCCTGCCTGAAATGACCACTTAAATTCCAGAGCAAGTGTGACACTGGGGGACAAGGCAATCAGCTCCAGCCTCACCTATATGGGTAGATCCTGGTTAGAGTCTCCTTTTGCTGTTTGTCTCTGCTTGCCTGGCTACCAGGTTGCATAAACTGTGCACATCTGGTACGTAGTTCCTTCCCCAGCAGAGCTGGATGCTGCAAAATACTAATAACATTCTTTTCCTGCTATTTGTGATTTTTCTCTGGTTGGATATAGTCGCTTGCAGCTTTTCCCTGTTACTCCTGAGTTCAGTGGGAAATAGTATGGAGTTCTTACGTGGCACTTAAACCTAACAGACTGTGGTTTTGTTCTGTTGCAGTGGATGAAAGATATGTGGCGATCAGATCCCTGTTATGCGAGTTACGGTGTAGACGGGTCCACGTGCTCCTTTTTTATTTACCTCAGTGAGGTCAGTAATCTTCTCATCTGCAGAAGGGGAACATCATAGTGCCTCCGTATTTTTGGTAACTGTTTGCAAACTGTTTTCTCGTAAGAAATCATCTCTTTCTTCAGAAAAATTCTATAAAGAGGAAGAAGCTATTAAACCAGAATTTTTATAAAGTATGTTGCTATTACTCTGAAACCCTCCAGGGGCTTTTAACCTGGAGAATTCTAGTGTTTGTAACTGAAGTGAGGTAAGCAGCAACTCTCTAGGGACTCCACTCTAGGAATCTCGTTAAACCAAAGCGTGAAGCTCAGTCATAGATCTTTGCCTCTGAATACTTTTTCTCTTGCTTTCTACTTAGCACCTGAGGTAGTAATAAGGAGGCATTTTAGGGGGACATTTGGAGTGTAAAATTTGGAAAGTGGAACTAGATCGATAGTACATCCCTCTCAGCAGCATGGCCACTTTCTGCTTGGAGTGTATTCATGAATTGTGAAGTCTGTTAACAGAAAACAAAAAAAAACTCCAAAAGTCACATTTCTGAGATAGATTGGCTAAGGCTTTTGGGTGCCTATAGGAACCAAAGTCTGGTTTTGTACACAGCCAAGTGCTTGCCCTGGTGGTTTTTGTACAGATTTCCTGTTTCTTGAGTAACGCTTGTTTTCCAGGAAAGGATTTGGTTAATAATTATTATGAGCTCTGTTACTGGCTTACAGTGTGTGTGCCAGAAAATCAGAGGTATTTGATCACTTGGCCTCTTCTTTCTCCTTAGTAAAATTTTGATAGCTTACAGCAACTGATCTTGGAAGTAGTATTGATACCTAGTGGCTTACTGCGTGTAAAGTGCTGCAAGAGCCAATGTGGATGCAGAATTGCAAACTGAAGAGTAATTAGTAGTTTCTGCAGGATTGAAGGGCCGGGGTTGGGTTTTTAAATTATGTATCTTAGGTGAAAACTGTAAGTCAGTTGTGATGTAATGTATATCACTAATTTATATAATATATTCTGTATTTTTATATAATCAGATTATGTATATGATAATGTCTTATGTAGGTAACTCAGCTGTAATGAAAGCAGTTTTTGTTATTTTACTCAGTTGACAGTCATTGAACTTTTGAGGGTGTTGCTGGCAGCAGCGGTAATAGTTAAATGCATATCCAAAACATGTCTGAAGAAATTAAAAAAAGACTCAAGTTGAATCACAAATTTGACTCATTCCATTGCTAGTACAACGTGTTGACTTGTTTATGGGCTGTAAAGCTGTGGAAGGAAAAGATACAGGATGACTATATTATTTATCCTGTTTATCATAGAAGCTAGAGATGTGGTTTCATAATCATCTGAAGCAGATCTAAGTTTCTACTAAAAGGTGGTGTTTTAGCATCATCAGAGTTGCATTTTCACATTATTATTCTGTCAGCCAGCAAGTGCTTCATGCTTTTAATGCAGCTGTAGAAAATTAATGTACATGTCAACCGAATGGGAGAATCTAGCTTAAATGACATTTATTGGTTTGGATTTTTGTTAAGTCACAGTATTTTCTGTGAAAATCTTCCCTGATCATCAGTTTTGAAAACTCAGTTGATGCTGTTAGTTTTTTTCCTAATTGATCTTTCAGCTCATCCTCATGGCAAAGTGCAAGCAGATTTACAAGTGCCAAATGGTTGTCTTTTCAAGGGTCTAGGGACATGAAATTTTTCTTCAAGCAGCAATATTGAATTTGGGCGACTTCTCATTTCATGATGGAACAACAGTACAATTAATCTATGTGTATATTTGGTAACTTCAGACAAAGGTCTTGTACTTTGTTTTTTAAGTGTTTTCCCATGACAGAATGTAAAACTAATATTGGGTGAGCATGCTATTAACCTTGAGTTTAAATTTGGCATTCTTAATCCTATGATTAATTCTATGATTAATGCCTAGCAGCAGAGGTTGAAAGCTTAAACGTTTGCAAATGCAAGCATGAAATGAAATTCTAGTAACACTACAATGATGTGGATTTATGAGGTGTGTTGGCTGCTAAGGATAACTTGGAAATGCTGTTGTGAGAGTAATTTGTCAAAGTGGACAGTGATGAAGAGTTGACAGTTTATAGTGTGGTTCCACAGCTGAATGATAAATCTGTCTACAGAGCTCTCAAGTCAAAACTGCTGATTTAAAATATTAAAATGTATTAGGATACTGGAAGGTATGATGATTTTTTTTTTTTTACTTTAAGGTTACAGTATATAGGAGAAAACCAGTTTTGTACACATGCTCTGTTTGAGAAGGCAATATATGCATCAAATTGTGCATAACCTCGGTTTGGAAAGACACATTATGCATCAAACTGAACATATCTCTCCTTCTGCTCTTAAAATTGCCCCTACAATCTACTGTATTAAGCACCTGTGCTCTTTCATACCCTTCTGAGATCTATTTTTTCTTCTGAAGCAGCTCAGTTTGGGCATTATGTTGCACTCATCTAACACTCTTTGTAATACAACTTTAAACTTGTAAACAAAGGAGCCCAAAATGCCACATTTTGTTGCGTCATGGGGGTCAGAACCAGAGGGACACAAAGTAACTTGCCCACAGTTTATGCCAAGGTTTAGAAACAAAGCATGGAATAAACCCCAGTCCTGGGGTATCTGCCATGTCCCCTTGTTACATTCCCACCACATACCTCTGCAAAATAGAAACAGCACAGTTAGCAAAAATTGAAAAGCAAGTTAAGCTAAATCTTAAGATTTCTAGATCGTTGGGAATTGTTTCCTTTTGATTGTGATACAGACTTGCCCGTTGAGAAGAGTTGCTTCTTCTTAAACTTAGCATTCAGTTATGAAAAAGCCAGTTGCTAACATTGTAATGTCACTGGCACAGGTATGATTTTCATGGATGGCGTTGCTGCTGAGGAGAAATGTGAAGAGGAAAAAAATATTCTAGTCATTACAAAAATATATTACACTGCAAGATGTCAGCAGCTGAAGAAGCTTTTAAAAAATATCTTCTAGATATTGTTATATTTTTCCATTTCTCTAAAAGGCAGGTAGTGATCTTGCACACCACGGATTCTGTAGCACCTTCAAAATGCCTCCCTGTCACCGAGGAAATGCTAAGCCAAACATAGGTATTGCAGCTTCTAGAGCAGTTGAGAAAGTCACCGTCCCAATGGGAGCAGTTCTTGCAAATTGAATTCTCAGATGGCTTTTCTAAGAGAACATTATGAACTCTTCTCTGCCTGCCTTTGTATCGCCTGATGAATTTAAAGAACTTCTAAAGTCCTGTGCAACTCAACCTCATGGAGCTAGCTACATACACTGTAGGCAGTGTTGTGTCTACTGAGATTCAAAACCAAGCAGAAAACATGTGACTTCTCAGGTGGATGTATTTTCTTGAGCGTGATCAAAGACTTACCTAATGCATTTGATTGACATTGAATTCAACAGTAGGTACGAGAGGCACAGCTGTTCTTACTCAAAAATATGACAGTACTAAGATAAATATAGTGTGTTCTGAATTATAGCTTAGTGTTTATGTTACCATCCAAAAAATGGTCAGTCTTCAATTCTGTAGTTGCCATTTCCCAACAGTTGTCTTTACCTGTTAATCTCTAGTCTGATATCACATCCTTCCTGTTAAACCATGTGCATGAAATGGTTGCTATGGGGAGAATAAACTAGTGAAAGATAACCCCATGAGAGGAAGGTTGTCCTGGAAAGGGGGAAGAGGGGTCCTGATTCTTTCTTTGGAGACAACTTCGGTGTTTTGTCTTAAATGATCAAATGAAACACATAAATAAGTTGAAGAGCAGGACCCAATCAAACACCGCTGCCTTCCTTCATCAGACTTGGGGCTTGTTGCATGTGTATGGTCTGTACCTAAACAAATACAAAACTGAAGAATTTATATGTTACTGACAGAGATTTCATCTAGACCCACTGCAGTGTCACCATAATCCTTTCTGTCACCATTGCCAGTGACAGAGAGGAGGTGTGGATGAATGGAACAATACCAGGTTTGGAATTGCCTACTGCAGCCTCAGCGCATGCTGTGTCATCTTCCTGTTTATAATCATATAGGTACACATCTATACACACATTTGTATATATACACATACGGGGGTTTTTTTTGTTTTTATTTGTATGTTTTATCTAATCAGAAGTGTTCCTGGCCCAGGATAAGTTCGGCTCTAATGCTGCTTGCATTTTCTGCAAACATTTTTGTTACAAGTTACCAATCAAAGCAGGATATTTCTCTCAGCTTTCACCCCATTCTGTCTTAGGAGCTTCCGGAAAATGTTTTGTAAAACAAAGTCCCTAATTCTTCCTGTCATTTTTCCTGCCCTATCTCTGTCTTCTCCCTGGTAGTTTCAATGCAAGCTGGTAGGCTTGCTGTAGGCAATTGGGAGCAAGGGGGGAAAAGTGATTTCCAGGCACTAGGTGTTTTCACAGAGCTTGCATCCTTGTTGGTGTTTATATGTCACACAAGATGCAGGAGACTGAAGGCATCTACTCCAGTCAGTCTGAGCAGTTTTAGACATTCCATACCTTTCTTTCTCCCATATCTACAGTTGGAAGTTAGTACTCACTGAAATAAAAACTGACATGTATTTATCTTGTCTCAATAAGTCTGAGAAAACTGATTACAGTTTCACTGGTATTTGCTGGGAAAAAGATCATTTCATGAGCATCCTCTTGCATTTTTCAATCACTATAGCCCCCACCTTTGTTTTCAAAGAAGCTCCTGTGGTCAGTGGTTAATAGTCTGAATCTCGGAAAAATAGCTGGAGATCACGTTCAGAAGCGATTGCTGTAGTGGGCCATATTTGGGTCATGCATGGCAACTAGGACAATGACTTAACCACTCAGGTTTTGTATTTAGTTAGAGGCATTCTTGTGGTACTCTGTGTGAGAAACCCTGAAGAGATTGACTGAAATCACAATACTTGTTATTTAAAAACCAAGCAAACAAAAAAAACTCCACCCGCTCACTTTCATATGAAGTATTCATGAAACTGTAGGTCCTGCTGAGAGCTGCAATTAGATGTAGTTCTAGGCTTAAAGGTGAGAGGATGCATGTTCTGGCCAGGAAGTGCTGAAGTGCTCTGTTTGAATGGAATAGTAGTACACTGGGCAAGAGAGGAAGACTGAGTAATGAAGGAGCAAAGGAAAGAGCAGAAGGTGGCTTTCTTGAAAAAGGCTGACAGTATGGTTACTTAAATGACTTGCAGTATGTGTTCTGCACAAGTGTGTATCATTACATGGGGCTAGAGAGGAATGCAAAGTTCATTTTGCTACTCACCTAGGTCAGTGCAAAATGCTGCTTCTAATTCTGACACCAAATACTGAGTGCTATTTCTTTATAGGATTTTTAAGCAGTCTTTACAGAGGCTTTGTACCACTCTAGACATTAATTTTACATAATGCAATGTAAAACTACAGTTAACTGGAAGCTTTTTATTTGAAATACATATAAAAATGCTATTGCTGTGGGTTTTGAGGAAAGCAGCAATAAAACTTAGCAGCCTGCTAGATATGTTGTGTCAGTAACATAAAATCGGATGGCTTTTTAATTCTCTAGTAGCAGCCTGTCAATGCTATCATTTCTTATTCCAGTAGCTCTACAAATGTCATCTCTGAAGTTTTCGATATCTTGTGTAGTTGGGTAGGTTGAAATCCCTCTCCCTTTCACCAAAGTGTATGTAGACTGTTGATCATCTGTTGTTCTCACTGAAGCAGGAACCAGAAATGGAGAGAAATATCTCCATTCCCTCTGAAAACCTAGTTTTTGTTGGAAGCATGTTATCCCTTGAGTATTAGGCATCTCTATGTGCAGATGCTACAATTTGTGGAGACTTCCCTGCTGTAGTTTTTCCACTTTTGCTTTCTTCACTCAGTATCTACCTGATAATATCTACTATGATCCAGAAGTGTCTTCTGGTCCTTGAGCTTCAGTGTTGAGCGTGTGTGTATTCTGCCCTCTGCCATCACTCCAATCATAGCCTGATTTTCCACTCAGTTTATCTTGGAACTGTGACATATTAATTGCAGTTGATTCTTTTAATTATCTGCAAAATTAACTGAACAACAGAATTTCTATTGGCATTTTGCCTGGTTTTGGCATCATAATGTTTCCATTTTGGGGGTGTGTATACTTGTGCCCAAGAATACTGAAATTCATTATTAAATTAATCCTAGTTTGGCTGGCTTATGAGTCAGTATTTTTCCTCTCTACTCCCACTTTCTTTTGTGTCAATACATTAAATTTAAGGGTTTTTTTCTTCTTTCCCCTTCCCATGGAATGTCAGACTCGTTTCCTTTATCTTTGCTTTCTTGGTGCTCTTGTTAATTTTTATCTCCTCATCTACCAGCTCTTTGTGAGCCATTGGCTCATAAAAATTGGTAGAATACTTTCCTTTTTCTGTAAGAGAATGCCTATGGATTTTTGCCAGTGCATTTATCAGTACTGAAAATAATAAAACAACGGACATACTTTGACTGAATCTAAAAATCCTCTGGTGAGTTAAGTTGGTATTTGCAATGAAAAGAGGGGTTGACTGAATATCAGTAAAGAAAAATGACTGCTAGACCAACTGCGTGCACTGATATACTTTGAGGCTACCCCTTAAGTGTTTATTTGTGATTAGAATTACTGTAATTAATTTAGACAGAGTCTTTCTAAAAGCACAGAAGAAAAGTTTCTGGTTTTCAGTCAGTGAGGCACGCAGCTAGCTGTCCTTGGCAGCTCTGGTGAATCTTCAGTTGCTTTTGGATGCCTGATGGTGGAATGCAAAATACATGAAGACCAAAAAAGGGGCACATACAGTAGTCCTTGAAATGTCATATCTTAATTTAGATCAGTTTTAATGGTAGAAAAATTCAAAATGATTTGTACTGCTTCAAAAAAAAAAAAAAAAAAAAAAAAAAAAAAAGGAGATTTGGACTATGCATGATAAGTAATATGGACCTGGCTGTTCTTTTCGACCAGTGATTCTCCAACTTACGTTAGTAACAGTTAAGATTGCTAGTTGTTACAGTTTCTAGTATGTTTCTAGAGATGGAGACCGCTGAAGAATCAGATGTTTTCAGGTGAGGTTGACCAAGTCACTGGTTTTAAAATGTTGTATTAAATACATGGAGTAGATTAAGTCAGAGCATTCAAATTGTTTTTATATAATTTGTCTGAGGATCCTAAGTTTGATACACTGCTCCTTAATTGAGGTTATGATGTCTGTTAATTTATTTTCATGTGATTGGTTTTGTAGCCAATCATTTGTTATGATCTTAAGCTCTTAATCTCTAATGCTTCAGGCTTACTGCAGCATGATTAAGCTAAAATTATGTTTTGACAAGTCTATGACTGCAGAAACCATAAGAGCAACTCTGACTCCTAATTCTCTCACAACTACCAGAGCTGTGAACTTAATCAGTAGTGATGGGGTATCTTAGCTGGCCTGTAAATATTTGCACTTCTCCCTTTTCACAGTTTTTTCACACTTAGGTTTTTGTTTTCATGGATTGGCCTCCAACAGTGAGATTCCTTCTTCCCTGAAGCGAATAGTCTAATTTAAGGCACATGAGTAATAAAGATTCTACAGCACAAGTAAGATCCCTAGGGAGAGTGCAGGATCCATGTATTTGCATCCATTTGCTGTTTCCTCCCTAACTACTAACTTTTTTACCTTTGTTTTGATTGATGCTTGTTTGTTTGTTTTTCTAGTAGACAGTAGTAAAAGGATTGCATTTGCACTGATTATGTTTCTCTAAGAATTAGAAGTATTAGTACTTGTGGGTATTGTTACTTATATAATAATGATGTTACTTATACCCTTTAAATAGGGTGGGTTTGGTTTTATTCTTCTTTCACCTTTTTGTCTAGATCGCTACAAGGTAGAACTATGATCCTTGGGTTTTTATATAAAGCTTTGCCTTTCTATAAAGGTATTCTAGGGGGATGGGAAATGTTCCAAGATAACATAGTTTTAAGGGCTATAAGCACAAATAACCTAATCCTTTTTGAAAACATTTAGCAACTGTTCAGACAAATTTTATTTAGAGCATTTTACAACTGACCTCTGTCTTGAAGGAGTTTTATCTTCCGTACTCATTATCATGAATAAATATCTAAATGCGCCTTACAGTTGCACATTTGCAAGGTTAAAATAGTACTGAATTGCAAAAAGTCTTCTTAAGCTTTTCTGACAAAAAAATGCCTGCAGTGATTTGCTAATCAGCTGATGCCTTATTTAAGCCACGGAAAGGTGTAATATAAAGACAGTGAGATACTTTGGCAGAGCAGATGCGAGTAGAATACAAATATTTATTTCCATGTGATTGTTTTACAGGTTGAAAACTGGTGTCCTCGTTTACCTTGGAGAGCAAAAAATCCTAATGAAGAAACTGATCAAAAAGCAGTGGTAAGAGCAATGTTAAAACATGAGAAATCATTCAGAACTTGTGATTCGTGCAAAAGCTCCCAGAATCCTGTGCCACAGAAATGCTAATACGACTACTATTTTTATTTCTTAGCTCTTCAGAAATGAAGGGAAACATCCTTGACTGTACCTAGGTAGCTCATCGTGTATTTTCTCCAGTCATTGCATCGCACTGCAGTCGTGCTGGTAGATTTAAAAACACTCTTTTTGTTTAAATTTACAGAATGTTGTACCCAGAAACTGAGAAAAATCACAAATCCATAGACTGCTCACCACTATTAAGCACCCATATATGAAACTGCCCATTTTTATTGTCTCATAAATCTGGGCCTTATATATAAAAATGCTATAACGGAAGAGGCTTATATACATTTCAGTTTTGTAGTAAAGTTTTGAGTACTCCTAATTTTTTTCCTTTAAAAATCCTAGAGCATACAGAGTTTTTTCTAAACCCTTATAGCCCGATTATGTAGCCCTTGGGTATTTTAAAGATAAATGCTGGGATATATATGAATATTGTTTGAGTAATTTAGATAGAGCTTGTCTCATTTTGTAGAACCAATTGTTCTTAGATAAGTTTTGCTTTAAATTGAATGTTTCCTTTAAAATTCATACTCTGGTAACGTTTCTTCCTTCAGGGTGTAATAGGTGGCTTCCTTGTATTTGGAAAATTCATGATACACGTGAATCTTCAGCATACTGTTCTAGTTTTATATACTTTATTCACTAGAACCTCATTTTGAAGGACATGGACACAAACAAATCTTATATTGCAGAAAGAAACATATTGTGAAACATTGCAAATGTATTCTGGGGCTACCAAATGCTACTAATAAAAATAACAGTAATTTATGAGGTTTATTAACATCTGATTAAAGATATCTTAAATAATTGAACTAAAATCTCAACTTTAGCATTAGGAGTGTATCTTTTTTGTATGACGAATGTAAGGCACAGAGTTCACCTTTGAGAAGTCTTTTCACTTCTGGAAAGTACACTGAAGAAAAATTAATGTTTTGGGGTTTTTGAAATGCTTTCATTGAAGGCTGAAATTCGTATCGACTTCGATAATCTCTACAAAATGATGTCAAGGCATGAGGAGTTCAGGTGGATGATGTTACGCATCCGACGAATGGCTGATACCTGGATTGAAGCAATTAAATCTCTTGCAGAAAAACAAAATTTGGAGAAGAGAAAACGAAAAAAGGTAAAGGAAAACCTTTTTCATTCCTGTCATGTGCAGTCATGTAGGGTCTTCTGAACTTTGTGTTGAAGAAGCAGCTTCAGAGTCAAAATACTAAATGTGTCTAAAATCAAGAGGTATTTTGCTATTTGAAATCACTGTTACCATAGGTATTTGCTTTACAAATAGTTTTAGATACTTTCAATAAGTCTGTCTTTGAATAACTTTTCTAACCTCTGTAATTTTGGATAAAATAGAGACTATACAGAAATTTTTAAAGGGAGTAACTGTGAATTTACTGCAGGCTGATGACACTCGAGTGTTTTACATAGTAATAGAAAACAACAGCTTCTTTGTCCAAAATAAAGCATTGAAATAGCATATTTCTGGTTTGGATTTGAGTAGACTTACAATTGACCACAACTCAGTTTACATCTCCTGTAATGTTCATTACCCATGAGATTTACAAAGTGAAAAGTTGTATTTCATTTCATTTAATTTATTTTTTCAATTACTTCAACTAGTTAAGATAAAGCAGTTATAAACAACAACAGGTGTCCCTTCCTGCCTTCTTCCTGGAGCCAGTCCTGAGTGACAGCAAGGCCACTCACAGGCCTCCTCTACCCTCTCTTTGGCCTGGCTGGCTGCAGCTCAGCTTCTCGCTTGAAAGTCTCGGTCCTCGCACGAGGTCTAAGCTCCATGTTGCAACTCTGATGTTTGTTACACACTATGGTCCTTGAGTAGGCTCACCCTCTGTCAAGGAGCAACCCTTCCCTTTCAAGCAGCCCTCCAGCCTGTTTATTAAAGAAATACAACATAAAGTCAAGAATTAACAGAAGGGGTACTGTCCTTCGTGGGTGGTTTTGATGGGATGTTCTAGTGCTTATTCCTTGCTTTTGAAAGTCCTTTGAGTTTCCTCTGTAAAACATAGAATGATTTTATTTTAGTTTGTCCAGTTGAGTTCTGGAAGCTGCAAGAGATTAGAACAAGGGAATTGCCTTCCGTGGCAATGGAGAGGTTTGGAAAACATCCTGTTACGCAGTCGTTTCAAGTTCTTAATGGCTTGTTCCCAACAGTGTACCCTTCCTTAACTATACTGTCTTGCATAAGCAAGTATATCCTACTTGAGAATGTAAGTGGTTATTCAGTCTATGTAAGTCAATGTGAGTCACAACCTTCTGTGCAGAATTACAGATGATTTTGTGTTTGGTGGTTTATTTAATTACTGATCTTGTGGCAGATAATAGTGCAAAACAGTGCAGTAACATTCTTACAATTACTTTCAAGGGATCCAGTACAAAATTTAATTGTTGGGTTGGGGGTATTGCGCTTTTTTTTCTCTCCTTATTTTTGTGGACATAGTTGGAATTTAACAGAAAGAAAAAATGCTGTGAGACGTAAAAGTTGCGTGTTTAATGTTGATAACATATGACTCTCCTTTCCAGATTCTTGTTCATCTGGGGCTTTTGACAAAAGAATCTGGATTCAAGATTGCAGAAAATGCGTTTAGCGGTGGCCCACTTGGTGAATTAGTCCAGTGGAGTGATTTAATTACATCTCTCTACTTACTGGGCCATGACATCAGGATTTCAGCTTCACTGGCAGAGCTCAAGGAGTAAGGAGATTACTTTCACTTTTGAAACCGGAGTACAAAAAAAATGAATTGTAAAGTCTTGAAGCTTCTGTTAACAGTGTATAATTTCTTGAAGCATAAAATGAAAGTGATAATTCACTAAACACTTGATAAGATTATTTTCATGAGCTAAGTATATGTGCTATGAAAAGGATAATGTATTTTCATGGTAGCTTCAGGCTTCTGAGACTTGATAAATGAATGTTGTAAAATTCAAACTAAGCAGCTTATTCTTTGATGTTCCAGGTACTTTAACCAGCTGCAATAGGAAATGTTACAGACTAGTGTCATTCTGTGTCCTCTTCTTCAGTTTCTGCTATTCTTCACTCAGTATCTCATTTGAAAATAAAGATTTAAATCCTTTAAACATGTTACTTTTTCTGTAGTTTATTGCTCATGTTAGATCAAATTGATACCTTAGTCATCTTTGTCTTGCTAGGCTAGTTCAGCATAACGCATAAAATGTCTCTTTCAGGCTTAAGCAAATAGACTTTTGCTGTAGCTTTCATTTTTTTTCCTAACAAATATGACAGCATCATTTAGTAGAGAGCTCTTATACTAAAATGCTGTCAATAGAAGTCAGAAATTAATTCAAATAATTTCAGTGCACACTGTTTTTAAACATTTCAACCATATTACTCTCTTGTTTAAACTAGATGAGGATTTTAGTTGAAAATTAGCACTTTACTGATTTATAAACATTTCTTTAATAAATGCTGAGCATCTTTAGCATGTGAATGTTCTTACATGGTTCCAGATTTGGAAAAGGTAAGAGTAAAGCTTTTTTTGGAAAGAGGAATTACTGGTATAAATAACATTACAGCATCTGTTCAAGGTATTTGGAAAATAATACTTTTCCGTATTTTTTCTTTCTTCAGGATTATGAAGAAGGTTGTAGGTAACAGATCTGGCTGCCCTACCCAGGGGGATAAAGTTGTAGAACTCATTTACATTGATATTGTGGGACTCACTCAGTTTAAGAAAACCCTTGGTCCATCATGGGTACATTACCAGTAAGTATAACACTTAGTTGACCTCTAAACCGTTTTGTTAAAGAGCTTTTGTTGAGTAATGTGTCAAAATACTGTGACATGCATCAGAATTTATTTAACAGTGAAAATACAGTGCTCTGTTGACTTTTAGGAATAAAGTCTTTTACCTGTTTGCTGCACACCATCTTTATCTGCAGCATATTTCTTGGATACAAGCATTTTTAGTCTTAACAAATTATCTTGTTGAAGCATCATCTTTGCCTTTCTTTCCCTCCCTTCTTTACATCCCCTCCCTTTTGTTCTGTAAATTAGTAGATGAGCAGAGAAAGTACTGGATTTTGTTGTAGAGCTGGAATACCAAAGGCACGTTTTGCTTGTCTGTGTCTGTAGCCGTACTGGATTAATGGTTGTGGAGATTTACCTGTCCTCATTGTATTGCCCAACAACCTCAATGCAATTTTTCCTGTTCCATCCCTTAAGGTGCTGGACAGAGAGTTGTTTTCAGGGGTGAGTCTAAAGTGTAAACTGCAGTTATTGTTGCTTCTGTAATCTATAAACATCTGTCCATTAGAAATGGAAGATAGTGGTCACAAGAAATTACTTTGTACAGCCTCCTTGGTTTTTAAAGCTACATATCTTTTTGTCAATAACTTTAAATCAGCAAGCCTCCTATGTGTTATACGACTACATATCAGCATGAAATAAAACTGAATCTAAATTACTGACTTTGATTTTTTTCTGTACCTAATTGAATTAGCTGTGTTTCACGATCCATAAAGTTCAGTAAATCCTTCTCGAAGGAAGGTATTGAAGAGTGTTCACTGCAGGTAGAAAAATTGTTTTCTGTCAACCTCAGGATTTTCTAGAGCAGTGGATCTTTTCAGCATAATTTTAAACGAGTACTGTGATCAACACTGCAGATTAGATGACTCTTAATCTCTTTTTTGAAGCAGAGGAGTAAACGGATATTCTGATTTTTAGGAGCCTGCTAATAAAGATAATCCCATTTTCTACTGAGCTACAGTTGGTTGTCTGTCTGCCAGATGTAACAGTCACTAGGCAATCATATACAGCATTGTGGTCAGGATATGAAAGTCATACTTAAAAATTTAAAAAGTTTCTTCCCTTCTGCTTTCAGTTTCCTATTTGGTATATTCTGTAATGAAGATAGGGAAATACACCATGACATTTAGATTATTAGATTAGCACTTCAATTTTTCTTGCTTATTTCATGAATTATTAAGTGTTGTCAGTCTCATCTTCCTTGATTCCCTGTCTGTGGTAATGACTGATGTTTTCTGGTTTAGGGGAGCAGAATTAAATTTAACTCTAAATAAATACCTCATGTACTATAGGAAGCTTTTGTTAGGCTTTTGAGGACAAAAAAAATGTTAATGCCTCTATTCTACAATATTGATTTCATGGGATGGAAGGGGGCTGCAGCTAGTTCATAGCCTTGCTGAGGAGTAGATCACTCATATTAGTCTTTCTTGAGAGATTCTTGACCAATTTTTTACTGAAGACTGCAAAAGATGCTTCAGCCACTGTTTTATATTATTAAGCTTTACTTTAACATGTTTTCTTGGCCTGTTTTCTTGCAAACTGCCCATTACTGTTTATTCTGGTATGGTTCTGGGGAATAAATTGCTTCCTTCCTGTCTCTGCCAACCTCTAGAAACAATATCTCCTTTTCCTTCAATTTGTTTTTCTTCAAAATAAATTTGGGTTCATTCCATATAACTCAAGTTTTGTAGACCTTTCCTAAAATTTGTTGCATTTGGTGAGAATCTCTCTCATTACTTGACGTTTTTCAAGTTCAGTGTACAAAATGGGGTCCTGATTTTAGCAGACACTACAGAATAGATTAGAGCAGAAGCATTAATTCATAGCTTCATGCATGCTATCTCCTGTTTGAGGATCCTCTTGCAGTCTTTTTTTTTCCACTTACCACCATAAGCTACCTTATAAATTTTGTCATCAAAACATTTTCAAGTTTAAGATATTAAGTCCACTATAGAAGCATAATTACATGGTTTTGTTTAATTCATTCCAGTAAAATGAACACTATCACAAAAGAAGCTACCTTAAAGCCTTTGTTCTTTACAAAATTTGCTTTTTCACTCATTTACATTTAATGTCCATAGGAATTATGCTTTGTCTTGAAAGAAGGGTTTTGCTCTGTGCCGTGTAGTTTTTCAGCAGGTCAGCCTGGCTTGTGCAGACCAGACTGAAACATAAAGAACATAAACTTGTTTATTCACTTCAGATCAGTACAGAGTGGTAGACTAAGCCTCTGCCTTCAGACCAGTCTCTTGATAAGAGCACTGTATATAATCTTATGAGTGAATTTGAGCCCTGAGGAAATTTTTGGTAATTGCAAATCAGGTTTCTAGAACTGCTAGCTCAAAAGAGTGACCTTGCTGCTCTGCGCAGCGAGTAGTTCTGAAATGCGGGTCTGTACAGCTGAGATCTCTAGCACCAGTGACTCTTGGTAGTACGTGCTTTATCTGTGGCATAATTGGTGCTGTAAATAGCATGAATGTAGCAAAACAGATCGCATTTTTAAGCGTACCTTATTTTCAAGCAGAAGGATGCCTGGACATGCTGTATTTTTCAGTTCTGAAGTCTGGATATTTGAATGCAATTTATGTGCAACGAAGCAAGATAAAAATTAGTAGCTTAATATAGTTTGAGGAGTGCAGCTTATTGCCTTTCTTAGCACTCACATCCTCCATACTGCACATAATAATCTGTTATTTTTTTCATTTCTCTACAGTCTCTCTGGTAATGACTCATTCCCATATGCCAAAAATCCAACTGGCTTTATTCTTGAACTAAATTAACATGACAGTTATCCTGAAAAATGAGCAACATTCCTGCTTCTTACATGTTCTCTAGAATACATCTGTTTTAGGAGGGTTATTTTCAGTCTACGATTTTACACTTTAAATGCAAGTATTGAGTGGCCTGAAAGTTAATGTGTGTGTCTGCAAGGATTTCAATAGGCAGATATGAGTTGCTCGTGTCTGAGCTGGCTGGATGTAAGCCAGAACAGTCTTGAGTCCATGTATCTGTGCTGGCAGATTGCTGTGCCTGAGCTCAGTGCACCTACAGAGCTTCCAAATCAGGACTGACTGGGTTTTGACCGACTTGCTCCCAGGAAGGTATCTGCAGCCACTGCATATACATACCCTTTGTTCAACAGGTTATGCTGGCATCAGCACTGGGTGCTGCTGGACAGAGGTGAAGTGTATATAATTAGAACCTCAGGTGGGAGAAGGATGTAAATAAATGTGTATAAATAATTCCACTAGGACAGCCCAGTTAAGATTGTGCTTATGCCCAATATTTATGGAAGGACATTCGCTTTAAAAATGGTAATAATTCAGGGTTACTTTTGTCTAATTTTTTTTCATGAGCCTTAAAATATGCTAAAAGAGAGACTAACATGGATGTTTCTATGAGCAGTTTTCCTACCCACCAGTCCTCTGTTTAATTATTCAGTGAATAGACTGATCAGTTTGACACCAATTCCAAGGCACACTGAGGTTCTCTGTAATTTCCCTGCTAAAGCTAGGTGACATTTTAGGAAGGAAGGGAGAACAGAGTAGAAAACTGAAGTTAAAATCACACTGATTTAACATTTTTATTTAAAATATATCCCTGATTTTAAAAGTATATTGTTTTGCCATTTTCAGAATTAATTATTTCACTTTAGAAATGCTAAAACTCTATGCAAAATAAACTTTCTGTTTTAAAGTACTTCAATTGAAAGAGAGTCAAACCATTAAGTGAAACAAATAGAGAACATAGTATTTGGGTAGACAACTGAGATGCTTCCACATGTGTTAAAATATCATTTAGCATAACTGACATTAGTTACATTAATTTCTAAATTTTAGTTCTTTACCAGTTCTTTTCTGATGTGTTTCAGGAATTAGGTTCAACACTTGAACCTATGATCTCTCATATCATTTCTGCACACTCTTGCACTTTCTACTGTGAACTTATTCTCTTTTCTGACACTTTATGCTTAAATCATATAAATATTTTCTGGTTTTCCTACTTTTGAGGTTTTTTTGTTTCTGTTGCATCCCATTTCCTGCCCTGCTTCAGAGACCCTGTGTGTATTGGACATGGTTACCTTTATCCCTGTGAACAAGTAATGCCATATAGCTTGCATCTGAATACAGGAAAATGAGAAGAAACAAAGCACTTTGAGATGATCACATGTCATGTAGTGCTCCTTACTTATATAATTTGACAAACTCCAGTAATGTTGCAGTTTTTCAATAGCTTTCACTTATTTTTCATTCCCTTGTACTCAAGTACCTGGCCAAAAGCTGTGTATTTGATAAGAATTTTGTTTCAAGGCTTGCCAAGAAATAAGAGGGCTTTTATTACTGAATGATTCATCAGTGCAGAAGTTGTTTTGGTCCTGCTGGAGTATTTTGTATGATGGAGAGATAATTGCCACTGTTGTAAAATATTTTCATTGAGAACAGTTGACATAAAACACTGCACAGAAACTGATCTGTCAGCTTTATTGTTTGGTGAATCATAATGTATTGTATATTTTGACTTTCTTTTTGCTTGAAAGATCTTTGTGAAGATTAGAAAAAAAGCCAAAACCCAGTAAATTTGCTCTATTTGTACTTTCAAATACAAAGGTGGCACATCATACGAGTGTAAAAGTTGCTGGTTTATTTCTGTTTCCCATTTTAATGGATACTTTAGGTAAAGGAGCAATGTATAAGAAATATGTAAATGTATTTTGGGGACTAAATTCTTTCATGTTTTCAAGCTGAAAAAAGGTTGGGGCTAAGTTCTTTCATGTTTTAAAGCCCAGATCCTGGTGGTTTACTGAACAGAATGCATATGGGCTTGGAGCAGAGGCAATGTTGAAGACTGGGAAATAGAGCTATTTGTAATAGTGACTTTTGCAGCTACCTCCCTTATTTATCCCCCCATGAGACTGTGCCTTTTCCTTAGCACATACAAGCCCAGTTATACAGTGTGCAGTGATAAGAATTCATCTCTTTATAACGGTGTGCCACAGGATACCTGGGAGGTGGTGGGGTGACCATCCCTGCAGGTATTTAAAGGACATGTACTTGAGGTGCCTGGGGGACATGGTTCATTGGTGGGCTTGGCAGTGTTAGGTTAATGGTTGGGCTTGATCATCTTGAAGGTTTTTTCCAAACAAAATGATTCTATGATTCCTTGATGTAGGAACATGTCCTGTGTAATTCTTGTCTGAAAATTTTGTTTGTGGAGGGCTGAGGAATGGTAGAGTCAGCAGCTTTGGAGCCATATAATCCAATTAATTTGCAGTGGAGCCAATGGTGCATGTGATGGCCACAGATCCTGTCCAAGCCATAGCAAAGGTTTGGCAGGCTGCGTTTTGGAAGCATGACTTCTAGAATCATTACTCCAGGATATGTGCCACTGCCTTCATACTGAGACTGTCGCTGCCTTTTATGCACTATGAGACCTTTCTTGATAGGCACCTACTTGTAAATGAAGTCATTTTTTTTTTCCCAAGGAATTAGTAGGAGTTCAAATAAAGGACTGTGTGTGATTCATTCCAAGCCCTTTGTAATCTAACACCGAGGTTTCTCTCAGTTGTAGACTGCTTGTTGCAGACGTTTGACTTATACATTGTTTCTTCAAAAGTCCATGACAAAATGTTTTGTTAACAAATAAATGGTCTGTTTGACTGCAAGCATTCGGCAAATTAAACTGTCTTCAGTGCTTCTTCAGTAGGTCTAATTGACCCAAAAGTCAGAACCTGAAGACTAAATATAATTGTCTGAAGACAAAGTACTATTCTGCTCTGATCTTCTTGGCATGTGGCCCTTGGCTGGTGTATTTGATTTTCTGGTAATGGGTGAGAACATCAGAAAATAGATGAAGAATCCTCTCTTCTCCTGCCTAAATTCTACTTGAGGGCTCCAGGAATGTAGGTGACCACAGCAGCATTCCCATAAGCTCTGCTTGGATGTTAATGCAGCACTTCTTCTATAAGAGCAAAGAAACCCAAAATAAGCTCCAGGGTTGCTATCCGAATGTCTAAAATGTCCTTGCATTTGCTGATTGTAATGTCTTTGTGGATGTAACATGAACAGAAATGTTTGAAATTAAAATGTACTTCCGGTTTATAGATCATCCACTGTTGCAAACAAACCCACATCTTCTCAATTATGGTAACTATGTATGTATACACATACACATGTGTCTACAGGATGTTTTTTAATGGTTTTTTTTCCTGTCAGGTGTATGCTGAGAGTTCTGGATTCGTTTGGAACCGAACCAGAGTTTAACCATGCCCATTACGCCCAGTCTAAAGGCCACAAGACACCATGGGGAAAGTGGAACCTTAATCCACAACAGTTTTACACGATGTTCCGTAAGTACCCCTGTGTTAATGAATAATTTGGAGCTTTAAAAAAGAATGCTGTCATTGGAAAGTTTCGTTTTATGAAAGACAAGTTCCTAGTTTAATAAAATGCAGCTGCCAAATGGCAGAATCGTGTCACTAAGTGTATGTAGACTATGCAAAACCTGTATTGTGCTTCCATCCAGCCATCAGAAAACAACAATGTCAACTTCATATAAATAATGGTAGGGAACTTTATTCTCAGGGTACCTGTGGAAAGTGGGGATTGCCTTTTCCTTCAGGTGTTAGTGAGATTGCTTTTGTTAGTTTTGCCTTCTCAAATCCTGCTATGGAGCAGTAAGTCTTTTGAGGACCTTGCTAGATTCCATTTTTATAAACTACACTCTTGTGTGTCATCCTGATATACTAAAGTTTGTAACTCTGTTAACCGTGTTGTTGTCTTTCTGCTTTTTCCCCTCCAACAACTGAGGAGCACACTGCCTTTCCTATTACTTTACATTAAAGATTAATAAACTAACAGTAAAAACAAGTTTTTGTCCCCTCTTTTTGGTGGATTTTTCAAAATTTTCACTTGCCTTGTTTCACGTGGCGAGCATTCATGCTGAGGTGAGCTGCTTCACATTTATTTGCCAGCAATGTACTATTGAAAAACAAGTAGTAGATTTCAGCATTGCTGTGTAGACCTTTGAAGCATTGTTAAATACGTTCCTAAAAAAGAAACAGGACACACAAAAATTACAAATGATGTATAAATTGGGTCAAATTAAATGATGACTGTGACCTACTTTAGCCCTAGTCTTTGGCTTTATGGCACTAGGCTTTAGAATCAAAGGATCTTTCTTCTGCATGTTGTAGTAGAAGTTCAAGTTTGTTATCTCTGAAAGGTGCAGAAAGATTCACTGCTGCCAGCTAGCCTGAGCATTAGTGGGGCTTAGGAAAGAGGAAAATGCTTGCTGTTGTGTGCAGCAACTTCTCAGCTCCAGTCTGTAAAGAAACACTTGGTAGTGACCAGCTTGACCTCCAAAGTTTGGTGGTGGTCCCTGTGTGAGACTGAGGCTGGGGCATGCACTGCTCTGTCTCACCAGACTTCCTCAGTGAAGTCTTTCAAACTTTGCAGCTTTTCACAGCAGAACTATACATGCTGCTGGCTGCCTGGGCTGCTTTTCATTTCAGCTGCCCGGTAAAATTCTTGAGAGAGGCATATTTTGTCTGTCAACATTTGCTGTCCGAGTTTTTTCAGAGAAATATAAGTGAAGGTTGTTCAGAAGATCAAAAGCTGTATTCATAGTTGTTGCGAAGCAAGTAACAAAACGTGGTAGTGCAGTGTGACTTGGAAGTGGGTGCAGAGTTTGTGTCTGGACTTCAGTAAACAGCGCTTGTTCCCTATCCACACGATCGGCCAGTATTTATTGGTGTATGTCCTAAATGGAAAAGGAGCTGAAATCTCAAATTGTGCTGGATTTAAGTAGTCCAGCTGTTGGGAAATCAGCGTGTGAGGTGCTGTTCAAGAAGGCACTAAGGGTGACGATGCACTTCAGGAAAACAGTTGCTTAAATATTTGGGGTACAGCTGTGTGCTGCGTGTGCGCACTCCTCGGTCCCACTCCATCAAATGCAGAAGAAAGTCAATCTTCTCCATAGAGATGGTCTCTGTTGTGGCAGTAGGGACTACTGGTATAGGCTCTTGTTTGGAGCAAATCACTTTATAATGAATTTTCAGAAGAGTATGACTATATCGGAATTTCAATAAATAACCATTTCCAATTCCTACTGCTGGAAATGACTGAGGGTTTTTCTTTGCGGGGAAAGAGGTAAATAGATTGCAAGCAAACTCATTCTGAAGCATGAGTGATTCCAGTGCTGTAGATTATTCAAGGATTTTGCTTCTTGTACTGGGTGCAGAAGAATCAGCAGTTTTTGTGATACTTAAAGTTTATTTTTGTTTTTTGTGCTCTGCTGCAGAGATAGCACCATCTTTATGGAGTTGTGATTAAAAGTGCATGTTATGCATCAGTAAAGATTTTATGACAGATTGGAACCTTGGCCAGCTTCCCAAGATCCCCAGACTCTGTTATGTTTTGAGAACTCTGATTATAGGGGCAGAAAATTATTACTGAGCAGCAAGCAAGGCATATTCAAACCTGTGGCATATTACCAAAAGCTTGACTGTTCTCTGAGCTTTCCAGAAGCACGAGGGGGTTTTCCCCCTTTTTATGTTTTTTATTTAAATACTTTTATACAAAATAACAGCACTGGATGCAGATTACCAAATGCATATTACCAGAAGCTTGACTTTTCTCTGATCTTTCCAGAAGCACGAGGGGGTTTTTTTCCCCTTTTTGTTTTTTTAATTTAAATTCTTTTATGCAAAATAACAGCACTGATACTTATAAACTGCATGATCTTGCTTAAAAATCCATCTGAGCTCTTCCTGTCAGTGATGTTTGAGGCACTGAATTCCACCAGTTCCAAGAGCTAACTTTAACAAAGGTTTATTTTTCTTTTGAGTGTGTGCTGCCTTGCCTCTCCTTTGAATGCCAGCTCTCATCCAAAGATATGAAAAGATGGAAAAATGCCCCTTTTCAGACATATTTGCAATGTGCCATTTGCTATGCTAAATGCTAAAAAGTCCTTGGGTCTAAGTGAGTGCCTAGCTATTGCTGAGGCATTTTTTTTGTGAAAAACAGTAATTGTCATTTGAAAGGCTAAGTGTAATGGCAGAGGGGAGTGCACACTGTGTGTGGTTTCTCTGTTCTACTGCATTATCCAGTGCGATGATCGTCAGGAATCAAAAAGCAAAACCTTATAATTGTAATAGAATTTTTTTCTCTCTCTTGCATGTGCAAGTGCCTGGGGTGTTGACTTCGTGGGGTTTTTTGTTAGAGCTTTTTTTAACTTTACAAAATGTGCTTAGTAAGAAGTTGTCAGATGTGTGCCAGAATTTAAAAGGGAGACTTACAGAGTTGATCCCAGTGTTTATTGCAGCCTACTTCTTTGCAAAAAAGGCTGTGTGAGATTTAGCTTATGAGGCCATAGCTTGTGAGGCTGTGACACTTTTTGGACATGTGCAAAAATCCCACACATTGGAGTCGTGTCCATAGAAGAGGGATGGATTTTTACCTGAAGCTTTCAATGTTGGAGTGCATCCTTGGCATTTAACGCCCTGTCTACAAAAAGAAGAAAAACAAAGGAACAAAAAAACCCCTTAGTTTTAATGAGCCCGTAGGTCTGTGTCTTTATACGAGGTAACCAGTGGCTAGTACTGCTGGATGTCACTGTGGGAAAAAGACCAACAGGCTAAAAATAATAGAGAAAACTGAGAGTAAATTGCATATCCTTTGCATGCCCTTTTTCTGTCTAGGCACTGGATTAATTTTACCATCTTCAGTTAGCACCTTTCAATATTTTATGATACACCTGAGTGAATTAGGCAGTGAAATTTGTACTCTGATCTGCATAGTGTGACTTTGTAGGCTAGTAATTAGCATGGAAGCATAATTTCAGTGAGTTTGATGATTGGTATTAGCTCTTCTGATATAGGAGGTGAACCCAAGAAATTTAGTAAAATTTATTTATGACATTGAGCAACATGCAGCTTTGTTAACAAGATGGTTTGGGGTGGGTTTTTTGTTTGTTTTTCGGGGTTTTTTGGGTTTTTTTTGTTGTTGTTGTTTGGGGGGGGGGGGGTTTGCTCTTTTCAGAACTGTTGGTATTACATCTCTGAGGTTGTCAAGATAGATTTCTTCTGGGTCTCTTATCTCTAATAATAAAACAAAGCTCAGCACACAAAAAATCATTATTGCAGGCCTCAGCTCAACAAAAGAATTTGTAATGTCAGGAACGAGCCAGAAAAGAACTGCTTATTTCAGTAGACATGTGCAGCAGAACTTAATAAGAGCTATTCTTGATAGTAAAGCAAGCAAATGTATCTCTCAATATAAATGTGAAGGAAGTGATCTGTTGAATAATATGTTCCTTATACCTACTTTTACGACAGCATTCACGCTTTTATAACATTAAGTGATACTTATAAAGGTCTGGAATATGCTCTGTTTCTTACAGCTCACACTCCAGATAACAGCTTCCTTGGATTTGTGGTAGAGCAGCATCTGAATTCCAGTGACATCAAACACATTAATGACATCAAAAGGCAGAATCAATCTCTCGTTTATGGCAAAGTAGATAATTTCTGGAAGGTGAGTTTTCTATACTCGAGCACTTGAGGAAATTTAGTTTGATTGGTATAGTAAAGCATAACTCTATATTGAAAAATATCTCTTTTCTCTAAAACAAGTTATTTTTCTGAAAATAAACATGTAAATAATTAAATTGAACATTTTGAAGTCTTTCTGTTGAGAAAACCTCATTAGATTAATGTGGATCCTTTGCTATTTATTTACACCTTTCTGATAGAATAAAAAATTGTATAGTCTTGGTATTATGATAATTTTGGAAAATACAGAGGCTGTTAAAAGCAGTGGGAAATTGAAGGAATAGGAGACTTTGTGAACTCTAATCAGTCATAAGCAAATGTGTCTTTCAATTATTTCTTACATCTGTAACCAAAAATGTGCTGCTTTTTGAACTGAAAATTGTGTTTCACTAAAGACCCTGGAACTGTTCAATCTCCTTGTATCTCCCCATAATAATATCAGAGTTAACTGCAATTACTGTTTTGTCTTCCATCTGCAGACCAGAGCTGCAGAACAGCAACATCAAGGTTTGGTTGTTTTCACAAAGTTAAAGTATATTGTATTGTTAAGTTCACAATAGTATCTGCTTTTTGTCCAGTGTCCTTCCCTGGAGCTCCTTCTTCCAGGATGCCATGCCTGGGAGTCTCGCTCTTACGCAGTTTTCAAAGAAAAGCAATTACTTACTAATAACTGGATTTCTTCCAAGTTACCTCTAGCTTTGTGTGCCCATACAATCTGTATGCCTCCCCTCCTGCCTCTTGTCAATTGAAAAAGGAACTGAAGAGTCCATGCTGTACCATATTGTTGTGGTTTAACCCCAGCTGGCAGCTAAGCCCCACCTAGCCACTCATCCACTTCCCCTGTAGTGGAATTGGAGAGAGAATGGGAAGAGTCCAAGAGAGACAGCTCGTGGGTTGAGATAAAGACAGTTTAACAGGTAAAGCAGAAGCTGTGCACGCAAGCAAAGCAAAGCAACGAATTCAGTGACCACTTCCCGTGGGCAGGCAGGTGCTCAGCCATCTCCAGCAAAGCAGGGCTCCATCACATGTGGTGGCTCTTTGGGAAGACAAACACCATCATTCCAAGTGTCCTTCCTTTCCTTCTTCCCCTGGCTTTGTCTGCTGAGCGTGACATCATATGGTGTGGAACAGCCCTTTGGTCAGTGGAGGTCAGCTGTCCCAGCTGTGTCCCCTCCCAACTTCTTGCACACCCTCAGCCCATGCTCTGGTGGGGTGGGATGAGGGGCAGAAAAGGCCTTCACTCTGTGTAGCACTGCTCAGCCATAGCTAAAACAGCCCTGAATTATCATAGAATTCATCTAGGTTTGAAAAGACGTTTAAGATCATCAAGTCCAGTCATCAACCCTACTTTACCACGTCTGCCACTAAGCCACATCCCCAGGCACCCCATCTGTATGGCTTTTAAACACCTCCAGGCCATTCCTTCTTGTTCTATCACTAGTTACTTGTGAGAAGAGACCAGTGCCTACCTCTCTACAATATCCTTACAGGTAGCTGTAGAGGGCAATAAGGTCTCTTCCCCTCAGCCTTCTTTTTTTCAGGCTAAATAGCCCTAGTTCCCTCATCCACTCCTCGTAGACTTTGTTCTCCAGGCCCTTCAGGAGCTTAGCTGCTCTTCTCTGGACCTGCTCCAGCACCTCAGTGTCTTTCTTGTATTGAGGTGCCCCAAACTGAGCACAATACTCGAGGGGTGGCCTCACAATGCCGAGTACAGGGGCACGATCACCTCACCTCCCTGGGCCTGCTGGCCACACTATTTGTGGTATAAGCCAGAAGGCCATTGGCCTTCTTGGCAACCTGGGCACACTGCTGGTTCTTATTCAGCCACTTCTTGACCAGTACCCCAGGTCCCTTTCTTCCTGACAGCTTTCCAGCCACTTTTTCCCAAGCCTGTATCGACACTGTTTCCAGCACAGATCCAACACACAGCCCCGTAGCAGCTTCTCTGGAGAAAATTAACTCTACCCCAGCCCAAACCCGCACATTCACGGGACAAACAATACAAGGGTGTGAGAGCACTTGTGCCTCACATTTTATTTCCTTTTCTCTTCATTGGCATGATAATATCAGCCTTGGACAATTTTCTGAACCACAGAAGCAACATTTAGTCTGATAACTGTGATTATACAAAATAAATGCTTGAGAAATGATAGCTACAAGTAAACGGTCCATCTGCGAGACAAAAAAGTCCCAAAAAACTTAATGGGAGAATGTTGCCAGTGGTAGCAAAAGATAGAGCTGAATGCTTCTTGGCTGCTGTGCTAAGAAAAATACCTATATTAGCTGTGCATGTTTAATTGTGATCTCTCAGATTTATATTTGGGCTTATTGCACTAAACCATGTAATCTGTCTCTTTAAATGAAATTTTGCTTTACGTCGTAGTAAACGCTTTGACAGTTCTTCTGTCTGGCTCATGGTATAGTACAACTTAGTGTGCCCCCCTCTGCAGTGTCTTCTGACATCTGCAGGATGCTGGAGCAGAGCTGGGATCCTTTCATTAGAGTCTTTTCTAACTGAGGCTCTTACACTTGTAGTTTCTGATCTCATTATCAGTCTCTCAGGGACAGTTGCCTGTAATAATCATCTATGCTTCCTGACCTGATTTGCAGTGCATGTCAGCAGAACAACCTGTTGAATACCAGTTGGATTTAAGGAACAAGATAGTTGCTTATTCACTTGGGTGGTTTTTTTCACTGACATAGGTGTCTTTCTCATTTTATTCAGTCTGCATGAATTCAGAAATATGTATTAATAGCTTATATGCCCAGAGGGGAGATTTGTGATTGCCTGGTATGAGAGTCTGTAGGACACACGGGATATTCATAGGCTGATTAAGACAAAGCCTTGGCTTTTTGGAAAAGAACAGCCAATCTTGGTTTTAAAATACTACACGATTGAAACCCCACCATTTCTTCTGGTAAAATCCTTGAATAATTACCTTCTCCCTTAAGATTTTCCATTACTTCTGCTACAGATTTCCAAATGGTAATTTCTAGTCTTAGTAGTAGTACAGACTTTGTCTACTGGACTGACAATGCTTCTGTTCTGTTTCCCCATAGGAATACGCAGGTTGAGGTCAAAGTAACCCATAGTCATCTCCTGAAAAGCCTGTGTATTCTGAACCACTGAGAGCTTTGTGCTGTCTAATCCTTAAGTGTTCTCACATGTCTGTTTTCTCTGAACCTTTTCAAGATTATTCACATTCCTCTCGAAATGTGACTGTTAGCAAAGGGCACGTGGGCCATACCAGCACTAAATCAGAAAGAAATATTGCATGCATTGTTAGACAAGTCCACCACTTGTGTTCTGTGGTGGGTTGACCCCGGCACGGCACCAGGTGCCCACCAAGCCCTTCTATCACTCCCCCCGACCCCCTTCAGCACGGCACGCAGGGAGAGAATAAGACGCAAAGCACAGGGGTGTGGGTTATGATAGATAAGATGTTATTTTCTACTTCCCGTCCACAGGCGATGTCGGGCCAAGTCCAGGAAGCAGGGCTCCAGGAACACGCAGCAGCCGCTTGGAGGACAAAGCAGAATGCCCCCCCATCCTCCTCCTGCCCTCTCCCTTTATAGTTGAGCTGACATCATATGGTATGGAATAGCCCACTGGTCAGCTCAGATCAGCTGTATCCTCTCCCCCATCTTTCCCCCCCAGCCTCTGGTGCTGTGTGAGCACTGGCAGTCATAACACGGGTGTGTTATCAACACCCTCCAGCTCCCAGTGCTGCAGCAGGAGGGCTGGATGGGGAAAAGCAGCCCAGCCAGACCCACTACAATCTCCACCCCTTATTCCATACCATTTGCGTCATGCTCAGGCCCCACATAATACATGCTTAAACCATCTCTAAACCCAACCAATACATTATCATCAACTACTATTCCCAGTCCTTTAACAGAGAGTCCCTCATTCCATGAGATTCCTTCAGTCGATGACTTGGTTCTCATCTGTCAAGGTGGATGTTCTGGAAAGAAGCAGTACGTCTGATTGTTGGGCACCAACACCGGCTAGATCTTGGTCCTTCACTAAATTCACTTTCGGTTATTCCATCTCCTTCTACAGCATCACTTCCTGCAACATACAACTCACATTCCAGATTATCTTTCTGCCAAGGTCAAATCTCCTTGAGGTACACACTGGGTCTCACCATCCTCCCGCATTACCCACCAGGTATATCCAGGTCCTTGAGCAAAGACAATCCCACGAATGGGTTTGCCTTTTCCCAAGGGTCGAGCTATCCACACTGCCTTCCCCAACCACCTCCCGGTGTGCACTACAGGGACCTTATCTCCTCCCACAACAGGCAGGGGTTTTGTTTGGGCAGGGCCAGGATGGCTAACAGATCCTCTAGTGTTAACTAACCAGGTGGCCTTTGCTAGATGTTTGTCCCACTGTTTAAAGGTCCCACCCCCTAATGCTTTTAAAGTGGTTTTTAACAGCCCATTGTACCTTTCAATCTTCCCAGAGGCTTGTGCATGATAAGGGATGTGATACACCCACTCGATGCCGTGCTCCTTGGCCCAGGCATTCACGAGACTATTTCGGAAATGGGTTCCATTATCTGATTCAATTCTTTCTGGAGTACCATGCCGCCACAAAATCTGCTTCTCAAGGCCCAGGATGGTGTTCCGGGCAGTGGCATGGGGCACCGGGTACGTTTCCAGCCACCCAGTGGTTGCTTCCACCATTGTAAGTACGTGGCGCTTACCCTGGCGGGTTTGTGGGAGAGTGATGTAGTCAACCTGCCAGGCCTCTCCATATTTATATTTTAGCCAACGTTCTCCATACCACTGGGGCTTTAACCTCTTGGCTTGTTTGATTGCAGCACATGTTTCACATTTGTGGATGACCTCTGTGATAGCCTCCATGGTCAGATCCACCCCTCGATCTCGAGCCCATCTATAGGTTGCATCTCTTCCTTGATGACCCGAGGTGTCATGGGCCCATTGTGCTATAAATAATTCACCCTTCCGCTGCCAATCCAGATCCACCTGAGCCGCTGCCACCTTGGCAGCCTGGTCTGCCCGCTGGTTGTTCTGATGTTCTTCAGTGGCCCGGCTTCTCGGCACATGGGCATCCACGTGGCGCACCTTCACCACCAGGTTCTCTACCCGAGCAGCAATGTCTTGCCACAGCCCAGCAGCCCAGATGGGTTTGCCTCTGCGTTGCCAGTTGCTCTGTTTCCATTGCTGCAACCACCCCCACAGGGCGTTTGCCACCATCCAGGAGTCAGTGTAGAGATAGAGCACTGGCCACTTTTCTCGTTCGGCAATATCTAGGGCTAGTTGGATGGCTTTCACTTCTGCAAACTGACTGGATTCACCGTGTCCTTCAGCAACTCCAATGACTTGTCGTAGGGGACTCCACACAGCAGCCTTCCACTGTCGATGTTTTCCCACAATGCGACAAGACCCATCAGTGAACAGGGTGTATGGTTTTTCATCATCTGATAATGTGTTGTATGGTGGGGCCTCCTCAGCACGTTTCACCTCTACCTCTGGTGACATCCCAAAATCTTTGCCTTCTGGCCAGTTCGTGATCACTTCCAGGATCCCTGGGCGACTGGGGTTTCCTATTCGAGCCCGTTGTGTTATCAATGCAATCCACTTGCTCCATGTGGCATCAGTTGCATGGTGAGTAGCTGGGACTCTCCCTTTGAACATCCATCCCAGCACTGGCAGTCGGGGTGCCAGGAGGAGCTGTGCTTCTGTTCCGATCACTTCTGAGGCAGCTCGAACTCCTTCATATGCTGCCAGTATTTCCTTTTCTGTTGGAGTATAGTTGGCCTCAGATCCCCTGTATCCTCAACTCCAAAAACCCAGGGGTCGGCCTCGTGTCTCCCCAAGTGCCCTCTGCCAGAGGCTCCAGGTAGGACCATTCTTCCCAGCTGCGCTGTAGAGTATGTTTTTGATATTTGGTCCTGTCCGGACTGGCCCAAGGGCTACAGCATGCACAATCTCCTGTTTAATTTGTTCAAAGGCCTGTTGCGGTTCAGGGCCCCAGTTAAAGTCATTCTTCTTCCGGGTCACATGGTAGAGCGGGCTCACAATGAGGCTGTAATCTGGAATATGCATTCTCCAGAAACCCACAGCACCCAGGAAAGCCTGTGTCTCCTTTTTGTTGGTTGGTGGAGACATTGTTGTTATCTTATTGATCACATCCATCGGGATGTGTCGACGCCCATCCTGCCATTTTATTCCAAGGAACTGGATTTCCTGTGCAGGCCCCTTCACCTTGCTTCGCTTTACAGCAAACCCAGCCTTCAGGAGGATTTCAATTATTTTCTTCCCTTTCTCGAAAACTTCTCCTGCTGTGTTGCCCCATACGATGATGTCATCAATGTACTGGAGATGCTCCGGAGCCCCACCTTCCTCCAGTGCAGTGTGAATCAGTCTGTGACAGATGGTGGGGCTGTGTTGCCACCCCTGGGGCAATCGATTCCAGGTGTACTGGACTCCCCTCCAGGTGAAGGCAAACTGTGGCCTGCACTCTGGTGCTATGGGAATGGAGAAAAATGCATTAGCGATGTCAATCGTGGCGTACCACTTGGCTGCCTTGGACTCCAGCTCATACTGAAGTTCCAGCATGTCTGGCACAGCAGCACTCAGCATCGGTGTAACTTCATTCAGACCATGATAGTCCACTGTCAATCTCCATTCTCCATTTGACTTTTGCACAGGCCATATGGGGCTGTTGAAAGGTGAATGAGTTTTGCTGATCACGCCCTGGCTCTCCAGCTGATGAATCAATTCCTGGATAGGGATCAGGGAATCTCTGTTGGTGCGATATTGCCGCCGATGCACGGTTGTCGTGGCCATTGGCACCAGCTGCTCTGCAACCTTCATCAGCCCCACTATAGAAGGGTTCTCTGAGAGACCTGGCAAGGTGGACAACTGTTCACTTCCCTCTGCCTCCAAGGCAGCAACACCAAAAGCCCACCGGTATCCTTTTGGATCCTTGAAATAGCCTCTCCTAAGATAGTCTATGCCAAGGATGCACGGGGCCTCTGGGCCAGTCACAATGGGGTGTTTATACCACTCCTTACCAGTCAGGCTCACTTCAGCCTCCAATACTGTCAACTGCTGAGATCCCCCTGTCACCCCGGAAATACTTATGGGCTCAGCTCCTCTGTATTCAGATGGCATCACTGTGCACTGCGCTCCTGTATCGACTAAGGCCTTGTACCTCTGTGGGTCTGACGTGCCAGGCCATCGGATCCACACAGTCCAGTAAATACGATTGTCCCTTTCCTCCACCTGGCTAGAGGCAGGGCCTCTCTATTCCTGCTCCTGGTCTGAATATTCACTGTCTGACCCTTGCTGTGTCAAACCAGAAGTCCCCTCATCAGGCTCAGTGGAGTTGATTTTATTCTTCCTGTATCTGCGAGATCGTTGATTGCCTTCTTGTGCTTCAACACTGACTGCGTTAATGGTCTTCTTGGATGGCCCTTTTTTAACAGCTGTCTTCCCTCTCAATTCCTGTACACGTGCTTCCAGCTTAAAAGTTGGTTCACCATCCCACTTCCTCATGTCCTCCCCCTGGTCACGCAGGAAGAACCAGAGTGCACCACGTGGCATACGCCTCGGGCTCCCTTTCCCTCTGACTGGCTGATTCCTTGGGGGACTCCTGATATCCAAGGCACTAGCCCTTAGGGACGTGGAGGTACCAAGACTCTCTTCAAAGTTCTGAAGCCAGGAAGAAACAGTTTCCACAGTTGGATTATCCATTTGTGGATAATACATTGCTGCCAAGCTGGCAGAATATGATGCTGGTGCATTCTTAATCACTTTCCTCCACATGGCCCTTGTACACTGAACATCCTCTGGATCTTTAGGATGCTCGTCATCATCTAAATCCCCATAGATTACTTCCAGTACTGCTAGTTCCCTCAGGTACTGGATACCTTCATCAGCAGTGGACCATTTTCCTGAGGAGGCGGCATTCATTAAGTCTTCCTTGAATGGATATCTTGCTTTGACACTTGAAAGGAGCCGTCTCCAGAGACTGCAAATTGCTGCCTCTTTTCCAATCCCTCTTTCAATGCCACGATTCCTAGCAAGGGAGCCCAGCTGTTGGGCTTCCTTACCTTCCAGCTGTTGGGTGTCAGCCCCAGTATCCCAGCACCGAAGCAGCCAGGTAACAATCCGTTCCCCTATCTGGCGGCTGTAATCCTTCCTCAGGTCTCTAAGTTCTGATGACGTCAGGGACCGGGTGGTCTCTGCCTCTTGCTTCAATTCTGTCACCCCCTCCTCCTGTCTTCTTGTTGAGGGCCCAGCTTGTTGGTCATGTTCTTCCTCCTCTTCCACATCCCTCACTAACCGAGGGTAGGGGCCTGTTGTTCTCCTCGTCCACTGCTTCTTTTTCACTACTGGGGCTACTTTGGCGGTTGTGGTTGCCGTCCCTATCTCAACTCCGGTGTCCTCAGATGCAGTCTGGGTCCCTGCCTCAACCACAGTCCTCTGAGAGTACTCAACTGTGGCTCGATAGGCACAGGCCAGGCCCCAGTACAGTGCTAGGAGCTGCTGGTTCTCATCGGGGTAGACAAGGCACCCTTCTATTAAATGCTGTGTCAGCTTGCCAGGGTCGCTTGCCTGTTCAGGAGTAAAGTCCCAGGCTACTGGAGGTGACAACCGTCCTAGGAACCTGCCCAAATCCTGCCAGACCCCTTGCCACCCAGGGACAGGCCGTCTCAGGGCACATTTCGGTGCCACCCCGCCTGAAACTTGTTTCCTTTCAGCCCAAACTGGGACCAGACTGCACACAACCCGGATTAGGACAACAATATTGATTAGCAGTATCCCAAAGCTCACATAAGGGTGGACGAGGACCTTGGGAGCATGCACGAATAAATCATCTACATCAATTTCTGGTAGAGATTCATTCATTTTCTCCCCAAGGTAGCCCCCCCAACACAGCAAAGCCACCAGTGCCAGTGTGGAACACATTGTTACTGTTTGTGCCAGGGTGCTCCCGCGGCCCTTCATCCTCCTGAGACAGAAGCTTCCCCAGCACACTGTAGCTATCAATGCAAAAGCCAGGCCAAGAGACATTGTTTCAGTAAATATTTAGAAAAACAGCAGATAAGTGGGTACACGCAAACTCCGTGGCCTGCACAGGAGTTTGCTACTAGTACCTAAAGCAAAGCAAGCAAGCACGCACGCAAAGCAAGCAAGCAAGCACGCAAAGCAAGCAAGCAGCTGCTTGTGCCCCACGTTGGGCGCCAAAAAGGAACTGTGGTGGGTTGACCCTGGCACGGCACCAGGTGCCCACCAAGCCCTTCTATCACTCCCCCCGACCCCCTTCAGCACGGCACGCAGGGAGAGAATAAGACGCAAAGCACAGGGGTGTGGGTTATGATAGACAAGATGTTATTTTCTACTTCCCGTCCACAGGCGATGTCGGGCCAAGTCCAGGAAGCAGGGCTCCAGGAACACGCAGCAGCCGCTTGGAGGACAAAGCAGAATGCCCCCCCATCCTCCTCCTGCCCTCTCCCTTTATAGTTGAGCTGACATCATATGGTATGGAATATCCCACTGGTCAGCTCAGGCTGGCTGTATCTTCTCCCCCCTCCTGCCCCCCATCCTCTGGTGCTGTGCGAGCACCGGCAGTCATAACACGGGCGTGTTATCAACACCCTCCAGCTCCCAGTGCTACAGCATGAGGGCTGGATGGGGAAAAGCAGCCCAGCCAGACCCACTACATGTTCCTAATGGCTAGATGTCTTCTCAGCCAAGACTATTTTTTAGATCATTTTTTAGAACTGGTGCTTTTCAAGTCACTGCTTTGTTTCTATCAGCATTGCCTGAACTCTTTATTCCAAGATGTATGACTTAATACCTGGCCATATTAAAATGCTTACTGTATGCTTGTAGCATCAAGCACATTAAACCTGTAGCTTGCAGATTGTAACTGCAGTCATGCCCACGTGCACTGGTACATAAAGCACAATCACTGCAGATAAGCTTTGGATCAGTGACAGTGTGGGATGTCTTATCTGGGGTGATAAAATCCAATTCTTGTGATCAGCAGAAAGCCTGAACTAATCTTGTGTCTGTGTAATTTGCTTATTTCATGTTTCCTTCATTTTCCCCGTTCAATGCTCTTTTCATCTGCCACCATGCCTTGTACAGAACCAGACTAATCTATTTATCCTGCTACTTTTCTTCATACTGAACGTGGCCAATTAACAAAAAGTGTAAGAATACAGAATACACATGTGACTGCTGGGTCTGATCAGTCACTAGAGAAGCACAGGGTGTAGAGGAGAGAATTCCAGTCCCCAGACTGCTCTTTTGGGGAATAGCTGTTGCAAATAAATCGTTTAATTTTAAACCAAGCAGGTTGAAGTGGAACTGAGGTATGCACAGGACCGTTTCCCCCTCAGGGTGGGACTAGATAGCTGCTATCATGGTTTTATATAGCCAGGGACATGGGTCCTTTTCTGCATTTGGCTAGACCTGTAAAAAAAGATGCCAAATTACTTGTCATGTCATCTGTGCTAGAAACACCCATATTCCCAGCTGAGCTACGCGGCTGGGCAGAGTTGGCAAGGCTGTCTCAGGCCACCTACTCAAACTGTGTGCACTGACCAGGTTACTGTAGCTGGAGAGCTATGGATTGCTTACAGTGGGAGATACTACAGGGGGCAAGTCTGAATACCTCTTGCTGGAGATCAGGAAGGATGTAGGCTGCGTAGACTGTAAGATATATCGTGTTTACTTCTTTCTGATAACTAATCAGTCATAAGTGGGTGGAAGGTTACAAATAGGCCACATTTCTAAAAGTTAGCACTAGGGGTAAGCTATCAAGGGCAACATTTGCCAAGTTTTAGGTGTGTTTGTTGTAATCAAAGGTTTGGGATTTTGTCTGGGATTTCTGGCAGTACTAAGGAGTAAAGAGAGTCCTATCTTTGAGTAAGTGAAAAAGGAGGAATGAATAAAATGCAAGTGAAACCCATAATGTTCTCCATTCTCAAAATTGGCTTTAATTATAGAACATTTCAATTAAAAGGGAATGTTTGAAGCCTTTCATGATGTCTAGGCTCTTGCTTCAGTCTAAGTCTTTTCTTTGTTTTTCTTCCTGCAGCTTCCTGTCACACTATACCAATATTTTGACCCCTAACCCTAGAAAGAAAAGAGTCGAGATTCATTTTACACTATTTGCTATTTCTTTTTTTGTGGGGTGCCAAGAGAAGTCAGAATTTTGCTTGCATGAGTAAATAGCCATCAACGCATAACATACAATTGTGTGATGATTGGTTTAGTGGATTTATTGTAGTGTATTGGAGCTGCCTTTAAAATATTTTGGAAGACAAATAATGTGTGAGTTTGCTACTAATGCCACTTGAAAAGGTGGGCATTCTTAATTGTATACTGTCTGCATAACATGGTTTGAAGAATAGGAGATGGGAAATGGTTACGTTTAACTTGTTCTCAACAGGAAAGTATATAACCAGGGCTGGTTTACTACTGTCTCCCCATTATGGCTCCACATGACATACAGAATTTCCCCATCATATGCCCTCTTGCATGAAGTGCGAGGAAGAAAATGCAAAGTCAGAGAGAAAAAATTACACTTGTCAGGACAGTTCTGTTAAGTGCAGAGATCAGTGTCTCGCTGCTGGCAGCATTGCCTTTTACCCTTCCCTCTGATTGCTTTTTGTGGTTCATATTTAGCAACATACTATGGCTGAACACTTAAATTTCTTTTTTTTAAGCAAAAAGGAACATGAGGAAAGGGAGGAAAGATCCTTCTAGCCTTTTCTCTCCCACGTGGTCGGTGCACTCACAAACTTGTCTTCTGGTGTTTTTATCTTCGGACAAATTTTCAGCAGCACTGTGGGCTTAGCTCTCGATCAAAGCTTACACAAGTTGCTGTCACCAGGCACCAGGAGCCCTGCCCTGCTTTCTGCCACATAACAAACTGAAATGAGCCAGGCACTTTAGTTTAGCAGCATTTCTGAAATTCACCATTTGCTTCCAACAGAAGTGTGGATCAATAAAACAAGTACATCAAAACGAATGAGCACCTATAGGTGCAGTACATGTCTACATCTACGTACAATTTTGAAGGCTTATTCAGCATTAAAAACGTTAAATGTTTTTCATTAATATTTACTTTTCAGACAGGTCAGTGATCAGCGTTGCTTTTTGCAGAACTCTCCATCTAGAAAAGGAATCAGTGAGTTGTTACAATACCAATTGACGCAATCATCTGCTAGTATTTGGTTGTCACAAAACCAACAGAACCTTCTCTTCCTCTGGTCTCACTTCCTGTTTTCTTCTGTATGCCTGCACTTTCCTGCTTCAGCACTTACAGCGTAGAAGTATGTCATTGTTCTAGGAATTGTACAGGACAGGAAGCTCCTGGTTAGGCATTCGTGTGCTCTCCATGACAGTGACATTGTTAGATCTTTCAAAATCATCAGTGTTCAAAAAAAAACCAGACCAGATAGGAAACTGTATGGATGAAGAACAGCAAGAAACAATGAATGAAATAGCTGAAGATGAGGACAGGGAACTGAGTAAGCAGGATTTCTGGCAGATCTTGAAGAACTCAAGTCTTTACTGAGATGTTTTTATTCGTTCTTTGTGCAAAGGTTATATATGTGCAAAGAAATAACATATATATATGCACAATTGTGTATTTTATGCAGATATATGTGATAGATGTCTAACAAAGAAGCCATAAATGGACATTCAGGAAAGAACAAAGGCATGGAATAGTTACATAGTACGTTTGCATATTCTCTCTTCCCAGCTTTTTTCAGCTCAGGGTGTTTTCAGAATCTGTTTGTCTGTTGAACTGACGGTTGACACACTTTTGAGATCTCGGTAAGAGGTGACTTCAAAGCACTTGTCTGGTCATGAACCTATGCAGACTTTTTTGCCTCCACAAGATTCTCTGTGATGGAATCCCTGAAATTTCTGGTGTGTTGCAGAAGGAAACATTGACTTTGGGATGTTTCCTAGCTTTGTTTGGCTTCCTTTGTATCAGGACATTAGTCAGTCACTATCCCTGTTCTTTATGCCAATTATGGTTTTGTAGGCTTCTCTCCTATTTTGCCAAGTTGTCTTTTCCAAGCTGAATTCATTACAGATTTCTGTATGTAATGATGGTAACTGTTCTGCAGCTTGGATCTTTCTTGCCCCTCTCAGAACCACATCCAGTGTTCCCAGTTTCTTTTTGAGAGAAGGGACCAGAACCTCAACAGTGTTTGTGGAGAGAGAGAACTATGCTTTATAGATCAGCTCCGTGATATTCTCTTTATTTCTCTATTCCTTTCCTATTGCTATAATTTACTTGGCTGGTGGGTGGACTGACTGCTATTGAACATCAGACCATTTCATTTCATGGACCAGAATCATGTTATCATAATGCAGTCTTCATTCTTGAGTAACACTGGTTATCTCAAGTCCATCATTCACATGTGAAGCTAGGCCAGATTTTCAACGCATGCATCACTTCATCCTGAATTTATCAGTCATTTTATTTCCTAGTCACTCCATCTCTTAGTTTACTGAGGGGACTTTTTCAAAATCATTACAACCCCAAATGTTCAGTGTTACGATGAAGTTAGTTTCAGTTTAGCTACTCTGAATAGTATATACTGACTGCACACTTCGTCTCTTCTCTCTTTCTCATGATGGCTATTCATTTACAAGGGTGTTTCCTTTCTATCCCAAAGAGACTTAGTTTGAAAGAGTTCCTCTAGGAACTTTTGAAGTCTTCCCAGATGCTGACTTTTTTTTAGTGAGAGAGGATTTCCTTGTGCAGAAAGAATTGACTATTGTAACTTTATTAGTTTTGTACAGTTACATAGTTAATATTTGGTTTCAGATAATTTGTTCAGTGCAAAAGTCACACTTGCTAGTCACGAATCACTGAATCCTCTCCAGATCCATTTATAAATTCAGTACTCTACATTAAGTACTCTGTGGTGAGCAGTTTGGAAGTTTCATACTTGTGCTCCAGGAGACATCATCTACTCCTGAGTGTTTTACCACTCTAAAACTGTTACAGTGAAACACTGTATCTGTTTAACTCTTTTCTATTATTGTACATTGAATTCTCCAGCATTTCTACTCTCTTCTAGTTCTCCAGTAGACAGGATTTTCATTATTCAAGGATGTCTTGGAAAATCTTTTGAAGCTGTGACAGTTCTTGAAAGAGATTTTCCAGTCTTACGTGTGTGTCACAATCGTCATACATTGCATATACACTGGATTTTGCTTTACCTTGAACTTGACGCCTTGGCCAATAAGCACCCAGATATTAGGACTTCTAGACTTAGGAGTGTCCATTCAGGATGTACGTAGAGATCTATCCCAGTACTGAATTTTCTGAGTTACATTTGTCGAGTCTTCTGACTTTTTGAATGTAAGAAAGTCAGGCCAGGTATATGAGCTGTTTTTACATACATTTTGCAGTTTGAATTTCTAATCCATAATTCAGTTTAGGACTTGGAATCTAGCTCTTCTGTAACGTAGTCAGCCTGTAGTTCTGCATATGTGGATCTTAGTTTCATTCAGTGATGAATTTCTGGTCTTCTGTTCAAGCACCCACCTGAATGGTCTAAAATTGCAAAATACTGTGATAATCTGGGATTGACAAACTGATAGTGGAGTTGTTAACTGACACCATCTATCTCATCCAGGTCTAGAAGCAGAGTTTAGTTCTTAATGCATCTTGTTTCTACAACATATTTTTATAGCTTTTCACGATTTTTTCACCACCAAACTTTAAATTTCAGCCCTTCAGACTGTGTCTTCTTGTCAACATTGTTTTAGGGAGTTTATCAGACAGTTGTCATTTCATTTCTTTGATGAGAAAGGCCTTACCATGGTGCTTTTAAAAGTAGGTAAAAATAATTGACTAACAGCAGTAACAGTTCTGTAGTCATCAACAAAAAGTACTTTCCTGAATGGCATGTTTACTTTAGCTGATGAAAAATTGTTTCAGAAAAGGTTCCTATGACTGTTACTCACCACTGCAGTTCCATTTGGATTCTGTGGAGAAATCATTTGCTTTTTTTTTTTGATGCTTGAAGGCTAGGATTGCAGTATGGACAGCAGACATGGTTGGATATGAACTCTGCAGAGAATGTTGATTTTGCGTTACTAGCCAGCAACCTCTGATCTTTTCTCTTTGAATTCATTTTGGAGAAAGTAGTCTTGAAAGAGTCTGCAGTTTAATGTCAAACACTTAAGACAGAAGAATATTTATATCTGCACCCATGCAGGAAAACTGAGGAAGTGGGTTAACAGTTGAAGAAATGTTGAAATTATTATTGCAAATTACATTTCTTGATTTGTTTGCTTGTAGCCTTTCTCGTTAAAAATGCCATGTTTGCACTCTTTCGTTTTCTAGTTCAGCATTTTTAATGTTTACAATTGAATTATGTTTCCTGATTATTTTTGTGAAGTGGCTTGATACAATACATACTTTTATGATCCACAGTAACACTTTTCTACAAGGAATGTGGAAATTCAGGGCTACTTGATTGCAAAAGGAGACAAACGTTAGTGAGATTCTGTGAAGTATGAGGTGCTAATGGAGTTTTTATGGTACTTCATAGAAGATTATGAAAGCAGTTACTTTTCACTCAAGGTGAAGAAGGGAATAAAGCAGGGATTGTTTTCTGAATAGTGTTTCTGAGTTGTTGGCTGGGTGTTTCTTTTTGCTTTGTTTCCTTCAGAAAGAGACTTTTGGAAAAATTAAAAGCAATTGGTTTATGTACAGGGAGCAAAGGAAAGATGCTTCTTTCAGTTCCAGTTCTTCTTTAGAAGTCTAAAGTGATTAAAAGAAAGAGGGTTGCCCTTTGGGGATGAAACTTTTTTCTTAGCTTGTGTGTGTTGTTTCATGTTACTACTCTTGTGATTTGAGAATTCATTAACTTTCTTTCAGACTGATCCATTACTTATGCCTATCTATCCATAATGTTTCCTTTGTGAGGGAAAATTATATCTATAGTAGTTACCCTGTCTTGTTGAGGTAGAAACCCAGCAACACCATTTAAAAGTCCATTATTTTTCCAAATATTATTAATGGAAGAACTGATGCTCTTTGGGATACTAAATGTTATATCTGTGGTTTTAGTCTCTCAGTCAGGAAAGAAGTCAGTCATACGCATAATTAATGTTCCCAATTCAGGTTATCCATAGGTGATTTAATTTTTTGTTTGCACTTGCAGAGATACTTAAAACGTGCTGGTTTTTATCACTGTTTTTGCTTTGTCTTCCTAAATTGTATTGATTGATTATAATTTGTATGTCTGCTTAGTTAATTTCAATATACTAGTAATGTTTATTACATGTTTTTGTAAGTTGAAGAGTTTAAGTAAGAACCCTCCCTCTGCCCCACCAAAATACTACTGTAAATACAGCATGGAAGCCAGTTCTTTTCATCCCTTTTAGAAGTCCTGTATTCCCTCTTTTGTAGCAATCAACTGCTGGTATTTATATAGAGAACAGCACATGGATATAGTAGGAAGAATCACTTTCTTATCAACAAGATGATTTGGGGAGTACTTTGGGCTAAATTTAAGGTCCATTGTATATAACAAAGTTTCCATCAGAATTTAAGCAATAAACTTCACAGGTGCTTCTCAGAATCCCACTTGATTTTTATTGGGATCACATCTAATCAGGAGACCTGTGAAAATGTTACATTTCTTCTTGGTCCATTTTACATGGATGTCAGCAGGCCAGTTCAGAGCAAAGCTTTATCTAGACCAGTATTCTGACTTTAAAAGTAGCCAAAACTTTATGTGTAAGGAAGAATGCAAAATCAGGCATGTTTCGCAGTCACCAAAGGCAAGTCATTCATGGACTTCTTGGGCCAGAAGTTGTGTCTCTCTTCAGTAACAATTCATGGGTTTTTCTTCCATAATTGCTTTTTGAACCTGTACAATATCTTCAGCAGTCCTACAGCCAAAGGAAAAAAAAAAGCAGTTTCTCAGGAACCATTAGAAAAATTGTAGGCTAAATAATTTTAATACCAAATGTTTTATTTTAGAGTAGCAAAATACTCTGTAACAGGCTTGTAAAACTGTCATGGAAATCATTAAAATAAGTCAAAGCAAATAAGTAAAAATTTTAGGTGAATTTGGTTCTTTCTATCTGCTTGCTTCTTGTATTTTTCATGAGTTAGAGCACACTCCTGTCATCAGTTTGTGTGACAAGAGCCAGTAAAATCTGAGGCAGTGCCTCAGCATTCTTTCTGAAGGCAGATCACATCAGCTGTACCTGTGCTTCGTGGCCTTCCCTTCCCATTCAGAACAGCACAGCCTAACTCCTCCTCTCTCTGACAAAGAGAGGCAGGCAGGCCTAATGTCTGCCTCTAGTGACAGACCACTAATAATACTTCTTTATTATATAAGTTTTATATAATACTTAGCCCAGGACATTGCCTGACTGGTGCAGCCTTGGCATAGCTACCAGAACAGTGCTGTTCAATAATGAGGCAGGCAATCTACATCATCACAGACACTATCCCCAGCAGAGCAAGCTAAAGTTAGAAGCCAGTTGTTCAGTGACATTAAATAGCTGCTGTATTCAAATGTATACCAACAATTAATGTAGCAGGGAGGTTTGAAGAAGTGATAGTGTTCATTCATCTAGGCCTGATACTTTGCTGCTCCTCCAAGACTTGAGAAGACAGGATTTTCACCAGTCTACTTTCCCTTTTAATGAACTTCAGTAAAATTGTTGGCCGAAACTATCCTATGATTCTATGATCTCTTGTTGCCAAGAAGTACAGAAACTTGTTGCCTGATTTTTGAGTTATTACTAAGACTATGTGCAAATATTGAAGGAAAGGCTCTGATCCGTGGTGTGTACTGGCTGTAAATACAGTCTACAGCTAATTGCTTTTGGAATGCTAGTAGTCTTTAAAGCTCTAAAAACATATGGTATTGAAAATTAAAGTAATTCTTGTTTGCAAACCAGGATGGTGTACTATTTTTTTTTTAAATGCAACACTAAAGCCATTACTCTTCTCTGGGTCTTTTCCAAAATGCCTTTAATACTTCAGGTATGTGGAATATTTGTAGGTATCTCATGGAACACAGATACCAGATATTTAGATAAAGATGTGTATTCAGTTAGTCATTTGGCAAGAGTGCATCTTAATAAGGTGAGAGTCACACTTTTCTTCACAGAGATGAACAGTAATTTTGCCTCTCTGACAAAAAGAGAGTGAAGATTTGATGCTTCAGAATTACTTTATTAGTATGTTTAGGCCAAATATTGTTTAGGCATGCTGAGATTACAGCTATCTATCGTTGACCTGTTAGGTTTTTTTATCCAAGTAGAAATTAATAGGAACTTGGTATTGATTTATTTATACCTATACTATGAATAAAACTACTTCAGTTTTCTTTCAGTCTAGTATAAAAGTAATAATGTAATGAAAGATCAAATATTCCAGAAATAATGTAAGAATAAGCGATCTGCTTCTCTTTCTGGCTTTTGTGGTACAGGAGATAATAAAACCAGATTGAACACTATAGCTGAAACATGTAAAGACTGTAAATATTTTATTGTTGCCGTTACAGGATAAGAAGGCTTATCTGGATGTCATCCACACCTATATGGAAGTCCATGGAACTGTTCATGGGACAAGCACCATTTATATTCCCGGCTACGTAAAAAACCACGGTATACTCAGTGGGCGGGATTTGCAGTTTCTACTGAGAGAAACCAAAGTAAGTTTGTCAAGAGGGAGTACTGGCAAAAATAGCTGCAGATAGACAGTATCTGAAGTGCATGCATTTCACCTCCTACGAATGAGCTCCTAATTTTAAAAGCATTGGAAAAGAGGTGATTGCATATGAAAGAGCTTAAGTTGTCTTCTGTGTGCTAAGGATATGTGTTCCATCATGTCCAGCTTCTGTGGATTGACGGCTATTATTATAAAATGAGATGACAACCTATGGTCATTTCACATCCAGCTTGAAAAACATGGATAAATGCAATTTTAATTTTCTGTTCAATTCTTAATTTAAAAACTTTCTTTAATTATTTAATTAATGTGATATTCATCTCAAGGAGATTATCAGCTGAGAGTGCACTTTGGTTCATATCCCTGATGTGAAAGTTAAGTTGTATCTGACAGCTGTACCATCAGCATGCTTGCTCTGCCCTACCATGGACTTCACCCTAGAGCAACCCTACTCTCTAGGGGAGTAAAGAAAAGCAAGTATTTCATTAATCTATTCAGTTCCTCCCTCTCCTTTAGTTGTGTGGAGAGAGTGAGCAAAAGAGTGGGCTGTTTGTGGTGTGCTTTGTGGCCCCACAGTCAAGGAAACTGAAAGATAAGGGATGGTATATATATTAAAATAAACTTTTGTCCCCATACTTTGAATGCTTTATGGGGTTTTCTGTGCCATTCCCATAATCTCTGTGGCGCTTTACAACATTAAAACACTTTAGTAGATTACTTTTGAGTAGGGTATTTAACTTTTAGGTGGTGATAGAAGTGGTTGTGTGTTTAAAATTAGCAAAATGTGTGGAACTGCACCACTTACTCCCCGTTGTTGGTAGTTCCTTGCTGTGCACTTCTATAGAAGAATCTATTAAAAAAAGAAAAGAAAAAAGCAAGCAGCTCCCAGTCTTCCCACACGACTGCAGAGATCTCCTTCTTGAAATATTTGGGGAAAATGATGGTAATTTGACATCTCTGTGTGACAGCTGTTGGCAAATTATGACTTTTTAAAGGCAACCACTGTGTGTGTACTTGATGCATACAGATACACATAATGTTGCAGATTAAAAAGCCAGCATTTACTTTCATCATAGATAATACTGAGATTACACAGCTTTTGCCTGTGTGGAGTATGAAATCACTGTGTTAATCATAGTACTAATGTGGGAAGAATATTGACATCGTAATAACCCCAAGCACAAACAGTGACTTTCTTCTAGGAAAGGGAAAAAAAAAAAAGTGTTCTATTCAGTGGAATAGTAAAATAAGCTAATGGACTTGCTATAGAATTACTGAAGTCCTTACAGTTCTGTGGAGTACAGTTCATAATAATAGTTATGTTTGACTAAGTCCTCCTCTCATACTTTATCAGCTACCTTACACATACTACTCTGAAAAGCTTGATTTTCAGTATGAAGTGGATAGCTCATCTAGCTGTTACTGGTGTTATTTGCTCTAAGATGCAATGTAAAGGCAGGTTCAATTTAGGAGAAATTCAGGTCAATATATACTTATTATGCAGCTCAGCGCAGTGCAGTTATTATGGGGTCTGTGACACAGGAAGTAGCCAGACTAGTTTCACTCAGTTTCAATTGCAATATCAGATGGAAGATGCTATCTTGTGATTGTGAAGTGCTCCTGAGATCATAAATTGCTTATTTCTCACAAATCGTATTTTTGTGAAAAGCATAGATCTGTGCTGCACTATTTTCAGAGTCCTACAGGCATTTCAGATTTTAATGATTTTTTCATACTCTTGTTGTGCCTTAGTTATTTTATTTTTTTCTTCCTAAGATTGGTGAAAATCCTTTGAGAATTTGCTGCGTTTCTTAGTAGATGGCACTGAGAAACACATCAATATGTTTCAGAACTCTGTAACAGGAAGCCAGTGTTTTTATCACATTATCTTTTTGATTCAATCTTTCTTAAAAAAACTTTTTTTTTTTTTTTTTTTTTAATTAAGTTTGCAGACAGTATTTTCATATGGCTTTTCTGAACTTTTGTTAGCAAAGTGAAAAAAGCAGTTTTCCTTTTAAGGAAATTACTTGTTTATGATGCAGCCAGGCAAACAAAACTTTGACCTGATGATAATCAGTTGAGAGTCCATCTGCTTCTCCTAATACTTAATATTGTCAGGCAGATAGGAATGCAGTGTATTTCTCATGTTGCAATGACATGAAATGGAATTAAATATGGCTTACTGCATCATGAATTTCTGTTACTGTTCCTGTCTAATACTGTGCCAATATATCTACTTCAATAGAAGAAGTAAAACAGCAGCATCCAGAGACTGAAAACGGAATCTGAGATTTACCATCTAACTTGTTTGGACTTTTTTAGTTGGAGCTGGATTTTTGGGTTGTGTTTGTTTTGTGCTAGCTGCTGCTTAGTATCTCCTTAGGTTCACTGGCTGTTCTGCTGTAGCACATGGTTGCCGCTCGGTGTTGATCCCCAGATGAGAAGACAAATTGTCTTGTTGCCTGTACATTCACAATTTCAGATTTTGGTATTCTTTAAGAGACAATACTTTAACGTAGCTAAACCTAAATCAGCACTGACCTGCCTCTGCTGGCCACCTGCTGCCTCGGTGGGTCAGATGTGTTTATACCAACTGGATCATGGGTCACATACTTTCAGCACGATTTCGCTAAAACAAGTGCAGGTTTTCCACAAAAATCAAGCTGACTTGAATGGGAGCTTTGTGCCTCGTGTGTGTGCACTGCATGCAGTGACGTTCAAGGACACTTTTTGATCATAATCACTTTAATCGCTAGGCAACATGACCAGAGCCTCGTAATGAATTCAGTTATGGGCTTTTGTCACCACACAATCAATGTGCTGAAAGTATGTGAATAATCGGAGCCCTGATTCTGGGATGGTAACATCTGTGGGTACAGTGCTCACTTGAGCCATCTAGGCCTGCTGTTTGCTCTCTCCAAGCTTTAAGCTGCTAGAAACTTTCAGATTTTTCTCTTTCTAAGCATATGTTTTGAAGACCCAAGAGCAAAGATTGTCTTTCATTGCTTGTGATTTCAGCATTGTGCTAGCAAGTTTTTGTTAGGTCAGCTGACAAATCATCTATTTTTCAGAAAGAGCTAAAGAATAACTTCAGAAATCACACAGTTCAGTGTACTCAGAAATGTTAGTTTATGTTGCACTGCTTCATTTTGCCCTTAGATAGCAAAATACCACTAGGTGACGGCTCAGTCATGATTCTCGATCAGAGCTTTGCGTTCCCAAAATGTACTGGGTCTCTCTGCAGCACTCAGTGTAGGACACAAGTTATTCTCAAAAGCCTGCAGCTGCCGTTGCATTCTGCTGGGTATTCTAAAGCAAGGCGTTTCAGACTCAGTGTGTTTTCCAAGCAGGAGAGGGCTGTTTGAGATTCATCATGGCTAGTTCAGCTGTGTAGTGCATGACAAAAACGAGACATGTCAACAGTTCCTAATGAGAAGATGTAAAGCCATTCATCACGTCAGAGGAAAATAGGGTAGGCGAGTTGGCAGCCTTCCTGCCAACTCACGTGGCTTCTTGCCAAGTGGGCAGCTGGAGGAGTTGGACCAGACTCTTTTGGAGGAACCAGTGCTGAATTCTTGAGAAATATTCCCCCTTTCAAGAAAGTTTCAAATTCAACTTTTTACTTTGAGTCACTGGGAAGTTTTGAGGCAATCCAAACTCTTTTACAAAGTGGAATTAACAGTTTCTGAATGGTGATTAATAAAAATAGGAGCAAAACCCTGTTTAGACAGTTTAGGAAAAAAAAAACATTGCAATGTTGGATAAGCAGAAATAGGATAACTTTTTTTTTCATAGCTCCTTTTATGAAATGATGTATTTTTTACTACCACATGCTTCACAAAAGCAGATGAAAAGACATATAACTAATGATTCTATTATAAAATTGTTTCAATCACAGGATTGACTTTTCCAGCAATTATTTTATATTCATGAGAAAAATGTATCGGTATAGTTAACCTTTGCTACACTCAACTTTCTGTAGTTCAGAAGAGAATAGTAAGTTCAGTAAGGAGGCATACAAAAGTGGTGATAAACCTACTAACCTGACAGAATAAATTAGATAAAGCACAGTAATGTTAGAAGGGGGACAGCAGAAGATAAACATTCCTGCTTATGAAACTATAGCATTTAGTCTCCGGAGTATGAAATTTTTCTCTTAAATATTCAGCTAGGCAGAGTTACAGTCAGTGAAGTAAAACGCTCACTCATTTTATACTTTTGGCTGTAATTTAGAAAGACTGTTTGTTCAAGTACTCATTTTAATAATAGTCCAATTTGGTGCCATAAACTCCACAAACGAATTGTTTAGTGTCAACTGAAAGTCAGTGGTTTCAAAAAAATAAACCAAAACCACCCTGTTTTTTTCATGGGTGTGGTTATGAAGCCCTTTTCATGTCAGAGAAGTCTCCACTCAGCTACTGCACCGAGAAAGCAGTGCTTATGTTATAATCAGAAAAAGAAGGGTGTCTTGGCTGCTCTGAGACTGGGTAGCCAACTCAAAAGCCTGAAGTTCTAAACGAAGGGTTCAGCAGACTGCAAAGGCAAAAAATGTTCATGAGGAGCCTTACTCATGGAAACCAAGATATTCCTGCTTGAGGGTTTCAGCATCTGCTTTGCTCAGGTTGGGCGGGTGAACCTGCAGATACAAACTCCCTCTTTTGCTTCGTGTAGACCTACAGGCACAGACAAACCTGGGTAGCAGAGCTTGCAAACAAGGAAATGGTTTTTAAAAGGAACCACACAACTATTACCGTGATCCTTTCCCATCTATACTTATTTGCTGTTATTTCCTTTAGATACACTTTTATACTGCAAACTGCTCCTGGCAATCATTTCATTATATGGGGTGTTAGCATACAGAGCCTACTGTGGCATGTGCCCACTTAAAGCACGCTATGAAAAATAACAGTTCTGGCTTTCAAAAACATTTGAGAAGTGAGAAAAATGCTGACATGCAGAAAATTAAATGGTTTCAAGCACTAATCAACCAGTAAAGCAGAAAGGAATTCTACTCTGCTTAGCAATTCTGCTGCAGCTAACAAAGCAAGATCAGCGTGAACGGTTTTGATCCATATGTACCCACAGCTACAGTGCCAACATTGTCAAATTTGGAGTTTCGCATTGTAGATCTTCAGTCAGAGGGTGAAAGTGCCTCTTCATAGTGGACTGTGTTACCAAACACAGCATCTGTTAAGAGAACCCTAAAAGCCCCTACTCAGCACCTCATGTGGTGGGGACAACACTACATTTATACCGCAAAACAGCGGAAACGCAGGCTGTTCTAAATCTCCAGTGCTTTGTGGGAGAGAGCCTTGTCTTCCATGCAGCCTCACCTCTGCTGAGGATGGATGCTGCTTCACTGGTAGCTGAAAATTGTTGCCTGATGTTTCTACTTTTTTCTCTTCTTTTGGCTTCTTTTCCCATTAGTGACTTGCAGCATTTGGTGCATGATTTCAGGAAGTACCTTGACAGATTGTTTTAGCCTTTATGGAAATAACAAGCTGCATGTATTTCAAAGGATTAGCAGATTAGAGCATCATAACAATGAGTTACAGAAATGACCTGTGTTCTCTAATGTTTGCTTTTAAAATCATAATGAATGTGACTTTCTCAAGAGTTATTCCTTAGATTTGCTCTTTATACCATACAAAAATACTAGCTCCCTAACCAAGGAATGTTAATAAAGGGCAATTTTCAGGAGCAGGGTCTAGATTCTGTTTGGGAATTTCACCTGACCTGGTGGCCATGTGATGGAGACTGATAGAGGATTTTTGGAGGGTAGAAAGCAGGAGCTGGGGGGTGCTGTGGGCAGCTGCCAGCCAGGCTGGGACCTCAGGCCAGCAGGCAGCACACTCACACACACGGTTCTACAATCAGACACTTCCTTCTGTCTTTCTTCAAAGGTACGGTGCTGCCTAGAGGTAAGGTTGGAAAATGGATGTGAAACAGGTGGTAAGCTATTTATTATAGATTAAGCGTTGACAGTGTGCTTTGTGCTGTCAAAACATAAAACCATGTGTCTTTCCCCATGGAGCTTCCTCCTAAATAAACGGACCAGTCAGACACAGAACTGTTCAGCAGTGCACAGCAGCAGTTTATTAAAAAGTGAAAAATGAAGCAAACAAAGCAGCGTTCTCTACACAGCAGACAAACACAGGATCATAGGAGAATTGATACTTCAGATGGTTTTAATTGTTGGTTCTCAGCTGGTTTTCTGCCCGAACTAAGGAGTAGTTTAAATAAATAACATTACAGGTGCAGATTGTGTGAAATGGTTTCGTTTTTGTAATTGATTCTTTTCAAGAGATTACTTTTTTTTAAATTAAGCCTCTTCTGAGATTAAATTTAGTACTTTTTCTGAAAGGTAATGTATCTTGTGCCATATACAACCCTCAAATTTAGGTAATCTAGCTTTATTGGAAATAGTCTTCCAGATCTCTTTTTTTATCAGCCACTGGAGAGTTTCTCATACAATTTAAATCTGTGAGATAGCTGAGAAACTTTTTGCAAGTAGGCAGCTTTTTTAACCTGAAAATTGAAAACTGAAGCATCAATATTCAGCTCCATGGAGTGAAAATTATATGTCTTCAGCTATGCTGAGAAGTGCTAACTTTCTTTTTAAAATGAGCCAACTCAGAATTTAGACTGTTGTTGCCATGGGTCAGAGAGGATTGATGCAGCAGTGCCTGAGCACGACAGTACTGACTACATACCGGTTTATGCATCAATGTTAAGATCAGCTCCTAGAAAGGGCCTTCAGGTTTGAACCTTCTGTTCCTAGGATTTACTCTCATGCTGCAGGAAATCTAACGCAGAATAGTATAACTTGACCTCTTTGACTGCGTGCATCCTGAGTACATGATGCTAATAGTTATGAAGATTGCTCTTTGCTGTCTTTTGAAAAGCAGCAGCTATATATACGTCATACAGCAGCGCTGAGAAATTGCTGTTACAAATCAGAGCTCGTAATTCTCCTGTTAGACACAGACATTCAAATAAAGATGAAGAATCCGACATTTAATTCAGGGGGGATTAATTACGTTGGGCCAGGGAAGGGGTCAGTATCCAAACAAAACCCAGGCAATTCAGAAAAAATATGCCATCTCTTTACATTTGAGAAAAGCACTGCCTTTGCCTTTTCTAGAGCACCTGTAAGCTTGCCTGATGGAAAAAGAGCTTTGTGACGCATTTTTCCTCCTTCAATTTACCTTGGAGCCATTGAACCCTCTTAATCCTATGCAAGCTCTTGCTGCCTGTAGGTACAGCGTCTTCATCTGAGGTTTGCTGCCATCTACCGTTTTAATTAGCAGCTTAATAAGCTTGGCAGGAGCATGTTCCTACTGGCAAAACCAGCAGATTGGCTGGTCGGGGAGAGGGGGAAAACAGTGGTGTAGCTGTTCCATGAGTTTCCTGCAGTAAAACCTGTACCTGGAAGAGAGCCTCAGCAGTATCGTTTCAGCACCAGTCAAACCACCAAATGGCCTTCTTTTACACAAAAAATAACTGAAAGGGTCCCTTGTTACCTCAGCTCCATGAAAAACCACCTCAGCTCCTTACAGAAGGTTGTTGTCAAATGTGCTTTACAGGATGTTCCATTACTGCTTGGGTAGGAGACGTGGAGCTGCTGAATGTTCCATTTTCTTCTTAATGGTTACACTTTTTAAAGTCTGGTACATGTACAATGCGTAGCTGTTTATTTTAAGTTAGCTCTTAGTAAAGACCAAAACTGAAGACAGGCCTTGTTTTCTGTATTTCAGCTTTTTGTTGGTCTGGGATTTCCATATGAAGGGCCGGCTCCGTTAGAGGCTATTGCTAATGGATGTGCTTTTCTAAATTTAAGATTTAACCCACCAAAAAGTAGCAAAAACACAGAATTTTTCAAAGGCAAACCTACACTCCGAGAGGTAAGCTTTCTCAATTTTGGTAATTCCTTATTTAAAATGATTGTGGATTTCATTTTAATAACACAGTACAGGAAAAATCATATAAATGTTCACAGTTTATTCCAAAAGATACAAAACTGTCGTTTTCTTTAGCTGTTGATGGGATTATCAGTCCTTATTTTTATAAGATAATCAGTATTTTTCATTAACATACTATTACAGTTTGCCTCTAGATTTGCCTCTATCACATTCTGCAAATTCTTATTCATAGATTGTGAACTGATTTACTTGAAAACCTGACGTTCTGTCCAGGATCAGATTGTGTCACCCGACACATGACGCATCACTTGAAAGCAGTTTGGTTTTGCTGAAGAAACAAACATTACTGTGTACTGTGCAGGAAGTAAATAGGTGTTAAAGTAAATTATAAAAATGCCATGTGTGAGTTGTTGTGTGTGCTTTGGGATTATTTTTTTTTCTCCAGGAAAGACCTGCTCAAGGCACTGTTGAGCTAAGGTATTAATGGTCACAGCCCACCGTGTTTGTGGCTAAACACTGAAGACGTTTGGAGAATTGCCTCTTTAAGAGAACAGGAAAACCAAACCTCAGGCTTTCAAAACAGCCAGTGTGTCTAGACTCTAGTAAGAGAAAAATAAGGCTCAGTAAATCACCCCCTCATCCTGGCACTGACTTTGGAATATTTTTCTTCTTCAGTGTAGGTAAAATTCAAGCTAGAACACTTGCAGCATTTAACAGTCATGTAGCCATTTATGACATGAGCACTTTTGCCTGTGACCGTGGCTTGTTCATAGGCGTATGCACGTATTTTCTTTACATACTTACCTGAAGAGAAAACTCTCTGGTAACACTTAGATAACAAAAGCTTTGCACAGCCGTGCTTCCCATCTCAGGTTACGCCTGGGCTATATAAACTGTGTACTGAGCAGTGCTAGGTAGCTGATAAGCAAAAGACAGTTTTCTGTTTTAAACCAGGAATGTAAATTCTTTGTTATTTCAAGATCCAGGACTGTAACTGCCTTTCAGCTTGTTATACATCAAGCTTGTACAGGACAAGACCTCAGACTCACTCCTTCCCCACAGCTTGTGTTGCTAGCAAAGGAGATAGCAGTATGGGGCAAAGAGTCTGTTTAAGCTTTCTCCTTGGGCTTGGCACCTTTCAAAGCTTTTATTCTGTGGGTCGCTCGACTGTTTGTCTCATTTCCAGTTGTTCTGTGCCCAAACGCAGTAACTGGGCAGGCTTAGTACATAATCTGGACCCACTTAACTCTTTAGTTGGAATTTTAGTGGTTGGAATGCTGTGCAAAATCCCAGTGGCATGTCAGCACCAACAGAAACGCTGTGCGCCTGACTCGCCCAGGGAAAGTAATCCCTATTGATTGCTTTAGCACAAGATAATACAGTGAACATTCATCGCTGATATTGCTGCATTCACGTGCTCTGCTGGCCTACCCTAAGAGCAACCTTTTCTCCAGCTGATTTTCACAACTGCAGGTAGATCCGATTGCCAGTAATCCATGTCCTGGTTCTTCGGGATTAAGAAAGTCCTGAAATCCTTCTCTCAGTTGTTTCAAGTGTTTAAAGGAGAACAAAAAAAAAACTTGTGTAGTTCTGTGAGTTGATTATTCATAGACACACACACACCCCCCTCAAAAATAAGGGGGAATAAAACATTGTATGCTAAATCTAGTTGAAATGCATAGGTTGAAATGCGGTGGGTGTTGTTTCTTTCAGTTTCTGCTTTTAAGAAGGGGAAAAAAAAAGAAAAAGACCTGAAATTAGAAATTAATTCCAAATCTCTAAGAATTCTTACAGATTTTAATCATAGACAGAGGGGAGTATCTTTTGAATATCTAAAACATTAAGCCTCAACTAATTAAAGTATGTCTGTGTTATGAAATAGCCTTGAGAGAAATATTTTTTCAGAGTACAGATGCAGAATAACTGGTGCAATAAAAATACTTTGCTAGTTACTCTTAATATTTAAAACAGCTACTAGTCTGAGAAGTTTAGTTGTTTGTGTTCCAGATCAGATCTGGCTTTAATGTTACTGTTTGTCTGTCTGTCTGAGATGGTAGTGAAAGCCATAATTCCTAAAGCTTTGTGGAATTCAAAACACTTTTATAGTCATAATTTTAAAGGTGCAATAGAAGTTTCTTTGTTGTTGCTAAAAGCAATAGGAATGTATCTTCTGCTGTCAGAAGTCCAGGAATAAGTGCCCTGGGAGCTCAGCCTGGGTAACCATATGTTTAAGTACATATAGTTACAGTGGCAGCAGAAATACTACTGGAAAAAGGTTAGAGCGTGTCAGTCTTCAAGAAGCGTTAGACTTTGGAGGAATTTAAACTAAGCCGATGGGAGCACAGCGCAGTGAGGCTGCCGGTGAGCACAGGCAGCTACAGAAGCTGTCTGCATGCAGAAGCATCCTGAGCTGCTGGCCCAGCATCTGGCATCTTCCAACCAGTCCGTGAGCCCTCATCACCACACTGCCCGCAGCCAAAGCTGGGAGCCTGCGTCGAGTCTGCTGGAGCACTGGTCCCAGCACAGAACTGTGCTCGCTGATCCCGTATCTGGCTTCTCTTGTCCACAAGCAAAATGTAATAGGCAAAATGTTTTTGAAGTAGTTTCTTGCTTTCACTTGAGGAAGAAATCCAGTACTGTGTATGCCTGCTGCCTGTGGCTGCTGCATTGTTTCCTCCTCCTGGTCTTCTGCACTGTCTAGATTTACTTTGTACCATGCATAAGGAGGCAGATATACCAAAATTGACAGTGAATAATCTATATTTTATAGGGGGTTTTTTTGTATTTATGTAAAAAGCAATTGTCTTCCGAGGCTGGAGTGAAACACTCCCCTCTGCTGCAGCTTTTCCTTCCTCTCAGTGTGTTCGTTTGCATGTTCCTCTGACTCCTGTGCAACCTGCCACAAAAATTACTTCTAGTGCCATCTTGCTAGTTTGGAAAGCAATCTCGGATATTGCTTTTCTTATTTATCTACTTGGGTATTTATTTTATTTGTTTTCTGACAAACTGATATGCAAAACACCAGCTAACACTGTTGCTGAGGTCACATTAGTGTTGTGCTATTAGAAGCAAGAGTCAGAATTCATCAGAAGTGACGGAAATGGTTCCTTATTCACTCCTGCTCACAGAAACCTGGAAATGTTTGAAGGACAGCCAGGGTGAGGACACTGTCTGAAGGTGAGACAGGGCCAGGACAACATCTCTCGAGTCATGTAGGTCTAACCAGGACTGGTAGCAATTACAGGTTGTGAAAACGGAGGGCTGCTCTGTGAGTGAGCTGTGGGGAAGCAGGGTCACATTGCAAAAGTAATTTCAGTAAGCGTCAAGTCTTCTGTGATGTGGGTCATTATGAGGAGAAAGCCACAAATAAGAGGTGCACAGATGTTACTTGTGATCTGCGTCACTACCCAATTTTCAGTTTTCCAAGTAAATTCACTTTCTGAAATTTAAACACGGGAAATCTAAAAGAGAACTCAGAAGGCATGAGTTAGATTGGTAGATTCTAGCTGAATGCTTGTGTTGTCTTAGTGCATTTCATCCAAAAAGTCTGATGAAGAAAGTGAGAGGGGAGGATAACTTGACACATTCATTATTACCAGTATTATTTCATCCTTTCAGTTGACATCTCAGCATCCCTATGCTGAAGTTTACATTGGGAAGCCCCATGTCTGGACTGTAGACATCAATGATCTTTCTGAAGTTGAGAAGGCTGTGAAATCAATTTTGAATCAAAAGGTGAGAAATATATCCTCAATTTGTCATCACTGCTTGGTGGGGTATGTTTTGTACTGCACGTAGAGTGCTTCCTGATGTTATTCTAATTAAAGCAGAGTGCTGCACTTTGGTAGGATATAGGGAAAAAAAAATGTGATGATTTCTCTGTTGTATCTACTTACCATGTTCTAGTGCAGGGTTGGGTTTTTACCTGGGGGGGAAAAAAAAACATGAGTGAATTTGTATAGAGATATGAATTTCATATGTAAATTATCTGTAATTTCTGTGCATTGAGCGAGGAAGTTTCCTTGTTGATTCTTGAAGCAACGCGAGCTGCCCAAATACAGATCCAACTCTTCTGATTGATTTTTTGTAGCCTTGACATAACGGCCACTGAAGTGCCTGGGCACTTGCAGCTTGCAAGTGTAATGAGGGTGCTTCAAGGGAAAAAAAGAGTTGAAGTAATTTTCAAAGGTAAAACATTCTTTTTTGTTGTCATGTTTTCTTTTGCACTTCAACTCCAGAACTGAAACTTGGTTAAAACAGAGGCTCTGGAATCCCGCAGGGTCTCAGGCTAGCTTTGTATCTGTCAGTTTGCAGTATGCTCTGAGTTTCCTTAAGGGTAATCACTGAGCAACTTCTATTGCCTTTACAAAGGAGCAGAAGGCAGCTTAAGCTGCTGGTGGTTTTGTGAAATGTGATTTGTTAATGAGTTTATTTGTATTTAACTTAAGCTGTAATGTAGTATTTGGAATGCAAGCTGCTACCACACAGCACACCACAGAGTTCATTTAAACAGAAACCCCTCTGACCTCAACACACACTGTTTCCACAGATCGACCCGTATTTGCCCTATGAATTCACATGTGAGGGAATGCTTCAGAGGATGAATGCCTTTATCGAGAAACAGGTACCAGCTTCTGTTGTGGGTGTTGGAAAGGGACAACTCTCTCCATTTTAAAGCTTCTCAGAGTTGTCCCTTTCCAGTGAGATTTTTTTATGTATAAAAGAGACTGACAAGAAATCAAGACAAAGTGCCAGCTCCCAGAGTATTCGTTCTGCTTCTCAGTTTGCCACTGGGTTCTGATTCGTCTGTGAGCGTCACACGTACCATATGTCTTTGCAGCAATGGATATGCTTGTCTGAATCTCAGGAGATTTTTTTTTTAAATGGTTTGATTGATTGTTTGTTTGATTAATTTACGAAGAGGCTTCCTTCTGCTGTTAAAGCAGAAAGTTATAGTAATTTTTCAGTGTATATGTGACTTCTTTAAATGTGTACTCATAAAAAATCTTTGGAACTTGAAGTATCACATAAATAGAGAGACATTTTTGTGGTAGAATTGCACTTAGGCTAAAGCCTCTGGGCAGATTTTTCAAGTATTTAGTTTCAATCGATAAAGCTTTAAATGGTTTGGAAACCAGTTACTTAAAGGACTTCTGGTCCCCATGCATTATTGCTCGCTGAGAGCAGCACGAGGTACTGCACTGGAGTAATAAACTGCAGAGATTCCTATGGGATACTGATTTCTAGAAACTGTCTGTTTGCTTGGACATCTGCCCAAGGGCAGCTCTGTTGCAGCGGCCAGCTCTGCCTTTTCTTCTGGCTGCTGCAGAAGGGAGAGAGGAATAACCTATGTCTCTGATACGACAGTTAACTTCCAGGATTTCTTTCAAAAGCCCTGCACACGCTCCTGCTCCTGTGTTTCTGCAAAAGGACAGTATCACAGACAGTAATAAAGAACAACAGCTTCAGGTCAGAAGTGTAGCTAGCGTAACATAGCTGTAACTATTTCCAGTTTCCTGCCAATAAACACGTTATGCTTCTTGCTGCTGTACTGATGACACAGCCTGTGAAAGTATCTCTGCTTCTTTTGATTCTTCTGAGTTAGCTCTGATTGAGAGTCTTTGTCCATACAGGAGGAAATGGAGCTCAGTGTAAGGGAGAAAAAGAGGCAATGCAGAGATAGCATCTGTGGGGCAAACCTGTCTCTCCCTGCCTCTTACCAGCCGGGCTAAGCCCTGTGCTGTGTGCTTCTCAGAAACAAACAGCATTGCAGTCTTCTTCATTGCTTGGACTCATTGTCAGAAGCCATTATTGTTTCACAGCCCCCAAGATGCTCAAGGGTCACTATCAGCTGCATGTGGACATGTCAGATGAAGCAAAAATAAAGGCTGAGGTTCATGGTGGGAAGCAGGCAAAACAGAGAAAGCAGCAGAAGGCTGGAATAGGAGCAGAGCTGCACGGAGTTGATCTGGTTCAGAGGTTGTGCCGTGCATTAACCACAGGAGCTTCAGGAGAGGTTTGAATGGGGAGGTGAAGGGGCCAGATACACTCAAGCACAAGTCACCCTGTGGGACACTGCAAACACAGGATTTAAAGGAGCTGTGCAGACTTCACCTCTGGGGGCCTTGGCTCAGGATCAGGAAGGAGGACAGCGTTCACAAGGAGGGTTTAGTGAATTCCCAGAATCTCCAGATGCAGCAGCTGAGCTGAAGGTCTTTAGGGGCTGAAGGAATAGAACTTCTGTGTGTGAGCTGTGGTTCGACTCTTAGCAGTGCCACCTTTGGATGAAGCCAGCTTTCCCTCCAAGCTGCTCCCTGCCAGCGGCCCGGCCTGGCTGTTGGGTGCCGTTGGCTGAAGCCATCCTTTCGTCCCACTTGCTCTGTGGCTGCTCAGACGGTTGTGTCCGCTCTGCAAAGCGACGGCTCAGGGCAGGAACCAGAGGGTGGGCCTGCTTACATTGGCACTGCCGTCAGGGGAGCGGCCGCAGCAGTGGCGGGATTCCCTGCTGCAAAGGTGGGAGCTGTTGGCTGAGGCAGGCTGGGCTGCTGGGACAGACACGCTGACTTTGAAAGATGTGGTCAAGCAGAGTGTTTGGTAACCCAGCAGAAAATGGTTTGGGCAGAGCTCTGCTAGCTTAGCAAACTGACTTGGCTCAGCAGAGGGTCAGCTGAGCACCAGAGCCTGGCAGAGGGAGTGGAGTGAGGACATTCATCCAAGAGCAAGAAAAGCCAGGGGGAGGAGGACACCTCCTGTGATGGCCGGGCTAAGCCTGTCACCCTGGAGACAGGAGACAGGTACATGAAGCAAACAGCCTCTGGTGAAGCTTAACCTTCTGTTTTACTTCTGGTTTACATCTCTTCTTTATTTTACCCTTATGCGTGTAGGGCTGTAGATACCAAATTTAGGTTGCTTTTGATAGCTGATAGGAAAACTAGCCAGAGACAGCAAACTGAAACACAGCCCTGTGTGCTGGTACCTGTTACGATACTGTAAAAAACTCTCTTCTGCACTAGCTGTGAGTCCAACCCGATACTGTAGTATTATATTGTAGATATGACATTAAGACAGCTTATATAGTGTGAATTGCAGTACTGGATTAGATTTTGAACCTATATAGATTTCCTTCTGCATCTAGTATTTTAAATATTGATTTCTAAAAGGGCAGAACAATCAGGGCACTTCAGTCCAAATAGCAAAACGACCTTTTTGAAACAACCTCATTAAAAAGTTCCTCCGACCGTATATTGTTAACCTGGTTTTTTAGATCCTGTTAAAATTATTCTGCCATAAATGTGCTCTAAAATTACTCAGTTGTCTTTTGTTTCTTTTTGGTTTGTTTTGTTGGTGGTTTTTTGGGTTGGTTGGGTTTTGGTTTTTTTTCAATAATATGGCACGAGGGAACTGCATCAGGGGAAGTTCAGAGTGGATTTGAGGAAAGGGTATTCATTGGGAGGGTGATCAAGCACTGGAGGAAGCTCCCCAGGGAAGTGATCATGGCCCCAAGCCTGTCAGCATTCAAGAAGCATTTGGACAGTGTTCTTAGATATACAGTTTAGCATTTAGGTTGCCCTTTGTGGAGTCAGGAGTTAGACTCTATGGTCTTCGTGGGTTCCTTCCAACTCAGGTTATTTTGTGATTCATGATTGTGTAATACTAAATTTATGGTTAGACCTGGGAATATGAAAATGTTTCCCTTCAGCAGAGGATGTCTAAGCAGAGAAAAAAACCCCACCAAACTGATACTGAGTAAATGATTTGTCATCTTAGCTTCACAAAAATTGCAAGTAGTCCAGGCTTTCTAAGCTTTGGGTCATGATGTGGGAGCTGTTCATACAAGTACTTAGTTTTGTTACAAGAAAGCAAACCATGATGGACTGGGACCAGTTTTTTTGAGCACCTTTTGATGGGAGCTGCCAAGTGTTAAAATAACAGCTGAGTATCATGGAATGTTATATAAAACCAGTGATTAAAATTTTCTCATTGTTTTTTCTCATTTTAAATGTCAAGACTGTAAGAACTTGCCTTAGAATAGTTTTCACTGGCAGGTGTGTTTAGATATTATTTCTTCCTTTCCTCTTTCCTCTGTGGTGACACTTGACTGCATGCATTATTTATAGTCAAATTTTTTCAGTGTTGGGAGAGCACTTTTACTAGCAGTTCAAGCAAGAAGAACAAACAAACTCTTTGAATCCTGGTTGCTTTATAGATATCTCCAGCCTTTTATGAGTTCAGCTCACTCCATAGCGCTGCAAGTCCCTGATCTTCTCCACATGGGCCACTTGAGACATTTCTTGCCTACAGGGTAATTGGCCTCTGGAATTCTTCTTCCTCCAGAGCTTCCTCCTGATATTTGTTCTGCTATGAAAATAGTTCTGCTAGCACCGACTCAGTGAAACACGAGTCACTGAGAAAGCCAAAAATGGGGTGGGTGTGTGGAAGGAAAGAGACTAGTTATAGAGCTGCTTATGATAAATCAAAAAAGGTAAAGGTTAGGGAAGAAGATTCTTTAAATTGATGATTTTTAATACAATTTAAATGTGCTACAAAATGAGCGTTTGGGTGATAATATCACTTCTTTTATTAATGGGGAAATTTGCTGTCAAGAGACTGGATGCATCGTAATAAAATGTGATCTGTCACTGCAGGATTTCTGTCACGGGCAGGTGATGTGGCCCCCATTAAGTGCCCTTCAAGTAAAAATTGCTGAACCTGGAAAATCCTGTAAACAAGTTTGTCAGGAAAGCCAGCTCATCTGTGAGCCTTCCTTCTTCCAGCATCTTAACAAGGACAAAGCTCTGCTTAGGTAAGTAGTTAAAAGCACAAACAGATAATTTGGTCTCTTTTTATTGCACTTGTTTTTGCCACACGTGAAGTTTAGAGTACAAATTCTGTGGGAAGGGAAGGTGAGGAGGTAAGTGCTGGCTGGCTGCAGCAGGCTGTGAGGTTAACTGGCAGTCCTTCCTAGCAGTGGCTGGCAGAAGCTGCTGCTGTGCTGAGAGCGCTCTTCCACGCAGCGCGTGTTTTTGCAGCGAGGAGCACTGCACCGAGGCCAGGAGTTCACCTCTTCCCCCTCCACCTCCTGCCTGTGTTCCCCATACAGGCAGTGCCCTTTGCTGCTGGGTTGATTGCGCTGAGCCAAAGGTGCCTGTGCTGCAAGGAGTGCAGGTGCCAGGGCTGTAATTGCTTTTGGATGGCCCCTTTGCAGCCCTGGCTGAGCAGGTGCACTGCTCCCTGGCTTTGCCACATCCTTCTGTGAGTTGGTGAACTTGCGTGGCTCTTGATGCTGATCCTGGCTGTGCTCAGTCAGCTGGGGCAGAAACGAAATGCTTTCTGTGGCAGTAAATAGAGCTCTGCACATTGTCTGCTCTCTCTCTAGCAGTTGTTCACGTGACTTTAAGTACAGCTCTTAGAAAGTGTTGCTTCTATTTATTGAGCTCTCTCTTTGGTCACAATTAACTTCCATGCTGCAACATCTATGTTTGTTGGTAATTAGCAATTACTGTTTCTGCAAAGCTTTTGTCGGTATTGTCCTAGGTAAAGAATTGTAAACCCTTGTACATTAGAGGTATTAGTACCAATTTATAAAGCTTACCAGCTGTGCATTAAGGAAATGAATGTTGCTTTCAGGTGCTGTCTCTTTGGGAGTGTGTCTGTGTTCCTTTCAGAATGAAAACAAAGCACTCAAAGCTGGGCTCCAACAAATGGCTGCTGGGAACCTGCTTCCTAGGTTTTCTATCTCTGCTTTTTGCTAAATTAAACTGTAGAAGGTTTTTACTTTTGTATTTTGGCTGAAAAGCTGTAATTTCCAATGCAGTTCAGAAGCAGCTCATACAAAAGCTTCGTCAGGCTTCTTTTCCAGCTCTCTAGGCAAAATTAAAATTCTGGGGGGAAAAAAAAACCTGTTACATGCTGGAAGCTACTGATGTTTCCAGAACGAGTGAAAAACAGGCCCCTGCTGGAACTGCTGCCCTTGTGCTTAAGCTTTGTGGTCAGAAAACAGCAATTCAATTTTTCCATTCCAGCACTAACTGGTTCCTGGGAGCAGTGGGTCCTGCTCTGACCAGCTTCCACTGCAAGGCAGCAGCATCACCTCGGCCTCGCGGCTGGGCTGACGGCAGCTCGAGCCACCCAGGGCTGCCTGTCTCCGTGTGCCTTGCCTGGAGGAGATCCTTGCTGAAAGCAATGAGAATATCTCCTGATTTCAGATTCTTTGGGTTTCTCTTCCTAGAAATCCAAAGTGTACTTAAATATTATGCTTTGGGGAACAGTCAGAATAATGTTTTTCCATTTTAACTTCTTTCATTAGTCTTTAGGAAATGGACTGAAACTGAAAAGGCTGCACTGCCCTCTGCAGAGAGAATCTGTGCAGGCAGAAAGAAATGAGAGTCATGTTCTGGAAATCTGAAATTCTAGGTGTTCTTGATTTAGGATGGATTGTAGCATTTTATTTTATATTTAGTGAGGAAGGATGAAAACTGTACCGAACTCCTGTAAACTCCACTGTGATTCAGTTAATGTGCTTTGCTTTATAGGCACAATATAGAATGTCTCACCATGGAGTCTGCGAATGATATTCTGGTCCCCTCTTTTGATGGAAGAAGGAAGCACTGTGTTTTCCAAGGTGACCTCTTACTGTTCAGCTGTGCCGGATCCCACCCAACCCACAGAAGAATCTGCCCCTGCAGAGACTATATTAAGGGGCAGGTTGCGCTTTGTAAAGACTGCCTATAGCAGCAGCAGAGCTTCTGTTGAGTTGAGGACAAAATGTAAGTAGTTTTGAGAGGAGCTACTTATCACTTCCTGCACTTTTGTCCAGGTCTTTCGCTGCAGGCAGAGCTATCATTGCTGGGCAGAATTATCTACTAAGAGAAGAGGGATTCATAACAAACAGCTAACTGATCTTTTTTTCCTAGAAGAACATTTGCAGTGTAACTCTTCAGATTCCTTCATCTGTTTGCAAAGAGAAATGAGTTTCATGTCCTACAGTGATTTGAAGATGACTGCACAGAATAGTTTGTAGAAAATTCCCAGACCCATCAAACTTCTTTTTTTTTTGTTGTTTGGGTGAAGTGTTTTCTATTTTTTTAACGAGTTAGGACATCCCACGTCATGGCTAGCTAAAGCATCTCAACTTCATTCCAGTAGAGAATTGAAGAAAGTGTGCTTGGGGGAGGGGGGTGCAGGAGACGGAGAGACGAACGTTTTATTCTAGGTGCACTGCTTTGGGTACTGCTTTAGCTTGAATGGCTCTGAAGTGGTTTACTTCGCAAGACCTCGGAATCGCAAGACAGCTCTGTACCCTGTTATTTGGTTATCTGGGCCCAGCTCTTTTTTCTTTTTCTTTTTTTTTTCTTTTTTTTTCTTTAAAGATCCTTTTATTTAACAAGGTATTGTCTGCATCGCAGCTGCTATGTCAGAGCAGTCTAAACAGAGAGTATCATGAATGAGCAAAGAGGCAGTTGCCAGCGTGTGACACATCATCTTTGGTGACTTGAGAACCGACTAGGGTTGTGGCATTCTTCAGTGTGGAAAAGCTCCAAAATCATACTGCCATTTTTGGAACAGACTTGTCACAGTTTACTGGTCCCATTTAGAGAGTGATCCTTGGAATTTGCCCATGCTTCTGTTGTAGTCTGTCTACTAGAAATACTGTGTGAAGCAAAAAGTATTCAGCATCATTGGAGCAATATTATCGTTAGAGCCTCAGTTTGCTACAGCTTCCAGTAGTTAAAGTGTTGCTGAATGACATAGAAAGGTTAAACTAAGCTAACTATAATTATTGTATGGTAGAAGTGTAAAATGTCTTCATAACTAGCTAGGTTTTTAAAGAGATTTTTTTTCTGAAGAACACATAAGAGGAGACCAACAAGTGCTAAGAAAAGCATTGATCAATCTTCTGAGTTCCTTATGTTCCTAGTTGGGGTGAAGGTGTTTGTTCCTTTTGTTTTTTTGGTGGGCACACCAGTTACAAGTTTAGAATGAAACAATTGAAGAGTTTGGCATTCAAGTTAAACTTCATATTTTAGGGCAGCAAGTTCAATCTTGTAAACCACCTTCTTTTTATAGAGGTGATTTTTGTTATTTTCAGCAGAAGGTGGCAGGCTTGACAGCACCGTTTGTAGTCAGGAAGCGATGTGCTAAAATTAGTGAGAAACAAATCTACAGTATATTTTGAGGTATGGTCATAGTCTGCAGGTTTACAATTTGGACATGTTCTGACCATACTGGGGAAAAAAACTCAAATCAATGTGGTTTTTTCATAAAGATCAACACACATTTCCAGGTAATAAAGGAAAGCATAGATACTTTAAATTTTCCTTTCTTGGATATATCTGGTTGGTTCAGCTTGGTTTTTTGTAACTGGCATTCATTATCTGTGTGTGAACACTGATCTATCTCTTGACCTACCAAAGACCAAGCAAGGGAAATGCTATTTCATCATGGATAAATTCTCAAGACAAGAGAACAGAAAAATACACCTTCAGAGATTCAATTTAAGAGGAAGGAATTAGCTTTTTCAAGTTTTTGGTTTCCTGCCTCAGCTCTCCTGCCGGTGTTACCCTGTAACAACACTCTGTAAAACTGCTGTGGACTGCACAGGAACTTAATCCTGAGAGATTGCTGAATATCCAAACAGGACACGTGGGAGCTATTGAATAGCAGGTCACCAGCAACTGGGGTGTGATGATGATGATGATGGTGATACAGTCTGCTGTATTTTAGAGTGATTTTCCCAAACCGGAACAGCTGGGTTCTAGAACGGGAGGCAAACTTTTTGTATGAAAAGAAAGCAAACACAAACAAGTATGAAAACCCTTACTGTTACCATAGCTCAGCATTGGCCACGCTCGGCACGATGGTTTTAATGCCCTGGAGCAGCTGGGGGAGGAGGATGGGCAGTGGGGCTCAGCAGGCACAACAGTTCATTTTGTATCGGCGTGAAATGTTCCCCACATACCTGTGTGTATTTGTGCAGCTGGAAAATCCTGCCTGTTGAACTATATACACTTCCACCTGCTGCTGAAAGCAAAGGCAACCCTGGAATTTGCCTTCTCCCATTCAGCCCGAGGGGCTTCAGGCAGGAATTTAGTTTGGAGTGAGATATCACAGAAATATGTTGGAAACAAAGATCTGTGTGCGTGCGCTTCAAGAATGCAAACCATGTAGTTTTTGCTATAGTGTAATTCTTTGCTGTAAATACATATTTGCTTGGTCCCCCCCCACACACACACTGTATGGTCCACACAGCATACTGCATTTTATTTTGCCTCTAAACCTTTAATGATGGGAGGGGGTTTGGTATTTGTTACTATAAAATTTTCTGGTCTAGTGCTTTGCTCAGTGCTAAGTTTGCCTTTCCCACAGCAGGGGGGGTCTGTTATAAGCTCTGGTTTTTTCATGCTGTAGCACTGTTTCTTTCTAGTCTACTGAACTGAATTACTGCGTACTGGCAAAAATGAAACGGCAAACACCGATGCTGCTTGCACTTCAGCCAGGGACAGAACATCTAAATTGGCTTCAGAAACCTTGGGTCTGATCCTATTTCCACTGAAATCTATAGAAAAGACTCATTAATCTTGCAGAAAAAGAATCAAGAGCTGTAATTTGTTAGGCCTCTGTTACTAATTCTAAAGTCTCTTTTCAGAAGAAATATTACCTTTATGAAATGCAACTTCAGTCTCAGTTTCTGCCAAAGGAGACTGTAAGTGCATAGTTTGGAACAGTTGCTGAGCAGAGCCTCGCCAGCGCGTCCCCGTCCCGCAGCACTGCTTGCTGGGCACTGAGCACCGGCGAGTCCTTCCGCAGGCGAGATCCGTCCTCGGGCAGACCCAGCGGGGGCTGTTGAAAAGCTGGAGATGTTGTGGCAAAACAGAGGTTTTGGGATCGAGGGTGGCCTTCTGTCCAAGTCCCCTAACTGTTTCCCTTCCTATTTAAAGAAGAAAGGTGTAGGCCAGTTATTGCACTTCAGCGGGAACGTTAGAGATGGGACTGTGCCGCTGCCTTTCAGGCGGACAGCAAAGCTCACGGCTTCCTTTCCTCAGAAATCAGGTGTTTGCATGACTTGCATTAGAATATATTGATCAGCAATCGATGGGGGGGAAAAAAGTCAAAAGTTGAATATACAAACATTTGACAAGCTTTTAAACATATCTCTCATATCAAGGCATTCTTTGGTTTAAAATTTTGTATTTTTGTATGTGACCTAGTTTTTTTCAAAGCCGTGTTCCTACGAGATTAGAAAACTTGAGAGAAGCATTTACATATTTATTAAAATTAACATGAAAGGCTTGCCTTTGAAAGGTAAAGTTGGTAAATACACACTGTTTAAAAATGCCAATAAAAACCTCATTTATTTCATATATGCAAGTTGATTTGCACATGTATAAATAGAGTTGCTTTTTGCATTTTTTGCTTAGTTTATGTTTCTTTTTGTAATTTATAGGTGCAGCTCTGTGTTTGCTTGTTTATATCAGATTACGTTTCTCCTACAGCTATTTAATGTTTTATGTGCCTTTTTTTTACTTTCTTGGGGTTTGGATGAGTGTTTTGAATATGGACACTGTCTGAACAAGTATAATGGAACACTAATTACAGGTAAAAATAGTGCTTGCTGACTCTACAGTTGAGCAGTATGAATTTTGAATGTTTTTAAGTAGTGAGGGAATCTGTTCTAAAACTATAGAAGGTAAAGGTTTATAAGATAAAGCTATAACTTTAATAATTCTTGTAAAACGTTGCTTCTGCAAGCAGAATATCTGTAATTTGACATGAGAGCACTTGCTGGGATGGGCTGTCTGTTTAATGAGCAGAGAGCAAACTAAAGCAGTTCTGTTCCCCAAGGAGACAATGCTAACCAAAATCTCTAGAAACAGCCGTATCTGCTTTGGTCAGCAGGAAAACTGAAGAGCTGCGTTCAAGTTTATGAGGTCTTGGTTTTTCAGATTAAAACATCTGTACTTGGATGTGCACGGGGCAGCTCCTGGTGCTCCCAGGAGAATACAGTTCTTTTCTGATACCCGAATTCACAACTCTTAGCGGGGAGGGAAATCTGGATATTCAGCTTATTGCAGATGTTTTCCCTTGTAATGCTACTACTTTTCTGCAAGAATGGTTATTTTGCAAAATAGCTGCTGGTCAGGTTTCCGTCGGAGATCACGGGATGGGGTTTTGGGCAGAGCCAGGGCTCTGCATCTTCCCCACTCAGCCCTGCTCCAAGCTGCTTGCACTGGCTTTTGCAGCTTGCTTGTTGACAAGCGTTCCGGCTTGCTCAGAGCGCCTGTTGCGTCGGCCCCAGATCAGGTTGTTAGCTGATGTCTTCTCACTTAATGATGCTGTACTGCTATCCTTCAAATCCCTGCCTCGGTTTATCCCTGACATGAAAGACATGCCATCCCCTCTCAAAAACGAGTGGCCCATCTAAATTACAAAGATGATTTACGAGTTGGCAGCACTTCTCACATAAACAAAACCCAGCTTGCTTTCTCAGGTATGTATTTTGCTCACAGTGCATTTAAGGACCAGATTTTGCTAGTACAATAAATTAAATGGAATGAATTGGGCTGGATACAATCTCATCTAACTCTAATTAACTTCATGACTCCCACTGGCTTCAGTGATAGCAGAACTCCTCCATTAATTCCTCTTCACATTAAAAAAGCAGCTCTCCCTTTTTAATAAACACAAAGCACTGTGTCTTACAAGGTAAAGACCACACATTGCAGGCTATTGTACACATAGCAGCAGCCGGTTTCGCTTGCTGTTGCAGCACATATCATCTCTGACCAAGCTGATGTTACTACTTATTAAGTAGAAAACTTGGTCAAACAGCTGTTCAGTCTACAGTTTGGAGCTGGAGGCACAGGGTGTTTGTTGTTTTCTTCTTGGGTCTTTTCTTTAAAAAGACTAGTTATACCCATCTTCAGTCTTCTTTCCCAGGGGTGCTAACGTTTTGGCATGGCTCTTTCTTTGTGGTGTTTGCCCTACAACTGCTATGCCTTCAACTTTTGACCTGCAATCTCTTTCCCTTTATAGTTCTCCTCTGGTCCTGTTGGTTTAGGGACCGCTGTAAAGTCGAGGAGAATGATGCACTGACAGATGTATGCTTTCGTTTGGCTGAAAAGGCCAGGGACAGACACAGCTTCATTGAGATGTGCTGTAATAATATCGCTGTAAATGTAACATCAAAATATATTGGTTTATGGGCAGTGACTTCAATCTTATCTTCAGTTTTTTAAGCAGCTCTATAGGTTTTTTTTAATTAGTTTGTAATTTCAGAATATAATATTTAAATGGAATGTGTAAACAGAAAACTCGGTGTATCAAGTGTAAGGTGTTTACTGTAGGAATGTGTTGAAAATACCAGAGGCTGAACCCCAGAATGCCTTAGGTGTGAGGCATCCTTCATGTTCTTTCTTCCGGGGAAAGACAACGAAGTGCAACCATTGCCAAAGTGTCTTGCTTTTATAGAGCTGATTCTTCGCATATCAGAGAGCAATGGCCATGCAGTGACATGGTTTAATTCAGCAGGCCTCTCAACAGCCCCAGGGCACCTGTTTATTAAACGGGTGAACAAAATGAGGTCCTCAGAGTTTTGATAAAATGAGTAATAGCTCCAACTCCCACACACAGAGTCTGGTTTAATCAAGGGACTGATACCCTTCTCTGTGCTGGGAAGATGGGTGCAGGTGCCATTCAGCAAATGGGAGCAGGATTTGTCACCTCGTGTAGGGGCTCGCAGGACTGAACAGTGGGTTATGGACCCCCCTGTCCTCATGTTTCACAGCAACAATAACGTGTGGCCGCCGCTCTGTGCGGGAAGATGCATCTGTATTGTGCTTTGTGGGCACGCCTGCACATCCTGGCCCCCGTGGCTGGTCACACAGCAGAGGCTCAGTCCTGCCGAGCCAGCAGAACCCTTGGCTTTAGGGAGAGCGTGTAAATAACGCTGTGGCATTTACTGGAGCCATCCAGGCACTGGCCGAGTGTGTGCCACACATCCTGGCTCGGAATCCAGCAGCTGCAAAGTAGCTTGGACTATCAAATAGGTACACAATAAATCAAGTGAAATTGCTGTCTGAAGGCAGTTAAGTTTAATCAAGTTGTACCCAGAACTAATTTGTTCCGTTCGTTAACAGGTCTGTTGCAGGACAGTGACAGTGACAAACCATTTTTAAGAAGTCTTGGGTTTATTTGGTTTTCACAAAGGAATACGGCAGAGGAGGAGGAGACAGCAGTTTTTACCAAAGAAAAAAAGAGTCAATCTTATTAGAAAAGTTACCCTGAAGATTCTAGGAGGGCTAAAAAAAATGGACAGGAATATTTCCAAAGTTAATTTGAGCTGGAGAGGTTGGCCCCCTGAGCCTGCTTGGCTGACCACTGCAGAGAGGCCTCCAGAGAACACTTTGGGGCACCTCTTTGCTTTCTGGTCTGAACCATTCTCTGGAGGAGTCCCTCACTCTGTGGATGAAGGGGGTAAAAGTCCAAATAATCCCTGTAGCACTGTAAATTGAAAAACCTACTGCAGTCTGTAAAAACAAGATTCCTGTGTTTTGGAGATTATAATTTGGAGTCGATGAGAGTTTTTATTATGTACATGAGAACTTCAGGGTCAGGCTGGTGCTGTGTGTGTTTGGTTTGAGTTCTTTCCTAAAAGGCTGCTCCTTTGTTTTATTTAAACGGTTGTGTTCCACTATATTACGTTCAAGCAGTTTATTCAGAAAGCACAGAATACTGTCAAGCTACTGGGGTTCAATAGAATGGGGAATTTTTCTGTTTTGTTTTGTTTTCCAGAAAAGTAAATGTCTGTACTTTAATTGCATAGAAAAATGCTTTGTTTTCACTGTTGTAGAAAAAACCTAGGGAGAACTTTATTTTTCAATAAACCTTTTTCTTGTGTGATTTGGATTTACAATTGCTCCATGCTTAAATGGGAAGACCGTGAGTCCCCATTTACCCAAAATGGCATTTGTGTGGCTTGTCCTTGCAAGGCAGCAGCTGGGGGTTTCTGCTGCCGGCCACCTTCAGAGGGAAGTCACACCAGGAGCAGTCCTCCCCCCAGCTTGGCCAGAAGAACAACAGGCAAGTAATTATCTTTTTGCTTTGTTTTGTTTTAAGCCCAAGTTGGCTGATAGATAAGGTTCATTTTAGGAAGGCAGTGGTGCTGCAGCGGCTTCTAGGAATTCTGGGTTTCCTAGAAGTTTCCAGCACACAAGGGAGACTGGAATGGCACAGTGGCACACGGCCATACGACACTTGCTGGTGCAGTACACTGTGGAGTCCAAAAGCAAAAGCTACATTGTGGTGAAGTAACAGCATCAGACGGTGGTGTCTGCTAAGATCCAAGCTGAACTGCAGAGGGCTGGGATGGCTTGTGAAATACTCACATATGGAACAAGAGAGCAAGTGTGAAACGTTGGTCTGCACGCCTGCCTTGTGTCAGCATCGCTCCCGCGCAGGGGGGGTTTCAGCAGCTGACAGCAGCTGCTGCTGTGGGAGCTGCTGCCCGACAGGTGCCCTGGAACCCCTCTCCGCCAAAATCACCCCAGAGATGGGAGTTTGTGGCTCAGGGGAGTGCAGCCCGCGTGCAGAGCACTTGATGGGTGCCACGTTAAATCACCCTGGAGGCTGCAAACAGATGTATCAAGAGAGACGTACAATATAAATGTCCACGCAGTGAAACTTCTTCCAGGGAGCTGTCAGTTGATGCTGGAGCTGTTCTGCTGAAAGGCTCTTCCTGCCACGGCAACGTGTGCTAGCCCAGCTGAGGCAGGGGTCCTCTGCTGTCGGCTTCTGCTCAGAGGTTTCAGTGGAGGTCTCCAGTGTAATAGAACAAATCATGCAGGAGCAGTCGGCAGCAGTAAAATGAATAGTAAAAAGACCTTCCCAGACAACCAACAAGACCAAAATGAAGACCAACTCTTTATCTGCTCAAAAAATGTCCATTTGTAGCACAATTGTTGCGTACTTTTTAAAACAAGGCTCTGGAGAAGCAACTGCTTGCTTTCTTACACTACCTCTTTCCAACTTTGTTGTGTATTGGTTAGGGGTTTTTTCTGAGTAATGTAATACCAGAACAGTGCACGAGTCAGTAACTATCAAAGTAATTGTCAATATGGGATCCTTATTGTTTTCCCCAGTCCCCACCCAACGCTGGTAAGCAATAGCATAAATATCAAACTGCCCTGGGAAGGTGAAGGGGCTGCAGGGGGGGAGAGGGTTTGTGACTTGGGCTGGGATATCCAGTTGTGCAGGCTGTTCCCTGCCAGGATGAGGGAGTTCAGGGCGTCACGGCTACGTGTGATGGTTTTCTGCTGCACGTCGCTGGCAGTGCTGCTGCGAGAGCCTTTTGTCACTGTCAGTGAGGAAAGTACGTGACTGTCCTTCCCCAGTCACCCCTTTGCATGAGTATTTCCTTGGCGTACTTCACTTTGGATTAAAGTGGAAGGAAAGTTACTTTTTTTTTTCCCTGCGTTGCTATTCAACACACTACACTTCCCAAATGTTTCCTAATGTCAGAGGGAATTAGAGGAGGACACTGGTCATTCCATCCCTGCTCTGGTTATTTTTGGAAACGTTTTCCTTCCTGTTTCATTCCCCTACTCATTGTTCAGCTTTGACGTTACAAGGAGACATCTGTAAAATGGTGAGCAGCTCGCGTCGGATGTGGGCTGTGTTGCAGGCACATAATGGGAAAAAAATGTATGAAAATTGGAGCTTGGAATAAAAAACACACCCGCTGTGCAGCTGTAGTGGAAAGATCATTAGGAGAGCTGAAGTACTAAATACTTCAACTCTCACACACTTAGACTGGGTGCAGTCAAACTCCATCCGGTTGGGCAGCCCCAGATGGAAACATTTTGCCAGGACTTTGTGCTGCTCTCAGAAGCCTCACCTCGCACCGACACGTCCTCTCCAGCGCGCGAGAGACGGAGCAGCCCAGTTTACTGCCTGGCGGTGCCCACGCTTGGCTTTGTGCTGGCTGGGACTTGAACGTTTCATTGGCTCAGCGCTCACGGAGATGGCGTTTAACTAAAATTCTGGTAGTGAACCTTTGTCGCCAATACTGAATATTCTTTGCCCTGAAGAGGCTCTGGATGTTGTGTCTCACGGTATGTCCTGCTTTGTCTTGTGGACCCTTGGCTCTGAGGTCTTTCCTGCCAGGAGAGTTGCTCAGGACCTCAGAGGATGGCTGGCTGAAGGCATCTGCCTCGGGCACCTTTGTGAGGAGGGAAACTTCAAAGCAAAAAATCGCTGGACAAAACCGCTGAAACAGCAACATCACCTCGAAAGAAAATGTAGCAAGGAATGAGCTTTTGGTGTCTCAGCAAGTAACTCTTGCTTGCACTGGGAGTGACCTTTGAAGTGAAAGCTGCTAAGTCACTAGAGAAGCTTCTTTGCTGTAATTTCCTCCCCACCTCCATAGGAGGGAGGAATCAACGGGATTTGCCCAGGGCCCGGCTGCAGGCTGGGGTTCTGCTGGCTGGGTCTGCCCCAGGAACAGGACAGTGGTATTTGTTGTCACTAGGCCATTTTGGAGTAAGTGCTGCTGTTGCTGTGCTCCTTGCTCCGTGGTGAAGTGGTGGGTGACCATCCTGTAAGGACTGTGTCGTTAAGAAGTGGCACGTTGAGAAGAACACTGGCGTTGGTGGGAGCAGTGCTAGCTGACAGAACGGGCTGTTTCCTAGTTACTTGCCAAACTAACACTATTTTGGCTAAAATGGACCTGCAGCCTCCCTGCATCCGGGTGCTTGTGCTGGTGCCAGTGTCATTCCCCGATGGACCTGTGCACGGGAGTTCTGCTCTGCTCCTGCACACCCCTGGGGAGCAGCCCTGCAGCCTGCAGGGGGCACCGAGCAGGTAACATTCAAGAACCCTTCCGTGCTGCCTCAAATACCAATCTCGTGGCCGAAAGGAAAACATCAGCTCCCAAACGTGGGAGGAGCAGGAGAGGGAAATATCCCTGGGTTGGCCACTACTTGATTTAATTACTCTCTCGAGTTGCGTAACCTGGACCCCGGTGCCAGGCGGCAGGAATGTGTTTGTGTGCTACTCCCCAGGGTTCTGCTCCTCCAGAAACAGCCCCCAGCTGGGGCAGCTGCTCTGTCCCAGCCACACCAGGTGGCAGGACACCTAACACAGTCCCACTGCAGGCTGGGGGAGTAGGGGAGGAATCACAGGTGCTGTGAGTACAGCAAAGCAAACTCTGGAGAAAGCATCTGCACAAATCCGTGCAGCCCAGGGATCAGCTCTGGTCAGGTAGCTTCAGCATTTCCTCACCTCTGTCTGCAGAGGCAGCTCGCCACTATCCCGACCCTCCTTAATACTTGTCACCTAGGAGCTCCAGGAGCTGGCCCCCAAAAAGGGATGCCAGAAATGTCTCCCCATTTCCTGAGGCAGCTGGGAGGGCAGCAGTGCACAAGGTGTTATTAATGGTGAGAACTGTGATGCAGGTACCTAAAGCTGAGTTTGCCCATGTCTAAGGAGCTTCTTGTCTGGGGTCTTTGTTTCAGGCCCCTTTCTGGAACATTATTTTCAGCATGGGCTTCTTCTGAGGGTTCATTTTTCCACCCGTGGTTGGACAATGCTTATTTGTGGCTTACCTACTATTGCTAGAAGTGGAATGGGACTGAATCAGCAAGGGAGCTTAGCCTGGTGATTTCCTGCTGGCAATCTGGGCTCAAAAAAAGCTGGCTTTTAGCTGTAAGTGGAACATTGTCATTTTCCATTATTAAAATACACCTCATGCCTACCTGGGGCATGCAGGGCATGGCTTGGGGCTCAAGACTGCAGCTGGTATCATTCCTGCTGTGAGTGTTTTTGATAGCTTCCTTCTCTGCTGAACACTATGGCCAAATTCAAAGCATCTGCTCAGATCTGTAGTCACTTTCAGGGATTCATTTGCAATTCTAAGGTTGGCCAGGCTTTAGTAAGTGTCAGTTTGCAGTCTCTGTATTGGCCACTGCTGCTTCTTGTGTGAACACAGAAGCTCCTTCCTTGTGTCCTGTGCACAACAAGGATAGTTTGGCAGCACTGACAAGCTGCTGTGATCACCAAGCAACATTATTGTGTTGGGCAGTGCCGAGTTTCAGGTGATCAGTCCAAGTGCTTTTCAACTATTTCAGCTATTGAAAAGTCCCCTTTCCCTTAGCTTAGCAGGAGGCACACTTGTTATCTCAGAGTAAGAAAAGTCAACTGGCACAGACATTTAATAAAGAAAACCAATACAGAAACTGTTACCTTTGAGGCTGGCTGGCTAGAGCAGAGTGTCTCAGGAAAGTGGATAAGGAGTTATTTTCTTCTCTGTTGTCATGTACCATGGAGGTCTGCTGATGCTAGCTGGCTTCATCAGCACAGCTTTGCTTTTCATTTCTGAGTATCATTTCCTGATTTTCCTTTTAAATATTGCAAGTATTTCAGTTATTTTCTTGTATTTACCTGCTAATATCAGAAATGCTTTGAAGCACCTCTGGTAACTGAAAAGTTTCTGCAATTCATTTAAACTAATCTGATAAGAAAAAATATTATTAACTTGCTTAACCACACCTCCTTTTCAAAGCCTGTGCAGCTGGAGTCTGTACTTACAAACATCCTCTAGGAGCATTCCGGAGTTCCAGGAGGAAGTGAGAAACTTCATTTACTCAGTGTTTAAGCTTGCCTTATGCACGAACACATCTGCATAGTCCTGTGCCCCTAGTTACACTCAGCATTTTAACAGAATTGTTTGATGTTTGAGCTGGGCGTTGGTGCGCCTGGCTTACATACTTTCACTGCCCTAGGACTTCTGTGTTGCAGAGGTTACATCAGGAGTTAAGTATCTGGCCACAACCAATTATTAACCTCCTCACTAACCTTCTGAAGCAGTTGGCACTGGCTGCGGCTACAAACAGGCGGCTGGAGCCCACGGCCCTGAAGGGCAGCACACTTAGTAGTTATTTTAATGACTGGCAGTGGGACTGGAGGAGTATTAAAGCCCCTGGAGGTGCAGAAGAGGGTAAACACACTAAAAACTAACAAAACTGTGAGCTGTCTGAGACACTCAGGCCTGGTGCTACGGTGTCTGACAGTTGGGATTGTCCGTTTCAGGGGGTCATTGCTCCAACAGCCTGCACCTCAGACAGGCACTGTCAGGCCAGCAAAGCCTGGGGGTGCTCTCTCCCTACACACACCATTTGGAGTTGGCTTTTACTAAAGATCCTTAAGAATCTGGCTGAGAACTTGCTAAGTGACATATGACAGGAAATACAGTTGTATCAGCACAAGGCACCACTGGGAAAAATACAAAAATCCATGTCCCCAGTGTCCCTCAATCACTGAGCAGCCTGTTTGTACAGCTACTGTAGTTTGTCATCTCGTGTTGTGGAGCTAGAAATGGCCATTTCTAGCTGCTTGGCTACTTACCATTCTGCTATTTCAAACTCAACAGTGGACTGTTTATTTTTTATCCACCTGCGATAAACAGAAGCAACAACACTGGTTCTGTGTTGTGAAAACCAACCTGGAATATATAAAATAAAGAGAAAATGGATATAGCCAGAGAATCCAGTTTAATAGTCTGCTATACAGGAAGACTTTGTTCTATGATACATTCTGGAAATAGTTTTCGAATGTTACTTACAGATACTGTATAAAATAGATACCAGTTTTATTGATTATACAGCAAGACTCTTCGATAATTTTACCTGCTATTAAGTCATATATAGGATGTGCGATGGAAGGTGAGCGACACTTTACAGGACAATCTAAATCTAATAAATAGATCTGTATCTCACCACCAGCTCGAGCCCCTGCCGTGCCACCGTCAGACTACAGAGCAACCACACAGTCACACACGCTGGTACATCCACACGTAGGATAACAGAAGATGAAGATCCCCTTCCTCAAGCAGCTCCTCTTCCTTGCACGACCTTTTGGCTTTGGTCTGTACTGTAATACTGTGTGTGCTTGTTTGGTCCATGCAAAGCTAGGAATGGTGTCTCGTTGAGAAAAAAATAGATTTTAAAGAGTTATAGTTTCAGTTAATTTAGGATTAAAATGAAGTCTCTCATTCTCTGATCACAGAAAGGTTTGTACCTGCTCTTTCTATACGTCTGTTTGAACAGGGGGAGGGAAGTAGCTACTTAAGTGTGTTAATCAACACAGCTCTTGGTGTCCAGACTCTACCCGGGATACTCTGTTAGCTGAAGAGGTCAGCAAGGATTGTATTTCTGTTACAGCGTGTGTTTGGGAAAATACAGGCCAGGGGGAAAAAAAACAAACCAAGATCTGAAACCGGCACTTCTTTACCCACAGGCTTATCACACCATTAAGAACACTTTCACTCTGGAATATACAACATGGCAGCTGGGTTAAAACTGCAAACTGCATGTTTTCTATTGTCACAGGAATCCATAGCGTACTTGGAAAAAAAGAAAGAAATAAAAATGCTGCTGTTTGATTGAATTGCAAGCAGTGTGCACAGATGCCAGTTTTACAGAGATTCCCCATTGTAACGAACCCCAACAAAAACAGACCACGGGAAACAAAACTGCATATTTAGTAAAATACCATTGGCACCACTTGCCAAAAGGTAGGACGCTGTAGGTGTACAGTCCTGCCAGGGGAGAGGGCCTGATCCTCACTCAAACATCTCGTAATGGCGCGTCTGCCTCACGCGGGGGATCATGTCGATCAGCAGCCTGCGAAGGAGAGCACGCACAAAGGTGATGCAGAGACACAGAAAAGCCCTGGCACTGGGGTGTTCTAGTGACTTACTGGTTTATTTTATAAATGAAAACAAACTCGGATGTAGAAATGGCCTTATCTTGCTCTCTCCTGGAGAAGCCATGGAGGGAACAGTGGGGAAGGGGCTGTTGCAGCAACCCGTTTCCCAGGGGGCTGCTGCTGGCAGAAGGTAGGTCACAGTAAGCAGCATTGCTGCTGTTTGGCAGTTTGCAGACCAGAATCGGGTGACTGCCAAACCAGAGTTCAGTCTTGGCCCCCTTAGCCTCCCGTGTGCCTTGGTGACAGGAGGGCTGAGGCGCTGTGGCGCAGACCGACGGCGTGTGGGTGGCGTGAGCTTCGGTGGCTGTACAAAACCTTTCTGATGCTATTTGAGAGGTTTGAGCACGTACTTCTGGAGGGATCTACCTCTAAGGTTTTCCAGAACAGACAGTTTTACAATGGAAATACTGAGTTTAGTGATTTTTCCAAGAATGGAAATGGAAATTCCATTCAAATGTTAGTTCTAGTTTCCAAGTTGAAAAAAACCAAAACAAAGGCCAGGGCTTCCAGCTGACAGCTCACTGCAGCCTGGCCCAGGCTGCCTCTCGCCAAGCACAGTTCCACTCAACTGAGGTGCTGCATCTCCCCCTACAGCAGAAAGTGGAATGGAACAAAAACCTCTTTGATTTCTTGCAGCCAAGGGAAATTGTGGCGGCAATAATGTGCGTAGCAGCGCTTCGTTTGAGTTTATTCCATTTCTGGTCTTGTGAATCAAGAAAGCATCTCAAAATTCAATAGAAACCACATCTGAAACACAACTGGCTAACCTGCAGTTCAGACGTCGCTATTGGGTAGGGCTAGGATAGGAATCACCAGCAAGGTCATTCTTGAAACTTGGGCACCTTACCTTTAATCTACACTTTCTTCAGAGAAAAAAGAAAAGTAGTGCTTAGAAGTGTGCCATGAAAGCAGCATGGAGTGGTTTTTACCCAGGATGTGTAGCTATTTTTCAACTATTTCCAAGCCAGTATTTCCAAATTCAGGTATACAAAAACCTGTGAAATTTATTCCAATTCCTTTTTAAGCCCTGGCTTCTTTCCAGATGATGTGAGACACACACAATCTTTTATGCTTTTCCACACGCTCTGCTTCAGTATTGGCAGCTAGTCTAATAAATTCCAGGGAGTGATTTTCCTGGAGTTATATAAGCCTTTAAGAACGATGGCTTACCACATTAAACAGACAGCCCATCTGCTGTACATACTGAAGTACCCGCTAGCAGGAGATACTCACTTGACTCCATAGGCAAATATTGTAAGTCCAATTAAAACTCCTATACTGCCATCCAGATACCAGACAGAAGAATTGTGTTTAAAAACTTCTGCACTAAGCAGGATGGAAAATCCCATTATTCCACCTACAAGAGAGTTGAAACCTAAAAAGGGGGGGAAAAGAAAAATTAAAGGAAGAAGCATCTCTCAAGGAATCTGCTTTAAGCATCTTGCCTAAGAAGAGACAATCTGTAGGGAGACAAGGTGTTATCATAGCAGTGCCACCAGAGAGGGGCACAGACCCTTGTGTCATTGTCGTCGTTCCCAATCCCAGTTCCAGCTGCCGTTTGTTTCCTGTGGCTCTCACCTCTTCATGCTAATTTTCCCAACAGCAATATTCTTTCAAAGCACTGGATCTGCACCATGGAAATGCCCCAATCTACCAGTATAGTTAAGCCAATAGAGGCACAATTACTCTGCCAGCACTCTACAAGAATCCTGATCCTTTTTTATTCCCAGGCAATGTAACTTAGACTGCTAATACACATTGATCAGGTATATGATGTGTGTTCACACAGAGAGAGTATAAAGTATAAATTAATTAACTATAAATTTAAAGCAGTGTTAGCTCTCTTGCCCCAGCTAAAGTCAGAATCCATCAACATGATGCACAAAAGGCAGGAATAATGAAATTTCTTGCCATTATTGGCTGATGCTTCTGAATGATCCAAAAGCTACTTCTAAAGGACATTTTTTTCTCTTCCTGACTGTCATTTAGTCACAGCTTTCTTTGCTGGTGTGGCAGGAAGTCAGGTAATGGCTGCAGGTATTAACCCAGACACACGTTCTGTGCGTAAGGCTAGCAGAGGGAAATACAGGTGTCTGGGTCTGGGAAGGAAGCAGGTATCTAAAACATACAGGAAAGTCAGCTGACCTCACCAAATTGTCACAGATCTGCATTTGTCCTCTGAAACGTTACACAATTCAAGATAGGAAAGGGCTGGTTATGTTATCCAAAAAGCTATGACCTTTTGCTACACTGAAATTGTACAAATAACGTTCTGCCTATTTTAGGATTCATTTAAAGAGGTTGTTGTTAAACCCTGCTCTAAAACAAAAATATCCTTTAAAAAAATTGCTAATAGAGGATGACACAGATGAGAGAGAATTTGCTCTTGGATTGAAAATAAACCTATTTTTCAGGAAGAAAAAAGATATGCTCCTGTTACTCAGAACAGTTTGTTGGTCTGCAGCCAAGGATCGCAGGAGGTAAATTAGCAGGAAACGGAAAACACTAAAAAAAGATATGCAAGGGAGCTCTAAATCTGTCTCAGGTGCTGAATCACATTGTCTCCTCCTGATTGTTAATAAACCAAGTATATATGTAAATATATCTTGTGAAAAAAAGATATTTAACCACACGTGGTAAGATCAGCCTCCTACATTTTCTAAAGTTCTGAGAGAGATAAAAACCAGGCCAAGGTAATTGTATACTTCGTATCCTAATTTTTTTAATCAAAGAATGAGCAATCCCAGAATCAATGAAATTATCATGAGATGGAATTATGTGGGGAGAGATTTCTGTATCATACAGGACACCAATTCAGAGCTAGGTATTTGGGATTTTTTTCAGCCAGTATTTTGCCTGAAGAAACTGCTCTGTTTCAAAACCAAACCACATTTCTCTAAAGGGGATTTAGTCATTTGCTTGCCTGGACACAGTTCTGAAATGGTCAACAAGGCCCATTTACCCTCTGACAGTAAAGGAAGTCACACTCACTGGTCTAGAGTTCCCAGGACCCTTTTCAGAATCCTTTTTGCAGGTTGGAGACCTTTTTGTTTCAAAATCTCTAGGGTGGCAGAGTCCCTAGTAAAGGATAAGATCCCTGAACAGCATGGGCTGTTGGGTGAGAAGCACAAATGCAGTGAGGCAGTAGCTTAGCTGTAACCCAAGCTCTACTCTTTTCATTCCTTTTTTGCTCATTTTGTATTTAAAATATAAATACTCATGAAGTATTTATATTAGTAGGATGATACGAAAGATAAATACTGATAATACATGTTATCACAAATCACCAAAAAATATTTGGAGTATGTTCAAATTACTTACAGCAATTGTACGTATCCCTGGAGGAAGCTGAAAATTGAATTTCCTTACAGTGAAATCTTCAGCGGAGTAAAATAATTTATGTACCACAAGCCATGAATCATTAACACCCTACTGTGTATGTTTACAGAGTGTTTCAAATTGTCCTGTGCTTGCAGATAAAAACGGGTAGAGATTTGTAGGGCACTGTGAAACTTCCATCATCACTCTGGCCTCACTTGTTTGCAGAGTAGATCCCTGTGGCTTTCTGAAGATTCCCAAGCTTGAGCGTTGTCAGTAAGAGGCATATCTGGACCTACTTTTAAAACACAGCTTTAAAGCCAGCCAACAGTAGTGGCAGTGAGGTCTTCTAAGGATAGAGCAGACAAGATTCACCTGGCACCAGCCTCTGTGGGGGCCAGAGCAGCATAGGCAGTAGGCAGGCAAAGGCTTTGTTTTACACCTGCAGTTCCCCACCAGTGCTACCAGTGGCAGGAAAAGCACTACGGTGGGAAATGAAGTCTCCGAGGGGTTTGTATGAACAGGGGCTGCTATTCCTGCTCAAGGCAGGGAGGCGTTTTCTGCAACAGAATTGCTTCATTGTAACTGTAGGGATTAAATTGTTTCCTAGGCATAGGCAGGGATGACAGTTGTGACTTAACCAGAAGCTGTATAAATTGGTGTCATACCCCCCTCTGTAGTCTAACCTCTGACTAACACACACCTAATTCATTATACCTCTACCTCTGACTATGACTGCTTACTGTCCATACATTAACTGTGTGACTTCCACCAGACATACCCATTGCAGCTGCGGTATCTGCCCAAGGGGCTAGTGCTACACAGGCCAGTCTAACTTTGGGATTATTACCAGTTCCCAGTGGCCTCCTTATCTCAGTGTCCTTTCGCAGTTGCGGGATGTGGGGAATCACCCGGATCCTCTGTGCCTACAGCACTCCCTGGAGGAATCTGCAAAAGCAGCAGGATCAACCCGACACTCACCATCGGTTATCAGCGCTCTGCTTGTCAGGACCTTCCCCAGCATAAATTTGATTACTGCCAAGGCAGTGCAGAGGATTCCACTTAAAACAGAGACACTGTACAGAAAATCATCCTGGAAGAAAAGATGTCAGACGTTAGTGTGTCTTCTGCCCGTGCCCTGTACATTAAATGACAAATAGTAGTAGTTATTGTGCAGTCATTTGTGGCACTGGAGTACACAGCCTGAGAAAAAGCAGATTTCCCGGGTTAGGGCTTTGACAACAGCTGGCGCTTATTTTTCTCACACTACTGTCTGTAACAGTCTTGGCAAACATCATTAAAGAAGGTTCCAAGCAACGAATTTTGAACTGAGCCAAAGCCCTCAGAATCAGGAGGTTACACGCCTGCCTGCTGTGGAACCCACTGTCGAATGCAGGCACTAATGAAGCCCCCACACGTGACAAAGGCTTGGGAGTAGAAACCCACTCACTCACCAGACTTTGGTGACATTTACTATTGTTTCTAATTCTGCACTTGCTTTGGTTTTGTTTGGTTTCCTTCTGGCCCAAGGTACATCTGTGAGAGTTTTTATACTGATGTGCAAAGTGTAGCTCTTCCTTAGAAAACAGATTTTCCCTGGCCTTTCCTTTCACAGCTTCAGAAATACCCACACTGCTTAATTTGAGTGTGTAACACGGGCTCCCCCGAGGAAGCCATGTGTCTATGTAGGGCAAACAGGAGTAACTAATTACTGCTGAACACACACTCTCTAAAAGGTCATCTGGGGGCACCTACCTCTTTCCGCTGACTGTTTTGTGTCTGGGTGGGGTGGAAGGGAACCCTCCTGGGCACTGATGGTTTTTCATCATTGCAATAAAGTACATAAAGGGAGTCCCTGTGCCTCCTGTACCCCTGGGGTACCTCAGCCTACGGGCTATGCAGAAGAACCCAAGCAAGCTCTAGCATGCTTGCCTGCCATCTAACCACAGAGCTTTGAAAAAGAGTGATTTATTCCTCTTAACAGAAGCATTCATTTAAGCTGTCACAACATCAATGCAAATAAAGGAAATAGCAAGAATTTTTACATTTTATCTGCAGGTCTAAGTGGGCCAGTGCTATGGGGACCCCGTTACTGATTAAATTGCTCTGGCAAAAGTCCCATTGATAGTAAACACTGTCATGATGGTTCATCGTCAGCTCCTTCCATTTGCAATATTTCAGCAGCAATTCCAAACCCAAAGAACTCAGAAACTGGGTTTGAAAGCTGCATAGGAATTAGATTCCTGGTATAATGTGCTCACATCCCAAAATAAATCATTCAGTATAGTTTTATGCTGGTTTTTTATGTCATATAATTTTTAAAGTCTACTTCATTCACCTTCAGTCATGAGCTCATTCTCCCTAGTCCTGGCACGAGACTGAATATTAAGACAAAATGCACCGAGGAAAAGAGCAAAATAGAAGCAGTGATAACACAAAACTCAAGCACTGAGTAACAGTAGGATGAAAAGCATTTGTAAAATTATTCTAACAAAGTGGATGGAAAATAGCCAGGTAATTCTGGAGTGTTTGGAACAGGCTAAGGAAGGACTGGGAATGCTTGCTGTCAGCCTAGCAAGGGAAGTTCAGAGCTTTCAGAAGAGCTGAAATGACAACAAATCTCCAAAAGTCTGCATGAGCTTTGCAAAGAGCACTTGAAATTTGAGATCCTTGTCAAATTCATGCCTCTACATTTTGTGCATCTTTCTCAAAAATGTGTATTTACCGTGCCCAAAGACTGAAATTTGATGGCCTGACAAATTCCGATTGGCCTTGAGATTTTCATCTGATTTTTTATTAGCTATGTTACCTAATATGGAACATGCAGCATACATGTAAGACTTCAGAATAATGTGAAGCAGAATGATCCGCTCGATTGCTATCAAACAGCCAGCTCTTTCCCAGGCTGCCGAGCTAGGGGTCAGAGTGCCGTTCCCACATACAGCGTGTGAACTTCCCACAGGCACGGGAGTGAGAAGGGCAGTGCAAAGATGTGATGTGCTCTCGGCCGTGCTGGGCCCAGTGCCCGGTCCCAGCTTCCCACAGCCAGCGGCTGTTGGGTGACTGCACAGTGGAGTGGTCAACAACTCAACGCCGCATTTCTCTTGCGTCTCACGTGCCAAGGTGACTACAGGAGATCTCTTCTTTGCTCATCACTGACTCCAAAACCTGCCTGCTGGCTCCCAGGCATCCCTGCCCCTTGTCAGTGTCTTCCTCCTCAGTGAAAGACAAGCTTTGTCATTAGCACAGAACTGAACGCTGCAGAGCCAGTGCAGGTGACAGCATAAATTACTTTGCTATCAAAAGTTACAGTGCTGTCAGCCTTGAGCTGACAAAATGCAATTTTCCTACCGCTACAAAATTCTTGGGATGGACCTGCAATTACGGATTCACAGTTTGGGAAAAAAACTACCAATCTCATTATAAAAAGTTTTGAAAGTTATCGACACAGATATTCAGGAGTCCCAATTATTAATTCAGAGTTTTGAAAAGGTTAAGCCATATTCCCTGTGCTAATAGCACGAGGTTCCATCCACAGCATGGTATGTTATTCTGAGCTGGCTTGTGGTTTTCTTGTCATGGCATGTGCCATAGGTTTCTGGGGTGAATTCAGTGGGCTTTTTCTCCCCTGCACGCATCACTAAACTCACAGTATGTGGAAATGCATCTGGCTATATGGCTGTGATTAAAATTGGTCTAGCTGCTTTACTGGAATCCAAGAACAACTTAAAGGTGATACAGATTTCTGAATCAACTCAAAGTGAATTAAGGAACAGGCTTTTCATAGAGCATGCAGAAACTAGACATTCTTCATAAGTTTGGTGGCAGGTTTTTTTCACTGAATCCCAGAAGACAAGCTCATTTTGTTGCTAATCCAGTAACCACTGAAGACGCAGAAGACACAACAAATCAAAGCTCCCTTGTTGTCAGAGCGGACACAGAAAAGGAAGAAATTAAAAAGCCCTACTCTTAACGCAGACACCGCAGTTTAGACTGCGTGGAAGAGGTTTTCAAAGGCAGCGGCAGCCCCTCGCAGCCGGGCGAGCCCCGGCAGAGCCGTTTCCAGGTGCAGGTTCCGCAGCAGCCGGCGGGAGGCAGCGGCAGCCCAGGAACCGAGCGCAGGGCCGCCCGGGCAAGCCTCTCCCCTCGCTTCGCTCCGCACCTCGGGTGCTCCCTGCGCCTCCAGGCAGCCGGGAGCTGCAAGAGCAGAGAGCCTCCTTGCTCCTAACGAGAAGGTAAGAGAACAGTCCAAGCTATGTGGCGAAGCCCAGCAGCAGATGGCAGGGGAGGCTGCACCAGGAGAGGACGGCTCAAAAAGAGTTAAACACCGGGGAAATGAGTCCCATTCAACTAACTCATCCTTTGGAGAAATGAAGCAAAGAGACGCCATAATGGAGATCTAAATTAATAAAATAAGCCTGGCCATCTGGCACCATCTCCCTCCGGATCTTCCCGCAGCCCTGCCCTCTCCGTAGCCCTTGCCTTCCCATCTGACAGTCATTAAGAGCACGGAACACATCCAGCCAGACTCACTGTACACGTCTTTGGTGTTATTTTAATTAAACCAGCAGCAAATTGTGACAGATGATGAGAATTTAAATTCTGATCATTTCCATATGATAAAGGCTTCTCGCCACGGTAAATAAAGTTCTTTCCTTTCCCGTTTCTTTTCATCATATTCCCTCATTACTACTACACTGTACATGAGACCTTAATTAAAGGACACACATCTCTTATTAGATGGCTTCATGTATAAACCGGCACTGTACGTGAAGGGAGGTGCCTGTCCTGGACTGCCAGCTCATTACACAGCACTCTGATGGCTACAATGCCCCTCTTTCACATTTATTTCGTGCAAGATTCTACTCTGTAACAGTTTCCCAAAAGAAACCTCTTCTGGGATGCTTTTTTTTGGTACTAGGAAAGGAACAACAGAAGCTGGCAGGCAGCTTTCCTCCACTTTATCCAAACACATTATCCCCACCAGTGCAGCTGAGAAGAGGGGTCTCCAAAAATGTGACAGTTGTTCTGTCCCTGCTTCCAAGGATTTCACCAAAAGCAGCAGTAATCTTATGGCATAAGGAACATTTGTTGATGATGATGTTGTGACTTTGATCTCTTTCTGAATCTACTGTAGAAACTAAAAAAAAAAAAAGCAAAACCAGCCACAGGGGATGCCTCAGTGCTTGGCTTATTAGGTGGAGATTATTTTAACTCAATTCCCAGCCTAGTAACTACATTTCAGCTGATTTGTGTTCCTAATCTTTTCCTAGAATGCATCTTGCTAATTATGATCCTAAAACTTTGCCCTGATTTCAGATATTATTTCTACCAACTCCCCTCCGCCTCCTCTCCTTTAATTATAGTTCTTTCCACTTCTGGGGTGGAAGGAAAAATGTGCTCATTTCACTTGAAGTGTAGAGCACTGAGTAAAAAGGTATTCATCGGTATGGGAGGAAGAAGCATGTTCAGTGTACCTCCCCAGTGGTCACAACGTATACAATATTATGATTAAAATCCATGTGTGATCCTCCTCTCTGGTCTGCCTCTGGAACTCATTCTAGTGCCCTCCCAATACAAGCTTCTTTCTTCCACTAGCCAACAGCTGCAGGTTTACTGCCACTCTTACACCCTCTCCTCAGCTTCCTCTGGAGCTGGCCAAAGGCTTCTGAACCACCTCCCGACTTCTGCAGGAGCTGGGAATTACTGGTACCACCTTTCTCATGCTATCTTGGCTGAGGAGGTAGGGACACGTTCCCAGAACACTACAGATGCTGTTGGCAGGAGCGATGTCATGGCTACTCAAACTGAGCTGGCTTTATGGTGTTAAATATTAATTCTGCCCATCTCTGCAATTCACCATCTGTCTCACAGGTCCTGACAATGAGCCTTCTTCAGGCCACCCTGCTTCCCATTCCCACCTTCACCACCTCCCGCTCCTCCTGGTCCCCTCTGCAGAGTGTGTTATGTAACCAAAAAGCACTGGCTTTCCTCCTCTTCCTCCAAAGGATTCTGTTTATATAGATAGTAACAGGAATATATTCAATACAAACATTTTAAAAAACCAAACAAACAAAAACCCAACAAAAAAAGAAACCCAGACCAGGTCCAAATCTCTGTAACATTTCTCCCAAGGAATAAATAATTTATGCAATCAGTCTAGAGGGAGCTTCTGGGAAGCCGGAGGGTCTCTCTCACCAGCTAACTTCAAAAGGGACAAGCATTTTAATTGCACTTCACTGTCAGAAAACAAACCAACGGCCCAGTGTCTGACTCAAGCAGGAGACAGTCTCTTCACATGGAGATAGAAAGATCTATTATTAGTAACAAAAAGAATACTCTTATGAATGTTTAAACTTGTATCTTCGGTACTGAAGTGCTGTGATAAAGCAAGTCCACAGCACAGGACACTTCTTCAAGAAGCAGATAACAAAGACAGGGTGTGCTGAAGGCCACAGTGGAACCAGGAACCCAGAGGCTATGAGCTCCAGAGAACTATCTTAGGTGACACCTCAGGACTCCTGCAAAGGGTCTGCTTGAAACCCTGAGCTATAAACCAGCTATAAAACATAATTTAACATGGTGTTTGTCTACTTTTGGAAACGTCTCCCCAGTGAGACTGACATTTCTCCGGCTAGTAGGGGGCTGAGACCAGCAGTGCATTTCACAATACCTACCACTTGGCCAGCAGTTGCCAACTTTCATTTCTTATCACCATGTGGTAGAGTCTGAAAATCAGACTTTCCACCCATCACTTGAACAAGGAGTAAAATGGTTGATGTGTTTTCCCTACCCCTGGCTTACTAGCTAGCTCAAATCTCCACAACATTCTCACCAACCTTATAAGAAGCACATGTAATTTAGGGTTAGGGTGATGGTTTAAGGCTAGACACGAAAGCGTATGTAATAGGTGACAACTCTAAAACAGGATTCTAATGTATTGTTAATGTATATGATACTTTAATTTTAAATGATAAGCAATAAATCATATATATGAGAGAGATTAGAAATATAGAGAAACATGTACAAGGGTGTATATTATGTGTATTTTATCACAAACATTATTTGATATCTTCCTATTGACCTATAATTCAACTGCCGACATTGGTAAATATATTTATGATATATTTATTATAAACAATTAAATTAGTAAAAAAAATTAGAACTCCTAATGTCACACAGTGCCACCCCTAGCTTCCCATTTCAACTGTAATCAATAGTATATGATAGAATTACACGTGGCCTAATCTTGCCAGTGATTTCATTTCTAAAAGCTTTGGAGGCACCAGATCAGCTGTGCTGCACGTCTTTGGTACACAAACCCATTACCTTTTTCCTCCTTTGTTCTGCAGGAAACGTCAGAAATACGGCATGATGCTTGCTTACTCTTACAAAAAAAGTGTCCTTTGCCATACTAATGAGGACAAATGCCAAACTGCATTGACATTACACGTGTTATACTATTACCTAGGGAAATGCAGGCAGTAACTGCATAGTAAATGGATATTGATTTACAACCCCAGGTGAAATTAAAGCGGTCATTCTCAGTGTGGCTGGGTTGGGCTTTTTTAGCCTTCTTTAATAAACAAGAAAAGGTTTGCAAATTCAAAAAAAATACACCATTTCCACTTAAATTATATTTATACTATCCAATAATATGTAGTAATTGCCATGAAGAGGGTAAAGAGGCAATTGTGAAAAAGGATTTTCATCAGGGAGGTGGTAAGCATTAACACCAGCAAACACAAAACAATGCTGGAAACCTCTGCTTAACTGGAGCTTTAAAATCCTTTCTCAATATATTAACAAATCATTAAAAAAAATTTAAAAACTCACTAAGGTTTACACAGAAATCCGAACATAATATCATCAGCAATATGCAATATCACTGTTCCTCACTTGTAATGAAATGTGTGCGTACCAAATCCTCAGGGTCAGTACTGGCTGTGGGTATAGCTCTCTGAGACATCAATAAAGGAATGGCAATTCCTTCTCCCAGCGGGAATTATCTTACTATGGCTAACGTAGGTTGGAGATCAAATGCTGCAAGTAACAATAGAGGAAAATATTCGGAACCTAATAGCTGGGTAGGGGGGAAACTATAGTAAATAATTTCCCAGCCAACAAGAAGTGATTCCATTTGAGGTTCACCACTCACTATTGTAGAAAAAAAAAAAAAAAAACCCAAACCAAATTACATGATCTGAGAAGTATTAATGTAAAAGTAAGTGGAAGGGTAAACACAGTGAAGATTTTATATTCCAAATGTCAAACATGGATTATTAGCTTTGTAAGTCAGGTATCTCAAACAACAGCTAAAATGACCAGAAATCTTAATTCCAAACACCCCAGAAAGAAGAGCACCTGGCCTACTTCTTCCAGCAAGTGTTTTAGAAACAACAAAAGAGGAGTGGGAGGAAGAGAGAAAGATCTGATCAGTGAAAAATATTTCCTTAGGGGTCAACAATATGAAACTGAAATAATAACTGTGCCATGTCACGCTGAAGCAGACCCTCAAAGAATAAAGATTCACAGCTCTATAAAGATTCACTCCTATATAAAAACTAGGAGAGGAACACAGAATGAGGCAGAATTGGTAGCTGTAAGGTTCCACACACTAATGACACACATCTTTCCTGTAAAAAAAATTGTTTTCTTTGGATTTTGTGATATTTCCTTTGGTTTTTTTTCAAGTTTTCCAGGTGCACAATAGCATGTTCACTGCTACTCTTCATTGCTAACATATCCATAGAGTTTGGGCAGGTCCAGCATACAGCATATGCATAGAAAGTCTAAGAGAGTGTCACTTAAAAATTCTGGGAAGGGCTGGGGGCACTGTATGGGTGCTATAAAATCAGAGACCCATAATATATCTTCTGATGCTCATTAAAAGTAATGTCCAAAGTTTAAAAAATGTGGGAGAAAAAAAAACCCATTACACTTATCACTGCATATATTCAGTATTGGTGGTTTCCAGACATTTTAGACAAACAGTTGCAATATTTCTTATCAATGTAAGATATACATTATCAACAACCCTGTAATTCATTACTTCATTAGTTAATTCATTTAAAACCCACAATAAGCAATACAATTCTGTGGATCACTTGATGGAAAACACTGCTCTACATCACAAATACTGAAAATGGGAGCAGAAGGGATTGTATTTTGAACCCTGAGGATTAGTATATACCTCAATTACTTGAAAAAACCCACCTTTTTCCCGTGATAGTAAGAAGTGTATGATTAATACAAATACAGAATTGTATAGTACAAGTATAATTAATTCACTGGCCAACTCTCTGGACACAGATGGTCATTTTTCAGGGTGACCTTCTGTTTAATTATAATCTAAAGTAGTGTGCACAGGGAAAGCACAGTTTACCTTAGTTACAACTTCTGAACTTGCTGTTATCTGCAGGAGAAGGACTCTATAGTTAAAAGTTCTATAGAAACATCAATGCAGTGCTCAATAGTAATTTGCAAAAATGAACATATTGTATAAATCCCTGGTGATCCCTATCCTTTGAATACTGTGGGCTCTTCAGGCTTCCTCATATAAAAATGGAGATAAAACTAAAAAGAAAGGTACAAAGACAGTCACTGATAAAGCAAAGATGGGCCTTTAGAGAGACCGGGTATGGCCGGGTTGAACACAGAAAACACACGCATTACCAGGAGCCACAGTTCCAAACAAACATCATTAAACTTATCCAAATTTTAAACCAACTGACCTACCTAGTCATCCATATCCTGCCTTATAGGTCATTTCAAAATTAACTACAGTGCTTGGCATATTAAGCAAGGGAGCCAAAAGGAGGAATACATCATTCTTGTGTTTCCCAAGGCTTTGAGGCATTCAGAACAATCACAAAAAATGATTGCCTGTGCTGAAAGCATGTGTAGTGACACACACTACCTACTGTTTATTGTTACTTAACACGGGCAAAGAGGCAAAACAAACACAAAAGCAGAAAAGAAAGGTAGGAGCAGTATTAAGAAAAACTGAGGAGCCCTAATCATCCCCTGTCCAGTGTAGATCAGGAGAGCTGCTGTTCACAGGGTTCCAACAAAATCGCACTCAGCATGGAATAAGTGAGGATTCAAACAGGTGAAAAATGCCTGACTGAGATAAACCCGAGCTCCTGTCCCGTAAATCACATAGCTCCTCTCTGCAGTCTAACAAGAAACTGTGGACATTTAAGCCCCTTACAGGATGGGGTAGTTGAGCTGGAAATTCCATTAACGTGTAAACCTCTCATTATCCTTTTGGTTCTCCGAATCCTGGTGAGGATCATCAGACCTGCGGCTTAAGCCATCATACAGAATGACAACAACATGGAAGACTCCTTTTTCTGAAATATCCACGTAAGGAAAACAAAATCTGCATTCATGAACTTGGTATCATTGATCCAGAATTATTCAGAAGTGACTGACTATGCTTTTAGGATTTTAATCATAGCACCTCACAATTAGCAAGTGGATACTTAATGGTTTGATCTGATTCTTGTCTGAAATTGTCCACATCATACTATTTTCTCCAAAGCTTACACAAATTAAAATGAACTCAGAGAAATTATAATTGCTTTCAATTTTCAACTCTGATGAGGTCACTGAAGTTTACCACAATTTAAGATGTGAAAAGTGACTTTATAGTTCTGAGGATGATGCAGTCAGTCACATTGCTCTGCACTAACATTCCTTTCATCTCGAGTCCCCCATGGACAGCAGAGCAATACATTTCAAACCGTTCCTGTCCCCGAGACTGACATTACTAGCCTTGAGTTTGGCATCTGAGCACCAAGAGCAACATTTTCAGTTGGGTTTTAGCCACATGATCTCCCCTAAAATTGAAGTCCCACATCTAAAATTTCACAAGATGCTTTGAAAAGTACCCACATCTTCAACAACCTTTGCATCAAGAAAGACTAAGAAAGATATAACTGTACAAAAAACCATCATGCAACTATAACTCATATGTGAAACTTATGTTGAAGCATACATCCTCTTAATCTAATGCAGAGCTCTTCACCCTAGTTTTAGACCGGTCTGGGACACCAGTGGAGTTACGCTACTTTCCTTGGTCTTAATGTTCTGTTCTTGCACACAGCATGAGGATACTTCCCTGGCATCAAAGCAGCTCATTAATATGAAATCCCATCTGAAAATACTTTGGGTCACTATTTCCATGCAGAATGGGCTCCTTCACTGCTATGCAAAAAAACAGTACTAGAAAACACTGTTCTATTATTTTTCTGTACACGTCCAGACATTATAGTTAAATTACATAATATTATATAAAATAGTATCATTAGCAATTAGTTCTTTGGTGGTCCAAGAAGCAGAAGACAGCACACTAGATAAAAAAAGTAGAGACAGAAATTTCTCCCCATTACTGATTTCATTTGAGAAGATTTCCACCCTGCTAAGAGGCCAGTGATAGCACCTGGACAGCTGGAGGTGAGCTGAGAACGTACTCCATCAGCAAAGACCCAAAGAGCTGGGGAGAATGACTATCTGCTGAGACACAGAGCACCTAAGGGAGCATAATAGCTCGCTGGCCATGGCTTGCAGCAGGAATGCTGTTCTCTCCATCTCCCCATTTTTCAGTGTTATTCGTAGTTTACACAGAGATATTTCACCTGTCCTGCAGCTCTTACTGAACCAGCTTCCCACAGTGAGATGTACTGAAAGACTTTGAAACAAGAACCCTTACCATGTCATTTAAGAGACACTGAACAGAAGTACCATCTTTTTTTTCATCCCTTGTTCTAACCTACTTTTCAGGCAGAATTGCAAACTATGAAAATCCTTCCTGTGTATGCATGTGGCTTTTACCCTGCCACTATGACATCTTTCAAACAGTTGATAGTAGTTGAGTGCCTAAATGAGTGAGAACAGTCAGCCTGATGTCACAGAAACAAAATTATCTGTTTATCCTGATACTGTGTCAAATGTAAGAAGTATCCCTCCTAACTTTTACCTACTTGACATGGTTTTCGTGTACCGAAGTCTGCATGCAAGGCAGTCCTTGGCAAAAGGGACCTGTCCAAATTATTCTTACAGGACACGTGAAATGTAATGGGATTTTCTCTTCAGGGATACCTTTCTGTAGCTCCAATTTCTTTTTTCCTGCTGGAAATGCATTTCAAAAATGAAAAATGTTTACAGCATGTCCACAACTCATAAATAACTTTAATGCTGCAGATAGGAGACATTTTGCCCTATGTAAGAAACTGAACCCTCACCTGTAGACAGTACCTGTATAATGTTGGAAGAGTGAGATACAGATGACACCTTTCAAACTTTTGTTCCTACTGCTGGAATGATTAGGACATTTGCCCACAGTGAATTAGCCCGAGACATCCAAATTAATGTGATCTACACTGCCATACATTTACCAAATGGGTGCTTTAATTATTATTGCAGCCTCCCTTCTTATTTTACTTCTGCTTCAGAAAGTCAAAGCTATGTATTTCATTTTCTTACTAAATAGGAGTTAAACTGTAAGCAGATGTTCTGTTTGTGTACAGCCAAGTTAAGAGGTTGTCCTTTAGTTGGCCATCACTGTGGGGTCTCCCCTCACCCTTACCAGGATGCTCTCCTTCAGCTTTACTGGCACAGTGTCATCCATACTTACTCCCTAACCCACTTCTGTCAGAGTGTTTTGGTTGAGTTTAAGAAGTGGCTATTGGAAGTGTTTAAGCTAACCTAGATCATTTTGACAGAACCAGGCTGGTGAACAACTACATGTGCTGTTATGCTGAAAGAGCTGAGGAGGCAGTAAATTCTGAAGACTGGAAGAGAGAAAAAGTAAAATGCAAAGAGAACATGAGTCACATGCAGTCAAACAATGGGCCTGGCTGCAATGCAGTAATGCATTAGTTCATGGACTTCTGCTACGCTACTAATCTTTGACCAAATTTCCCTAAACTACTGAAAATAAGTTTCTGTAGTTGCCCAGCTTCTTGGAAGTTTCCATGAGAACACAGGAGCCAGTAGGTCACCTGCACTAACAGTTGAAATTCCATTTTGGTTTTGGGTTTTTTTCCAGCTCTGCCTCCATCTCCTGTTTGGAAGCAAGGAGTTTAGGTTTCTCTCTAGTGATGCATCGAGAATGGTACTTGGCAGGATAAAGCCCTGATGCAAAAGGCTGCACGCTCTCACAGGCAGACCAAACTTCACGAAGGCTGAATACAAACGGTCCAAGTCAGGATGTACATACAATAACTGAGGTGAAGCCTCATTTTGTTTGAGCACATCAGCAAGAGTCTTCTCAGAGCATAACCACTGCCAAATGGCTCTCCCACCGAGTAGCTGGTTTGGATGACTATTGCTCAGGCAAGTTAATAACCAGTACTGAAAGGAAGCAAGCAGGACAGGACAGAGCAGAGCTGGGAGAAGGGCTGCTGGGGAGAGCTGCTCTATAGGCCAAATAAGGGGTTGTCTTTCATAACCAAAAGTAAGCAGAGAGCAGGAGAAAAGCCCTTTGTGATGCTCCACAGTGAGCCAGTTGAAAAGCCAGCTCTTTCACCCAGCATGCTCCCCTCACCTGTTTCATTCCTGCTACTCGTACATGGCTCTGGAGTTGGAGGCAAGAGCTGGAAAACAAAAAAAATACAATCCAAAAATACATATTTTCCACATTAAAAATAAAATACTGAAGTCATTGGAGTAGTAAAGTGTGGAAGCATTCTCTTCATAAAATTCTACCACTGTCATTAAGCCCAGAGAAACTTCCTCTCTGTAAGTGAACTCTTACAGTCCTGTAAGTGATTACGCTGAGAAAAAAATTGGCCCATAAAGGTAACCATGGAGAAGAAAAGATGGAGTCAAGCCTATGAAAACCCATAAAGACTAGACTTCATCACATAAGGAAAAAGTACTGCTTGAAGACTAGGACCAGTATGTGCAGCCAGGGAGGAAATGCACCTGCTACAGCTGCAATGAGTTCAACAAGGCTTCCTGAAAGGACACATTGGACTCTCTTAGTCTCGCTGGCAGTACAGGGAATAAAGGCAACATTTTAAAGAACATGGATCACCTTACCACTTCTGGAAGCACCTTCTTCGCAAGATCGTGGATGGCTTTGATCACAATACATATAGATGAAAGGAGGAATATGACGCCCAAGATAACACAAGCTCTGGGGAAAAGAAATAAAGAGAGAGAGAGAAATAAAAATAAATGTTAAAAACATAATTGGAGTTGTCAACTCTCACACTGCTGAAGGATAACACACAACAGAATATTAATAATAATGAAAACCAATCTTGAAAAGCTAGAGACTTGAATTAAAGAAGAGAATGAAAAGAAATGTCACATTCCTCTCCAGTTCTTAAATCCTAGACTTCATATGGGAAGGAACAGAGTAGACCAGATGATGTTTAGAGTGAAAGAGAAAGACATGCCTTTTCTGCTCTTGACAATTTCTTATTGAGCCCTCTAGAGATCTGCTCCTCTTTGTTTGTTTTCATAGAACCATAGAATGGTAGGGGTTGGAAGGGACCTCTAGAGATCACGGAGTCCAAGTGCCCTGCCAAAGCAGGATCACCTACAGTCCAAGCTCCCTGCCAAAGCAGGATCACCT